>OY730193.1:50686259-51886259 GCA_963422505.1 Pseudognaphalium luteoalbum | reverse complement strand
CGACTTAACTTGACTTAAGTATGTATTTTTATTTGAAACTCTAAGATTTTGCAAGTCTGATTAACTCACAGCTGTTTAATTTTTAAGATATAGTACCAGAGACCAGGTCTGTACCGACGTACAACAGAGGAAACCAATACTATATCCCCCAAATAAGTTGATATAAAATTTCAGAATATAAGAATTGTCCATATTAAATATAGGAATTAAGACACATCGTCGTACGTCATATGATGTTTACTACATAAAATGAACAAGTAGTTGGAATTACTTTTTAATATCTCTGAGAATAAATAGAGAGTTGCCTATGAACATATCATATGATGAAGCTGTATGTTAAGAAATTTATGATAAATACATTACTAAACCTACTGATACATCAGAGATAACATTTAACATTTGCATTTCGTGAATGATGCTTAATGTACTATCATATCCCAAGTTGTTTACAGACACAACCCAACGTCTTTTTATAGATGTAGCAATAATGCATTACTTTAATACTAAGAAGTATAAAGTGTGGCTCTTGCAAATTTTTTTTTTTTTTTTTATGTAAAATCAATGTCACTGTAACGATTTAAAAAATCGTAAGCCAAGCATAGAAACTAATTCATCAAAACGAGAGCGGGAAAAGGCCTTAGTAAACAAGTCAGCCTTTTGCTTAAGTGTTTCTATTTGGATAAGGTCAATAAGGTGTTTCTCATAGCAATCCCGTATAAAGTGAAATCTAATCTCTATATGTTTTGTTTTAGAGTGCTGTACGGGATTGCGTGTGATAGATATGGCTGCAGTGTTATCTATATGTATAGGAGTAAGAGTTAAGATGAAACCATAATCGCGAAGTTGATGCTGAATCCACAGAACTTGTGAACAACAGCTGGCAGCAGCAATACATTCAGCCTCGGCTGTGGAGGTTGAAACGGTTGTCTGCTTTTTACACTGCCACGACACTAAGCGCGGTCCAAGAAACTGACATCCACCAGATGTGGACTTCTTATCCTTGTTGCATCCGCCATAATCTGAATCTGAATAAGCAGTCAGAGTGAAGTCGTCTTCATTTGAGTACCATAGACCTAGAGTGGGTCTATATTTGAGATACCCAAAAATCCGCTGAACTGCCTTCATATGAGAAACCTTCAGGTGAGCTTGGTACCTAGAACACAAAGAGACAGCAAAAACAATGTCTGGTCTTGAAGCAGTAAGATACATAAGAGAACCTATCATTGAACGATAGTCCTTCTCGTTACAATCATCATCTTCCTCAGCTGGTCCAAGTTTGTGAGATACCTCAATGGGGGTGCCATAAGTCTTACAATCATGCAAATTATACCTAGTCAACATGTCATTGACATATTTTGACTGATGGATATAAATGCCTTTGTCAGATTGTTCAACTTGGACACCTAAAAAGAATGTAAGTTCTCCCATTGCACTCATCTCAAACTCAGACTTCATAAGTTGCTCAAATTCCTTGCAGAGAGCATTACTTGTAGAACCAAAGATGATGTCATCTACATATACCTGCACAAGTAACAAATCGTTTTTGGACCTTTTTGTAAAAAGAGTGCTGTCAATCTGTCCTCTTGAGAATCCATGCTTGAGTAGATGTGTAGACAGCCTCTCGTACCATGCTCTTGGTGCGTGATGAAGACCATACAAAGCCTTGTCTAACTTGCAGACATAATCTGGATGTACCGAGTCTTCAAATCCAGGAGGTTGCCTGACATAGACTTCCTCCACAACTTGTCCATAAAGAAATGCACTCTTTACGTCTAGTTGATAAACCCGAATACCTTTAAATGAAGCATAAGCCAAAAATATACGAATAGATTCCAGTCTAGCAACAGGGGCGAATACTTCATCGTAGTCTAATCCTTCAATTTGTGTAAATCCTTGAACTACTAATCGAGCCTTATTCCGGACCACAACACCGCGATCATCCTTCTTCACACGATACACCCAACGAGTTCCAATTGCATGGACACCCTTGGGTAGAGGGACTAATTCCCAAACTTTTAACTTCTCAAATTGATGCAGTTCTTCTTGCATCGCTTCGACCCAATGTGGGTCCTTTAATGCATCAGCTGTTTTCTTTGGTTCAACTTGAGATAGAAAACATTCTTCTATCTCAGTGACAAGACATTCCAAGGAGGCTGTAGGAGGTACTTCAGAGGTTGAAGCAGACATGTCGGTCACAGCCAATTGATGTCTAGTTTGAACACCTTTACTTAACTCACCAATGATATTATCAGTGGGGTGAGTTTTATGAATCCGAGACTGTGGAATTGGGTTAGGCACAATAACTAATTCCAAATTATTAAAATCTCCTTCAGTAGCATTTGACTCAGATGGAGGATCGTTGGATTCAACATTGTCTTCTGAGGGACTAGCCATATTTAACGGTTGAGGAGATGGAGAATCTGTTGTTGGAATGGATGCATCAACTGATGGTGTTGATGCTGAGGTGGAAGATGTGTTAGGTTGATGCAGTTGGAGTGTCATCTACATTAATGTCCAAACCATGTAGAAGAGTGACAATAGTTTCTTCATCATCAACATTCTCAGGTGTTGGAATATTGAATAAGTCAAAGAAACTATCGTACTGAAATAGATTTTCTGGTCCTTTTCCTTCAGGAGGAGCTGTATAGCGTAAACACTTGACCTCATAATGCTCCTCAATATGCTTTGTAGATAAATTATAAACTCTCTTGTTAGGAGAATTCACAGAATATCCCAAGAATATTCCATCCATTGATTTTTCACCAAACTTGTCCTTTTGAGTTCGAGACATAATGGTGCAAGGACATCCAAAGGGCTCCAGAAATTGTAAGTTTGGTTTACGGTTGTTAAACAGCTCATAGCATGTTTTGTTTTCCTTTTTAACCGTCAAAACCCTGTTTAAGACAAAACATGCGGTATTTACCGCCTCTGCCCAAAAAGTGATTGGAAGCTTAGAGTCGGATAACATAGTGCGCGCCGCTTCAATGAGAGTCCTGTTCTTACGTTCAGCGACACCATTCTGTTGAGGTGTATAAGCAGAGCTGAACTGATGATGAATACCCTTCCTTAAACAGTACATCTCAATTGTTTTGTTCTTGAATTCCGTTCCATTATCACTTCTAATCCTCTTGATCCTCTTTCCGCACAAGTTTTCTAACTTGTCAAACAGATATATTAGAATCTTAGGAACTTCATCTTTTGTAGAAATGAAGTAAACCCAAGAAAAGCGAGAGTAGTCATCGGTGACTACCAAGCAGTAAGTACTGCCTCCCATACTCCTCTTATTTACCAGCCCAAATAGATCCATGTGTAAGAGTTCTAGGGGCGATGCATTGGAGTTCACCTTCTTCGACTTATGGGACTGCTTGTGTTGTTTTCCTTTGAGACAGGAAACACAGTTATCATCCAAACTGAATGTGAATTTAGGCACACCAGTAACAAGCTCATTTTTTACAAGATAGTTCATCTTGTGAAAGTTTAAGTGTCCCATTCGCCTGTGCCATAGAAGGGAATCCTTTGGAGTAGCCTTGGACAACAGACATGTATGTTCAGATGTAGTAGTTGATACAGTACTCATGTCAAGTATGTACGTGTCCTTTGTCCTTGGTGCTCGAATGAGCACCCATTCCTCGGGCACTTTATAGCCTGGCTTGAGTATTAGGCACTCCGTATCTGTAAACATGGTTGTGAACTTTTTATCACACACTTGTGATACGCTGAGAAGATTGTAGTTCAGTTGTTCCACGTAGTTCACATTATCAAAACTCACTGATCCATTAGTGAGTGTTCCCCTACCAGTAATTTCTCCACCCTTATCACCAGCAAATGCAACATATCCCCCTTTTACAGGTTGAACATCAGAGAGAAGAGAAATGTTGCCGGTCATATGCCTTGAACAGCCACTGTCTACATACCATTTGTTCTTGATAATTTCTTCAGATGGCTGTAGGCACATAAAAAATAGAGAAGATTAGTTTGATTGTGAGACCCAAGCCTTAATGGACTTGGGTCTACCAAAATCATCCATAATAACTACATCAGTGAGTGCATGATTTTTTAAAATTTCGGGCACTACTATTGATGGGTTATTTGGTGATAAAGAGTCTACTTTGGACTCTTTGACTTTCCAAACCTGAAGAGGTTTGGATGTTTGCTTTTTGACAGGAAGTTGCTGATTACAAGTAGGTGTAACCGGCTCTTTCTTGTCAGTTTTCTTGACAGGTTTGGGAGGTGAGGAATTGTGCCTAGATTGAGGTTTTGAAAAATTTCTGTAAATGGAAGCTCTACGCGCTGTCTTCCCAAACCGTTGTCTAGAAAGCAACGGACAAACACTTATCAAATGACCCTGTTTTTTGCAGTAGAAACAGGATCTTCTCTCAATGACCGATTGAAAGTGAGGTTGCAAATCTGATGAGGATTTGATATTTCTATTTACTGAACAGGCACATTGAAATGTGCAAGATGAATTGGTACGTGAAAAAGATGTTGATTTGCTTTTGGAATTATTTTTGATTGGTTTAGAAGAAACTGAATTGTTATTAGCAAAATTTTGTTCCTTCTTAACCTTAGGAATAGCCTTAGATTTAACCTTTAGTGAAGGGATTTCACTACACGGTTCATTTGTAATTACAAAATTTTCAGGCTTTACATCCATTTTACGAACCTTTGTATCAATCTCATCAATTACGTCCTCAATTTCAATTACTTCCTCCTCAATAGTAGGAAGTACAGGTAATGATTTTGCTTTCTTTTGGGAGATGGATTTATCTCCCTTCTCAGATGAAACCAAAATAATTGGTTCTTTAACAGATGACTTGCCTTCTTTGTCAGTTGAAGGCACAAAGTTTTTAATGTCATCCTTCGATGGCATAGGTTCATAGTTAGCTGGGGGAGGTACCGCTTGGTATCCTATCCCTGACTTACTTTTTGTATTGATCCTTTGCACTTGAAGGATCTCATCAAAAACAACGGAGGATGTGCTAAAATTTGAAAGTTTTCGATTAAGATCAATAATATTAGTTTTAGATTCATCAAGAGCTTTTTGTAAATCGACAATTTTCTTAAGATAACTGTCAATAGCATCTTGTTGACAATAAATCTTAGCCTTTAGGTCTTTTCTTTCAGTCATAGTGGCATTAATCTTTTTGTCAAAAATCTTTTCATTTTCTTTTAGCAATTGGTTCGCCTGTCTAAGTTTATCTAAATCAGAATACAAGCGAGCATTATCCTCAGAGTATCTGTTAATTTTACCAGTTAATTTGATACAACTAACACAAGAAAGAGGTTCATCAATTGGTACCTCATCTGTAATCTCTGCCATAAGTGCTGTGTTATGAATGTTCTCCTCTGTATCACTCCAGTTATAAAATTCATCATTAGTAAGGAGAAGAGCTTCATTTAAGGAATCCTCAAGCTTATCAGCATCCTTAGCAGTTGAATTCTTTGAGACAGATGGCTTTGAAAAACCAGAAGGAGGTTGTTTAGATTTCTCACACTCTCTTGCAAAATGTCCCAGATTATGACATTTGTAACATTTAACCTTACTCTTATCAAAGCCCAAACCCGAATCACTGTCATCATCCAGGTTCTTTCTTCCAGTTTTTCGCAAATATCTCTTTGTTCTCCTTGTCAACATAGCAAAATTCCATCTGATATCCATTCGTTCAAGATCATCAGGATTGATTTGATCAAAATCCTCATCTGTCAAATCAATGGAACTAGTTTTCTTTGATAGAAAACTATCATAAGCACTCATAAATGCTTGGAACACAACAACATTCTCCTCAGTAGCTGGAGAGGCTTGATTACCCTTGGATCCCCCGGAAGATGAAGGCGATCTACCAGAAAAAGAATATGATCCACTGGAAACACCACCACCATTAGCGGTTGACGTTTTGATAGTTGATGACATACCTCCTCTAGATAAAAGAGCAACTCCGGAAGCAGAAAATTTACTCCCATAGATGCTCGGATCCTGAACATGGGCACTAGATTTAGTTTCTTTACGTTGCATATCTAGTGCATATGCTTGTAGTTGACCAATGAAATCATCTAGAGATAAAGACATTACACCTTCGTCTTCTTCCATCATCATCACTCGATGATCCCATTTCTTAGGTAGAGCACTTAACAATTTCTTGTTAATGTCTACAGGTTGCATAATCACACCACCATCAGAAAGCTCACTCACAAGATGTGAGTAACGAACAAACAAACCATTAAGAGACTCATTTTCTAACATATCAAACAATTCATATTGTCGTTTGATCAACTCCAGTCTACTCTTCTTATATTTATCACTACCACCACATCGTCTTTCAAGGGCTTTCCACATGTCAAATGCGATGTCGTGATGTTTAAACATTTTAAGAACCTCAGAAGATAAGCTCATAACAAGAGCTGAATGAACTTTTCTTTCCATGTCCCAAGCTTTCTTTTCATCTGCATTTAATGCCCGAATAGATTTGGGAGGAGCGATTCCCTCAAATACCCCATCCTGCTTTGGATGTTCATACCTTTCAAGCAAAGGAATCATCATATCCGGTTTATTATAAGAAATAAAAAGAATGACTGATTTTAATCATTTGAGCAAAAGCTTGTATTAGCTGTAAAAATTGGAGCCTTATTTGTACTACCAGCTTCATTACTGGTTTTAATCATTTGAGCAAAAGCTTGCATCGACATTGTAAATTAAACTAAAAAGAATGACTGATTTTAAAATTCTTAAGCGACACTAAGGAAGTGTCACAGACTGACAAGCGACACTGAGACAAGTGTCGCAGAAAGTGTAAAATTTAAAGAACAGGCGACACTAGATTCGCAATGAAGTGTCGCTAGCAAGTGTCTCTAGCAAAATAGGAATTACTGTCACAGTGAGTGTCACTAAATCCTTAAGGCGACACTGAGTTAAGTGTCGCTGGAAGTGTCGCGTAGAGTGTCGCAGAAACGCGCAGCAGCAGCCCAAAAACCCTAAAAATCAAATTTTCATAAATCCTAACGAAAATTCTCTTTCCCAGATGAACAATACCTGCAAAATCACGTTAATAACAAGAAATTGAAGACCAAAAACTCTCTAATCAATGAAAATAAGCTAGTTTCTTCCCAATCTCAACCGAAACACACTCGAATCTTGATCAATTCTGTCACAAAAAGCCCAACGGCTCTGATACCACTTTGTTGTCCCTGTACCTAGGATCTAGAATAGACTTAATCAACCAATCGTGTGGCGGAATCACACAATTGAAGTAACTAATATGAAACACAAATCGAAACAATAAGGAATTGAATAATAATGATTTGTATTGCAATATCAAACGCTTACTAGCTTGTTTACAGAGTGTTTAGTCGACAAGTTGTGCTCAGGTTTTGTCCAACCCTTGCAATGAGCCGTGATGGCTCTTTATATACAAACAGAACAATTCTGCGACACTTGCTAAGTGTCGCAGATCATAACCCTAGCGCGACACTTACTGAGTGTCGCCTGAATGCGACACTAAGTAAGTGTAACTCAAAATAGAAAATTAACTATTTTCTAATCTAAGCTATTACAGACTCAAGACCAACTGACAGACACACTAATATGACTCAACGTAACAGAGCTTCCTCCATCGATCAGGATCCTGCGCACAAAATGATTGCCAACATAGAGAGTAATGACCAAACCATCGTGGTGAGGATCCTGAACATCTTCTAAATCATCCTCATCAAATGCTATAACTCTCTCATCCTTTTTTATGGAAGTCCTTGTCGGCCTATATTGCTTTATTGATTTGGATTGGCTTGCCTTTTCGCTGCAGAATAAGAAGTACCACATATGTCAGAGCCACCAGAAATAAAATTGATTACCTTGGCATCCGAAGGTGGGGACCCTGCTCTTGTAGGGATCCTGTGATTATCCTGAGCTTGAGGATCCTGAACTCTATCGTGATTCTTCCCGTGATCCTTCGTTTTTCCAATTAGATCCTTCAAGTATCCTTTGTTGAGCAGGTGGCTGATCTCTTTCCTGAGAGCTATGCAATTTTCAGTTATATGACCAAAATCCTCATGGTATGCACACCACTTAGATTTATCCTTCCAGACATATGGTTTTTCATTCTTCTTTGGCCATCTTGCTCTATCTCCAAGATCCTGCATGGCACACAAGATACCAGTTGTATCTACAGAAAAATTATAATCAGTTATTTTGGGATATTCTTCATCATCCTCATCGATAGTGTTCACGCGACGATCCTCATTTCTGGTATAAGTATTGCTTCTATTTAATCTGGATGAAGATGAATCTGATTTCCTGTTGGGCCTATCATATGCTGATTGAGTGTCCACCCCCTTCTGTATCATCGCATCTTCTTCCAGCCTAATAAATCTTAGAGCTCTAATTCTGACTTCATAAAGATTCCTGCAAGGATTCATAACAAGATCTTCATAGAATGGGGAATCCCTTTTGATTCTCATCTTGAAGGCTTGTACAGCAGTTGGCAAATCCAAATTGGGTATATTCAAGGATTCTCTCCCGAATCTCCCTACAAAATCTTGAAGAGACTCATTAGCCCTTTGGATAACTCTGTACAAATCAGTTGTTAGTTTTTCAAACGTTCTACTGCAAGAGAATTGGTTATTAAATAAATTGACTAGATGAGCAAATGAAGTAATTGAGTAAGGGGGAACGTTTAACAACCATTTTAGTGCGGATCCTGTGAGAGTAGAGCTGAAGCCCTTGCATAAACATGCTTCTTTAAGATCAGAAGGAACTGGGATGATCTCCATTCTCTCCCTGTATTGTGAAATATGCTCCTCAAGATCCGTTGTTCCATCATACAACTTCATATTTGGTGTTTGAAATCTTTTTGGGATCTCGGCATCACAAATAGGTGGTGCAAATCTCGAGATCCTATGGGCTGTCGGAGTAACTTCAGGAATTGGTTGCACAACTCCAGGGATACTCGATATCATATCCTTCAGCTTTTGTATTTCCCTGACCATCATAGGGCTAACTCCAGGATCCTGAAAATTGTTAGTCCCAATAGTATTATTAGAAATATAATTACTATACATATTACCACTGTCAGGAGTCCTATACGAGGATCCTGGATTAGGTTGTTGGCTCCTTGACGTAGAAACTCCTATAGCATATATTGGATCTGGGATCCTCGTACTCCCTTGCATGGATACGAAGTCTACTTGATGTTCCGTAATTGGAGGAGTGCCAAAATCAAGGATCCTGCTTCGGATAGGAGTAGGAACTTGAGTAACAGGAGTTATGTCTCTTGCTCTCAAATTATCTATATCCTTCCTCAGGATTTCATTGCTTCTCTCCATTCGTTGAAGCTGCTCCTTAACCTGCATGAACATAGACACGATATCCCGGGTAGCAATTATAAAGGGGTCTGGATCAGGAGGAAGAGTGGTTCTCGCAGATGATGATGTTGGCACAGTGGATGATGTAGATCGTCCTTGGCTCGACATTCTTAACAGAAATTTTTGAAAAAGATGACTCAACAAGGATTTCAATAAGAGTTTGATTAAGCAAAACACCACTTACCCCACGGTGGGCGCCAAATTGTTTTGGTCAAAAATTACACTAAGCAATTAAGTGATCAAATTTAGAAATGTGAGGTTGGGTGCTATAAATTACTTTCAAGATAATTACGCTTTTACACGATTATCTATATGAGTAAATGATAATTTTAAATAAAGAGTTATGTTTCAAATCCTTTGATCCGTGGATCCTTGTTGAAAATATGTTTTACAGTGAAAACAAATGTTCGTAAATAGGATTATGTCAAAAATCTAAGTAGAATGCAAGGTATTTTGAAGATAATACAAATTTCGCAATCAACAGACTAGTAACGTGCAAATTAAATGATTAAAATATGAAATGAATGCAATCGACACGAGGATATACGAGGAAAGTCCTTGATCAAGGTAGATCGCCGGCACAAAACCTCGGGAATGATCAAATGATCCTTGCCTTTGTTAATCTTATTAAAATAAAAGAAATCGATTACAAACTAAGAGCACAAGGATGATCGGCTACGTGATTTTACTAAGTGTTCGTGAATGTGTTTAAGAGTAATTAAGAGTAGAGTATAAGTGTTTTCTCAGGTGTAAATAATGATTATTCATCCCCCTAATCGATCATCCAGGCCTCATTTAAATACTAGAAATATATAACAATATTTCCGAGATCTTAGGGATCCTCCGAGGAAAGGTGAAGACCACCAACGTTTCTCTTGACTTTATTTTACACGTGCAGTGGACTCCGTCTTCACATAATTGTATCAAAGCTTCTTCACATAATCCGGAGCATATCTCATTAACGCGTTTGATCCATGACCTGGTCAATGCTCAAGAAAAACAAATGTGTTATACAGCACATGATCCTGAATTAATACAGATCCAGGATCCTGAGCTATGCATATTCCATAATTAATATTGGATCCTTGCTTAGCTATCTCATTTGTCCATGATCCTGTATAATTACATTAGATAAATGTATCCCGAATAGGATCCTGCAGAATTAATAATAAGGATACTTCCAGAATTCCTAACTATAACTGTGATCCTGAAAGCAGAGTCATAAAATATCATTATCCTAGAATATAAATATAAAACATAAATACTTTTCATACCTGTGAGATGATACTACGGTGATAATAAGGATCCTGCAGTATTAGTCAAAAATCTGCCCACAACAAGTATATATAGGGATAAAAATAAAAGGAATGAATTTGGAAGATATATGTTAACGATTTTCTTCTATTTTAATAATAATAGTAATAATAATAATAATAATAATAATAATAATAATAATAATAATAATAATAATAATAATAATAGAATAGTAATAGCATTATAAAATATGTGAACCATAAGTCAAAATTGTATATATATTGGGGAAACTTTCACATTTTAGAAGAAACTTTTTTTTCGTTATTAATGATACTTTATAAATTTTTAACCCCTCAAAAATAAATAATAACAACATTTTCCCCCACGATATATCAATAAAATGAGAAGTTTAAAAAAAATATGTATGTTATAAGTTGACATTTTTCTAGCTAAAAATAATTGCCTAGTCATTGTGACCTTATTGTTTTCTGTAGTTATAATATATTAACCTTACAACAATATGATAAACAATGCGTATGTTAATATTCTTGGAAAAAATAAATTGTAACAATTACTATAACAATTTAGATGTTTTATTAAATAACTAATGCATATATATATATATATATATATATATATATATATATGTACAAAATATAAATCATTCTACAACAATCAAACATATATCTACAGATTTGAAAAGTAATATAAAATTAATAGAAGTACACGTCAAATATATATTTACATTACCAAATAATGTAAATTGAGTTCCCTTATTCTGTAAGATGATAATAAAAAAATTTAAATTAACAAAACTTTAATGAAAGATATAATTACATTAAAAGCAAGTTCTCATAACTTACTAAAAGTTTATTTATTTATCTTTTTTTTTTTATCTAAAATCATTTCTCAACATCTAAAACTTTAATGAAAGATATAATTACATTAAAAGCAAGTTCTCATAACTTACTAAAAGTTTATTTATTTATTTCTCATACTTGTTTTATATAAAAAGAGAGAGTTAGAGAAAGTTAGAGAAAGAAGAGTTAAAATTAAAATGAACAAACTAAAAGATTTTATAAATAAAATTAGAAAGAAAAAATAGATTAAAGGATGTCATGAGTTTGGATTATAATAAAAAAATTATAAGTGTTATCACATGACATATTATTTTAAATTAAAATGGTTATAATTTAATTTTATTAATTACCTTAATAAATGAAAATAGTTATAATATCATTTTTAATTGAATATTACCTTATTTGAAATAAGGATGTAGGAAAATTCACATCATTAATTTCTTTTATATGGTGATGACACATAGGATTTGTATGATGTGGCATGAGTAAATTTTTGACAAATAATTGAGGGTCTCCTCCCTTAGTTATAAAGATAGAAGATAGATGGATTTAGGATTGCCGAGTGTTTCGGTTTATATAGTGTTTGATTTTATCTCATTTGATTGAGTTATTTGTTTAATTTAATTAATAATATTAATCTAATATATTTATCGGGCATATTTTTAAAATATTTACAAATAATATGGGTTTAGTAAAAAAATTATTAATTTTATAATAATAATATTTAGTATTTACTATATTACTATTAATATTTAATTTAATTTTTATTAATAATCAAATATGTGGAGAGGAAGCTCCCGAAGGAATCGCTTCCTTTTTTGGGCTTTTTTTCACCTAAAGAATTTGGATTTATTAAAATAATTAATTATTGATAATTATTAATAATATTTAGTATCTATCTTTCATCTCTCTATATATTAAAAGAAAATAGTAATTAGGTAAACATCCTTAAATTAGACCCTCCTGTTTTGGTCAAAAATTACCCAAGGCAACTAAGTGATCAAATCTAGTTTGTGAGGTAGTGTGCTTGGAGTTACTTTCAAGATAATTACGTGGAAACACAATTATCTATATTAGTAAATAGCAATTTTGAATGAAAAATATGGTTTATGTCTATATAAACGTTGATCCTTGTTAAAGAGATGATTAATAACGAAAACAAGTGTTTGTAAATAAGATTATTCCAAAAGTTTAAGTAAAATGCAAAGTATTTTCAGGATAATGCAAGTTATGCGATAAAAATATGATTACGATCAACAAAAAGGCATGAAACAAAATGATAATGCAATAATTGTGATAAAAAGATGATTAGAAACAAAATAAGTATGTGTATTTATGATAAATGTAAGATAAAATCAGGATAATGCAGGTTTTATGATCAAAAGATCAATAATATGCAAATTAAACAACAAAATATAAAGTAAATGCAATCGACATAAGGATATACGAGGAAAGCCCTTGATCTTGTTAAATCGCCGGCATAAAACCTCGGGAAGGAACAATCATTCCTTGCCTTTGTTGATTTTATTAAGTAAAAGCAGGATAGTTACAAAGAAAGAGCACAAATGATCGATCTAAAGCGTTTGTGGTCATGAATTGGTGAAGAAAGTGTGTATATTTGAGTGTAAGTGGTGTAATCAGTCGTGATTGTGCAGAGAGAAGTCCCTTCCTACGATCATTTGCCTCTGTTTATATAGTATTTACAATATAACCAACTTTCCTAAAAATCAGGGATCCTCCCGAGATACCCGGGATCCTCCAGTCTTCCACCTTGACTTGTTATTCCACACTTTTTCTGACCTCTTCTAAGCCTTGATCCTTAAATATAGGCATGATGTACCCACGTTTAACTCCTGATAGACTTGGTCAATATACACAACGCTCAAATAAAGATTAGTGGCGTTTCACCAGGGATACCGAATATATCCTGGATCCTGATCACCCGGGATTCTGAATATCCAAGATCCTGAACAAAAACTAACAAATATACATTAGTAACATCTGATCCCAAGATACTTAACATATCCGGGATTCTAAACATATGTGAGATCCTGAGTATATTTGAGACTTCTATAGTACTCAGGATCCTGAATATACTTAAATACTCATCTATAATCGGGATTACCTATTTCATATAAACATAGAATCTCGGGATCCTTAGTCTTAGCTTTATCCTGAACATATCTATGATCCTAGACATAATTTTCAATAGTAACTAGAGACTTCGGGATCCTGTATCCTAACTATAAAATTTAGCCCCAAACAATTGCCCCTAAGTTGTGTTATCTTCAGGTCTCTGATGGTGACACAACTTCTAAAAATAAACATTAAATAAATGAGGCAAGATATTACCGTGCATTGGTAACCATGTCCACGTTGATTGAATTTTTGATAAGCATAAACCCTTTCATACCTCGTTTGTATGACTTCATACTCCATAATGGCTTTGGCTACCTGTTCTTCGTCAAGTTTCTACGAAAAATACCACAACGACTTTAATAACCAATAAACATACCTGAATCCTGGGTTTGATCTGATGTTAATATTGCTCGGTTAAGATCCAGCGAAACATTTCCATGTGATACAACCCTCTAGGTTTGTTTCCTTGAGCTTCCTTTTACCATTTTCTTGATAATTCTCCGTGATCAAGCTATGTTACTCCCAATCTATACTCATGGTTTGGCGTAACTTTTTCATTTATCCAAAACATCATGGATTTTTATGACCTTGATCATGGCGTTTCTTTGAAAATCTCTGCAAATCAACTATCTTCAGTATACTGAAAGGATGCCCCCATTCTTGTCAATGTTATACATACTTGGGCTATGCCAATAATGAGGTTAACCTGATACGGTTAGCTATGGTGGTGTTCAAGTGGTTTATGTTGACCACTTAGTCTTTTTGAGCATTCCAATTTCCGCTTGTGGAACTTTTATTCAAGATAAGCTAATCCCGAGTGTGGATTGGCTTGGTTCGATTCGTTACACTCTGTAATTTATGTGGATAACCCGTTAGAGTGTATTGAACGACACTAAGGGTGGTGTGAATCGAACGGATACCATCTAAGGAGATGGGTTTCTGTGATGAGCAAGGCTCAAACTCGGATGATGAATGTAGAGAGAGAGAGAGAGAGAGAGAGAGAGAGCATATAGAGGCTCCTCTTGATTCTCGTTGAACAATCTTCTATTTAACTTCTATCTCCAGGATGTTGGGGAGATTCCACCAATATATGTTTATTTTACTCATACATTTTGAATCCTAAGGAGATTCCCTCAAGATATATTTGAAATAATCCTGTTCCTAGGATTCCAATATTTTAGGATCCTGAAACAGAATCTCAATTGTAAAATTCCTAAGTAATGTCAGTATCTTGAAAAGTTATTCAAGATACTCATAGAAGAAGGAAGCCAAAGAAACCAAGTCTACCAATTACAATTTATATATCCTTTGTCTTCAAGATATTGAGGAGATTCCCTCAATACATATTTATTTTAAACTGATGATCAGGATCCTGAGGAGATTTCCTCAGGATATACTTGAGCTAATCTGATTTTTAAAATACTGGGAAGATTCCCCCAATTTATGCTTATTCCAATCATATCTGTAGGTCTTTCAAGGTAATAGGAAGATTCTCCATCACATGCTTACTTTACTTACACCTCCAGGATTCTGTGTAGATTTCTCAGAGAACTTGAAATAACTTCGTACTCAGGATTCCCATATCTTAGGATCCTGAAACACACTTCAAATTGAGAAGCATATTAAAAACCATCAACGATGATGATTATATCCTATAATACGACAACATCAAAGATTGCCAAAGTAGCGTGAAAATATTACCAATACTTTATGATGACACAGTAGCGTCAAATTCTTTTAAATAACCTGTAAACATCATGATCATTTTCATGACCTTTTGCTCAAGATACTTGTATCTCAGGATCCTGAAACAAATCTTGATACGCTCAAAGAGAATATCAGGATTTCGCTTGGGATAATCCAGTTATCCTGTAATATAACATTGTTAGAAGATTTTGATAACTTGAAACATTCATGTTATCTTCGTAATACCAAAATATTACAGTTTTTGTTTAACTTTAAAAACGACATAAGATCTTTCATAAATTTTAAGTCATGTAAAAATAATGTAATAATTTTTGTAAATGTCAAAACTTTTGAATAATGTGAGAACATTATAACAATCATAATCTTTGGATTAAATCCAAAAAATATTTTGGTAATATGATAATATTACAACCATTTGAATCTTTTACGGCCTACGCCAATAGAAATATTTTGGTAATGTGTAAAACATTACAAATCTTAAGAAAACTTTTGATAAATCAATTTTCGTGATATGTAAATGCCAAACCATTTGGTAATGTGAAAACATTACAATCGTTTGATTCGTGGGCCAAGCCATTTGAGACATAAATATTCCTAACCAATTGGTAATGTGAAAACATTACAAACCTTGCGTAATAGATAATGTAAAAACATTACAAGCCTTGTGTACTTAGTGACGTGAATACGCCAAAACCTTAGGTAATGTGAAAACATTACAAACCTTATAGTGACGTGAAAACGACACAAACCTTAGGTCGGCACCTAGTGCACTCAGTGCCGACAATCGGAAGAGTTCGATTTATAGGCCAATGGAAATGAAGTTGTCGGGTACAAGAGGCATCACCGATTCCCTAAACCTGACACTATAATCAAAAGTCGTGCACACCCGGCGAGGTGTTTAAACCCAAATTCTTAGAGAGGTGTTTATCCATCAGGAAACCTCTAAACCTTAGAAGAATCCCTGGGATTCTTAATTGAAGGAGGGGTGGGCAAACCCCTAGTCTTCGTACGATTGTATCCAAATGCATTGTCTACAAAACAAAAGATCTCAAGTAAAGGTGGGTGTTAGTTTGCATAGCATCCCATCCAATGCTTAAGTCAGTATAGTATCCCAATAATAATGAATGTAATTAAAATAATTAAATACATGCATACATTACAACATAATTATAAAATACACATATATATAGCAAGGAATGTGAAAATTAATGGAAAGTCAAGGATCATAGGGGTACCTTCTCAAGTTGAATGTAAATACTCAACTCACACATGATAGATCTTCAAGTGAATTTCATTTCAGGATCTTGAAAGTAGTTTTCCATCAGCAAGTCCCCGTTTTCCAGCATCCAAGTAATCAAGCATTGATCACAGATAGATAATTGGATGTATCAGTTCTGAACATTTCCATGTATGCCCCCAGGATAGTTTCCACAAATTCCTTCGTGCATATCCTTCAGTTTTTCTTATGCTTCAGGATCCTCAAAATATCGCAACAATAATAATCCTTCTGCAAAAATTTTAATGATTGACTACATCTATGATCCTGACTTGCCCCCAGAACCTGATGTGTCCAATTATCCTCAAACTCAAGATCACCAACATAGCATCAGTCAAAGATCCCAAAGTTACCTTTTAGGATCTTTAACTTATGCAACATCGTTCATATTTCGGGATACCGCCACATTTACGAGTAATGATCTACCAATTAGATTTGTATTCCACCACCACGTTTGCCAAGATCAGGAATCTTGCTTTCTTGAACATATCAACACACAATAACATTCGTCCTATCCTTTTCCACCTTAGGATCCTTAGAATGGAGTCGCACTTCTTTGATACCTTATCTGATTGTAACCAAGATATCCCATGGCTTTTTCCATTGATTGCTATGCTGACGGAGGCTTGGTAGTAGATTTCATTGATGTTGTAGCAATCCTTCACTTCCTGTTGATCGCTATTAATCTTGATTACCCTCCAAGGAGTAGGTAACTTAAGACATTGATGATATGTTGAGGGCACAACTTTCATATCATGAATCCAGGGTCTACCCCTTCGATGTAAATTGGCAATTTGATCTCGCCGATTGTATTCTTCGCTTCACCACTGAATCCTACCAACACAGTGGACTTGGAGATGATCTCAGATTCTGGTATGCCCATTCTCTCCAAAGTCTCCAAGTTGATGATATTAATCGAGCTTCCACCATTTATCAAAAATTGTTTTGGTCAAAAATTACACTAAGCAATTAAGTGATCAAATTTAGAAAAGTGAGGTTGGGTGCTATAAATTACTTTCAAGATAATTACGCTTTTACACGATTATCTATATGAGTAAACAATAATTTTAAATAGAAAATTACGCCTTGAATCTTTTGATTCGTGGATCCTTGTTGAAAATGTGTTTAATAATGAAAACAAATGTTTGTAAATAAGATTATTCCAAAAGTTTAAGTAAAATGCAAAGTATTTTCAGGATAATGCAAGTTATGCGATAAAAATATGATTACGATCAACAAAAAGGCATAAAACAGAATGATAATGCAATAATTGTTATTAGAAACAAAATAAGTACGTGTATTTATGATAAATGTAAGATAAAATCAGGATAATGTAGGTTTTATGATCAACATATCAATAACATGCAAATTAAACGACGAAAATATAAAGTGAATGCAATCGACACAAGGATATACGAGGAAAGCCCTTGATCAAGGTTGATCGCCAGCACAAAATGTCGCACCCCCAAATTATGATGCGGAAGCGGGTCGGGTCGGGGCGCGACTAATCAAATATCAACAGCACATAAGATATAATAAACGACTCTATATGCGTCGTTTACAATACGTTGATATTATAAAAGTCTTACACTGTTATAATAGTTTACAAAAGCGCGAATTGATGTAAGAAATTCTATGTCATAACTAATTTATACAAAATATAGTAATGCATTATAATCTCTTGATGTTTGCATGAGACTCGAGCTAATGGGCATCCTGAGTGAGCAGACTTACTGCTGCTGCGAACCTGAGAATACACGCTAAATTGGTCAGCTTACGCTGGTGAGCTCACAGGTTTAATGATAAAGTATAATGTATGAACCGCAAGATTTAAGTATAATGATTTGCAATTAAGCAAATAAGTAAATGATAAAAGATGTATATAACTGCCATGAGCACATAGTCTGAGCTTAACTGAGGTGTCAGGATCATAATTAAGTGCCTGAGCGAGGGTGCCTCTATGTGTATGCCTAATCAACACACGTATGAACAAATGATAATGCGTCCGTTTTGACCAGTCAGTGCTTGCTGACCCGGACGGGGATTGTCAGTCCCATATGGTACCATACACTAACATTCACGCTACAAAGTATTACCAAACTATGCTAATGAGGACTTATAATGATTAGATGATTAACTCATGCAGAATATAGCGATATTTGATACTTGCGTTCACATGTAAAACAAAACGAGCATGTATTCTCACCCCTAGAGTAAAAATAGTAAAATAGGGACTATGAGACTCACCTGAGTCTAATGAGATGCTATCAAGCACAAATGATGGTTTACAAGTGAAATGATGTCATCTCCAACGACTGAAACCTACTGGGCGTCCTAAACGCGCAAGGTTTTAAAGGATTAGATGTGGAAACCTGCTGGGCGAGTTAAACGCGCAAAGTTTTAAATGATTAGAGGTCTCAACAGACCATCAATGCTAGTTTTTGTAAGTCCCTAGTTCTAGGATCGATAACTTCGTTATCTGTAGTATTAAGGTGCGGAATTCGTTAATACGATGTTATCTTACTAACAACGAATTAGTTCGCGTTTTAGGTAATCTAATACTTTGCTTTAAACGAAAAACCGTCAAAGCCTAGCCGTTAGGTTTTTGTTCTCTCTGGATATTGAGTTCGCAGGTGTTAAATCGGAATTTCAAAATTCTAATAAAAAAGTTAATGATTTTCTAAACAAAAATCATTTAAATAATTCGTCTCAAATTGCAGCCTTTGGGCCTGCGAGTTGACTCGACTCGCCACGCAGCCCAAGCCCAATACTGAACACGGCTCATTGTCACATGTTGAATTCTGCGAGTTCAGATCTCATCTCGCATCGCAAAGCCTTGCGACTTGAGATCTCGACTCGCAACAAACGTATATATTAAAAACAAAATTTCGTCTATCTTTATTAACGAAATATTCATTTACAAATCTAAACCAATACACAAACATAATAATAATTACACCAGTCCTATTTCAAGCTAGATCTGTTGTCACAATCTATGTCTCAACAGACCCTTCCCCTTGACAATAGCTCTAGCGTCTTTATCTTCATGCTTGTCTTTAGTCTTCATTTGTAAATTTTACTTCATGCGTATATTTTCATCTTGATACAAGTCTTAACCATCATTTGATAATCTCGAGCTAAATCACCCCATGCTTCTGTCGTCAAGATTCTATTTTCATGTAACTTTAACAAATCTTTCTTTGACATATTCATTAGGTGTCGATGGTCATAAACTTTAAAAATCTCACACTCACCACTTTCAACCTCATCATCTGCTTCAACCATGACAGCTTCTCCAGTTTCTGAATCCACATACCAACATTTCATATTTCCCAAAATATCTTGTGGCATTGTCTTCAGAGGAATCTGCTGTACACACTTGACAGATGGATAAACCTTCTTTCTTCTTCTTCTTCCTGTCCTTTGACTTCTCTTTGCCAACTTAATAGTCTTTCTTTTTCTTGGCTTAATCTTTTCAAACTTATTAGCTCTAACCTCAGTCTTGATTATATTTTCAACATATCTTCCAATAAAATCATCACTTGGGTTATTCAAAGGTAATCGAGCCAAATCTCGAATCTCAAATCTAGGCAAAGAAATAAACACTGCAAGCTTTCGCTCAAAATATTGAACTCCGTCAAATCTTTTAATTGCAAAAAGCTTCAGGTCTGAGTCAAAGTACCAACCAATAATCCCTTTACGTAGTACACGTTTTCCTATTATATCTACTTCTGAAACTGCAATTTTCTTTCTTTGTTTTGGAAGTTTCCTAAGCACAACAGCTGGATTATTTGTAGGAATAAGAACTTCATCTTTTGTATCGGTTGAGTCATCGATCTCTTCATCTACATTGACAACCATTGGACCTTTGTCATTTTCAATAACAACCTCTGTCCTAGATGGGCTCACATGGTGTTCATCAACATTAGCATCTGGATCTACACCCATGTCTTGCTCAATCTCAGAAACAACAGTCCAATCTTCAGGTGGCTGAAATTCTCCCTCTTCAAGATCATAATCAATCTCTTCATCTATCTCATTCAAAATATCATTTTCTGAATCTGATAGATCTAGAATTTCCATTCCTAGAGAAAACAAACACAAATAAATTAATAATTTAAATTCTCTTATTGATTTCCCTGAATCAATCTAAGAATTCCAATACTAATCCTTTTGTGTAATAAACGAGAAATATATAACTTATAAACCTTTTATTGATTACCCTGAATCAACCTAAGATTTCCTAAGTCTTATATCAAACACTTAACAAATATTAATTAAATTTAAACTCTAATGTACTGTGAATAATCACCAAACATTTAAGTTTACAATTAACTAACTTATATAATTTCCAAGACTTAATTAAACTGTTATATAATAAAACTTAACTTTCAATTATATCTTTAAATTATATATCATTTGTCTAGTTAAAAATCATACATATTTAACTTGTTAGTTATAAAAACTCTCAAGTCTAAAATGTCTAAGTTAAAATAAACTTTTGACCGCTGAAATAAATCAGATTACGCCGCTCGACTTCTCAATGAGTCGGAAGACTTTCGATCACTAATTTATTGAACTTTTCATAATCAAATAACTTAAACAATTTCTAATATATTTAACTTGTAATAATAATCTCAAGCCGAATATATTACCAAACCTATTAAGTTACAATTATTCAGTTACAATTACAAATTACAATTATAATTACAATTATAAATTATAATTCAACTAAGTTCTAAGTACAAATATCTACACAAGTCTAAGCTATCTTACCAGCTTCACTTGTACTCGCAACACTTGTACCAGCACCATCACCACTAACACTAACACCAACAGACTCCCCCTGAATAATAGCTTGCTCACCAGTCTTTGAAGGACCAGTCGGCTCACCATCTTTCTGTGCAATGGGATCATCATCTTTATCATCTCTTCTTTGCTAACTCATCCTCTTTGCAAGCTTCTTGATATATCAATATCTCCCGCTGAGCAGACTGTCCTGAATGCACTCTCAACACCAAACGTTCTAAGTGTTCAAGCTTCAGTCGTTGGGCAGTAAAACCAGCAAGCAAAGTATCACGAGTCTTCAGCAGAGTCAAATGTGATTCATTGATATGAACCATCTGCTGAGCAAGAGAAACATTCTCAGCCAACAACCCTGGAATCCTGGATGTACTCTGTTCCAATTCCTTAACTCTTGACTCTAAGGATGTAATCCTTTCAGCATTAGTCATCGGAATGACATAAATTGTTGATGGTCCAGGCGGTGTCACCGAAGCAAGATAAGACTCACGAGTAAGTGGTGAAATAGCTTGAGATAACGCTTCCTTGAGAAGACTAGCTGCAAATCTACTAGTTTTATTGGTCGGGAACTGTGCATCATGTACAAGTTCTGCAACTCCCTCCTCAATAGTCTTGGAGACCATTTCTGGTTCCACTGACTCAAGCAGTTTCTCAGCCTGTAAAGTTAGATACAATTAAAGAAGTAATTGTTACAGATAACTCTGTCTCAATCTCTAATTAAATATTTATAATACTCATAGTACTAAATGTTTATCTCATACCTCAGATGGTACATATACGTGTTCAATAACCACCGGTATCATCGACTCTACTTGCGATGTATCTCGAGAAACTGTCACAGAATTAACTGTCTCAGTTGAACTCCTGATAAGCAACAAGTTAAGATAATCTAACTCTAAGTAAAACATACCATCCTGAATGATCAACGTCCTTGAATGCTAACGGCGTTGAGAAATAAGAGATATATCCTCTTCCTCAGGACCCTCATCAATAATACTGAAGTCTGGGTCGACTTCCTTAGCCTTCCTCTTCTCCTTTAGTGCTGGATCTGGAATCATCCGAGATTGATATCTAATATAACCAGCATCTGGAGGTGGAGAAGGAGTACTATCATCAACATCTGAAGCCGATTCACCATCACGGCCTCCAGATGGACCAACATCAGAATCCTAAATATTAAATATATTAAACATTTATGATTAGCTAGAAGCTCTATCATACAAGTTCTATATATTTTTAAAATTAATCTGATAATTACCTTAGAAGGTAAACCCTTAGATCCATCAAGCTGTCCCTGCTCACCCTCAGATCGAGTGACCTCTGGGTTTGCAGTCTCAACTCCCTGATCATAATGATATTTATATTTTATAATCAGAAATATTATCTAATTAACTAAATATCTATAACATTTGCATTATATAATAATATTATAATAATAATGTAACAACTAAGTCCCTATATTACTATATAATTATAAAATTACTTCAGGTGGTGCAACATAACTATCAATATCCCATAGCAAGGGATCAGTAGCATCATCAAGCTCAACCAGCACCTCCTGTATCACCTAGGCAGCAACATCTGGGTTCACCTGTTCCCCAGCATGTCCAGGTTGTTCCAACACATCCTCAATGAGCTCTTGTGGATCTTCAACATGAACCACATCAGCTATCGGGTCTAGAACAGCAGCATCAACAGCAACATCTAACCAACCATGATTCGGTGGTGTCACATAGGCAGGATCAACAAGAAAACCAAAAAGCTCTCTCTCCTCAGGCTTGACTACCCCTTCCTTCCACACTGTCTGCAAAAACATCGCGTTGTAGCCTCTGAGCCCAATAGTATCGACACGTAAGTGTGGACCAAGAATGACAAGCTCTTGTAGACGAGCTCGAATGATCAGCATACAAAAATGCGGGTAAACCAGAAACCGTGATCTAACAGAACCCGAAATCTGTCTAACCAGCTCGCCAAAAATATAATCACAAAAACTGTATGGTTTGTTGTAAACCAGGGACATCACAGCTGATACAAGGGCAGGGCTCAACTCGTCGAAGCCTCCCTTCTTTGGTAACCGTGACAATAACGTGCCACAAAAACCTCCACTGTCCAATAACCAGAGGGTTTTGGAACTGTCGTCCTCGTCTATCTCCCGTATATCCCATACGACTTATAGCTCCCTCAATAAAATCACTAGGGTACTCAGTCGGACCATCTTCTGGGTCTACTGTCCCCAGTTGTAAAATCTGACGTAGTTCAGATGCAGAGAAAACAACCGGTCCCTGATTGACCGTTGTACGTATCACCGGTGGGTTGGCGGTCTGATCATACTGAATATCTGTCCAAAAATCATTCAGTATCATCTGAGAGATCTGAGGAGACTCTGTAATCGCATACCTAATGCGTGAACGTGCAAAGAACGTCAGCACTTGAGCAACTTGATGTGCTCCGCATGCCGAAAGATCAAAATCAACAAGAATGTTGTGACCTTTATCAAATTGTCTCGCCATATCTATAGAAACACAAATGACAAAAACAATTAACGCACGTTAATCAATTTTAAACTATAACGTATTATGAATGAAAATTCATCAAACATCTTAGCTTAAAATTATATATAACTTGTTACATACATGTCTCAAGTTATATTTACAAATATCTAACATATATAACTTATAACTAGTAAGTCGTAAGTTCAATATGTACGTCCCGTTAGTTACTTGTTAATTTGAAAATCTCAAGTCATTAACGTTTGTGATAAATATAAGTTATACCGCTAATATAGAATTAGAACACGCCACTCAATTAACTCTTGAATTGGTAGACTTTCGATATAAACATATATAATTTTAATACAAGTCCATGATATAAAAGTTATTACTGGAAAAGTCTTAACATTCATATAAAAACTTTTAAAATTGAAAATTTTCTAAGTACTGGACTCGCAGAAGTATTATGTGCGAATCGAGTTCAACTCGGTTTGCAACTCAACTCGCAACCATGTCAACTCGCTTACCAAGTCAATCCGTAACTCGATTCGCAAGTTGATTCGCTAATCAACTTGGTCCGCAAGTCAACAAGTCAACAAACAAGATTTCAACTTGCAAAAATGGATCTGCGAATCGAGAGCAATCTCAACTCGCTAATGTGGTTCTGCGAATTGAACCTGTGTTCAACTAGCAACATGAACTGGGGGTTGCGAGTCGAAACAAAAATCAATTAAACTCTCAATTTTATTAAGATCTATCGATTGGTTTACGTTCATTAAGGTTCGTTTAACATTAATCCGTAGGATTCTAGTTAAATAACACCTTGAATCTACATTAATCGTTTACAATTTAAAATGAAACCCTAAGTTAATAAAACCTTCGATTTCGAGTTAATTAAATGGTGAAATCCGTTGGTTTATACCTCTAAATATTCTCAATACGAAAGTGTATAAAAACTATGGATCAAAAACTCTGCCTTGTAATTCGTAAAATCGAAATCAAACGAAATACTGTTTTCGTCTCATTTCGCACTAAGTCAACTCGCAAGTTTAAGTGAACTCTCAAAAGAAAAGTGGGTTCGGTGGCTTTGACTCGTTTGACCTCGCCCCCTTTATACTTTTACTCGATTCGCAAGTTTAATGTCAACTCGCAGCACTAGACTCGCTTCGCAGTGTTGACCAGTCAAACTCGCAAGTTTTAAATAGAAATGCAAATTAAATGCTAAGTATAAATGTAAACCCATTCACAATTTTATAGTTAACTCTGTAACTATGTAACCTAAACATTTTAAAGAAAATGTTTTCGCTTAATTTTTCCTCAATGATAATCTTCTTACATATATTAACCGACTAAACCCGTGATACAGTTAATCTTGTATAAAGAAAAATCTCGAGCTATAATTATTTACTTATATACCTTATGGTCTTAAGTATATAGACAAGTCTAAAATATATATAAGTTATAATAGAAAAATTAACCGCTAATATAAAATCAGGACACGCTGCTCGACTACATGTAAGTCGGAAGACTTTCGATTAACATTCCACGTAACCTATATAGTATTTTTCAGTTGTCAACACACGTTTGTTGAACATAAATATCCAGTATAATTCAATTCCAAAGGGTAACACAATGAATAAAATAAAATAAAACTTTCTATTAATCATTAAACATAAATACAAAATAAGAAATAAGAATTTAAGAGAACTAACATCATATGAAAGCAAACAAAATTAAAAACAAAAATGCTTAAAATTTGAACTGCTTAGGGATCATATTAGGAAGAATAAACCATTTATATTAGATTTTAATAAGAGCAAAACGATTGTTAGTATGCATACCTCATGAAATTCATATAAGTACAATAAAATCACAACTTAACCCATAATTTAACTTATATTTATAAAATTATATCTTATTTACCTTTATCCACGAGACATAACTTTGATATTAAAATAACTTCTTATATATTTAGAACCAATTATTCACACAAAGTGAATGTTCCAATGTCTTAAACAGTCCAAGATGATTACCAGTATTATGATCCACATAAACAAATTAGACATAGATTTCTGAGCAAACCTGTTATTATTAATGTGAAATATCTAAAGTGTTTTGTTATATAATATACTGAAGAACTTAAGTAAAACACATAACACTGCATCTTTTAATTTCAAGGTAGAGGTTACTAAATGATGTATCTTTCCGAAACATATAACATACACTTGAGTTAAAATTTTGACAAATATCAAACATCCTTAAAAGATACTAGTGGTTCCAGATCTGTACTCACGTACAACAGAGGATCCCTTAGTATAATTAAAATAAGTTTGAGACTATTGGCAAAACTAAAGGCAACAGGTCTGTACTCACGTACAACAGAGTTATCTGTTAGTGTCACTAATAACCATATTTGTAACTATTTGTCATTTGTAAATAAATGCATGATAACAGTGTATGGCAGTACCATCATTCATCAATTAAGACAGATGTCATACAGTATATAACAGTTCACATAAGATATGACACGCAAAATTAATTTTTTTTTAACCGCTCACAAATCTAAGAATAATTTGCCTACCAGTATGTCATATAATGAAGCTGAATAGACTTTAGTTATTCTTATCACTTATGTAAAGGGCACGAGTTATTATCAGTGGATATAAGTGCGTAATCAGATAAATATAAGTAAACTCCTAGGTAAGTATGCAATTCTAATGAAACTTATAGGAATCTACTAACACATCATTCTAAGCACTTAGATTTATTATTCTTAAGCTCATTCTCCTAATGTACTATCATTTCCCAAGTTTTTACAGCCAAAACTTAAAGCTTTTTCTAAAAGAACTTCGGTTGTTCTTTTATTGGAGGCGATTCCCCTCAGGTAACAAGCAAATGAATGCCATACGCCCCCTTTTTTTGTTTTTTTATTATTAAAGCATAAAACTTACTACTAACTATTACAAAAATACCCTTGGAAGACTAATCACTCTGGATTTCTCATTCCGTTAAGTTGAACCAACGTCTGAAATCGAGCTCTGTCGAACGCCTTGGTGTATAAGTCTGCTAAGTTATCCAAAGATGGAACCTTAACTAACTTTTTCAAATTCTTCTCAGCACAGTCCCTAATAAAATGATGTCGAATATCAATGTGCTTAGTTTTACTGTGCTTCACCGGATTGTTGGTGATCGACATTGTTGATTCGTTATCAATCATCATTGGAGTATTGGTTATATTTAACCCGTGATCCCGCAGTTGCTGTTGGATCCAAAGAACTTGAGAACAACAGCTGCCAGCTGCAACATACTCAGCTTCACATGTAGAAATGGCTACTGAGCTTTGCTTCTTGCACTGCCAAGATACTAATCTACCTCCTAAGAATTGACATCCTCCGGTTGTAGATTTCCTATTCTGATTGCATCCTCCATAATCCGAATCAGTATAAGCTATGAGATCTAAGTCTCCATCAATCGGATACCAAAGTCCCAGCTTCGGTTTCCCTTTGAGGTAACGAAGGATCCGTTTAATAGCTTGCATGTGTGACTCTTTCGGATTTGCCTGATATCTTGCGCATATACAAACAGCAAACATAATGTCAGGCCTAGAGGCAGTAAGATACATTAGTGATCCGATCATGGATCTATAAAGAGTTGGATCCACATCGGTATCACTCGATGTATTTGGTCCAAGGTTGTGATTGACTGGAATTGGAGTATTATAGACCTTACTTTCATCCATCTTAAAGTGTTCCAATAGCTCATATGTATATTTAGATTGATGAATAAAAAATCCATCCTTCTTTTGATCAACTTGCAATCCTAAGAAGAAGTTTAACTCTCCCATTGCAGACATCTCAAACCTTTTTCTCATGACTTTCTCAAATTCTTGACACATCTTTTCATCAGAAGATCCAAAGATAATGTCATCAACATATACTTGTACAAGTAGAAAGTCATTCTTGTTCCACTTTACAAAAAGTGTACTATCAATTGATCCTCTTGTAAATCCATTCTCAAGTAGATACGTTGATAGTGTTCCATACCATGCTCTAGGTGCCTGATGTAATCCATATAGAGCCTTATTCAAGCGATATACTCTATCTGGATAATCAGAATCAGTAAACCCTGGCGGTTGTGAAACATACACCAATTCTTCAACTTTGCCATACAAAAAGGCACTCTTAATATCCAACTGATAAACTTTGATACCTTTAAAAGAGGCAAATGCTAAGAATACTCTAATTGCTTCTAGCCTAGCAGCTAGTGCAAACACTTCGTTATAATCTATTCCTTCTTGTTGATTAAACCCTTGAACCACTAGACGAGCCTTATTGCGAGTAATGACTCCCCGGTCATCTCTCTTACACTTAAATACCCATCTAGTTCCAATTGGATATTCTCCCTTTGGAAGGTCAACCAACTCCCATACTTGTAATTTTGAGAACTATTGCAGTTCTTCTTGCATTGCTTCGACCCACGAGCTTTCTTTGAGAGCCATTTGCACATTTTTAGGCTCAACTTGTGAGATAAAGCATGAATATAGACATTGATTAGGAATCCCTATCTCTTTCATAGCAGTATACAAGCTTTCTAAATTTTTAGATGTACTAGCTTTAGATTGAGTCCTAGTTTGAACAGGAGTATTAATATCACCGATGATGTTCTCAACAGGATGATTCTTACTCGTTCTTGTAACCGGTATACGGTCAACTATTAACTCATCTCCTAAGTTAGTACCAATCTCTTCTAATGAAGGCATGTCTTCTGAACTAGTTGAAGATAACCTTAAATGGTTCAAAGAAGTAAGTACATCATCAAACTTTGTTTGAAGATCCTCCTCAGAATCTTCTGTTTCTTGATACTTATCCTATGAAGATTGTTGTGACCCATTTGAAGAAGCTTCATTTGAGTCATCTTTTGTCCTGATTCCAGATTTCAGAACACTCGATGTTGAAGACGGACCATTGTCCAAGTCTTCATGCAATAAGTGCTGAGAGATCTCTGAATCACTGACAAAGTCACTTATAGGAACTTTAAATGACTGAAAGAGATCTGAATAGTCAAATTGCCAATCTAATCCCTTATGTACAACAGGTACATAGCTCGTAACCTCAATGTTATAAACGATTTCCAGTCGTCCCGTGACTTTATTGAAAACTCTTTTATTAGGTGAATTAGGCACATAACCTAGGAAAAATCCTTCGTCAGCCTTTTCACCAAATTTAGCTTGATTTCCTGTTTTCAATATTGTACATGCAACTCCAAAGGGTTCAAATCCCTTCAGATTAGGTTTCTTATTATTCAATAATTCGTAACAAGTCTTGTTACGCTTTTTGACCGTAAGAACCCTATTTAGAACATGACATGCTGTATTCACCGCTTCTACCCAAAAGATGACCAGAAGCTTTGTATCTGTTCTAGCTGCTTCAATCAACGTTCAATTTTTCCTTTCAGCAACACCATTCTGTTGAGGTTCATATGGTGCACTGAATTGATGTTGTATCCCTTTGCTTAAGCAATAGATATTCAACGTTGAGTTCTTGAATTCCGTTCCATTATCACTACGAATACGCTTTACTCTTGTTTTATAGATATTCTCTACTAAATCAAAGAACTCCATTACAATTCATGGAGTTTCATCCTTAGATCCCAAAAAAAATACCCATTATAATCTAGAGTAATCATCTGTGATAACTAAACAGTACCACTTGCCACCTAGACTTCTCTTGCTTATTGGGCCAAAGAGGTCCATGTGTAGTAGTTCAAATGGCGAGGAGATTGTGTTTTCAGTCTTTGACCTGTGTGGTTTCTTGTGCTTCTTTCCTTTTAGGCAAGGAACACACTTGTCTTCAGACTCGAAATGTTTTTGTGGTACACCTAGAACTAATCCATTCTTGGTAATAAAATTCATTTTTCTAAAGTTCAGATGTGCCATTCTCCTGTGCCATAAAAGTGCATCTGCTTCTGAGGCCTTGGATAGTAAGCATGTCGACACCATTGAAGAATTAGAAACACCCATGTTTATAACATAGATGTCCTTCTTCCTTGGTGCCCTCATCAATATCCATTCTTCAGGAATTGTGAAGCCTGGCTTCAGAACTAAAGCCTCCTTTTCATTGAAATGAACTGGATGACCTTTATCGCAGACTTGGGAAACACACACTAGGTTATGAGTTAGTTCTTCAACATAATTCACATCCTCTAGAGTCAAAGTTCCATTTAAAACTTTTCCTTTCCCAGTAATTACTCCTCCTTTGTCTCCTGCAAAATTTACTTTTTGCTTGAAACCTTCTTTGAAGTCCTTCAGTAGACTTCGTTCACCTGTCATGTGCCTTGAGCATCCACTGTCTACATACCACCAGCTGTCCTTGTTCACAGTCTGCTCCTACACATAACAAGTTGTACACAATTAGTTTTCAAGAGGGACCCAAGCCATTACGGTCTTGGTTTGTCCCTGATCATCTACAATCTGAACCTCCTTAAAGTAACCATAACTATTCCCATCGGGAGTCTTGGTAACTTTCACAGGAGTTTGAGATTGTTGATGATTTGTAGTCTTAGGCCTATGTGGAGAGTGAGTGGAAAACCTCCTAGGCACAAACTTAGTTCCCTGTGCACTCGAAGTAGAACCATTTTCAAACTGACTATGGTTTCTACTGGGGGGTCCTAAACCTCGAAGGTGTCTTATCTCTAGGCTTATTGAAAGTATTTTCATTTAGAGTATAAGGCCTTTTAGGTTTAGGTAGAGAGACACTATGATTACCATCTCTTTTCAGAATGTTTACAGGTTTTCTTCCTAATCCCGGTTTGGAGCCTAACCTGTCTACAATTGAACTAGAAGTGGTAGGTGTCTTTTCAGTATTCACTAACTTATGTGATGCTTCCAACTTCTTATTTGGACAACAAGAAGCTACATGTCCTTTTTGGTGACACTTGAAGCAGGACATCTATTTTCGTGACTTACTAACTTTTGCATCCGCAATCGGCGTCTTAGGCACTAAAGGATCAACAACATGTTCTTTATTAACCACTTCATCATTCTTAGTATCATTAATTAATCCACCCGGTACAAAATGTACTTTAGTGTGAGGAATTCTCTTACTATCAACAGATGAAGGATTCTTAATAACATTCTTCTGTGCCTCTGACTGATCAGGTTTAGCTACTTGTTCTTCAGAACATACTTCAGTCATTTCAGTATCTTCTGGAAGCCTAGTGTAATTTGAATTGAAAGGAGGAGGTGTCTCATTATAACCTAGTCCTGACTTATCCTTTACACTTCGTTGAGCATCTAGCATCTTGTCCATCTCAGTGGTTCTATAATTTTCTATCTTTCGATTTTGCTCAACTAGCTTCAATTTACAGTCAGCTAATTCTTTCTCCTTATTAGCAACTGTCTGATTTAAGTCTTTTAGGTTCATATAGAGACCATGTATGATGACAGCTTTTTCATTAATGGTATCTCTAAGTGCACTCCTATCAGAGGCATCAGACTTAATTTTATCTTTTAAGTGCTGTTTATCGTCACCTAACCTACGCACATCAATCTTAGCTAGTTCAAGTTCAGATCTAACAGTCTTATTAGATTCAGTCAATATGCTAACTTGAGAAGACAGGTTTTTGTTTGATACAATTAAAACACTAACCTGTGACTGTAAATCAGTAACTAAATAACAGACATCAGCAAGAGTAAGAATATCAATACATACCCATTTCTTGTCTGTTTGGATTTCAGCCATGCGTGCTACAAAGTCTTCAGGATTCATATTCTCAGTTGAATCCATGTACAACACGTCTTCATCACTTGCTTTCATTTCAACCTCAGGCACCTTTACATCACACTATGCATCAGTAGGCATGTAGGATGTAGACTCATCAATCTCAGCCATGAAAGCTTCCTCAGACTGAGCTTTCCATTCATAAGAGTCATCCAACTGTTTTACAACCAAGGTTTTGGAAGCAAGAGTGCTTCCCGAACCTTGTTTTCCATTGCCAGCTTCTACCTTAGGTCTTTGGCATTCCCGAGCAAAGTGTCCATAACCCTGACAGTTAAAACACTTGATCTTGGTCTTATCAAACCCTGATCGATTGCCAACTACCTTTCTACCAGTTTTCCTCAAGAAATTCTTTACTCTTCTAGACAACATGGCAAGTTGATCCTGAAGTTGTATTTCTTCAAGATACTCAGGGTCTATCTGATTATAATCTTCCTCAAACATAATTGGATCATTGATTTTGCCCTGAATGTAGTTTTCATAAGAAGCTACAAAGGAAGCAAGAACAGATAATTGTTGTTCAGCATATTTCACACTCATAGGCATCTTTTGATGCTCCTGAGGTGACTTCTCAGTTGGTTTACTCTTTGCTTCACTACCAGATGAGGTAACAAGACACAGATCATCATTAATCATTTCACCATTTCCATTAGCATTACCAATAAATAAAGTAGTGGTCGAGCTCGAGGAAGCAGTAGAGATAGAAGAATTTTCCGTGATGTAGTCCCGGATCCTGAGCCTGATCAGAATCAGTATCTCTAGTCTTCTTGGTGAAATCATAACCTCTGAGCTTATCAATTGCATGCTCTAAGGTCATGGTTGCATACCTGTCTTTAAGCATTATGCCATGCATTCCCCACTTAGACGGTAAACTCTCAATAAACTTGTCGGTTTTCTCAGTCTCGGTAGTTACAATCTCATGATCATCTAGCTTACTCAACAAATGGTAGTATCTTGTGATATAAGCATCAAGATCTTCTCCTTTCAAAGATTTGAATTTTGTAAACTGCTTTTCCAGGAGAATTCTCTTGCCTGCTTTAACTTGTGGACTACCTTCACACCTCTTCTCTAGAGCTGTCCACAAAGTTCTAGCAGTTTGGAAGGACTTCAGTTGATGATTAAGTTCCTTGGGTAGACTCATCTTGATTGAAGAATGAGCCTTGTTCTCAACCTCAAATTCCTTCTTTTGTGCTTCAATCATCTGTTGATAAGTGAGAACCACAATAGCATTCTCAACAGTATGTGTAGGTGCCGTGTATCCATTCTTGATACACATCCAGATAGATAGATCATGGAATCTACAGTAAGATTCGAACCTATCCCTCCTGCTATAATAATCCTCAACTCTCAACAATTTAGGTGGAACATTAGATTTTCCAATCTCGTGTTCCATCTCAATCATTTTGCTAAGGTCAGACATCGTGAAGTTTAAAGTTAAAATGTATTTGCTAATTCGAAAAAAAAAAAATCTCGACTCGCAGAAACTCATTTCAACTCGCAATCTCAGCTCGACTCGCAGAATCTCGGTTCGCAAGTCTCAGTTCGGATCGCAGTGATGTCAACTCGCAAGTGATCTCGGTTCTCAGGAGATCTCGGTTCCTAGAATATTTCAATTCGCAAACAAGTTCAACTAGCAGAATCTCGGTTCGCAAGTTCAACTCGGTTCGCAGACTTATCTGAAACCCTAATCTCGACTCGGAAAATGGCTGAAAAACGTGAAAACAAAATTTTTTGGTATTTTTACAATTGAAACTGGAAATTTCGACCGTAAACAAACCCTAAATTGTCCAGAGAATGATTTTGATCTTTAATATGTACTAGTGCACGTATAAACAATCCGAATCAAACGCGATTTAACACTAAAACCTCGAACTAACTTCATTATCTAGCCCGGAAGCTCTGATACCAACTATAAGTCCCTAGTTCTAGGATCGATAACTTCGTTATCTGTAGTATTAAGGTGCGGAATTCCTTAATACGATGTTATCTTACTAACAACGAATTAGTTCGCGTTTTAGGTAATCTACTACTTTGCTTTAAATGAAAAACCATCAAAGCCTAGCCGTTAGGTTTTTGTTCTCTCTGGATATTGAGTTCGCAGGTGTTAAATCGGAATTGCAAAAGCCTAATAAAAAAGTTAATGATTTTCTAAATAAAAATCATTTAAATAAGTCATCTCAACTCGCAGTCTTTGGGCCTGCGAGTTGAGTCGACTCGCCACGCAGCCCAAGCCCAATATTGAACTCGGCTCGTTGTCACACGTTGAATTCTGTGAGTTCAGATCTCATCTCGCATCGCAAAGCCTTGCGACTTGAGATCTCGACTCGCAACAAACGTATATATTAAAAACAAAATTTCGTCTATCTTTATTAACGAAATATTCATTTACAAATCTAAACCAATACACAAACATAATAATAATTACACCAGTCTTATTTCAAGCTAGATCTGTTGTCACAATCTATGTCTCAACAGTTTTCCATCAACTAGTTATGTCCAATGTTTGATTGTTTTGTTTGAGTTTTGAAAACATGTACGGCCCGTTGGTGATGGTTTATAATGTACGAATGTAAGTTTTGTATAAGGTTCGATTATTATAAGTATTGAATACTTAGTGTAGTAACCACCCACTTCTTCCTCCAACCACCTCAAAAGAAAGTGGTCTGACAACCACAACAACTCCCAAAACAAGAAACCCGACACCATCAAGGCCTACAACTCAACCACCGACACTTGATGGGGTTACACAGGGAACAAGCCCTACTGTTCCAAGTGCAACCGCCACCATGAAGGTCCTTGCGGTCCCTATTGCAATAACTGCAAGAGGTATGGCCACCTCACCAAGGATTGTAGATCCACCGCCAACAACAACACCAGACCACACCTAGCATGCTGTGAATGTGGAAACCCTGGGCACTTTAGGAATGACTGCCCGAAACTGAAGAACAAGGCCAACAACAACAACAACAACAATGCTAAGGGTAGAGCCTTCGTACTCAATTCTGGGGACGCCTGTCAGGACCCGAATGTGGTCACGGGTATGTTCCTCCTCAACAACTTAACTGCTTCTGTACTATTTGATACTGGTGCCGATAGGAGCTTTATTTCCAACGAGTTTTGCCCCCTACTTGACATCGCCCCTGTTGCTCTAGATGTTAAGTACACTGTAGAACTAGCAAACGGTAAACTTATAGAAACTGATAGTGTGATACCTAATTGCACTTTAAACTTAGCCAACGAAACCTTTTTGATAGATCTTATGCCCGTTGAAATTGGAAGTTTCGACGTCATCATTGGTATGGACTGGTTGTCCAAACAAAGAGCCGAAATCATCTGTTGTGACAAAATCGTTCGCATCCCTCTCGCCGTCGGTAGAACCTTGATCATACAGGGGGAGACCGGTGGGTCGAGACTAAATATCATATCTTGTCTGAAAACCCGAAAATTTCTCAGAAAGGGTTATCCTGCAATCCTTGTGCACATCACAGAGAAAAAGTCGGAGGAGAAGCGACTTGAGGATGTGCCAATCGTTAGAGACTTTCCCGAAGTCTTTCCGGAAGAACTACCTGGTTTACCTCCACCTAGACAGGTTGAGTTCTCGATCGATCTCATGCCGGGTGCCGCACCGGTAGCCCGAGCACCATACCGCCTAGACCCATCCGAACTTCAGGAGCTGTCCACCCAGTTACAGGAACTCCTGGACAGATGATTCATTAGACCGAGTTCTTCGCCTTGGGGAGCTCCGGTCTTATTTGTTAAAAAGAAAGACGGTTCTTTCCGAATGTGTATCGACTACCGAGAGTTGAACAAGCTAACTGTCAAGAACCGATATCCACTTCCTCGCATCGATGACCTGTTTGACCAACTTCAAGGATCAAGCTATTATTCAAAGATCGATCTTCGATCAGGTTATCATCAATTACGTGTTTGCGACACCGACATTCCAAAAACCGCTTTCAGAACTCGTTACGGGCATTATGAATTTTAAGTGATGCCCTTTCGGTTTAACAAACGCACCGGCTGTATCCATGGATCTTATGAATCGGGTGTGCAAACCTTACCTCGACAAGTTTGTCATTGTCTTTATCGATGACATTCTCATCTATTCGCGCAACGAGCAAGAACACGTGCAACACCTCAAAACCATCCTAGAGCTACTTAAGCACGAGGAGCTCTATGCCAAATTCTCCAAGTGTGAGTTATGGATACAATCCGTTCAATTCCTTGGACATGTTGTTAATAGTCAAGGAATTCACGTCAACCCATCAAAAATCGAGGCTATCAAAGACTGGCAAGCGCCAACTACTCCAACCGAGGTACGCCAATTTCTAGGATTGGCCGGTTATGATCGTCGGTTCATCGAAAATTTCTCCAAAATAGCTCAACCACTCACGACACTGACTCAGAAGGAAAAGAAGTTCAATTGGACTGAAAAACAAGAGTCAGCATTTCAGCTATTAAAACTCAAGCTTTGCAGTGCTCCTATTTTATCCTTACCCGAAGGCACCGATGACTTCGTGGTATACTGCGATGCTTCCCACCAAGGTCTTGGTTGCGTGTTGATGCAACGAAACAAGGTCATTGCCTATGCTTCCCGACAACTCAAAGTTCATGAGAAGAATTACACGACTCACGACCTCGAGCTAGGGGCCGTGGTATTCGCTCTCAAAATCTGGAGACACTACCTCTATGGTACCCGAAGTACTGTATTCACCGATCACAAAAGTCTCCAACACATCTTCGACCAAAAGACCTAAATATGCGACAACGTTGTTGGGTCGAGTTACTCACTGATTACGACTGCGAAATCAAATACCACCCCGGCAAGGCAAATGTTGTTGCCGATGCCCTCAGTCGAAAGGAACGGCCGAAACCACTTCGAGTTCGAGCCCTCAGTATGACCATCCATAATGATCTCGCCATTCAGATTCACACTGCTCAACTTGAAGCTTTGAAACCCGAAAATGTCAAAAGCGAAGCCTTACGAGGCATTGATAGGCAATTCGAAGTCAAATCTAATGGCGTTAGGTATTTCTCAAATCGAATCTGGTTGCCTAGTTTTGGAAACCTGCGAGACTTGGTGATGGATGAAGCTCACAAGTCTAAATATTCTATACACCCGGGATCCGACAAAATGTATCACGGCATCAAGGAATTCTATTGGTGGCCGAACATGAAAGCCGAAATTGCCACATACGTCAGTAAGTGCCTTACCTGCTCGAAAGTCAAAACCAAACATCAAAAACCTTCTGGTTTACTTCAACAGCCCGGCATTCCGGAGTGGAAATGGGAACAAATTGCCATGGATTTCATAACTAAACTGCCCAAGTCATCGAGCGGTTGCGATACCATTTGGGTGATCGTTGATCGACTCACCAAATCTGCCCATTTCCTGGCAATCAAGGAAACTGATAAAATGGAACGCCTTTCAAAAATCTATGTCAAAGAAGTTGTCACTCGACACGGTGTTTCAACCTCGATTATCTCCGATAGGGACGCTCGTTTCACATCTCACTTTTGGCAATCACTTCAAAAATCGTTGGGTACCCGTCTTGATATGAGAAGCATTCCATCCTCAAACCGATGGCCAAAGTGAACGAACTATTCAGACACTGGAAGACATGCTACGAGCTTGCGTAGTTGACTTCGGTGCAAACTGGGAAAGACACCTGCCATTGTGCGAATTTTCCTACAATAACAGCTATCATGCCAGCATTAAAGCTGCACCATTCGAGGCACTGTACGGTCGTAAGTGCCAATCATCGATCTGTTGGACCAAAGTGGGAGACAGCCAACTCACTGGTCCTGAACTCATACACGAAACCACTGAGAAAATCTTCGAAAAGTTATGCTGACGTGAGACGCAAACCACTCGAATTCCAGGTTGGGGATCGAGTACTCATGAAAGTATCACCTTGGAAGGGCGTAATCCGATTCGGCAAACGCGGAAAGTTAAATCCCAGATACATTGGGCCTTTTGAAATCCTCGAGAGGATAGGCCCCGTGGCATATCGACTGCAGCTGCCAGCCGAGCTCAGCAGCGTGCACCCTACTTTTCATATTTCTAACCTAAAGAAATGCCTGTCTGATGAGACACTCATCATCCCACTCGACGAGATTCGCGTCGATGACAAACTCCATTTCATTGAAGAACCCGCTGAAATCATGGACCGTGAGGTCAAACAACTCAAACAAAGTCGTATTCCCATCGTTAAGGTCAAGTGGAATTCGCGGCGTGGTCCGGAATTCACTTGGGAACGGGAAGACCAAATGCAACTCAAATATCCTTAGTTATTCACTGACTCTACATCAAACGCTACATCGAGCTAAATTTCGGGATGAAATTCTCCTAACAGGGGGAGAATTTAACACCCGCCAAATTAGGACTAGTAATTAGCGCCTAATTCTCTGTTAATACATGTAATTAGTTCTTTGTTAGGCTAATTAATGTATCTATATATATATATTGTTGAATATATACAAATATGCGATTTAATTAAATCGTACGCTCTTTAAATTGAATACAATTCGGTTCATTTAAATACGGACATTGGTGAACATTTTTATTAAATAGTGTAACATTATTTAAAAACACTATTATATCACATATATTATTTTGATAATATTTCATAACTATTTCGTATCGTACGAACAAAGTCTACGCGCTAAAATGTTAAACGTGCAAACAACCGAAGTAAAGTTAAAGTTACAAATTATAACTCAATTATTAAGTATTTGATGAAATACTTCAAGTATAATCTTGAATAAATATCCGTATTTTAAAACTTATAATTAAACGTAATAAAATAATTATTTAACGTTTAAACAACCGAGAAAACGAACACCGCACGAAGCGCAAATGCAGGGGATTAAAAAGTTGGAGAGGCCACACAGCGGAGACCTCCCCAAACCGGCCCAACACCCCCCACTCTTCCCCTCCTTTCTCATTTTTCACTTACACCATCTCTCTCTCCTTCTCATTTCATCTCTAATCCACACACCTACACCCAAACTCCCTCTTTGCTCTCAAATCGCAGCAGCCGAAACCACTGAAAACAGCACTAAAAATCCTTCATCATCATCATCAAGAACAAGCCGAAGGAGCATCATCATCTTCCTCATCTTCTCCATCTCCATTTTTATCAAAAAGTAAGGTTTTACTCACTCTCTCTCTAGAAATCGTTTCTCTTTCTAGAAATTACTTAGATATTGTGAACATACATGTTAGAAGCTTTTTATAACATCAAAACGCCCAAAAATCGAACAAAAACTCATTTTTGAAGCTTAAAATCGCTGATCAGACAATTTCGCGAGGTGAGATCCAATCTCGGTTCGCAGTGCAAACTCGGTTCGCAGCGCAATCTCGGTTCGCACCGCGAACTCGGTTCGCAGTGCAATCTCGGTTCGCACCGCGAACTCGGTTCGCAGTGCAATCTCGGTTCAGTTCGCGAACTCGGTTCGCAGTGCAATCTTGGTTCGCAGTGCAATCTCGGTCCGCGGTCAACCCTGGTCAACAATTTTCAGCACTTTGAAATTTACTTAAAATGGTCACCAAATGATGATAATTAATTAATATGATATTAAACCAATGCAAGAACGGTTAACACACATATTTATAAGTACACAAATGAATCGAAACATAATAATAATGTTTTTGAAAATTATTATTACACACCGTCACAAACAGGCCGTACATGTTTTCAAAACATAATCAAATCAACCAAATCGTAGTAATTTGAACATTATAGTTGGACAAACAACTACAAAGGTAGTCTTTTAAAATGTCAGATCGATTAATAACCATCGCGTGTCGTGGACACCCTCAGGTTACAAGTCTTCGGACATCAATTCACAGCTAATCAATTCAAGTTTATTTCGATAAACACTCAAGGCTCAGGTGAGTCTCATGGCCCTCTTTTTACTGTTTTACTAGGGGTGTGATACATTGCTCTGTTTTTAACACGTGAACGTGAGTACATATTTCAATATACTACATGAGTTGTTTTCAACTAATCAAATCAAAGCCCTCCGTCAGTATAGTCTGGTAATACGAAAGTAGCGTGAATATTAGTATATGGTACCATATAGGATTGACCCACCTCGTCCGGGTTAGTCGCGCTAACCTCTGCAACAGACGTACTATTATTTGGAAAAACGAGTGTAGATTAGGCACTCGTGGAGGCACCTCGCTCGGAATTCTCTATATGGGACCCGACCCTCGAGTTAAGCTCAGACTATGCGCTCATGATTGTATCCACTATCAGTATCATTTGCTGGATGCAAATCAACATTTAAATCTTGCGGTTCACACACTATTATTTGATATCTAAACCTGTGAGCTCACCATCGTTAGCTGACCCATTTTAGCATGTATCACAGGTACTCAGCAGTAGATTCGGACTGCCCCTCAGGATGCATATTAGCTCGAGTCTCCATGCAAACTTCATAGATTTCATTGCATTATTAGATTTTGTATAACTAATTATGTACTTAAATCTCTCATATTATGAACACGAGCTATGTACGGGTTCAAACTGTTATAAACATTTTAATATTAATGTATTTTTGTTAAAACAACGCTTGTAGAGTCGTTTGCTATATATCTGTGTGCTTTGATTATTGATTAGTAACACCCAAAATCTTGTTTCCGCTAAACAATGAATTTGGGGGTGTTACACTCCCAAATTTACTGTTTAGCGGAAGCAAGGTTTGGGGAGCTACTAATCAATAATCAAAACACACAAGGCATATAATTAATGACTCTATATGCGTCGTTTTACATATACATTGATAATATAAGTTTTACAATGTATAAAGGTTTACAAAAGCCCAATAATTACAATGTTTAGAGATTCATCGGCATAACTTAGTTACAAAATGTAGCAATGCAAAATAATCTCCTGATGTGTATGCTGACTCGAGCTATGGGCATCCTGAGTGAACAGGTCCTCCTGAAGTTGGGTACCTGAGAACACATGCTAAAAAGGTCATCTAACGCTGGTGAGCTCACAGGTTTGCATAATAATCATGTAAGTGTGAACCACAAGATTTAAGGATAATAGTTTGAAATGAATCTAATGATGTATATGTCTGCCAGGAGGTCATAGTCTGCGCTTAACGTAGGTGTCAGGATCACAATAAAGTGCCTGATCGTGGGTGCCTCCGGGCGAGTGTCTAATCCGCACTCGTATGAACAAAAGTTAATGCGTCCGTTTAACCAGTCAGTGCTTGCTGACCCGGACGAGGATGGTCAGTCCTATATGGTACCATACACTAACATTCGCGCTACATAAAGTATTACCAGAACTATGATCGTAGAGGACTTAAAAGTGATTAGAAAATAGCTCATGCAGAATATAGCGAGTTTTGTACTCGTTCACGTGTAAAACAGTCAGAGCATGTATTCCCACCCCGGGAGTAAAAACAGTAAAAAGTCGGGGCTATGAGACTCACCTGAGCCTGAAGAGTTGCATTGAAGCAAATGTAGTGAAGTAAAATGGGGTGTCCGAAGACTGTAACCTGCCGGGCGTTTATAACGCGCAAGGTTGAATAAAATAAGTAGCTATCTTAAAAGATAACCTATGCTAGTTGTTTATCCAACTAGTAATGTCCAATGATTTGATTTGATTGGTAAGTTTGAGCTTTGAAAACGTGTACGGTCCGTTGGTGATTATTTGCAATAATATTATTATTATCTCAAAGTGTTATACTTAAAAAGTATTTACAAACTTTAGGTGACGTGGGTCCGGGGGCAGCGCCCCTGGTTAGCGGGGTCCCAGGGGTGGCAACCCCTGGCGGGGTCCAAGGGGCTGGCCCCTGGCTTTGAAATTTTTTTATTTCCACCATATTGTTATAGAGAAAAACGCATCTAAGATTTGAATTTGGGTAAAATCAAGTGATAAAATTTTAGGTCTCGACACTTAGTAAAAATCTGAGTTTCTGTTTCATGCGGCACTTACAGCGACACTTAGGGTCTTAGGCGTCACTTAGGAAGTGACGCATGAAATAGCAGAGTCTGGGTAAGGGCGTCACTTATGGCGTCACTTATGGAAGTGACGCATAGTGAGGGGTCACTTAGTGGCTTGGGCGACACTTAGGAAGTGTCGCATAAAATTGGAAATTCTGAGTTTAGGGCGTCACTTAGGTAAGTGACACATAAGGTGGCGGCACTCCAGTAGTGTCGGGTATAAGTGTCGGATAAGGCTTCCAGGCGTCACTAAACAAGTGACGGAGGTAAGTGTCGGGAAAAAGGGGTTTTATGTGGCACTTATGCAAGTGACGTATGATTAGGGCTTTTAGCGACACTCAATGCGTCACTTAAGTGACGCACGAAGGGACGCTATATTGCACATTCGTTGCAACACATAAGGCTGTTAACGAATTTTTGAGCCAAAAATGAGTTTTCGGGTTTCCGTTTGGTCTGATTCTTTTACCCAACCCTTATAGGGACATTCTAAGCTTAAAGGAACAACTAGAACCTAAAAATACTCGAAATCGAAAGGTTTCGGGTTTTGTCAGAAACTTACAAATCGTCACGCGGAGAATCCGGAAATGTGGAAGTGTAGATCGTTGCGAGATGGTTCTTTTTCTCCAAACGGGTGGTGAAGATCGAAGTCGTTTGGTGGTGTTTTTAATGAGATTAAGTGGTGGTGGTGTGGTTTAGTTTAGAGAGAAAAGAAAGAAGTAAAAAAGGTGAAAGTGAGAAAGAAGAAAGGAAAAAGGGAAGAAACGGAGGGGGAAGAGAGGGGAGGGGGGGGGGGCTGGTGGGGTCCACCGAGTGTAGGCTTTACCAGTTTTTCGTTCTCCCGCGTACATGTTCCGTGCAATGTTAGTTTTTCAATCGTTTTGCGTTAAATAATTATTTTACACGTTTAGTTATAAGTTTTAAAATGCAATTATTTATTTAATATTGTGTTGAAGTATTTTAACAAATACTTAATAAACTTAAATGATTTCGTTTGCTTGTGTGTTAAATGTTCAAGTCACGTAGACGTTTATTATACGATACGAAATGTAATTGAAATATTATCAAAATAATATTTTGGGTATGATATCGTTTTTATATAATTTTATATTGTTTGATAAAATTGATCACCAACGTCCGTCTTTACTTGAACCGAATTACATTCGATTTGAAACGTGCTTGATTTAACCAAATCGCGCACTGTATATATATTACTTGATACACAAATTAGCTTAGCACAGTACTAATTACATGTATTACAAAAATGATTAGGACCTAATGACTAGCCCTAATTTGGCAGGTGTTACATTCTCCCCTTGTTAGGAGAATTTCGTCCCGAAATTTAAGTCTGAGTAGTCGTGTGAGTGGAGTTGGAGAAAAGTTGTGGATATTTGAGTCGCATCTGATCCTCTCGTTCCCAAGTGAATTCCGGACCATGCCGCGAATTCCACCGGACTTTGACGATAGGAATACGACTTTGTTTAAGTTGTTTGATTTCGCGATCCATGATCTCCACTTGTGTTTCAACGAAATGAAGTTTATCATCAATTTGTATTTCCGCGAGTGGTATTATGAGTGTTTCTTCTGATAGGCATTTCTTTAAGTTAGAAATGTGGAAGGTAGGATGCACACTACTGAGCTCTTCAGGTAGTTGCAATCGGTATGCCACCGGACCGACCCTCTCGAGGATTTCAAAAGGTCCAATGTATCTGGGGTTCAGTTTCCCGCATTTACCAAACCGGATGATGCCTTTCCAAGGCTATACCTTGAGTAATACTCGGTCTCCAACCTGGAATTTGAGTGGTTTGCGTCTCACATCTGCATAGCTTTTCTGACGATCACGTGCGGCTTTCAGCCATTGTTAGATACCAACGATTTTCTCGGTGGTTTCATGAATGATTTTTGGACCGGTGAGTTGGCTGTCTCCCACTTCGGTCCAACAGATGGGTGATCGGCACTTACGACCGTAAAGTGCCTTGAATGGTGCAGCTCCAATACTGGCATAGTAGCTATTGTTGTATGAGAATTCACACAAGGGCAAATGGTGTTCCCAATTTGCACTGAAGTCAACTACGCATGCTCGTAGCATGTCTTCCAGTGTTTGAATGGTTCGTTCACTTTGGCCGTCGGTTTGTGGATGATAAGCGGTACTCATATCGAGGCGAGTACCGAGAGATTTCTGTAATGATTGCCAAAAGTGTGAGGTGAAATGACTATCCCTATCGGAGATAATCGAGATAGGAACGCCATGTCGGGATACAATTTCTTTCAAGTAGATTCGAGTGAGGCGCTCCATTTTATCGGTTTCCTTGATGGCGAGAAAATGGGCGGATTTGGTGAGACGATCAACGATTACCCAAATGGTATCGCAACCGCTTGACATCTTTGGGAGCTTGGTGATGAAGTCCATGGTAATTTGTTCCCATTTCCATTGGGGTATGTCTGGTTGTTGAAGTAAGCCAGAAGGTTTCTGGTGCTCAATTTTGACTTTTGAGCACGTGAGACACTTACTGACGTAGGTGGCGATTTCAGCTTTCATGTTTGGCCACCAGTATAATTCCTTGATGCCATGATACATCTTGTCGGATCCAGGATGTATTGAGTATTTGGATTTGTGGGCTTCGTCCATTACTAAGTCTCGGAGATTCCCGAAACACGGTAACCAGATTCGGTTTGCAAAATATTTAACCCCGTTGGGTTTTGTTTCGAATTGTTTCTCCACGTTTCGCAAAGCCACATTTTTGATATTTTCAGGTTTCAAGGCTTCGAGTTGAGCGGTGAGGATTTGGGTGATAAGTTCGTTGTGGATTGTAATGCTGAGGGCTCGGACTCGAAGTGGTTTCGATCGTTCCTTTCGGCTGAGGGCATCGGCAACAACATTTGCGTTGCCAGGGTGATATTTGATCTCACAGTCGTAATCGGTAAGCAATTCGACCCAGCGACGTTGCCTCATGTTGAGATCTTTCTGATGGAGAATGTGTTGGAGACTTTTGTGGTCGGTAAAGATCGTGCACTTAGTGCCATAGAGATAGTGTCTCCAAATTTTGAGTGCAAACACTACGGCTCCTAGTTCCAGGTCATAAGTGGTGTAATTCTTTTCATGGATTTTGAGTTGTCGGGAGGCGTAGGCGATGACTTGATCTCGTTGCATAAGCACGCAACCGAGACCTTGATGCGAAGCATCGCAATATACCACGAAGTCATCGGTGCCTTCGGGTAGAGATAGAATGGGTGCGCTACATAACTTTTGTTTCAAGAGTTGGAAAGCTGACTCTTGTCTGTCAGTCCAATCGAATTTCTTTTCTTTTTGAGTGAGGATCGTGAGAGGTTGGGCTATCTTTGAAAAATTTTCGATGAAACGTCGATAATAACCAGTGAGACCCAAGAATTGGCGTACTTTGGTCGGCATTGTTGGCGCTTGCCAACCTTTGATAGCCTCGATCTTTGACGGATCAACATGAATTCCTTGACTATCTACAACGTGTCCAAGGAATTGAACGGTTCGTATCCAGAATTCACACTTAGAGAATTTGGCGTATAAGTCTTCATGTTTGAGAAGTTCTAGAATGATCTTAAGATGTTGCGCGTGTTCTTCTTCGTTGCGTGAATAGATTAGAATGTCATCAATGAATACTATGACAAACTTGTCGAGATATGGTTTGCACACTCGGTTCATGAGATCCATGAATACAGCCGGTGCGTTTGTCAAACCGAAGGGCATGACTTGAAATTCATAGTGCCCGTAACGAGTTCGAAACGCAGTTATCGGAATGTCGACATCGTGAACTCGTAATTGGTGGTAACCGGATCGTAAGTCAATTTTGGCATAGAAACTTGACCCTTGAAGTTGGTCGAATAGATCATCGATGCGTGGTAGTGGATAACGGTTCTTGATGGTTAGTTTGTTCAGTTCTCTGTAGTCGATGCACATGCGGAAAGAACCATCTTTCTTTTTGACAAACAAGACCGGAGCTCCCCAAGGTGAAGAGCTTGGTCTGATGAATCCTTTGTCTAGGAGTTCCTGTAACTGAGAGGATAACTCTTGAAGTTCGGATGAAGCTAAACGGTACGGTACTCGTGCCACGGGTGCTGCTCCAGGCACAAAATCGATGGAGAACTCTACCTGCCTAAATGGTGGAAGGCCAGGTACTTCCTCAGGAAAGACTTCTGGGAAGTCCCGAATGATTTGCACATCCTCAAGCCTCTTCTCCTCTGACTTTTTCTCCATAATGTTAGCGAGGATTGCCGGATAACCCTTTCTCAGATATTTGCGGGTTTTCATACATGAAATGACATTCAACCTCGTTCCACCGGTCTCCCCTTGTATGGCTAGGAGTACCACCGGAGGTGAGGGGTATGCGGACAATTTTATCATAACACACGATCTCGGCGCGATGCTTGGACAACCAGTCCATGCCGATGATGATATCAAAACTTCCGATCTCAACGGGTATAAGATCGATTGAAAACAATTCGTCGGTGAGGTTTAAAGTGCAATTGGGTATCACACTATCGGTCTCAATGAGTTTGTCGTTAGCTAATTCTATGACGTATTTAGCGTCTAATGCAACAGGTGTGATGTCAAGTAGTGGACAGAATTCATCAGATATAAAGCTTCTTTCAGCACCAATATCAAATAGAATAGAAGCAGATAAGTTGTTGATGAGGAACATACCCGAGACCACATTCGGGTCTTGGCGGGCATCCTTTGAGTTCAGGACAAAAGCTCTACCTTTAGCGGTGTTGTTGCTCTTATTCTTCAGTTTGGGACATTCATTCCTGAAATGCCCTGGGTTACCACACTCAAAGCAGGCTCCGGGTTGGTTGGTGGGCTTGTTTCTAAAGTAGCCCCTTTTTGGTTCAGACCCAGAAGAGTAGGCCTTAATGGTTTCAGGTTTCTTGGATGATGAGGTGTTGTCATTGTTGTTTCCTGACCATTTGTGTTTGTTATCCCCAGACTGGTTCGGATTGTTGGCGGCAGATGTTCCTCGACGGACCACCTGTGCCATGAGGTTATGTGCCATTCGGACGGCAGCTTGGATAGTGGCGGGGTTGGTAGCAGTGACCAAACCCTGAATGCATGGGGGAAGTCCCCAGATGTAACGCTCGATCCACTTGTACTCTGGATCAACAAGAGATGGGCACAATAGTGCCAGTTGGTTAAACCTAGTGTGTATCCGGCAATGTCATTGCCTTGGGTGGTGAGGTGCCAGAACTCGTGCTCTAGCTGCTGAATCTCATCTGTGGGACAGTACTCGTCCTTCAGCATCTGTTTCAACTCTTCCCACGGAGTTAGATAAGCAGTATCGATGCCCACAGTTTGAGCATAGGTATTCCACCAAGTCAGAGCACCATCCAGAAAGGTGCAGGTGGAATACTTGACCTTGCAGTCCTCTGGGCAGTTGCATATGCGGAAGACTGACTCTACTTTCTCCAACCAGCGTAATAATCCGATGGCACCCTCGGTGCCTTTGAAGTTCAACGACTTGCAGTTCTGGAAATCTTTGTATGAACAAAGCCTAGGTTGTGGCCCGTTGGCGGCCATGTCTTCGCTACCAGAATTTGTTGTTCGGGTAGCCATGGCTTGAGCCACACTCTGGGCGATGAGCTGGGCGATTTCGGTATCGCTGAATGTGTATCATCTCGGAGGCATATTGCTGAATCAGGAAAAAGAACTAGTGAGATGTTTGTAGGACATTATGATGTATCACAGTTGTATATGTGGTGAAATATACAATGATAACACAATATGATAATCATAATCATAATCCATTTAGATAATTAAGTTGGGTACAAGGCGCGAGTTCCAAAAGATATAGAACATAAGGATTACAAAAGATGCCGGGAATTGTTACATCCGGTCGAATTACAACGATTTCACCTAAGTACTAGGAAAATTACAAGATAGGGTTACATTAATCTTGACGTAGGTTAATTCGTTCCATCAATGTAACTAGACAATCCATGGTGTTTGCAAGGCTGCTGGCCTGTCGGGCGTTGTCTTCAGCCAAGACTAATCATTGCACCAACATCCTTGAGTATTCTTCGGCCTCCAGCAGGCGTTGCTCATATTGCTCCAACCTGAGTCGCAAGAGCTCGACTTCTATTCCTGATTCCACTACCCGGTCATGGAGTATGTTCATGTTGCTAACGGTGTTTTAATGATCTTTGGAGACTTGGTCGATACGCTCAAGCGCTGTGAGTCTCCAATTTTCATTGGTTTCTTGCAAAGCGACATCCATGGTCCAAGTCGTTGCTCGTGACGGTCCAGCCTAGCGGCCAAGGCCGGTAGAGTGAAGTGAGTGGGGTACGGGCTAGCTCGAGGCAACCTGGAGTTCCTCCTAGCTACCCTCGGGTTCTGCGACCCGGATTGAGAGTGTGACGAATTGGGTGGTGTGTTTGCCATTCTGAGATAAAGCGTTAGAAAGAGTGAGGCCTATATCCATATAATACATATATAATATAGTCTAAGATGTTGAGTGAGAGCGAGGCCTATCTATGTATATATATATATATATCACATAATAGCCTAAGGTGTCTAACACAAACAAGTTTGGGTCCCGGTTTCTCTCGTGGTCAGAGTCAACTAGTGTATCATGTTCAGCCATGATTCCTTTCAGATCTCACATCATATTCTTTTAATTGTACATAGTTGATCAGGCTATGTTAAATTAAACCAATACCATGTATTCACTGAACCTAGTTCACTATAACCTTAGGCTTTGATACCAATCTGTAACACCCCCAAATTTATTGTTTAGCGGAAGCAAGCTTTGGGGTTCAACTAATCAATAATCAAAACACACAAGGCATATAATGAACGACTCTATATGCGTCGTTTTACATATACATTGATAATATAAGTTTTACAATGTATAAAGGTTTACAAAAGCCCAATAATTACAATTTTTAGAGATTAATCGGCATAACTTAGTTACAAAAGGTAGTAATGCAAAATAATCTCCTGATGTGTATGCTGACTCGAGCTATGGGCATCCTGAGTGAACAGGTCCTACTGCTGTTGGGTACCTGAGAACACATGCTAAAAAGGTCAGCTAACGCTGGTGAGCTCACAGGTTTGCATAATAATCATGTAAGTGTGAACCACAAGATTTAAGGATAATCGTTTGAAATGAATCAAATGATGTATATGTCTGCCATGAGGTCATAGTCTGCGCTTAACGTGGGTGTCAGGATCACAATAAAGTGCCTGATCAGGGGGGGTGCCTCCGGGCGAGTGTCTAATCCGCACTCGTATGAACAAAAGTTAATGCGTCCGTTTAACCAGTCAGTGCTTGCTGACCCGGACGAGGATGGTCAGACCTATATGGTACCATACACTAACATTCGCGCTACATAAAGTATTACCAGAACTATGATCGTAGAGGACTTAAAAGTGATTAGAAAATAGCTCATGCAGAATATAGCGAGTTTTGTACTCGTTCACGTGTAAAATAGTCAGAGCATGTATTCCCACCCCGGGAGTAAAAACAGTAAAAAGTCGGGGCTATGAGACTCACCTGAGCCTGAAGAGTTGCATTGAAGCAAATGTAGTGAAGTAAAATGGGGTGTCCGAAGACTGTAACCTGCCGGGCGTTTATAACGCGCAAGGTTGAATAAAATAAGTAGCTATCTTAAAAGATAACCTATGCTAGTTGTTTATCCAACTAGTAATGTCCAATGATTTGATTTGATTGGTAAGTTTGAGCTTTGAAAACGTGTACGGTCCGTTGGTGATTATTTGCAATAATATTATTATTATCTCAAAGTGTTATACTTAAAAAGTATTTACAAACTTTAGGTGACGTGGGTCCGGGGGCAGCGCCCCTGGTTAGCGGGGTCCCAGGGGTGGCAACCCCTGGCGGGGTCCAAGGGGCTGGCCCCTGGCTTTGAAATTTTTTTATTTCCACCATATTGTTATAGAGAAAAACGCATCTAAGATTTGAATTTGGGTAAAATCAAGTGATAAAATTTTAGGTCTCGACACTTAGTAAAAATCTGAGTTTCTGTTTCATGCGGCACTTACAGCGACATTTAGGGTCTTAGGCGTCACTTAGGAAGTGACGCATGAAATAGCAGAGTCTGGGTAAGGGCGTCACTTATGGAAGTGACGCATAGTGAGGCGTCACTTAGTGGCTTGGGCGACACTTAGGAAGTGACACATAAGGTGGCGGCACTCCAGTAGTGTCGGGTATAAGTGTCGGATAAGGCTTCCAGGCGTCACTAAACAAGTGACGGAGGTAAGTGTCGGGAAAAAGGAGTTTTATGCGGCATTTATGCAAGTGACGCATGATTAGGGCTTTTAGCAACACTCAATGCGTCACTTAAGTGACGCACGAAGGGACGCTATATTGCACCTTCGTTGCAACACATAAGGCTGTTAACGAATTTTTGAGCCAAAAATGAGTTTTCGGGTTTCCGTTTGGTCTGATTCTTTTACCCAACCCTTATAAGGACATTCTAAGCTTAAAGGAACAACTAGAACCTAAAAATACTCGAAAGCGAAAGGTTTCGGGTTTTGTCGGAAACTTAAAAATCGTCACGCGGAGAATCCGGAAATGTGGAAGTGTAGATCGTTGCGAGATGGTTCTTTTTCTCCAAACGGGTGGTGAAGATCGAAGTCGTTTGGTGGTGTTTTTAATGAGATTAAGTGGTGGTGGTGTGGTTTAGTTTAGAGAGAAAAGAAAGAAGTAAAAAAGGTGAAAGTGAGAAAGAAGAAAGGAAAAAGGGAAGAAAAGGAGGGGGGGGAGAGGGGGGGCTGGTGGGGTCCACCGAGTGTAGGCTTCACCAGTTTTTAATTCTCCCGCGTACATGTTCTGTGCAGCGTTAGTTTTTCAATCGTTTTGCGTTAAATAATTATTTTACACGTTTAGTTATAAGTTTTAAAATGCAATTATTTATTTAATATTGTGTTGAAGTATTTTAACAAATACTTAATAAACTTAAATGATTTCGTTTGCTTGTGTGTTAAATGTTCAAGTCACGTAGACGTTTATTATACGATACGAAATGTAATTGAAATATTATCAAAATAATATTTTGGGTATGATATCGTTATTATATAATTTTATATTGTTTGATAAAATTGATCACCAACGTCCGTCTTTACTTGAACCGAATTACATTCGATTTGAAACGTGCTTGATTTAACCAAATTGTGCACTGTATATATATTACTTGATACACAAATTAGCTTAAAACAGTACTAATTACATGTATTACAAAAATGATTAGGACCTAATGACTAGCCCTAATTTGGCAGGTGTTACATTCTCCCCTTGTTAGGAGAATTTCGTCCCGAAATTTAAGTCTGAGTAGTCGTGTGAGTGGAGTTGGAGAAAAGTTGTGGATATTTGAGTCGCATCTGATCCTCTCGTTCCCAAGTGAATTCCAGACCATGCCGTGAATTCCACCGGACTTTGACGATAGGAAACGTCTTTGTTTAAGTTGTTTGATTTCGCGATCCATGATCTCCACTTGTGTTTCAACGAAATGAAGTTTATCATCAATTTGTATTTCCGCGAGTGGTATTATGAGTGTTTCGTCTGATAGGCATTTCTTTAAGTTAGAAATGTGAAAGGTAGGATGCAAACTACTGAGCTCTTCAGGTAGTTGCAATCGGTATGCCACCGGACCGACCCTCTCGAGGATTTCAAAAGGTCCAATGTATCTGGGGTTCAGTTTCCCGCATTTACCGAACCGGATGATGCCTTTCCAAGGCTATACCTTGAGTAATACTCGGTCTCCAACCTGGAATTTGAGTGGTTTGCTACTCACGTCTGCATAGCTTTTCAGACGATCACGTGCAGCTTTCAGCCATTGTTGGATACCAACGATTTTCTCGGTGGTTTCATGAATGATTTCTGGACCGGTGAGTTGGCTGTCTCCCACTTCGGTCCAACGGATGGGTGATCGGCACTTACGACCGTAAAGTGCCTCGAATGGTGCAGCTCCAATACTGGCGTGGTAGCTGTTGTTGTATGAGAATTCACACAAGGGCAAATGGTGTTCCCAATTTGCACCGAAGTCAACTACGCATGCTCGTAGCATGTCTTCCAGTGTTTGAATGGTTCGTTCACTTTGGCCGTCGGTTTGTGGATGATAAGCGGTACTCATATCGAGGCGAGTACCCAAAGATTTCTGTAATGACTGCCAAAAGTGTGAGGTGAAATGACTATCCCTGTCGGAGATAATCGAGATAGGAACGCCATGTCGGGATACAATTTTTTTCAAGTAGATTCGAGTGAGGCGCTCCATTTTATCGGTTTCCTTGATGGCGAGAAAATGGGCGGATTTGGTGAGACGATCAACGATTACCCAAATGGTATCGCAACCGCTTGACATCTTTGGGAGCTTGGTGATGAAGTCCATGGTAATTTGTTCCCATTTCCATTGGGGTATGTCTGGTTGTTGAAGTAAGCCAGAAGGTTTCTGGTGCTCGATTTTGAATTTTGAGCACGTGAGACACTTACTGACGTAGGTGGCGATTTCAGCTTTCATGTTTGGCCACCAGTATAATTCCTTGATGCCATGATACATCTTGTCGGATCCAGGATGTATTGAGTATTTGGATTTGTGGGCTTCGTCCATTACTAAGTCTCGGAGATTCCCGAAACACGGTAACCAGATTCGGTTTGCGAAATATTTAACCCCGTTGGGTTTGGTTTCGAATTGTTTCTCCACGTTTCGCAAAGCTACATTTTTGATATTTTCAGGTTTCAAGGCTTCGAGTTGAGCGGTGAGGATTTGGGTGATAAGTTCGTTGTGGATTGTAATGCTGAGGGCTCGGACTCGAAGTGGTTTCGATCGTTCCTTTCGGCTGAGGGCATCGGCAACAACATTTGCGTTGCCAGGGTGATATTTGATCTCACAGTCGTAATCGGTAAGCAATTCGACCCAGCGACGTTGCCTCATGTTGAGATCTTTCTGATGGAGAATGTGTTGGAGACTTTTGTGGTCGGTAAAGATCGTGCACTTAGTGCCATAGAGATAGTGTCTCCAAATTTTGAGTGCAAACACTACGGCTCTTAGTTCCAGGTCATGAGTGGTGTAATTCTTTTCATGGATTTTGAGTTGTCGGGAGGCGTAGGCGATGACTTTGTCTCGTTGCATAAGCACGCAACCGAGACCTTGATGCAAAGCATCGCAATATACCACGAAGTCATCGGTGCCTTCGGGTAGAGATAGAATGGGTGCGCTACATAACTTTTGTTTCAAGAGTTGGAAAGTTGACTCTTGTCTGTCAGTCCAATCGAATTTCTTTTCTTTTTGAGTGAGGATCGTGAGAGGTTGGGCTATCTTTGAAAAATTTTCGATGAAACGTCGATAATAACCAGTGAGACCCAAGAATTGGCGTACTTCGGTCGGCATTGTCGGCGCTTGCCAACCTTTAATAGCCTCGATCTTTGACGGATCGACATGAATTCCTTGACTATCTACAACGTGTCCAAGGAATTGAACGGTTCGTATCCAGAATTCATACTTAGAGAATTTGGCGTATAAGTCTTCATGTTTGAGAAGTTCTAGAATGATCTTAAGATGTTGCGCGTGTTCTTCTTCGTTGCGCGAATAGATTAGAATGTCATCAATGAATACTATGACAAACTTGTCGAGATATGGTTTGCACACTCGGTTCATGAGATCCATGAATACATCCGGTGCGTTTGTCAAACCGAAGGGCATGACTTGAAATTCATAGTGCCCGTAACGAGTTCGAAACGCAGTTTTCGGAATGTCGACATCGCGAACTCGTAATTGGTGGTAACCGGATCGTAAGTCAATTTTGGCATAGAAACTTGACCCTTGAAGTTGGTCGAATAGATCATCGATGCGTGGTAGTGGATAATGGTTCTTGATGGTTAGTTTGTTCAGTTCTCTGTAGTCGATGCACATGCGGAAAGAACCATCTTTCTTTTTGACAAACAAGACCGGAGCTCCCCAAGGTGAAGAGCTTGGTCGGATGAATCCTTTGTCTAGGAGTTCCTGTAACTGAGAGGATAACTCTTGAAGTTCGGATGAAGCTAAACGGTACGGTACTCGTGCCACGGGTGCTGCTCCGGGCACAAAATCGATGGAGAACTCTACCTGCCTAAATGGTGGAAGGCCAAGTAATTCCTCAGGAAAGACTTCTGGGAAGTCCCGAATGATTTGCACATCCTCAAGCCTCTTCTCCTCTGACTTTTTCTCCATAATGTTAGTGAGGATTGCCGGATAACCCTTTCTCAGATATTTGCGGGTTTTCATACATGAAATGACATTCAACCTCGTTCCACCGGTCTCCCCTTGTATGGCTAGGAGTACCACCGGAGGTGAGGGGTATGCGGACAATTTTATCATAGCACACGATCTCGGCGCGATGCTTGGACAACCAGTCCATGCCGATGATGATATCAAAACTTCCGATCTCAATGGGTATAAGATCGATTGAAAACAATTCGTCGGTGAGGTTTAAAGTGCAATTGGGTATCACACTATCGGTCTCAATGAGTTTGTCGTTAGCTAATTCTACGACGTATTTAGCGTCTAATGCAACAGGTGTGATGTCAAGTAGTGGACAGAATTCATCAGATATAAAGCTTCTTTCAGCACCAATATCAAATAGAATAGAAGCAGATAAGTTGTTGATGAGGAACATACCCGAGACCACATTCGGGTCTTGGCGGGCATCCTTTGAGTTCAGGACAATTTAGCTCTACCTTTAGCGGTGTTGTTGCTCTTATTCTTCAGTTTGGGACATTCATTCCTGAAATGCCCTGGGTTACCACACTCAAAGCAGGCTCCGGGTTGGTTGGTGGGCTTGTTTCTAAAGTAGCCCCTTTTTGGTTCAGACCCAGAAGAGTAGGCCTTAATGGTTTCAGGTTTCTTGGATGATGAGGTGTTGTCATTGTTGTTTCCTGACCATTTGTGTTTGTTATCCCCAGACTGGTTCGGATTGTTGGCGGCAGATGTTCCTCGACGGACCACCTGTGCCATGAGGTTATGTGCCATTCGGACGGCAGCTTGGATAGTGGCGGGGTTGGTAGCAGTGACCAAACCCTGAATGCATGGGGGAAGTCCCCAGATGTAATGCTCGATCCACTTGTACTCTGGATCAACAAGAGATGGGCACAATAGTGCCAGTTGGTTAAACCTAGTGTGTATCCGGCAATGTCATTGCCTTGGGTGGTGAGGTGCCAGAACTCGTGCTCTAGCTGCTGAATCTCATCTGTGGGACAGTACTCGTCCTTCAGCATCTGTTTCAACTCTTCCCACGGAGTTAGATAAGCAGTATCGATGCCCACAGTTTGAGCATAGGTATTCCACCAAGTCAGAGCACCATCCAGAAAGGTGCAGGTGGAATACTTGACCTTGCAGTCCTCTGGGCAGTTGCATATGCGGAAGACTGACTCTACTTTCTCCAACCAGCGTAATAATCCGATGGCACCCTCGGTGCCTTTGAAGTTCAACGACTTGCAGTTCTGGAAATCTTTGTATGAACAAAGCCTAGGTTGTGGCCCATTGGCGGCCATGTCTTCGCTACCAGAATTTGTTGTTCGGGTAGCCATGGCTTGAGCCACACTCTGGGCGATGAGCTGGGCGATTTCGGTATCGCTGAATGTGTATCATCTCGGAGGCATATTGCTGAATCAGGAAAAAGAACTAGTGAGATGTTTGTAGGACATTATGATGTATCACAGTTGTATATGTGGTGAAATATACAACGATAACACAATATGATAATCATAATCATAATCCATTTAGATAATTAAGTTGGGTACAAGGCGCGAGTTTCAAAAGATATAGAACATAAGGATTACAAAAGATGCCGGGAATTGTTACATCCGGTCGAATTACAACGATTTCACCTAAGTACTAGGAAAATTACAAGATAGGGTTACATTAATCTTGACATAGGTTAATTCGTTCCATCAATGTAACAAGACAATCCATGGTGTTTGCAAGGCTGCTGGCCTATCGGGCGTTGTCTTCAGCCAAGACTAATCGTTGCACCAGCATCCTTGAGTATTCTTCGGCCTCCTGCAGGCGTTGCTCGTATTGCTCCAACCTGAGTCGCAAGAGCTCGACTTCTATTCCTGATTCCACTACCCGGTCATGGAGTATGTTCATGTTGCTAACGGTGTTTTCATGATCTTCAGAGACTTGGTCGATACGCTGTGAGTCTCCAATTTTCATTGGTTTCTTGCAAAGCGACATCCATGGTGCGAATTCGTTGCTCGTGACGGTCCAGCCTAGCGGCCAAGGCCGGTAGAGTGAAGTGTGTGGGGTACGGGCCAGCTCGAGGCAACCTGGAGTTCCTCCTAGCTACCCTCGGGTTCTGCGACCCGGATTGAGAGTGTGACGAATTGGGTGGTGTGTTTGCCATTCTGAGACAAAGCGTTAGAAAGAGTGAGGCCTATATCCATATAATACGTATATAATATAGTCTAAGAAGTTGAGTGAGAGCGAGGCCTATCTATGTATATATATATATATATATATATATATATATATATATATATATCACATAATAGCCTAAGGTGTCTAACACAGACAAGTATGGGTCCCGGTTTCTCTCGTGGTCAGAGTCAACTAGTGTATCCTGTTCAGCCATGATTCCTTTCAGATCTCACATCATATTCTTTTAATTGTACATAGTTGATCAGGCTATGTTAAATTAAACCAATACCATGTATTCACTGAACCTAGTTCACTATAACCTTAGGCTCTGATACCTATCTGTAACACCCCCAAATTTATTGTTTAGCGGAAGCAAGCTTTGGGGTGCAACTAATCAATAATCAAAACACACAAGGCATATAATGAACGACTCTATATGCGTCGTTTTACATATACATTGATAATATAAGTTTTACAATGTATAAAGGTTTACAAAAGCCCAATAATTACAATGTTTAGAGATTAATCGGCATAACTTAGTCAGAGCATGTATTCCCACCCCGGGAGTAAAAACAGTAAAAAGTCGGGGCTATGAGACTCACCTGAGCCTGAAGAGTTGCAGTGAAGCAAATGTGGTGAAGTAAAATGGGGTGTCCGAATACTGTAACCTGCCGGGCGTTTATAACGCGCAAGGTTGAATAAAATAAGTAGCTATCTTAAAAGATAACCTATGCTAATTGTTTATCCAACTAGTAATGTCCAATGATTTGATTTGATTGGTAAGTTTGAGCTTTAAAAACGTGTACGGTCCGTTGGTGATTATTTGCAATAATATTATTATTATGTCGAAGTGTTATACTTAAAAAGTATTTACAAACTTTAGGTGACGGGGGTCCGGGGGCAGCGCCCCTGGTTAGCGGGGTCCCAGGGGTGGCAACCCCTGGCGGGGTCTCGACACTTAGTAAAAATCTGAGTTTTTGTTTCATGCGGCACTTATAGCGACACTTAGGGTCTTAGGCGTCACTTAGGAAGTGACGCATGAAATAGCAGAGTCTGGGTAAGGGCGTCACTTATGACGTCACTTATGGAAGTGACGCATAGTGAGGCGTCACTTAGTGGCTTGGGCGACACTTAGGAAGTGTCGCATAAAATTGGAAATTCTGAGTTTAGGGCGTCACTTAGGTAAGTGACGCATAAGGTGGCGGCACTCCAGTAGTGTCGGGTATAAGTGTCGGATAAGGCTTCCAGGCGTCACTAAACAAGTAACGGAGGTAAGTGTCGGGAAAAAGGGGTTTTATGCGGCACTTATGCAAGTGACGCATGATTAGGGCTTATAGGGACATTCTAAGCTTAAAGGAACAACTAGAACCTAAAAATACTCGAAATCGAAAGGTTTCGAGTTTTGTCGGAAACTTACAAATCGTCACGCGGAGAATCCGGAAATGTGGAAGTGTAGATCATTTCGAGATGGTTCTTTTTCTCCAAACGGGTGGTGAAGATCGAAGTCGTTTGATGGTGTTTTTAGTGAGATTAAGTGGTGGTGGTGTGGTTTAGTTTAGAGAAAAAAGAAAGAAGTAAAAAAGGTGAAAGTGAGAAAGAAGAAAGGAAAAAGGGAAGAAAAGGAGGGGGAAGAGAGGGGGGGCTGGTGGGGTCCACCGAGTGTAGGCTTCACCAGTTTTTCATTCTCCTGCGTATATGTTCCGTGCAGCGTTCGTTTTTCAATCGTTTTGCGTTAAATAATTATTTTACACGTTTAGTTATAAGTTTTAAAATACAATTATTTATTTAATATTGTGTTGAAGTATTTTAACAAATACTTAATAAACTTAAATGGTTTCTTTTGCTTGTGTGTTAAATGTTCAAGTCACGTAGACGTTTATTATACGATACGAAATGTAATTGAAATATTATCAAAATAATATTTTGGGTATGATATCGTTATTATATAATTTTATATTGTTTAATAAAATTGATCACCAACGTCCGTTTTTACTTGAACCGAATTACATTCGATTTGAAACGTGCTTGATTTAACCAAATCGCGCACTGTATATATATTACTTGATACACAAATTAGCTTAACACAGTACTAATTACATGTATTACAAATACGATTAGGATCTAATGACTAGCCCTAATTTGACGGGTGTTACAACAGTGATTATGCAGATCGAGAACTTTGAGAACTTTATCCCTCTGTCAGACAGTGAACCAGAAGAAGAATTTGGTCTCACCATGAAGAAACTTATTGCATTAGCTATTGATCCCACCAAACCTCTCGTGTCTCCTCGACTTGACGCTCTGCTAAATATTGAGAAGACTATCGCCCTATCTAAGCAACAACCAGAGCTAAGAGACAAACTAATGAGCGAAATTGCGGATTATAAAGCATCCAAGCTTCCCCAAAGGATTCTAGCCTTTGACACATCTGCACCTCGGAGTAAATTTGAGAAGGGAAGTACCTCTGGATCCAGCCGTGATTCTGATTCTCAGGTTGAGAAGGACATTGAGATGGATTCCTCTCAGTCGATATCTCAGATCACTGATGACACCTTAACACATTCTGACTATGTCGAGTTCCCTGATTTCCAGGCAAGGGATACTCCATCTATAGAGAGTGACGTGGACAATGTCATCTACATCGATGTTCCAATAGATATCCGGTCTATCCAGCTTCATGCAGTTCCAGCTGATTCCGCCCCTCTCCAAATCCCTATTGTTTCAAACCACGAGGAGATGATAAGTGCCATCGAAGACTTTGAAAATGAAATCCCTACTATGATGAGCATTATCATTAACTCCACTAATCAATACACTCCACGTCAAAGAGCTCTAATTGAAGAACTTGAGGAAGAGTCTGAAGTGTATCAAGCCAACCACAACCCACAATACTTCCACAACCGCCTGAATGCCTTTGCTGAAGATCTCGCTGCACAACTTCTCCAAGAACACTTCAACACTGGACCAACACCTGAGGAGTTGGATTTCTTTGAAGACCAAAGACGCATGTACAGGAAGATCTATGACACACTGATCAGATACGCATTTCCATATTCTACTGAGCAATGTGAGTTCTTAAATTCTTATCACGGCAATATGTACAATGCTACTGGGAATCCTGACGCAGACATAGACATCCGGTTGATGAATGATCTTAGGGGACTTCTAAATTCTATGTTTAGGAATGATCACATCGACGAGACTTCTCCCCATAGGTTCTACATTGACTGCACCATCGAGTACCACGCTCACAAGATTGTCCATGATCTCGAGTATGTGAGTTCTGATGAAAGAATGCGTGACATCCCTTCTTCCATACCTGAAGGTTCGATGGTTAACATCGCAAACTTCCTCACTGATCGAATCAAGAAAATCTTTGCTGAGGTGCCTGATGAATAACATGGGCAGTTATTCAACTACGGATTATGTGAGGTGTACGACATAGTAAACAACACCTTCAGGAATTCCACTCTCACGTTTTCCCCTTACCAGACCCACCTACTTCAAGAGATCCATGAGTCAATCCGAGAACTTGGAGGAAACTCCGGTATTGCAGATGATATCGCGTAAAAAGTCACATTTTTACTACCGATATCTCTTTCATTATGGAACAATACTTGGAAAATAAACTCAAATAATGTTCAAATCAATGAAACTTTGTCAAGAAGGTCAAAATAGAGTTGCACGAGAAAAATCAAGCAAAACGGACGAAAAACGAAGATTCCACACACGTTTGAAGATTCAAGACATCAAGAAAAGATTTAAAGAAAAAGTGCCCATCACTGAGATTTCCCTTATCCAAGATATTTTTTTTCATAATACGAATCTAACAGAAAAAGAATCAACAAAAACGGATGAAGAATGAAGATTCTACGTATGCCGGAAGATTCAAACGATTCGAACGAGACATCCAAAGATCAAAGACATATTTTTGGGATTTCTTTTCATCAAAGTCTTCATTTTTGAAAAACAAACCCAATGCAAAAAGAATCAACGCAAACGGATGCATAACGAAGGAGATACGCACGAATCAAGAAACGAGACGAAAGATGACGAACCAGGGCGGGCAGGTGGCAGCCGCCGCCGGCCACCATACTGCCGCCATCGGCTGGCCACACCCCGTCCCCCATGCGCTTTTCCGTCCTCGCCCGTTGATGGCGCCCGGAGGGTCGGGTTTTATTTTGAAGCTCTCTCCTTGTGAAGGGGGAGAACCCGTCCCCGTCATCGAGGGACTGACCGGACGGTACCGAGCACCGATCGGTGGAAGTTTTAAAATCTGTAATATGTGGGGCTCAACTTATAGGTACTACCTACTACACTGGGTGAGTAAGCAATAAGTATAACTCGAGGTCATTCTTTGATCGGAGTGAATTGAAATGAAGCTTGGGCCAAAGATAAGGTTCACTATTAGGATGGGCTGTGTAGATAGGTAGGTTTGTTTGTTTGGTTTTCTAATTAACTAATTTATCTAAGTGTAGAAAATTAAAATAGAGATGAGAATCGGTAATTAGGTAGATAGATAGAGAATGCGACTGTGAAGTTTCGATAATCAATTGTTGGGATGATGTTCATTATAAAGGTAATTGGGGACTTAATTAATTAACTGACAGATGAATTACAGGTGATGTGCTAAAATCAGGTTATAAAAATAAAACAGAAAATACCGAAAATCTAGACTAAAACACAACTAGGCAAGTGTACCTAATCGCACAATAGTATAGCTAAGGTAAGATCCGAGTAAATCGTCTCCATAGGGAACAATATATATATTTTAAGTAATTAATATATCTAATAATTAAACTAACAAAACAAGTAAATATTGGGATTTTTGTGTCTTTTAACGACAAACAGTCAAAGAGAGTTTATTAAACTAATAATTAAATAAGAAAAACAAGTAAATGATAGTTGTACTCAAATAGAGAAAATATACTTGTTTAGACCTTTTGACACCTAGTTTAATGGATATTTTGAATCAAGCACTAGATAAGATTTAGTCCACCTAGAAAACACACTCCGGATTACAAGTTGTCACTTAACAATCACCTAGTTAAGATTATACAATCCAAGTGTCCTTGAAATTTAAAACCTCTTAACTATGAAATGTGTAATCAATGAAATCACAAGTTAACTTATGGTCTTACTTTCATAAAAACCATTAACCATACAAGATATCTCTAAATTATGGTCCACCAATATTATAAATCAATCAAATAATTCAAGTCTTCCAATTACGTCTAATCGGAATTCACAATCAATTACTCAATTGACGAAGTAATAATATTATGCAAAAGTTATCACTAATTGCAAAGCAATAAAGCTACCACTTGAATTAATCAATCAATAAATAACATCAATCGGTCTTTCGTTACCGAGAAATCAAAGTATATAAATCCAATCACTAAAATATATCCAAACTAGATGCAAAATTGGTCTAAACGAGTATTAAGAACTTAGCCCATAATCATGGGTTCAGCAAAATAAGAAATCATAGACATAAAAATGTTCATAATCGAGTAAATAACGAACAAACCAATGTTAATGACGTATGGAATCGATCTTCTAGCTTCAAACAGATGGAAACGGCCGAATCGGACTCTAGGTATCCCTAAAAGTCGTCCTCAGGCCTCTGGAATCGGCTGGAATCAAGATTAGGGTTCAAAATGAGGTGAAAAAGTCGAATTTATACTCTGGTTGCCGACTCGACATTGCGGCGCAACCATGCTTGGTTGAGGCACAATCGAGTGTCTGGTTGCGGTGCAACTATGCTTGTAGCCCTCTGTGTTAGCTAAATTTGAGCGCTTGAATCAACTTAATCGGACTCCGTATGAGGAAGTTATGGCCAAAATACGAACGCATAGCCGAAAACTCAACTTTTGCACTTTTCTTCCATATTCAGCTCATCTTCTATTCTTTTTCCGATTCAAGCTTCATTTACACCTATTTTGTAAATATAAAAGAAATGAGTGCCTAAAGTTACATAAATACAATAAAAGTATATAAAATTTGGGGAATATTAATATATAAATATAGTACTTATTTGAAGCTATCAACAGGTGTAAACACTAGGACCCTACTTGTTTTGGTTAAACCTAAATAAGTATGTCACTGAGTTCCTAGGTTATCGTGATTCTGATCAGAACAGGCTGCTCGACTCCCCACACTGTCTGGTTATGACTAGTGACCCGTAAAGGGTGCAGGAATAAGGTAACAGACTGCTCTCAGGTTATTCTGATCTTTCTTAACACCTAAATACAACTGCTGTTAGAACGTAGTGTTTGAGTTTTGGTTAACACTTCTAAGTTTTGTAAATTATACAAGTGTTAGTACTGTTCGAGTCTGTGTATAGATCCGAGTCTCAGTATTTTCCGAATCTTAGTAGTATTCGAGTCTATACTATGTCCGATTGTCTTGTATATCCAAGTCTCATGAAGTCTCGGATAGCTTTAAGTATCGGATTCTTAGTATCGGATTTATGAAGAGTCGGATCAATCTTGGTCTATATATAGGTTACTTGGTCATTTTAGTGAAGTTAAGTCTTGAGTTTCTGAGTTTGTTCTCTCTGTACAATTAGTACGTGTAATACTCAAGCAATATCAATTAATCAATAAGTTTGATTAAAATCTTTCTGTTTACTTGTTCTATTTGATTATAAGTATATTCCGCAATACATATAATCTGTTTAGCTGCGTTGTGGTTGGTGATCAGGAGACTAGAGCTCTCTCAGGTGGTATTAGAGCCAAACACATCAAGTTAAACGTGATTAGAGCAAGAATTTACAGAGTTGATTCTAATCGGAAGTGTATGAGTTAAGTTTTTACAATTTGAACGACATTCCAGTATTTTACAGAGTTTATTCTTGATACATTATCATTTATGAACCTTCGGTTGTGATTATCTTCTGTTACTTCACAATTCTTGTGGATTAATTTTGTTTTACGTTCAAATTCAGCTCAAAATACACCGAATTTACGTACGGATTGATTAAATTTGATATTTTCATCAAATTGATTGCGTAATTTGCTTGGAAAGTTAATTCCGAGTAGATTGACAACTTTTGAAGCTGAATTGAAGTTGTATTCAGGGAGTTACAGTTTTCTGAAACGTTGATATAACAGTAATCCGAGTCTTGAAAAAGATAACCGTTTATTCCGAGTCTCTGAATTATCCGAATCTTGACTTTCGGACAAACAGTGGTTTTTGACTTGGTTTGACTTTCGGACGAGATTGGTTCGGATTAAGTGTTAGTATCGGATCCTTATTAGTATCGGACGGACTTTTTGTTACTTTTATATTCTTTGACTTTCGGAACACCCAGATTAGTGGATTACCTTGACTATCAGAATATCTTAACTCTCGGAAGGAATTAGTGGACTATGTTACACTATAGGATAGTTTCGGATTCTTGTACATTTTCAGATTTATTGAGATAGTCGGATATCAGGACTTATACATCATGGCTTTTAACTATCAAGCAATTTTGAAGAGTGATCAAGAAACCGGAACAACTGTTGAGACATAGATTGTGACAACAGATCTAGCTTGAAATAGGACTGGTGTAGTTATATATTGGTTTAGATTTGTAAATGAATATTTCATTAATAAAGATAGACGAAATTTTGTTTTTAATATATACGTTTGTTGCGAGTCGAGATCTCAAGTCGCAAGGCTTTGCAATGTGAGATGAGATTTGAACTCCCAGAATTCAACGTGTGACAACGAGCCAAGTTCAATATTGGGCTTGGGCTGCGTGGCGAGTCGAGTCAACTCGCAGGCCCAAAGGCTGCGAGTTGAGATGACTTATTTAAATGTTTTTGTTTAGAAAATCATTAACTTTTTTATTAGACTTTTGCAATTCCGATTTAACACCTGCGAACTCAATATCCAGAGAGAACAAAAACCTAACGGCTAGGCTTTGACTGTTTTTCATTTAAAGCAAAGTATTAGATTACCTAAAACGCGAACTAATTTGTTGTTAGTAAGATAACATCGTATTAAGGAATTCCGCACCTTAATACTACAGATAACGAAGTTATCGATCTTAGAACTAGGGACTTACAGTTGGTATCAGAGCTTTCGGGCTAGATAACGAAGGTAGTTCGAGGTTTTAGTGTTAAATCGCGTTTGATTCGGATCGTTTATACATGCATTAGTACATATTAACGATCAAAATCATTCTCTGGACGATTTAGGGTTTGTCTATGGTCGAAATTTCCAGTTTCAATTGTAAAAATACCAAAAAAAATTGTTTTCGCATTTTTCAGCCGTTTTGCGAGTCGAGATTAGGGTTTCAGATAAGTCTGCGAACCGAGTTGAACTTGCGAACCGAGATTCTGCGAGTCGAACTTGTTTGCGAATTGAAATATTCTGCGAACCGAGATCTCCTGCGAACCGAGATCACTTGCGAGTTGACATCACTGCGATCCGAACTGAGACTTGCGAACCGAGATTCTGCGAGTCGAGCTGAGATTGCGAGTTGAACTGAGTTTCTGCGAGTCGAGATATTTTTTTTTCGAATTAGCGAATCCATTTTAACTTTAAACTTCACGATGTCTGACCTTTGCAAAATGATTGAGATGGAACACGAGATTGGAAAATCTAATGTTCCACCTAAATTGTTGAGAGTTGATGATTATTATAGCTGGAGGGATAGGTTCGAATCTTACTGTAGATTCCATGATCTATCTATCTGGATGTGTATCAAGAATGGATACACGGCACTTACACAAACTGTTGAGAATGCTATCGTGGTTCTCACTTATCAACAAATGAGTGAAGCACAAAAGAAGGAATTTGAGGTTGAGAACAAGGCTCATTCTTCAATCAAGATGAGTCTACCCAAGGAACTTAATCATCAACTGAAGTCCTTCCAAACTGCTAGAACTTTGTGGACAGCTCTAGAGAAGAGGTGTGAAGGTAGTCCACAAGTTAAAGCAGGCAAGAGAAATCTCCTGAAAAAGCAGTTTACTGTTTTCAAATCTTTGAAAGGATAAGATCTTGATGCTTATACCACAAGATACTACCATTTGTTGAGTGAGCTAGATGATCATGAGATAGAAACTACCGAGACTGAGAAAACCGACAAGTTTATTGAGGGTTTACCGTCTAAGTGGGAAATGCAAGGCATAATGCTTAAAGACAATGATGAGAGGTATGCAACCATGACCTTAGAGCAGGCAATTGATAAGCTCAGAGGTTATGATTTCACCAAGAAGACTAGAGATACTGATTCTGATCAGGCTCAGGATCCGGGACTACATCACGGAAAATCTTCTATCTCTACTGCTTCCTCGAGCTTGACCACTGCTTTATTTGTTGGTAATGCTGATGGAAAGGGTGAAATGATTACTGATGATCTGTGTCTTGTTACCTCATCTGGTAGTGAAGCAAAGAGTAAACCAACTGAGAAGTCACCTCAGGAGCATCAAAAGATGCCTATGAGTGTGAAATATGTTGAACAACAATTATCTGTTCTTGCTTCCTTTGTAGCTTCTTATGAAAACTACATTCAGGGTAAAATCAATGATCCAATTATGTTTGAGGAAGATTATGATCAGATAGACCCTGAGTATCTTGAAGAAATAGAACTTCAGGATCAACTTGCCATGTTGTCTAGAAGAGTAAAGAATTTCTTGAGGAAAACTGGTAGAAAGGTAGTTGGCAATCGATCAGGGTTTGATAAGACCAAGATCAAGTGTTTTAACTGTCAGGGTTATGGACACTTTGCTCGGGAATGCCAAAGACCTAAGGTAGAAGCTGGCAATGGAAAACAAGGTTCGGGAAGCACTCTTGCTTCCAAAGCCTTGGTTGTAAAACAGTTGGATGACTCTTATTAATGGAAAGCTTAGTCTGAGGAAGCTTTCATGGCTGAGATTGATGAGTCTACATCCTACATGCCTATTGATGCAGAGTGTGATGTAAAGGTGCCTGAGGTTGAAATGAAAGCAAGTGATGAAGATGTGCTGTACATGGATTCAACTGAGAATATGAATCCTGAAGACTTTGTAGCACGCATGGCTGAAATCCAAACAGACAAGAAAAGGGTATGTATTGATATTCTTACTATTGCTGATGTCTGTTATTTAGTTACTGATTTACAGTCACAGTTTAGTGTTTTAACTGTATCAAACAAAAACCTGTCTTCTCAAGTTAGCATATTGACTGAATCTAATAAGACTGTTAAATCTGAACTTGAACTAGCTAAGATTGATGTGCATAGGTTAAGTGATGATAAACAAGACTTAAAAGATAAAATTAAGTCTGATGCCTCTGATAGGAGTGCACTTAGAGATACCATTAATGAAAAAGTTGTCATCATAGATGGTCTCTATATGAACCTAAAAGACTTAAATCAGACAATTGCTAATAAGGAGAAAGAGTTAGCTGACTGTAAATTGAAGCTAGTTGAGCAAAATCGAAAGATAGAAAATTATAGAACCACTGAGATAGACAAGATGCTAGATGCTCAACGAAGTGTAAAGGATAAGTCAGGACTAGGTTATAATGAGACACCTCCTCCTTTTAATTCGAATTACACTAGGCTACCAGAAGATACTGAAATGACTGAAGTATGTTCTAAAGAACCAGTAGCTAAACCTGATCAGTCAGAGGCACAGAAGAATGTTATTAAGAATCCTTCATCTGTTGATAGTAAGAGAATTCCTCACACTAAAGTACATTTTGTACCGGGTGGAGTAATTAATGATACTAAGACTGATGAAGTGGTTAATAAAGAACATGTTGTTGATCCTTTAGTGCCTAAGACGCCGATTGCGGATGCAAAAGTTAGTAAGTCACGAAAATAGATGTCCTGCTTCAAGTGTCACCAAAAAGGACATGTAGCTTCTTGTTGTCCAAATAAGAATTTGAAAGCATCACATAAGTTAGTGAATACTGAAAAGACACCGACCACTTCTAGTTCAATTGTAGACAGGTTAGGCTCCAAACCGGGATTAGGAAGCAAACTTGTAAACATTCTGAAAAGAGATGGTAATCATAGTGTCTCTCCACCTAAACATAAAAGGCCTTATACTCTAAATGAAAATACTTTCAATAAGCCTAGAGATAAGACACCTTCGAGGTTTAGGACCCCAAGTAGAAACCATAGTCAGTTTGAAAATGGTTCTACTTCGAGTGCACAGGGAACTAAGTTTGTGCCTAGGAGGTTTTCTACTCACTCTCCTCATAGGCCTAAGACTATAGATCATCAACAATCTCAAACTCCAGCGAAAGTTACCAAGACTCTTGACGGGAATAGTTATGGTTACTTTAAGGAGGTTCAGATTGTAGATGATCAGGGACAAACCAAGACCGTAATGGCTTGGGTCCCTCTTGAAAACTAATTGTGTACAAATTGTTGTGTGTAGGAGCAGACTATGAACAAGGACAACTGATGGTATGTAGACAGTGGATGCTCAAGACACATGACAGGTGAACGAAGTCTACTGAAGGACTTCAAAGAAGGTTTCACGCAAAAAGTAAATTTTGCAGGAGACAAAGGAGGAGTAATTACTCAGAAAGGAAAAGTTTCAAATGGAACTTTGACTCTAGAGGATGTGAATTATGTTGAAGAACTAACTCATAACCTAGTGAGTGTTTCCCAAGTCTGCGATAAAGTTCATTCAGTTCATTTCAATGAAAAGGAGGCTTTAGTTCTGAAGCCAGGCTTCACAATTCTTGAAGAATGGATATTGATGAGGGCACCAAGGAAGAAGGACATATATGCTATAAACATGGATGTTTCTAATTCTTCAATGGTGTCGACATGCTTACTATCTAAGGCCTCAGAAGCAGATGCACTTTTATGGCACAGGAGAATGGCACATCTGAACTTTAGAAAAATGAATTTTATTACCAAGAATGGATTAGTTCTAGGTGTACCACAGAAATGTTTCCAGTCTAAAAACAAGTGTGTTCCTTGCCTAAAAGGAAAGCAGCACAAGAAACCACACATGTCTAAGACTGAAAACACAATCTCCTCGCCATTTGAACTACTACACATGGACCTCTTTGGCCCAATAAGCAAGAGAAGTCTAGGTGGCAAGTGGTACTATTTAGTTATCACAGATGATTACTCTAGATTCTCTTGGGTATTCTTTTTGGGATCTAAGGATGAAACTCCAGGAATTGTAATGGAGTTCTTTGATCTAGTAAAGAATATCTATAAAACAAGAGTAAAGCGTATTCGTAGTGATAATGGAACGGAATTCAAGAACTCAACGTTGAATATCTATTGCTTAATCAAAGGGATACAACATCAATTCAGTGCACCATATGAACCTCAACAGAATGGTGTTGCTGAAAGGAAAAATCGAACATTGATTGAAGCTGTTGAAACAATGCTTGCAGATTCAAAGCTTCCGGTCATCTTTTGGGCAGAAGCGGTGAATACAGCATGTCATGTTCTAAATAGGGTTCTTACGGTCAAAAAGCATAACAAGACTTGTTACGAATTATTGAATAATAAGAAACCTAATCTGAAGGGATTTGAACCCTTTTGGAGTTGCATGTACAATATTGAAAATAGGAAATCAAGCTAAATTTGGTGAAAATGCTGACGAAGGATTTTTCCTAGGTTATGTGCCCAATTCACCTAATAAAAGAGTTTTCAATAAAGTCACGGGATGACTGGAAATCGTTTATAACATTGAGGTTACGAGCTATATAGCTGTTGTACATAAGGGATTAGATTGGCAATTTGACTATTCAGATCTCTTTCAGTCATTTAAAGTTCCCATAAGTGACTTTGTCAGTGATTCAGAGATCTCTCAGCACTTATTGCATGAAGACTTGGACAATGGTCCATCTTCAACATCGAGTGTTCCGAAATCTAGAATCAGGACAACAGATGACTCAAATGAAGCTTCTTCAAATGGGTCACAACAATCTTCAAATGATAAGTATCAAGAAACAGAAGATTCTGAGGAGGATCTTCAAACAAAGTTTGATGATGTACTTACTTCTTTGAACCATTTAAGGTTATCTTCAGCTAGTTCAGAAGACATGCCTTCATTAGAAGAGATTGGTACTAACTTAGGAGATGAGTTAATAGTTGACCCTATACCGGTTACAAGAACGAGTAAGCATCATCATGTTAAGAACATCATCAGTGATATTAATACTCATATTCAAACTAGGACTCAATCTAAAGCTAGTACATCTAAAAATTTAGAAAGCTTGTATACTGCTATGAAAGAGAGAGGGATTCCTAATCAATGTCTATATTCATGCTTTATCTAACAAGTTGAGCCTAAAAATGTGCAAATGGCTCTCAAAGAAAGCTCGTGGGTCGAAGCTATGCAAGAAGAACTGCAACAGTTCTCAAAATTACAAGTATGGGAGTTGGTTAACCTTCCAAAGGGAGAATATCCAATTGGAACTAGATGGGTATTTAAGTGTAAGAGAGATGACCGGGAAGTCATTACTCGCAATAAGGCTCGTCTAGTGGTTCAAGGGTTTAATCAACAAGAAGGAATAGATTACAACGAAGTGTTTGCTCTAGTTGCTAGGCTAGAAGCAATTAGAGTATTCTTAGCATTTGCCTCTTTTAAAGGTATCAAAGTTTATCAGTTGGATGTTAAGAGTGCCTTTTTGTACGGCAAAGTTGAAGAATTGGTGTATGTTTCACAACCGCCAGGGTTTACCGATTCTGACTATCCAGATAGAGTATATCGCTTGAATAAGGCTCTATATGGATTACATCAGGCACCTAGGGCATGGTATGGAACACTATCAACGTATCTACTTGAGAATGGATTTACAAGAGGATCAATTGATAGTACACTTTTTGTAAAGTGGAACAAGAATGACTTTCTACTTGTACAAGTATATGTTGATGACATTATCTTTGGATCTTCTTATGAAAAAATGTGTCAAGAATTTGAGAAAGTCATGAGAAAAAGGTTTGAGATGTCTGCAATGGGAGAGTTAAACTTCTTCTTTGGATTGCAAGTTGATCAAAAGAATGATGGATTCTTTATTCATCAATCTAAATATACATATGAGCTATTGGAACGCTTTAAGATGGATGAAAGTAAGGTCTATAATACTCAAGTTCCAGTCAATCACAACCTTGGACCAAATACATCGAGTGATATCGATGTAGATCCAACTCTTTATAGAGTCATGATCGGATCACTAATGTATCTTACTGCCTCTAGGCCTGACATTATGTTTGCTGTTTGTATATGCGCAAGATATCAGGCAAATCCGAAAGAGTCACACATGCAAGCTGTTAAACGGATCCTTCATTACCTCAAAGGGAAACCGAAGCTGGAACTTTGGTATCCGATTGATGGAGACTTAGATCTCATAGCTTATACTGATTCGGATTATGGAGGATGCAATCAGAATAGGAAATCTACAACCGGAGGATGTCAATTCTTTAGAGGTAGATTAGTATCTTGGCAGTGCAAGAAGCAAAGCTTAGTAGCCATTTCTACATGTGAAGCTAAGTATGTTGCAGCTGGCAGCTGTTGTTCTCAAGTTCTTTGGATCCAACAGCAACTGTGGGATTACGGGTTAAATATAACCAATACTCCGATGATGATTGATAACGAATCAACAATGTCGATCACCAACAATCTGGTGAAGCACAGTAAAACTAAGCACATTGATATTCGACATCATTTTATTAGGGACTGTGCTGAGAAGAATTTGATAAAGTTAGTTAAGGTTCCATCTTTGGATAACTTAGCAGACTTATACACCAAGGCGTTCGACAGAGCTCGATTTGAGACGTTGGTTCAACTTAACGGAATGAAAAATCCAGAGTGATTAGTCTTTCAAGGGTATTTCTGTAATAGTTAGTAGTAAGTTTTATGCTTTAATAATAAAAAAAACAAAAAAAGGGGGCGTATAGCATTCATTTGCTTGTTACCTGAGGGGAATCGCCTCCAATAAAAGAACAACTGTGACATCCGTCAAAATCTCAGGTCATTACCACACTCGAATCTTAAATTTACAGCATTCCTTCTATCCTAGTGAAACTTAAGGTTATGACTTCTTAGGTCTACTAAAGTCATAGAATGACTTAGAGATTGCTTAGTGAACCTTAAATTACTTTAGACATATTAATTTAGGCTATGAAGTGCCAAATTAAACAATGAAAAACTTATCTCCTTATGCTTCAACAAAATCTTTGTCGAATCGCAAACCGAAATTCCCGTGACTCGACAACGTGAACTTAATCGGATAAATAACTCATGAACATCAAACTTAGACAAATTCAATGATTAAAATCCATATCAAGAACTTAGAAAATAAAATCTTATAACTCAAATATTAATCACCAAAACATCACAAAATAAACCTTATAATATATTAAATTTAGACCAAATTAATACACAATATTAATCTACATATTATACATAATAATTAACAAAAAAAAATGGATTACTTCCCCCCCCCCCTGGTTTGTACGGCAGCCCCCCCTACTCTTTCATTTCAAATTTCTATTTAATTCACCTACTCTCTCATTACTTCCTTCATTTTTCCCAAAACACCTACTTTCACTCTTTTCAATTCTCTCTCAAAAACACACACTTCTTCTCTCCAAAACCCTCTCAAAAATCAGTCACATTCAAGCCTTAAACCCAGATTTTAAGAGTGTTCATCACCAAATAAGAACAAGAAAGGTAATCTATAACATCTACACTCATCTATCTTTCATTTTCTTGCATTTTCCTTCATAAAATTCAGATTTTATGCCTTTTCTATGGCTAAAATCCTCATGCAAAGCTTGATGTTTGTAGATTATCTCTTTTCACATCTTTATGTGTTAATAAAAAGAGTAATCCATGATCAAACCAAAAATCAAGTGAAAATCGATTATTGTTGTGATATTGTTGAAATCTTGTTCATCTATATGTTAAATCTTGAATTTTTTATGTTAATAATCATCTCTAATATATCATGGATGTATTTCAACACCATGCATGTGTTAGAACATGGATTTAAAGATCAAAAGATGACAATCTTCCTTATTTCATGTTTGGTGTTCATTATTTTGAATGAAACACTCAAACATGAGTTTACAACTTTCTGTCCAGAAGGCTTCTTCCACTTCAACGATTTTTATAAAAATCATTTCTTCATGAAAATGGACGTTTTTATAGTCTAGAATCAAGTTCTGGAAGTTAACTTTCCAACCACATAAGCCTCATGTTTTTATGAGTTCATGTGATATTTTTTATAATTTTTGTGAATAGAGATGTATAATCTGTTAGATTAAGGCAGAAACTTTCATCTCAATGTTTTAATCATAACTGGAGAATTACAACTCCAAATGACTTGAAACTAACGCCAAAAGTTTACAAATTTCATTGGCTACAACTTTCAAGAAGACCACTTTTATTGATTCCTTGTACATTTTGTACAAAAATAATAATTGCATGCATGTGTTCAGATCTGACCTCAGATGGTAAAAGTAAAAATAATAAATACTTGGACTTCACTACTGTGACAACTCTCCAAATAAGGTACTGATTAACATTTAAGCATGTGCATTCTTACGCTAATTTCCTGATTAAGTTTAAAACAAAACTTAATGATGTGATGTAAGCCTAGCAGCCCAGTACTTTTAAACAAAAAGTATTACTAATACCTGAGTAATTAAAGTTGCGTACAAAGGTGTCGGGACGAACCCAACAGATAAATACGACAAAAGTTGGTGACACAACATAATTAATAACTCAATTATTAATTACGAGTACTATGGTATCTATAACCTATAGATAAAACGAGTTAAAAATACGTTTAACATAAAACGTATTATAAAACGAACAGAAACAATTTTAAAATGCACTCAGAGATCAAGATGAGGAAAATTCAAATTTTCTCATTCATCTGGAAACATTTGTAACATTACCTCAAAATATGAACCCGAAATTCGACTGAAATTTGGCACTCAATTAAATGTTAGCAGTCCAATGCACAAATTGTACAACAGTCAAAAATAATGAAAACGTCATTATTCCGAATTTAAATAACGAACCAGGAGAGCATCTACAAAATAAAAATATAAAATGTTTACTTTTATATTGCTATAATTATACCCGTACCCGAAACTAACGGGCTAAATATCCCACCACCTCAAATAATTGAGGAGGCAGTATGATTATATACTGCAACCCTCGTTTGAATTTCATACACTCCCATCTTCTCCTTCTGTGATTTTCTTTATACCCACATCTACCATCATCACCATATGTCTTCCTTTTCTTCCTCCTTGCTAAACACCAAGCAGCAGCAGCAAGAAAGGCAGGAGATCATCAAGCCAGAAACATCATCCATTCAACATAACATCATCATCCTCTTCGTACATCATCGCCACCATCAACTTCACTTTGTAAGGAACTTCAAATCTTTCGATTTCCATACTTAAATTTCGTTGTATAACATATATATATATATCATAATCTATGTATATAACACAAAATTTTGATGGTTGTTTGAGTTGTTTTTGAAACGAGTTGTATGGGACCAAACTTAGAATCACAAATCCTATATGTGAAAGTTGATGAAATGTGATATAAGATTACATAATGGTGTTATGATATGGAAATGGTGTAAAATGTGAGCTAAAACTCGTAACAAAACACATATATATATGTACCTATCGATCACAGATAAGAACGGAGGGCGAGAGGACAGGGACGAACCAACCCGATCGGTTGGCTTGGGCCAGCCGATCGGCTGGATGTAATGAGCCAAACGGCTCAACAAACTGAGCCGATCGGCTAGCTTGGTTGAGCCGAACGGCTAGCCATAATGAGCCGAACTGTTTGTGATTTTTAACCCGAACGGATGATGTGGACTGAACCGAAACGAATAATGGACTAATTGAATTGGACTGGATCGAATGGGTTTTGCTTGGGCCGGAACCTCCAGCCGAACGGCTGAAGGCCCAAGCCAAACGGCTGGCCCAAGCCGATCGGCTGGGCTGGGCTAGGATGCATACTGGGTTTTGGTCGCTAGCTGGGCTGGACGTTTATTGGGCCTGAGACTTTGGGTTTGGACTGAAAATTGTAAAAATAAATGAGTTGAGTTAAATAAATGGGCTATTGGGCCAAAACTTATAAATGGGCCAAAAGGACTAGGTAATCGGGTTAAGTTATTGGGCCGAAAATAAAACTAACCGGGCCGAGCCCAATAAACTTCCAAAACATTCCAAATATAAAACGTGACCCGACTATATTTGACGGAACGAATATTTATAAAAACGGAATGTTTATGATTCTATACATATATATATAAATGTATATATACATACTTAATAACAAACGATGAATCTATAAATATATATGTTTTATGTATATACAGAAGATGACTTTTAATAATGATATCATTTATTTATTTTATAAACGGAAATAAATACAATAAGAAGTTTTATAACAAATAAAACTTATATACGTTTTAATACGTAAACTTTAGAACTTATATATATATATATGATTACATACGTGTATATACACCTGAAAAGGTATACGACGTGAGAAATATAACAATATTTCAACACAACGTCACCAAACAAATTTAACGACTTACATCATTAAGAAATCAACAATTTCTTCAAACAAACAAACCGTTAACATAAGTTGATTAAACAAATCAAACGTACTTATGTTAATACATTTATTGTATATAGGTTAACACACCTTGGGCTATTACCTGTCGGCTGCTAGCTTTCCTTACCGAGCACATCACAGTGAGTTTACAGCCCCTATTTTTAAATGTTTTCTACTTTTAAACACAGGGGTGTTAAACATAGAAATTGCATGCCAACACATGCAATCAAACTATAAATGCTTTATTGCTTTTATACAAATGTTGAATTGTGATATTTCATATTCACTGTTGTTTTGGGAATTTAGACAAGGTATCCTAGTACGGACCTAGACTTGAATTGTGTGCATGAAAGACCTCATGACATGCTACTGTAACCATTAACTAGGTGACTCTAGCCACTAAGTATACGGACAGTACTATTGCCGTGACGACCCTCCTACGGTGGAGCGTATACTTAAATGTCCGTTCAGGCAAACAACATAAGTTCTGGTTGTGGTTTGGTTATAGGGTTAGGTCGCGTTACTTTAACCTGCGAGGTTTAGCTCACCTTTCAGGGGATCACAGTCTAAGTAAATTCCTACATACTTTTGGGAAGAACGAATCCTACAACTGTTAAACACCGGAAAACATACCGGTAACTTATTTTTACACTGGTAAACAACCAGTAACATATTTTGGGACGACATCCCACGCATAACTATACTTTAGGGTAACAACCCTACATAACTTGTATTTTATAAATGAATAACAAATCATTTATACAAATTTGGTTTAACTAACCACATACCTATATAAACCTGTAAATTCACTCAACATATTTGTTGACGACTTTCTCTATGTTTTTCAGGAAATTAGCTGGGTAAGAAATCGCATGCATTTCAGGATGGACAACCCTGGACCTATTAGGATGCCACATACTGATGGGACAGCTTTTGGGGATTTCATTTGTATAACTGCAGACATTGCAGTCATACTTATGAAATCTTACTTTAAACTTATGTATTATTGTTAAAACTAAAATGTTTTAAACTCCACTACTACTATTACGACTTACATAGTCATACTACTTTTATAACAAATGTTTGAACTGGCATCCTTATCCATTATGTTGTGCAATAACCATATGCTCTGAGTATGTATGTATCTGTTGGTTGAAATTACTGTTTGCAGCCCCGCCACGTCATTAAAGCTTCCGCAAACTAAACATAACTAATTCTAATTTACCGTTTGGCGGGGTGTGACAGACTTGGTATCAGAGCCATTGGTTATAGCGAACTAGAAGTCTTTAAGTGACCTAAAACCTTAGAGACCTAGACTATAGCCTTGGCTAAAACATTCATTGCATGCATACACACTTTGCATACATCTAACATACGACTGACACGTCACCTACGACTTCTTTGTCTCAGCATGTCGAGGCACAGTCCGATCTATTTGTATGCTTCTGATGAGGAGCCGACTGAGGATTCCTACCATAGCGACGCTAGCACCGGAGTTACGTGCCCACCGGTTCAGCTGAGAGCTCTATCGGATGACACTAGTGATGCCTACATCACCCCACCACCCACTGCACATGTGGTCCCACCTGCTACTACCCCCACTGACCCTACCACTCGTATGTTAGGGTCTACCTTTATGGCGACACGCCATATGACTGCTGGACCTTCCAGAGGACCGGTACCTAGGAGGACACCACGGATGTGTGTCCGAGACTTCCCTAGAGGACCACTTGCGCCCCGTGATAAGGCGCCGATGGCAGAGGAGAGGGTGATGCACTGTGATGAGCCGCCACAGAGGGTACCTAGGCTTGCTCACTTGGAGTGGATGACTCCTATGTTGGGACTGTGGAGGTCGTTGGAGGGTTTACCTTCTACTTTTGAGACCGGGGAGTCCTCCCGATCCTCCGCACCATTGCCTACTACTGGAGAGCCCGTGGAGTTGACTCTCCCTACCATTGTGGCTGTGATTCGCACATTGTTTCGCATTTCTGGTAGCAGGGGTGTTCACCTTGCAGAGCTACAGAGCGATGTCTCCCGTCTGGACGGAGACATGACAGACATACACGAGCGTTGCCACTTCTTGTTGAGCAACGTGGTTGCTGCCAGAGAGATAGTCGAGACCGCACGTGCTTGTGTCAGAGTACTTGAGAGGCGTGCGAGGACAGCAGGGATGATGATTGGAGCTTGTGTGATGATAGCTGTGCTGAGGACAGCTGTGGGGTTGTTTCTACCTTATTTTCATTAGACTTGTGTATGACGGTTGTGCCTACTGGGCATCAGACCGGCCACTTTTGGATGATGGATATGTTAGTAGGTCCATCACGTGTTGTATAGACTAGTATCAGATTGATAGATGTATGTATGTACGGGACATGTACTAAACGGGAAAAACAGTTGTTAGAATGGGTATATGTATAGGAAACCCATTGACTTTTGTATAGCGCTAACCGCTGATGGGGCGTATTAGGGATCCCATCTTGTTTTGTATAAAACTGTAGTATCAGCGCTACACCTTTTGATATAATATAACTTATGTTTGATGGCATTTCGTATTTCATTACATTCAACAACTACTTTAGTATTATATCTACATTTACATACGTGTGTTAGAAACGTTAGCCAATCAATAACGTTTGATCATTTCTTGAAAACCATGAAACATACCACACCTTGATTATTGATTCCTATCTTGAATCTCTTTGAACTCGATTGTGTTGAATGATGTAAAGAGAAATATGTATTTAGCATTATATAATGACGCTTGGCCAACGTGATTATATTGTACTAACTACATATGGGCATTTCAAAGTCGTGCGACATGAGAAAAAAAAAAAAAAAATCTTGTCCTTCAATTCTTCATATTGCTTCCTTGTTAAAAATGTGAAATCTTGTTCATCACATTCAATACCTTGGCATTGACTTCTGCATTTTATTTCATCGCAGAACGGAATCATGCCACCAAAATGACGAATGACTAAGAACAGTCGACGAACGACACCTTCTTCCATTCCTGAAACCGTTCCCCCACCCAACAACAATGAAACTACTGAACAAATGATAGCACGGCGAATAGCTGAAGGTATCGCTGAGTACGAAGCAAGCCGAAATCGCGAGAATGGAATGAGTAACAGCGGGTCTACCCCTGTTAATACTGAAGCACCTGCGAATACTCGCCGAGGGTGTTCATACAAGACATTCCAGGCTTGTAAGCCAGTTACTTTTCGTGGCACCGAGGGTGCTATTGGGATTATACACTGGATAGAAAAGACAGAGTCGGTATTGGACATTAGTGACTGTTCACCAGACTGTATGGTGAAATATGCCACCTGCACTCTTGCTGACAAGGCTCTTACATGGTGGAACAGTCAAGTCCAATCACTGGGACGACCAGTTGCCTACTCTATGTCATGGGAAGTACTGAAAAACATGATGTTGGAGGAATTCTGTCCCCGTAGCGAGATGCAGAAAGTCGAAACTGAGCTGTGGAACATCACTATGATTGGTGCCGATGTCACTGGTTTTACAACCAAGTTTCAGGAACTAGCACGTCTAGTGCCGCATATGGTGACACCTAAGTACAAGCGCATCGAGCGTTATGTATATGGCCTGGCACCGCAAATCAGGAGTTTGCTTACATCTTCCAAACCTGACACATTCAGGAGCGCTGTTGTTTTAGCGCAAAGTCTGACCGATGAGGCAGTTAGGATGGGAACACTGACCAAGAAAACTACATCGGGCAAAGTTGAACTGAGCAGTACTGAAGTTGGTAGTTCTGGAGGTACAAAGCGTAAGTGGAGTGACAGAGGAAGTGACCGTCAGGGTCAGACAAATAAGAAGGGATCTGGGAACCCAAAGTCCTATGCTGCCACCACAGTGGAATCAAAACCATACTTGGGTAACAAACCTAAGTGTGACAAATGTGGCAAACACCACGAGGGTGAATGTTGGTATTGCAATAACTGTAGAGGCTGGGGTCATAAAACCCAAAACTGCAAAGCTAACCCTACCCCTAGGGAAAACACGGAACGCCGAAACCAAGGGTGTTTTGAATGTGGCGACACGAGGCACTATCGGAACCGATGCCCTCGACTCAACAACCAAAATCCTAACAATAACAACCAGAACAACCAAAACTGCAACAACACCAACAACCATGGTAACAACAACCGAGCCAACAACATCATCAATCAGCCGGCACAAGGAAGAGCATTTTTGATTGGAGCACAGGAGGCACGCCAGGACCCTAACACCGTCACTGGTACGTTTCTTGTAAACAACCATTATGCCTCTGTGTTAATCGATTCAGGTGCTGATTTGAGTTTTGTGTCTAATGAGTTTAGACCACTATTAGAACTTGAATCACGTAAGTTAGATAACAAATATACTATTGAACTAGCCGATGGTGAGTTAATCGAGTCAGGAGAAATAGTACCGGGATGTACCTTTGAATTAGAAGGTCATCTCTTCGAAATAGACTTGCTACCGGTTAAGTTGGGAAGTTTCGATGTTGTAGTCGGCATGGACTGGTTGTCTAAGAACCGCGCCGAGATCATTTGTTACGATAAGTTGGTACGCTTACCCCTACCGACAGGAGAAACTCTCATGGTCAAAGGTGAGAAACGGAAAAGTGCCACAAAAATGATTACTTGCATGAAAGCCAGTAAGTATCTCCGAAAGGGATACCAAGCATTTTTGGCACACGTTGTAGAAAAGAAATCCGAGGAGCGACGTATAGACGACGTACCTATCGTACGTGACTATCCGGGAGTGTTTCCTGACGAGTTACCAGGATTACCACCCCCACGACAGGTTGAATTTCATATTGACCTAGTTCCTGGAGCAGCACCAATTGCTCGTGCACCTTACCGTCTTGCTCCATCAGAAATGCAAGAGCTGTCTGCACAACTGCAGGAACTCTTAGACCTAGGATTCATCCGACCGAGCTTTTCACTTTGGGGAGCTCCGGTTTTGTTTGTCACGAAAAAGGATGGATCAATGCGAATGTGTATCGATTATCGGGAACTGAACAAGGTAACTATAAAGAATCGATATCCACTGCCTCGCATCGATGACTTATTTGACCAGCTACAAGGGTCAAGTTACTATTCGAAGATCGACTTTCGATCTGGTTACCATCAACTGAAGGTTCGGGATGAGGATATCCCTAAGACTGCGTTTAGGACTCGGTACGGTCATTACGGGTTCCTAGTCATGCCATTCGGACTGACGAACGCACCAGCAGTGTTCATGGACCTCATGAATAGAGTATGCAAACCTTATCTTGATAAGTTCGTGATTGTGTTTATCGATGACATATTGATATACTCCCGAACGAAGGAGGATCACGAGGAACATTTGAGAATGATTCTTGAATTACTAGAGAAAGAGAAGCTTTACGCAAAGTTCTCTAAGTGCGAATTTTGGATGCGCGAGGTTCATTTTCTTGGTCATGTGATCAATAACAAAGGAATTCATGTGGACCCATCCAAAATCGAGGCAATTAAGAACTGGGAAGCCCCGAAAACGCCATCCGAGATACGACAATTTCTTGGGCTAGCTGGCTATTACCGACGCTTCATCGAGAACTTCTCGAAAATAGCCCAACCACTTACCGCTCTAACTCAAAAGGATAAGAAATTTGATTGGGGCGAGAAGCAAGAGATTGCTTTCCAATTGTTGAAACAAAAACTAAGTACCGCACCAATCCTATCACTACCCGAGGGAGTAGAAAATTTTGTTGTCTACTGTGATGCTTCACATCAGGGATTGGGTTGTGTATTGATGCAAAACGACAAAGTCATTGCTTATGCGTCTCAACAATTGAAAGTTCACGAAAAGAACTATACGACGCATGACTTAGAGCTAGGAGCAGTCGTTTTTGCACTTCAGATTTGGAGACACTACCTATATGGTACAAAGTGTACAATATTCACGGATCACAAAAGTCTCCAGCATATATTCGACCAGAAAGAACTCAACATGAGACAACGTCGTTGGGTCGAATTACTGAACGATTACGACTGTGAAATCAAGTATCACCCGGGCAAAGCTAATGTAGTAGTGGATGCCTTGAGTCGTAAGGAAAGAGTCCAACCCCGTAGGGTCCGAGCTTTAGGATTAACAATCCACTCGAATCTCATTACTTAAATTCGTGACGCTCAACAATCAGCTTTCATTCCCGAACACCTCAAGGAAGAATCCTTAAAGGGAATGGAGAAACAACTTGAAACCAAGGACAACGGAGTGTTGTACTTCATGAACCGAATTTGGGTACCATGCGTAGATGAATTGCGCCGATTGATTTTGGACGAAGCACATAAGTCCAACTACTCGATACATCCTGGTGCAGATAAGATGTATCACGAATTGAAAGGATTTTACTGGTGGCCTGGCATGAAACGAGACATTGCCACATACGTTAGTAAGTGCTTGACTTGCGCAAAAGTCAAGGTCGAATACCAAAAGCCGTCTGGGCTTTTGCAACAACCTGAAATGCCCAAATGGAAATGGGAACACATCACGATGGACTTCATCACGAAGTTACCGAAAACAACATCCGGAGTTGACACCATATGGGTGATTGTCGATCAATTAACGAAATCAGCCCACTTCCTTGCTATCAAAGAAACAGACAAAATGGAGAAGCTGACTAGAATCTATTTGAAAGAGGTTGTTTCTCGACATGGGGTGCCATTATCCATCATCTCTGATAGAGATGCACGATTCACTTCTCGCTTCTGGCAAACACTTCAACATGCACTGGGTACTAGACTCGACATGAGTACTGCCTACCACCCACAAACTGACGGCCAGAGCGAGCGAACGATACAAACACTCGAAGACCTGTTAAGAGCATGTGTGATAGACTTTGGAGGTAATTGGGATACACACCTACCTCTAGCAGAATTTTCATATAATAACAGCTATCACACTAGCATACAGATGGCACCATTCGAGGCATTGTATGGACGCAAGTGCCGATCGCCACTCTGTTGGGCAGAGTTGAGCGACAGACAATTATCGGGTCCTGAGATAGTCCAAGAAACTACGAACAAGATATCTCAAGTGCTTAATCGATTAAAAACAGCACGTGACCGACAAAAGAGTTATGCCGATAACAGACGGAAACCTTTAGAATTTCAGGTAGGTGACAAAGTCCTACTAAAAGTTGCATCCTGGAAAGGGGTCGTACGATTTGGTAAACGAGGTAAACTGAACCCACGATACATCGGACCATTTGAAATCCTTGCAAGGATTGGTCCTGTCGCCTACAAGCTCAAGCTACCGCAAGAGCTTAGTAGTATCCATGACACCTTTCATATATCTAACTTGAAAAAGTGTCTTTCCGATGAAACACATATCATCCCTCCGGACGAAGTTTTCATTGACTCAAAACTAAACTTTGTGGAGGAACCTATCGAAGTTATGGACACGAAAATACAGAAACTTCGACACAAACGAATCAAGCTAGTTAAAGTTCGTTGGAACTCAAAACATGGCCCAGAGTTCACCTGGGAACGTGAGGATGAAATACGCAAGAAGTATCCTCGACTATTTGAAACCGTGACCGCGACTCACGACACGAATTAAATCTCGGGACGAGATTTCCCTAACGGGGGGAGAATGTGACAACTCTCCAAATTAGGTACTGATTAACATTTAAGCATGTGCATTCTTATGCTAATTTCCTGATTAAGTTTAAAACAAAACTTAATGATGTGATGTAAGCCTAGCAGCCCAGTACTTTTAAACAAAAAGTATTACTAATACGTGAGTAATTAAAGTTGCGTACAAAGGTGTCGGGACGAACCCGACAGATAAATACGACAAAAGTTGGTGACACAACATAATTAATAACTCAATTATTAATTACGAGTACTATGGTATCTATAACCTATAGATAAAACGAGTTAAAAATACGTTTAACATAAAACGTATTATAAAACAAACAGAAACAATTTTAAAATGCACTCGGAGATCAAGATGAGGAAAATTCAAATTTTCTCATTCATCTGGAAACATTTGTAACATTACCTCAAAATATGAACCCGAAATTCGACTGAAATTTGGCACTCAATTAAATGTTAGCAGTCCAATGCACAAATTGTACAACAGTCAAAAATAATGAAAACGTCATTATTCCGAATTTAAATAACAAACCAGGAGAGCATCTACAAAATAAAAATATAAAATGTTTACTTTTATATTGCTATAATTATACCCGTACCCGAAACTAACGGGCTAAATATCCCACCACCTCAAATATTTGAGGAGGCAGTATGATTATATACTGCAACCCTCGTTTGAATTTCATACACTCCCATCTTCTCCTTCTGTGATTTTCTTTATACCCACATCTACCATCATCACCATATATCTTCCTTTTCTTCCTCCTTGCTAAACACCAAGCAGCAGCAGCAAGAAAGGCAGGAGATCATCAAGCCAGAAACATCATCCATTCAACATAACATCATCATCCTCTTCGTACATCATCGCCACCATCAACTTCACTTTGTAAGGAACTTCAAATCTTTCGATTTCCATACTTAAATTTCGTTGTATAACATATATATATATATATATCATAATCTATGTATATAACACAAAATTTTGATGGTTGTTTGAGTTGTTTTTGAAATGAGTTGTATGGGACCAAACTTAGAATCACAAATCCTATATGTGAAAGTTGATGAAATGTGATATAAGATTACATAATGGTGTTATGATATGGAAATGGTGTAAAATGTGAGCTAAAACTCGTAACAAAACACATATATATATGTACCTATCGATCACAGATAAGAACAGAGGGCGAGAGGACAGGGACGAACCAACCCGATCGGTTGGCTTGGGCCAGCCGATCGGCTGGATGTAATGAGCCGAACGGCTCAACAAACTGAGCCGATCGGCTAGCTTGGTTGAGCCGAACGGCTAGCCATAATGAGCCGAACTGTTTGTGATTTTTAACCCGAACGGATGATGTGGACTGAACTGAAACGAATAATGGACTAATTGAATTGGACTGGATCGAATGGGTTTTGCTTGGGCCGGAACCTCCAGCCGAACGGCTGAAGGCCCAAGCCGAACGGCTGGCCCAAGCCGATCGGCTGGGCTGGGCTGGGATGCATACTGGGTTTTGGTCACTAGCTGGGCTGGACGTTTATTGGGCCTGAGACTTTGGGTTTGGACTGAAAATTGTAAAAATAAATGAGTTGAGTTAAATAAATGGGCTATTGGGCCAAAACTTATAAATGGGCCAAAAGGACTAGGTAATCGGGTTAAGTTATTGGGCCGAAAATAAAACTAACCGGGCCGAGCCCAATAAACTTCCAAAACATTCCAAATATAAAACGTGACCCGACTATATTTGACGGAACGAATATTTATAAAAACGGAACGTTTATGATTCTATACATATATATATAAATGTATATATACATACTTAATAACAAACGACGAATCTATAAATATATATGTTTTATGTATATACAGAAGATGACTTTTAATAATGATATCATTTATTTATTTTATAAACGGAAATAAATACAATAAGAAGTTTTATAACAAATAAAACTTATATACGTTTTAATACGTAAACTTTAGAACTTATATATATATATATATATATATATATATATATATATATATATATATATATGATTACATACGTGTATATACACCTGACAAGGTATACGACGTGAGAAATATAACAATATTTGAACACAACGTCACCAAACAAATTTAACGACTTACATCATTAAGAAATCAACAATTTCTTCAAACAAACAAACCGTTAACATAAGTTGATTAAACAAATCAAACGTACTTATGTTAATACATTTATTGTATATAGGTTAACACACCTTGGGCTATTACCTGTCGGCTGCTAGCTTTCCTTACCGAGCACATCACAGTGAGTTTACAGCCCCTACTTTTAAATGTTTTCTACTTTTAAACACAGGGGTGTTAAACATAGAAATTGCATGCCAACACATGCAATCAAACTATAAATGCTTTATTGCTTTTATACAAATGTTGAATTGTGATATTTCATATTCACTGTTGTTTTGGGAATTTAGACAAGGTATCCTAGTACGGACCTAGACTTGAATTGTGTGCATGAAAGACCTCATGACATGCTACTGTAACCATTAACTAGGTGACTCTAGCCACTAAGTATACGGATAGTACTATTGCCGTGACGACCCTCCTACGGTGGAGCGTATACTTAAATGTCCGTTCAGGCAAACAACATAAGTTCTGGTTGTGGTTTGGTTATAGGGTTAGGTCGCGTTACTTTAACCTGCGAGGTTTAGCTCACCTTTCAGGGGATCACAGTCTAAGTAAATTCCCACATACTTTTGGGAAGAACGAATCCTACAACTGTTAAACACCGGAAAACATACCGGTAACTTATTTTTACACTGGTAAACAACCAGTAACATATTTTGGGACGACATCCCACGCATAACTATACTTTAGGGTAACAACCCTACATAACTTGTATTTTATAAATGAATAACAAATCATTTATACAAATTTGGTTTAACTAACCACATACCTATATAAACCTGTAAATTCACTCAACATATTTGTTGACGACTTTCTCTATGTTTTTCAGGAAATTAGCTGGGTAAGAAATCGCATGCATTTCAGGATGGACAACCCTGGACCTATTAGGATGCCACATACTGATGGGACAGCTTTTGGGGATTTCATTTGTATAACTGCAGACATTGCAGTCATACTTATGAAATCTTACTTTAAACTTATGTATTATTGTTAAAACTAAAATGTTTTAAACTCCACTACTACTATTACGACTTACATAGTCGTACTACTTTTGTAACAAATGTTTGAACTGGCATCCTTATCCATTATGTTGTGCAATAACCATATGCTCTGAGTATGTATGTATCTGTTGGTTGAAATTACTGTTCGCAGCCCCGCCACGTCATTAAAGCTTCCGCAAACTAAACATAACTAATTGTAATTTACCGTTTGGCGGGGTGTGACAACTACAATCCATGGAAAAATTACAGTAGATAGATAACATATTGAAGATGATCTGTGATTTTTGCCTTATTTTATTTCGGATCATAAGTATTTTTAATAAATTAAACCAACTGAGGTAATTTTCTGGAAATAAGAATATGGACTGATTTTGGTAAAAGTTAAAAACCGACACTTGCGGACTTGTTACTTAAGGAAAGACTAACTCTTTTTGACCCATAAATATGTTTAAGGATTGAGTAAAAGTCTCGGGTAAAACCGAGAAGGTTTGACTGAGTCAACAATAATCGGTCCCGATTTTGAAAACGGGAAATTTACTATTTTTGGGAATGAATGATAACCAAAAGGGGTTCGGGCGTCTTATGATGTATTTATTGATTTGTGTGTTGTTAACCATAATTCGGAAGGAACCAAAGTTCCAAAGCCCAAAACATTATGATTCTAAGACACTAACAATCGTGAGATATTATACAATTGTATAATCATTATTATATTCCATGCGATTATTGGACACTAACAAACTTCAAAAGCAAACAAACCATGTTGGTACTTTGTAAGCTAAATACTTAGTTAAGCAATCCTAACAAACCTAAATTACCAAGGAACTAATTAGAAACCTCGTGTTCATAGGTCTTGGATAGGAGTCATACACGACAAGCACGCGCGCTACATTCATCGTTTACTCATACGCTCAATTGTGAATTTTCACAGCCCCTTTTTACTTGTTTATTATTTTGGGGTGAACAGTTTACACTACTTATTAACTTGTCCGAGAGCCAGACGAGCCGTTGATATTTATGGATAGCGCTATTTAGGGGGAAACCACTCCTCACTCACACTGGTCGTGAGTGCATAGTATCACCTTACTCATGTTAGCGATAGAACATGGAGCTTGGGGCATGTGTCGGTTGAATCGGTTAAGTAGTGGCCTCAATTGCATTAACAATCTTGTATATTACCTTTCATATTCGCAACTATTACAACCAATCATTTTATTTATGTCTCTTAGGAGCAAAACTTTTCGTTCAATTAATTGTGACATTAAACCTGTGAACTCACCAACTATGACCATAGTTGACCCTTTTGTTTTATCATGCTTTTCAGGCGAACGACAGTAAGGTGCATTCTAGGAGTACTTTTGCATGGATGCATACTCATATGCGTTTGCTTCACTTTGAATTATGACTATCTTTTGGAAACCTTTATGAACTTGGTGTAATCTCTTTTGAAACTATGGGTTGAAATTGTAATAACTTGTAATACTTTCTACAAATTATGTATGGTGTTGCTTCTATATCTTATGCATTGTTACCCGGTACTGTTACATCTCGTGTTTCCGCTTTAGCGGGGTGTGACAGGTTTGGTATCAGAGCCTAAGGTTATAGAGAATGCCGGTTTTTCCCAAACGAAAACCCCAACTATAACCAACACTTTTAAATAATATTTTCTTAAAACACCAAAAGTATTACCAGTCTAACTAAACCGAGTATATAACTAGTATAACTAACCCGTGTGTTGCATTATTAGACCTCAATTAGACATAGCCTGATCACCTATGTTTAATTTAGGTAAGATTATGCGAGACACGGAGTAGGTATACTGTGATTATGTTCGATGTTCTTTCCTATTTAAACCTATGAAAAGCAAACGTTGTGTGAGTGCATTGCATATTGTAGGCATCTATAGTGGCACTATTAGTAACTAAGTACATCTTTAGGAACTAAGTCATCTTTTGATACAGACTTACCATGTCACACTCCTCACTGCACGCTCTAGGATCAGCTGATGATTCTGGTTACTACACTGGTCGCCCCCGCGACAACCCACCGAGATACGAGCCAGAGGAGGATCCCTCTGAGGAGGACCCCTCTGAGGACCCAGAGTCAGAAAATGAAGTTAGCAGCCGAGAGGCCACCAGGGTAACTACTAGGATGACCCCGACACCCGTCTCACCCCAGCCACCTCAGTATGGTGTGCGATCGAGGGCCACTGCTCGTATGAGCGTTGCCCCTCCTGTTAGGTTTGCAGTCAGAGATTTCCCTCCAGGAGTAGGACCTTCCTGACCTTCAGGAAATGTACCCCCTGAGACTGTTTCTGGGATCCCGATTTCACGAGATCCCAACATGACTTTCTGGTTAGCACGCAGGGTAGACGGTATAACTCACGAGCTTCAGGCTCATAGGGCTAGCATTGTCCATCATGGACAGATGTTGGGTAATACTGTAGACCTAACCGAGCGGTTGATTTATCGGGTGAGCGATGCTCGGGACACAGCGAGTACGGCAATATTTTGGTGCAGAGTGTTAGCAGGGCTCACGTTTCTTTTGGTTGCAATACTTGGTTGGGGAGTTTGGTTTAAAGTGTAGTGCTTGTAGCATGCGTCAACTTTTAAAATTTAGTGAATGTATTTTATTTCAGTTATTTATGAAGGATTGTAATGTAATGGTTGATCCAAATTTTGAAACTCTGCATTATTAATGGAAAAACCTTATTTTGCTTACTTTATATGACTGTGGTAGTTACTTACACACTTACTTGAAAGTAAAAACAAATATGCAATACAAGCACTAACCAATAGCCTTTACCTGACTTAGAATCATGCCTCCAAGGAGAAACACAGACAACGTAGCTGAACAAGTAACTCGAGAATGTTGATGCATATTAGGTGTCTGTCAGTTGGTCTATCGAGTTGTAATAAGTGTCGTTAGTTGTATAGTGAAATATATAGTTTTTGTTATATGCGACACTTAAGTTTAGGTTAGGCGTCACTTGCCTTAGTGACGCATAGCGTCACTTGGGTAAGTGACGCATGAAGGCGGCCACATGCGACACTTCCACAAGTGACGCATGTCGGCTGAATTCTAGTATAAATACAAACCTACGGGTTTCCGGCTAGGGTTGACGAAACCCTAGCACCATTTGTCGACTAAGCAACATTGTAATCGTTCCCAATTCATATATACAAGCTGATTACTTCGTTTACATTGTTAATCATATTTGTTTCGGTTTGTGTTTATTGGTAATACACGCAATTGATTGATTCCGCCTGTCAATTGTGGTCAATTGTCATCTAGATCCACGTCAAAGGGCACTCTCAGAGAACTTAACGCGGCACTACCTAACCTCGTTGCTCAAATCGCCGCGGGTATCAATGCAGCTCAAGGGAACCCGGGAGGACAACCTACCAACAACAATCAAGGATGCAGCTACAAATCCTTCATGTCGTGTCGTCCCAAGGAATTCTTCGGGACAGAAGGTGCTGTTGGGCTGTTATCCTGGATTGAAAGCATAGAGTCAGTGCTCCACATCAGCAAATGCTCACCGGGAAACCAAGTTGAATATGCGTCGTGCATGTTTCAGGGAAGAGCTTTGACATGGTGGAATAACCAGATTCAGACCCGTGGTCGCGTAGCTGCGTATAACCTTTCATGGGAGGAATTGAAGAAGTTGTTGATAGAAGAGTATTGTCCAAAAGATGCGCTCCAGAAATTAGAATCTGAATTCTGGAACCATGCCATGGTTGGGACTGACATCGATAAGTACACTGCCCGATTTCATGAGCTTGCAAGGCTAGTGCCCCACATGGTTACCCCAGAGGAGAAGAAAGTGGACCGGTACATATGGGGTTTGGCCCCAGAAATTCGAGGGATGGTTACCTCGGTGAATCCATCAACCATTCAGTCGGCTATGGTTTTGGCTAACCGTCTGACCAATGATGTGATTAGATCAGGCGGATCGTCAAAAGGGAAAGATGGTGGAAAAAGGAAGCTGGAAAACCAACAAAGGAACAGGGGCGGTGGTAACCCGGATAAGAAGCAAATGGTGGCGAAAAACTATGGTGTGGTTGCCCAAGGACCGAAGCAATACAACGGTCCGCATCCAAAATGCAACAAGTGCAACTTTCACCACTCAGGAAATTGTCCGGTGTGCGACAACTGTAAACGGGCAGGCCACTATGCTAAGTATTGTAGGAATGGAAATGGGAGTGATGGGCAAAAAGCAGCATGCTTTGAGTGTGGAAGCCAGGACCATCTCAAAAACACTTGCCCAAGGCTGAATAGAGCTCCTAATAACAATGCTGGAAATCAAAGGGGCCCAGTGCGGGGACGGGCATTTGTCATTGGAACTGAGGAAGCGAGGCAGGATCCGAACGCTGTGACAGGTACATTCCTCTTAAACAATCACTACGCGTCTGTACTATTTGACTCTGGGGCAGAGAGAAGTTTTGTCTCACTAGAGTTTAGGCCACTGATTAACTTAAAGTCAGACAAACTAAAGGAGATCTATATTATCGAATATGCTAATGGCCATGAATTTGAGGCTAGGGACATAATTTTAGGTTATACCTTGGACCTAGCTGATAAGTCAGTCAATATCGACCTAATTCCAATTGAACTGAAGAGTTTCGATGTAGTGGTGGGTATGGACTGGCTCGCCAAGGTCCGAGCAGAGATTGTCTATTTTGAAAAGGTCATCCGAATACCTCTACAAGACGGAGAAACTCTTGCTGTGCAGGGAGATAAACCCGGCCGAGAGCTAAAAATTGTGTCGACCGTAAAGATGCGTAAGTATCTGAAGAAAGAGTGCCATGCATTTCTGGCCCACGTGGTAGAAAAGAAATCGAAGGAGAAGCGTATCCAAGATATCCCTGTGGTTAGAGATTACCCTGAAGTTTTCCCGGAAGATTTGCCTGGACTTCCCCCGTCAAGGCAAGTCGAATTTCGGATTGATCTAATTCCAGGGGCAGCACCTGTAGCTAAAGCGCCATATCGTTTGGCACCGGCTGAGATGCAGGAACTTTCGGAGCAATTACAAGAACTTTTGAGCAAAGGATTGATTCGACCAAGCTCCTCGCCCTGGGGAGCTCCCGTCCTCTTTGTCAAAAAGAAAGATGGGTCATTCCGGATGTGTATTGATTACAGGGAACTAAACAAGTTAACTATTAAGAATCGATACCCACTTCCCCGAATAGATGATCTATTTGATCAGCTACAAGGTGCATCCTATTTTTCAAAAATCGATCTACGATCTGGATACCATCAGGTGAGTGTGCGCGAGGAAGACATCCCTAAGACAGCCTTTAGAACGCGTTATGGGCACTACGAATTCCTAGTAATGCCCTTCAGACTAACAAACGCACCGGCAGTTTTCATGGACTTGATGAATAGGGTGTGCAGACCATACCTAGATAAGTTCGTGATTGTATTCATCGATGACATATTAATTTACTCGCGAAGTAAGAGTGACCATGAACACCATTTGAAGTTGATACTGGAACTACTCAAGGACCAGAAACTGTACGCTAAGTTCTCAAAGTGCGAGTTTTGGCTTCGAGAGGTACACTTTCTTGGTCATGTGGTCAACGAAAAAGGAATCCAGGTGGATCCAGCTAAGATTGAGGCGATTAAGAAGTGGGAGGCCCCGAGGACCCCTACGGAAATTCGTCAATTTCTAGGATTGGCTGGTTACTACCGAAGATTCATTGAGAACTTTTCAAAAATCGCCAAGCCATTAACAAAATTGACCCAAAAGGCAAAGGAGTTTGTTTGGGGTAAAATCCAGGAAGAAGCATTCCAAACACTGAAGCATAGATTATTTTTACGCACCAATTTTGGCGTTACCCGAAGGAACAGAGGATTTTGTCGTATACTGTGATGCGTCACACCAAGGATTGGGATGTGTGCTGATGCAAAAGAACAAAGTCATCGCTTATGCATCGAGGCAGCTCAAGGAGCATGAGAAGAACTATACAACACATGACTTGGAGCTAGGAGTTGTAGTCTTTGCCCTTAAGATCTGGAGACACTATCTATATGGTGCAAAATGCATTGTGTATACTGACCATAAGAGTCTTCAGCATATCTTTGACCAGAAAATGCTCAACATGAGACAGAGAAGGTGGGTAGAATTGCTTAGTGATTACGATTGTGAGATCAAGTATCATCCGGGCAAGGCAAACGTAGTAGCTGATGCTCTAAGTAGGAAGGAAAGGTTACGACCCTCACGGGTACGAGCTTTGGGAATGTTGGTTCAGACAAGTTTGAAAACTCGGATCCTTGATGCTCAAAGGGAAGCATTAAGATCTGAAAATATAAAGAATGAGACTCTGCATAACCTAGAGCAGAAATTTGAGATTAAGACTGATGGAATTCGTTACTTCAAGGAGAGGGCATGGATTCCGAGAACCGACAACTTAAGGGATGTCATTATGGATGAAGCCCATAGATCAAGATATTCGATTCACCCAGGAGCTGATAAGATGTACAAGGATTTAAGGGAATACTATTGGTGGCCAGGGATGAAGAAAGATATCGCTCTGTATGTTGGGAAATGTTTGACATGTTCTAAAGTCAAAGCAGAGTATCAGAAACCATCCGGTTTGTTACAACAGCCGGAAATTCCCCAATGGAAGTGGGAGCAGATATCAATGGATTTTATAACCAAGTTGCCCTGGACGGCAAGGGGACATGACTCGATTTGGGTCATAGTGGATCGGTTGACGAAGTCTGCGCATTTTCTCCCGGTCCAAGAAGATTACAAGATGGAAAAGCTAGCACGGATCTATATAGATGAAATTGTTGCACGTCACGGAATACCTCTTTCCATCATTTCAGATAGAGATAGTCGTTTCACATCACGCTTTTGGCAAATATTCCAGAAAACTCTGGGTACTCAACTAGATTTAAGTACTGCCTATCACCCCCAAACTGACGGACAAAGTGAGCGGACCATACAAACTTTGGAAGACATGTTGCGAGCTTGCGTGCTCGACTTTGGAGGAAGTTGGGATACTCATTTGCCTTTGGTAGAATTCTCTTATAACAACAGCTATCACACTAGCATTAAGTGTGCGCCATTTGAAGCCTTATATGGGCGTAAATGCCGTTCACCACTTTGCTGGTTAGAGGCAGGCGATAGACAATTGACGAGACTCGACCTCATACAAGAAACAACTGACAAGATCATGACTATTAGGGAAAGGCTGAAGACAGCCAGAAGTCGTCAGAAAAGCTATGCAGACAACCGTAGGAAACCTCTAGTGTTTCAAATCGGTGATAAAGTACTTCTAAAGGTGTCACCGTGGAAGGGCATAGTCCGCTTAGGAAAGCGAGGAAAACTAAACCCGAGGTACATAGGACCCTTTGAGGTACTACAAAGGATTGGTCCGGTGGCTTACCGACTCAAACTGCCGCAAGAGCTCTGTAGCATTCACGACACCTTCCATGTTTCTAACCTGAAGAAATGCTGGTCCGATGAAACACTCGTCGTCCCTCTCGAGGAAATTCAGATTGACAATAAACTCCACTTCATAGAAGAACCACTCGAGATCATGGACCGCGAGGTCAAAAGGTTGAAACGAAGCCGAATTCCCATTGTTAAGGTCCGATGGAATTCACGACGAGGTCCCGAATTCACATGGGAGCGTGAGGACCAATTTCGACACAAGTATCCGCATCTATTTCCGAGTGTATCGCTACCCTATGGGACGGATTGAATTTCGGGACGAAATTCATTTCAACGGTGGGATACTGTGACATCCGTCAAAATCTCAGGTCATTACCACACTCGAATCTTAAATTTACAGCATTCCTTCTATCCTAGTGAAACTTAAGGTTATGACTTCTTAGGTCTACTAAAGCCATAGAATGACTTAGAGATTGCTTAGTGAACCTTAAATTACTTTAGACATATTAATTTAGGCTATGAAGTGCCAAATTAAACAATGAAAAACTTATCTCCTTATGCTTCAACAAAATCTTTGTCGAATCGCAAACCGAAATTCCCGTGACTCGACAACGTGAACTTAATCGGATAAATAACTCATGAACATCAAACTTAGACAAATTCAATGATTAAAATCCATATCAAGAACTTAGAAAATAAAATCTTATAACTCAAATATTAATCACCAAAACATCACAAAATAAACCTTATAATATATTAAATTTAGACCAAATTAATACACAATATTAATCTACATATTGTACATAATAATTAACAAAAAAATGGATTACTTCCCCCCCCCCCCCCTTGGTTTGTACGGCAGCCCCCCCCCCCCTACTCTTTCATTTCAAATTTCTATTTAATTCACCTACTCTCTCATTACTTCCTTCATTTTTCCCAAAACACCTACTTTCACTCTCTTCAATTCTCTCTCAAAAACACACACTTCTTCTCTCCAAAACCCTCTCAAAAATCAGTCACATTCAAGCCTTAAACCCAGATTTTTAAGAGTGTTCATCACCAAATAAGAACAAGAAAGGTAATCTATAACATCTACACTCATCTATCTTTCATTTTCTTGCATTTTCCTTCATAAAATTCGGATTTTATGCCTTTTCTATGGCTAAAATCCTCATGCAAAGCTTGATGTTTGTAGATTATCTCTTTTCACATCTTTATGTGTTAGTAGAAAGAGTAATCCATGATCAAACCAAAAATCAAGTGAAAATCGATTATTGTTGTGATATTGTTGAAATCTTGTTCATCTATATGTTAAATCTTGAATTTTTTATGTTAATAATCATCTCTAATATATCATGGATGTATTTCAACACTATGCATGTGTTAGAACATGGATTTAAAGATCAAAAGATGACAATCTTCCTTATTTCATGTTTGGTGTTCATTATTTTGAATGAAACACTCAAACATGAGTTTACAACTTTCTGTCCAGAAGGCTTCTTCCACTTCAACGATTTTTATAAAAATCATTTCTTCATGAAAATGGACGTTTTTATAGTCTAGAATCAAGTTCTGGAAGTTAACTTTCCAACCACATAAGCCTCATGTTTTTATGAGTTAATTTGATATTTTTTATAGTTTTTGTGAATAGAGATGTATAATCTGTTAGATTAAGGCAGAAACTTTCATCTCAATGTTTTAATCATAACTGGAGAATTACAACTCCAAATGACTTGAAACCAACGCCAAAAGTTTAAAAATTTTATTGGCTACAACTTTCAAGAAGACCACTTTTATTGATTCCTTGTACATTTTGTACAAAAATAATAATTGCATGCATGTGTTCAGATCTGACCTCAGATGGTAAAAGTAAAAATAATAAATACTTGAACATCACTACAATCCATGGAAAAATTACAGTAGATAGATAACATATTGAAGATGATCTGTGATTTTTGCCTTATTTTATTTCGGATCATAAGTATTTTTAATAAATTAAACCAACTGAGGTAATTTTCTAGAAATAAGAATATGGACTGATTTTGGTAAAAGTTAAAAACCGACACTTGCGGACTTGTTACTTAAGGAAAGATTAACTCTTTTTGACCCATAAATATGTTTAAGGATTGAGTAAAAGTCTCGGGTAAAACCGAGAAGGTTTGACCGAGTCAACAATAATCGGTCCCGATTTTGAAAACGGAAAATTTACTATTTTTGGGAATGAATGATAACCAAAAGGGGTTCGAGCGTCTTATGATGTATTTATTGATTTGTGTGTTGTTAACCATAATTCGGAAGGAACCAAAGTTCCAAAGCCCAAAACATTATGATTCTAAGACACTAACAATCGTGAGATATTATACAATAGTATAATCAATATTATATTCCATGCGATTATTGGACACTAACAAACTTCAAAAGCAAACAAACCATGTTGGCACTTTGTAAGCTAAATACTTAGTTAAGCAATCCTAACAAACCTAAATTACCAAGGAACTAATTAGAAACCTCGTGTTCATAGGTCTTGGATAGGAGTCATACACGACAAGCACGCGCGCTACATTCATCGTTTACTCATACGCTCAATTGTGAGTTTTCACAGCCCCTTTTTACTTGTTTATTATTTTAGGGTGAAAAGCATGATCTCGAACTTTAACTAAATTGGTTGTACTCTTTATGAACTTGTTGAACTTTTGTTATACTATTTATGCGAATTGGTATATACTATTGTTATGCTTGAGTACTATCGTGCTAAAGTCCCCGGAAATACAGTTTACACTACTTATTAACTTGTCCGAGAGCCAGACGAGCCGTTGATATTTATGGATAGCTCTATTTAGGGGGAAACCACTCCTCACTCACACTGGTCGTGAGTGCATAGTATCACCTTACTCATGTTAGCGATAGAACATGGAGCTTGGGGCATGTGTCGGTTGAATCGGTTAAGTAGTGGCCTCAATTGCATTAACACTCTTGTATATTACCTTTCATATTCGCAACTATTACAACCAATCATTTTATTTATGTTTCTTAGGAGCAAAACTTTTCGTTCAATTAATTGTGACATTAAACCTGTGAACTCACCAACTATGACCATAGTTGACCCTTTTGTTTTATCATGCTTTTCAGGCGAACGACAGTAAGGTGCATTCTAGGAGTACTTTTGCATGGATGCATACTCATATGCGTTTGCTTCACTTTGAATTATGACTATCTTTTGAAAACCTTTATGAATTGGTGTAATCTCTTTTGAAACTATGGGTTGAAATTGTAATAACTTGTAATACTTTCTACAAATTAAGTATTGTGTTGCTTCTATATCTTATGCATTGTTACCCGGTACTGTTACATCTCGTGTTTCCGCTTTAGCGGGGTGTGACAACAACCGAAGTTCTTTTAGAAAAAGCTTTAAGTTTTGGCTGTAAAAACTTGGGAAATGATAGTACATTAGGAGAATGAGCTTAAGAATAATAAATCTAAGTGCTTAGAATGATGTGTTAGTAGATTCCTATAAGTTTCATTAGAATTGCATACTTACCTAGGAGTTTACTTATATTTATCTGATTATACACCTATATCCACTGATAATAACTCGTGCCCTTTACATAAGTGATAAGAATAACTAAAGTCTATTCAGCTTCATTATATGATATACTGGTAGGCAAATTATTCTTAGATTTATGAGCGGTTAAAAAAAATTTAATTTTGCGTGTCATATCTTATGTGAACTGTTATATACTGTATGACATCTGTCTTAATTGATGAATGATGGTACTGCCATACACTGTTATCATGCATTTATTTACAAATGACAAATAGTTACAAATATGGTTATTAGTGAAACTAACAGATAACTCTGTTGTACGTGAGTACAGACCTATTGCCTTTAGTTTTGCCAATAGTCTCAAACTTATTTTAATTATACTAAGGGATCCTCTGTTGTACATGAGTACAGATCTGGAACCACTAGTATCTTTAAAGGATGTTTGATATTTGTCAAAATTTTAACTCAAGTGTATGTTATATGTTTCGGAAAGATACATCATTTAGTAACCTCTACCTTGAAATTAAAAGATGCAGTGTTATGTGTTTTACTTAAGTTCTTCAGTATATTATATAACAGAACACTTTAGATATTGTTCACATTAATAATAACAGGTTTGCTCAGAAATCTATGTCTAATTTGTTTATGTGGATCATAATACTGGTAATCATCTCGGACTGTTTAACACATTGGAACATTCACTTTGTGTGAATAATTGGTTCTAAATATATAAGAAGTTATTTTAATATCAAAGTTATGTCTCGTGGATAAAGGTACATAAGATATAATTTTATAAATATAAGTTAAATTATGGGTTAAGTTGTGATTTTATTGTACTTATATGAATTTCATGAGGTATGCATACTAACAATCGTCTTGCTCTTATTAAAATCTAATATAAATGGTTTATTCTTCCTAATATGATCCCTAAGCAATTCAAATTTTAAGCATTTTTATTTTTAATTTTGTTTGCTTTCATATGATGTTAGTATTCTTAAATTCTTATTTCTTATTTTGTATTTATGTTTAATGATTAATAGAAAGTTTTATTTTATTTTATTTTATTCAATGTGTTACCCTTTGGAATTGAATTATACTGGATATTTATGTTGAACAAATGTGTGTTGACAACTGAAAAATACTATATAGGTTACGTGGAATGTTAATCGAAAGTCTTCCGACTCACATGTAGTCGAGCAGCGTGTCCTGATTTTATATCAGCGGTTAACTTTTTTATTATAACTTATATATATTTTAGACTTGTCTATATACTGAAGACCATAAGGTATATAAGTAAATAATTATAGCTCAAGATTTTTCTTTACACAAGATTAACTGTATCACGGGTTTAGTCGGTTAATATATGTAAGAAGATTATCATTGAGGAAAAATTAAGCGAAAACATTTTCTTTAAAATGTTTAGGCTACATAGTTAAAGAGTTAACTATATAATTGTGAATGGGTTTACATTTATACTTAGCATTTAATTTGCATTTCTATTTAAAACTTGCGAGTTTGTCTGGTCAACACTGCGAAGCGAGTCTAGTGCTGCGAGTTGACATTAAACTTGCAAATCGAGTAAAAGTATAAAGGGGGCGAGGTCAAACGAGTCAAAGCCACCGAACCCACTTCACTTTTGCGAGTTCACTTAAACTTGCGAGTTGACTTAGTGCGAAACGAGATGAAAACAGTATTTCGTATGATTCCGATTTTACGAGTTACAAGGCAGAGTTTTTGATCCGTAGTTTTTATACACTTTCGTATTGCGAATATTTTGAGGTATAAACCAACGGATTTCACTGTTTAATTAACTCGAAATCGAAGGTTTTATTAACTTAGGGTTTCGTTTTAAATTGTAAACGATTAACGTAGATTCAAGGTGTTATTTAACTAGAATCCTACGGATTAATGTTAAACGAACCTTAATGAACGTAAACCAATCGATAAATCTTAATAAAATTGAGAGTTTAATTGATTTTTGTTTCGACTCGCAACCCCCAGTTCATGTTGCGAGTTGAACACAGGTTCAATTCGCAGAACCACATTAGGGAGTTGAGATTGCTCTCGATTCGCAGATCCATTTTTGCAAGTTGAAATCTTGTTTGTTGACTTGTTGACTTGTGGACCGAGTTGATTAGAGAATCGACTTGCGAATCGAGTTGCGGATTGACTTGGTAAGCGAGTTGACATGATTGCAAGTTGAGTTGCGAACCGAGTTGAACTCGATTCGCACATAATACTTCTGCGAGTCCAGTACTTAGAAAATTTTCAATTTTAAAAGTTTTTATATGAATGTTAAGACTTTTTCAGTAATAACTTTTATATCATGGACTTGTATTAAAATTATATATTTTTATATCGAAAGTCTACCAATTCAAGAGGTAATTGAGTGGCGTGTTCTAATTCTATATTAGCGGTATAACTTATATTTATCACAAACGTTAATGACTTGAGATTTTCAAATTAACAAGTAACTAACGGGATGTACATATTGAACTTACAACTTACTAGTTATAAGTTATATATGTTAGATATTTCTAAATATGACTTGAGACATGTATGTAACAAGTTATATATAATTTTAAGCTAAGATGTTTGATGAATTTTCATTCATAATACGTTATAGTTTAAAATTGATTAACGTGCGTTAATTGTTTTTGTCATTTGTGTTTCTATAGATATGGCGAGACAATTTGATAAAGGTCACAACATTCTTGTTGATCTTGATCTTTCGGCACGCGGAGCACATCAAGTTGCTCAAGTGCTGACGTTCTTTGCACGTTCACGCATTAGGTATGCGATTACAGAGTCTCCTCAGATCTCTCAGACGATACTGAATGATTTTTGGACAGATATTCAGTATGATCAGACCGTCAACCCACCGGTGATACGTACAACGGTCAATCAGAGACCGGTTGTTTTCTCTGCATCTGAACTACGTCAGATTTTACAACTGGGGACAGTAGACCAAGAAGATGGTCTGACTGAGTACCCTAGTAATTTCATTGAGGGAGCTATAGGTCGTATGGGATATACGGGAGATAGACGAGGATGACAGTTCCAACAACCTCTGGTTATTGGACAGTGGAGGTTTTTGTGGCACGTTATTGTCACGGTTTTCGCACCAAAGAAGGGAGGCTTTGATGAGTTGAGCCATGCCCTTGTATCAGCTGTACTGTCCCTGTTTTACAACAAACCATATAATTTTTGTGATTACATTTTTTGCGAGCTGGTTAGACAGATTTCTGGTTCTGTTAGATCACGGTTTCTGGTTTACCCGCGCTTTTGTATGCTAATCATTCGAGCTCGTCTGCCAGAGCTTGTCATTCCTGGCCCACACTTATGTGTCGATACTATTGGGCTCAGAGGCTACAACACGATGTTTTTGCAGACAGTGAGGAAGGAAGGGGTAGTAAAGCCTGAGGAGAGAGAGCTTTTTGGTTTTCTTGTCGATCCTGCCTATGTGACGCCACCAAATCATGGTTGGTTAGATGTTGTTGCTGATGCTGTTGTTCCAGACCCGATAGCTGATGTGGTTCATGCTGAAGATCCACAAGAGCTCATTGAGGATGTGTTGGAACAACCTGGACATGCTGGGGAATAGGTGAACCCAGATGTTGCTGCCCAGGTGATACAGGAGGTGCTGGTTGAGCTTGATGATGCTACTGATCCCTTGTTACGGGATATTGATAGTTATGTTGCACCACCTGAGGTAATTTTATAATTATATAGTAATATAGGTACTTAGTTGTTACATTATTATATAATGCAAATGTTATAGATATTTAGTTAATTAGATAATATTTCTGATTATAAAATATAAATATCATTATGATCAGGGAGCTGAGACTGCAAACCCAGAGGTCACTCGACCTGAGGGTGAGCAGGGACAGCTTGATGGATCTGAGGGTTTACCTTCTAAGGTAATTATCAGATTAATTTTAAAAATATATAGAACTTGTATGATAGAGCTTCTAGCTAATCATAAATGTTTAATATATTTAATATTTAGGATTCTGATGTTGGTCCATCTGGAGGCCGTGATGGTGAATCGGCTTCAGATGATGATGATAGTACTCCTTCTCCACCTTCAGGTGCTGGTTATATTAGATATCGATCTCGATTGATTCCAGATCCAGCACTGAAGGAGAAGAGGGTCTTGAGGAAGAGGATATATCTCTTATTTCTCAACGCCGTAAGCGTTCAAGGACGTTGATCATTCAGGATGGTATGTTTTACTTAGAGTTAGATTATCTTAACTTGTTGTTTATCAGGAGTTTAACTGAGACAGTTAATTCTGTGACAGTTTCTCGAGATACATCACAAGTAGAGTCGATGATACTGGTGGTTACTGAACCAGAAATGGTCTCCAAGACTATTGAGGAGGGAGTTGCAGAACTTGTACATGATGCACAGTTCCTGACCAATAAAACTAGTAGATTTGCAGCTAGTCTTCTCAAGGAAGCATTATCTCAAGCTATTTCACCACTTACTCGTGAGTCTTATCTTGCTTCGGTGACACCGCCTGGACCATCAACAATTTCTGTCATTCCGACTACTAATGCTGAAAGGATTACATCCTTAGAGTCAAGAGTTAAGGAATTGGAACAGAGTACATCCAGGATTCCAGGGTTGTTGGCTGAGAATGTTTCTCTTGCTCAGTAGATGGTTCATATCAGTGAATCACATTTGACTCTGCTGAAGACTCATGATACTTTGCTTGCTGATTTTACTGCCCAACGACTGAATCTTGAACACTTAGAACGTTTGGTGTTGAGAGTGCATTCAGGACAGTCTGCTCAGGGGGAGATATTGATATATCAAGAAGCTTTCAAAGAGGATGAGTTAGCAAAGAAGAGAAGAGATGATAAAGATGATGATCCCAGTGCACAGAAAGATGGTGAGCCGACTGGTCCTTCAAAGACTGGTGAGCAAGCTATTATTCAGGGGGAGTCTGCCGGTGTTAGTGTTAGTGGTGATGGTGCTGGTACAAGTGTTGCGGGTACAAGTGAAGCTGGTAAGATAGCTTAGACTTGTGTAGATATTTGTACTTAGAACTTAGTTGAATTATAATTTATAATTGTAATTTATAATTGTAACTGAATAATTGTAACTTAATAGTTTTGGTAATATATTCGGCTTGAGATTATTATTACAAGTTAAATATATTAGAAATTGTTTAAGTTATTTGATTCTGAAAAGTTAAATAAATTAGTGATCGAAAGTCTTCCGACTCATTGAGAAGTCGAGCGACGTGATCTGATTTATTTCAGCGGTCAAAAGTTTATTTTAACTTAGACATTTTAGACTTGAGAGTTTTTATAACTAACAAGTTAAATATGTAAGATTTTTAACTAGACAAATGATATATAATTTAAAGATATAATTGAAAGTTAAGTTTTATTATATAACAGTTTAATTAAGTCTTGGAAATTATATAAGTTAGTTAATTGTAAACTTAAATGTTTGGTGATTATTCACAGTACATTAGAGTCTAAATTTAATTAATATTTGTTAAGTGTTTGATATAAGACTTAGGAAATCTTAGGTTGATTCAGGGTAATCAATAAAAGGTTTATAAGTTATATATTTCACATTTATTACACAAAAGGATTAGTATTGGAATTCTTAGATTGATTCAGGGAAATCAATAAGAGAATTTAAATTATTAATTTATTTGTGTTTGTTTTCTCTAGGAATGGAAATTCTAGATCTATCAGATTAAGAAAATGATATTTTGGATGAGATAGATGAAGAGATTGATTTGATCTTGAAGAGGGAGAATTTCAGCCACCTGAAGATTGGACTGCTGTTTCTGAGATTGAGCAAGACATGGGTGTAGATCCAGATGCTAATGTTGATGAACACCATGTGAGCCCATCTAGGACAGAGGTTGTTATTGAAAATGATAAGGTCAAATGGTTGTCGATGTAGATGAAGAGATCGATGACTCAACCAATACAGAAGATGAAGTTCTTATTCCTACAAATAATCCAGCTGTTGTGCTTAGGAAACTTCCAAAACAAAGAAAGAAAATTGGAGTTTCAGAAGTAGATATAACAGGAAAACGTGTACCACTTAAAGAGATTATTGGTTGGTACTTTGACTCAGACCTGAAGCTTTTTGCAATTAAAAGATTTGACGGAGTTCAATATTTTGAGCGAAAGCTTGCAGTGTTTAGTTCTTTGCCTAGATTTGAGATTCGAGATTTGGCTCGATTACCTTTGAATAACCCAAGTGATGATTTTATTGGAAGATATGTTGAAAATATAATCAAGACTGAGGTTAGAGCTAATAAGTTTGAAAAGATTAAGCCAAGAAAAGGAAAGACTATTAAGTTGGCAGAGAGAAGTCAAAGAAGAAGAAGGTTTATCCATCTATCATGTGTGTACAGCAGATTCCTCTGAAGACAATGCCATAAGATATTTTGGGAAATATGAAATGTTGGTATGTGGATTCAGAAACTGGAGAAGCTGTCATGGTTGAAGCAGATGATGAGGTTGAAAGTGGTGAGCGTGAGATTTTTAAAGTTTATGACCATCGACACCTAATGAATATGTCGAAGAAAAATTTGTTAAAGTTACATGAAAATAGAATCTTGACGACAGAAGCATGGGTGATTTAGCTCGAGATTATCAAATGATAGTTAAGACTTGTATCAAGATGAAAATATATGCAGGAAGTAAAATTTACAAATGAAGACTAAAGACAAGCGTGAAGATAAAGATGCTAGAGCTATTGTCAAAGGGGAGTCTGTTGAGACATAGATTGTGACAACAGATCTAGCTTGAAATAGGACTGGTGTAATTATTATTATGTTTGTGTATTGGTTTAGATTTGTAAATGAATATTTCGTTAATAAAGATAGACAAAATTTTGTTGTTAATATATACGTTTGTTGCGAGTCGAGATCTCAAGTCGCAAGGCTTTGCGATGCGAGATGAGATCTGAACTCGCAGAATTCAACGTGTGACAATGAGCCAAGTTCAGTATTGGGCTTGGGCTGCGTGGCGAGTCGAGTCAACTCGCAGGCCCAAAGGCTGCGAGTTGAGATGACTTATTTAAATGATTTTTGTTTAGAAAATCATTAACTTTTTGATTAGACTTTTGCAATTCCGATTTAACATCTGCGAACTCAATATCCAGAGAGAACAAAAACCTAACGACTAGGCTTTGACGGTTTTTCGTTTAAAGCAAAGTATTAGATTACCTAAAACGCGAACTAATTCGTTGTTAGTAAGATAATATCGTATTAAGGAATTCTGCACCTTAATACTACAAATAACGAAGTTATCGATCCTAGAATTAGGGACTTACAACAATTACTAAGCCTCCAAAGTTTTTATGTCAAAATGATTACGATGATTGGAGATTTCATTTTGAATCATTCATTCATTTATTTGATCCTGATTTGATGATTCCTATCACTGAGCAGTATATTCATCCACGTGCTGAAGGAATTTATAGGGACAATAATCCTCCTCCCAAATCAATTAAGATGATGACTGCTGATGAACGAAAGGAACATGATCGTGATAAGAAGGCAAAATTAGTTATCTCCATGAGTCTTCCAAGTGATGTTTTGACTGGATGGAAAGATTTGACTACTGCTCATGAATTATACAAAGCAATGGAGAAAAGGTTTGGAGGTAATGATAAGTTGAAAAAGAGCAAGAAAGACTTATTGAAAAAACAATGGGATGTTTTCACATGTCTGGCTAATGAAACTTTCAATGAGTTGATCATTCGATATTCTCAATTAATAAGCTCTTTGAAACAAAGAGGAATGGTTATAGAACGCCTAGAAATCAATGAGAAATTGATTGAAGCTTTACCCTCACGGTTTGATGTCAAGGTTGATATTCTGCAAGAGGATGATTCACTTGGTGAATATGAACTTGAGGATTTGATAAACAAACTTCAGGTTTATGATGCAGCTTTGACAAAGAAAGAAACTGGGAAGATGCAGCAATATGCTCAATATGGTTCAAAAACTTCTTCAAGCAATACAACAGCTTTATTTTCAAGTCCAGAAACTTTTGGAACTGGTCAATTCAATGGAAATGTAGGATATTATTCAGGTTACACAGGATCTGGGAATGCTTCTGCTCCACAAATTCCAGTTCAAACAGTTTCTAAACAAACTGAGGAACATGTTGCTGTTGTAACAGCTTTCTTGTCATCTTATGAAGCTTTTATCTCTGGGAAAGTAGGTAATGTTGATCTTACTGAAGTAGATTATGATCAGCTTCATCCAGATGATTTGGAAGAAATGGATTTGCAATGGAACATGGCTATGTTGACTAGAAAGGTCAAGAAGTTTTTGCAGAGAACGGGCAAAACCAAATTGGGTGGCAAAGCTGGGTTTGATAAGTCCAAAGTTAGATGTTATAACTGTCAGAACTATGGACATTTTGCAAGAGAGTGTGAAAAGTCAAAACAACCATCTTCAGGATTTACTAAACCTACACCTTCTACATCAAATGCTTCTTCAATGAATGTTTCTCCGGTAAATGTTCCTTCACAATATCAAACAAAGGGAAAAGAACCAGCAGCTTCTATTCCTTCTTCAGCAATGATTGTTACTACAGATGGCACATTGGATTGGTCTGCTGATGCTGAGGAATATTATCAAAGTAAAGCCATTGTTCAACAATGCTTCATGGCTCATGTTACTGAGGTTGATTCTTCTCCATTTGAGCAAACTTGTTCAAAATGCATTGAGTTGACTAATCAACTAAGTGTTTGTCAAAGTGAAAACCACCAGCTCTTGATTGATATTCAAAGGCTTAAAGATCAAAACAAAATTTTGACTGATAATGAAAAACTTTTGAATAACCGTTTTGAGTCAAATGATGTTGAAAAACATGATTTAAAGGCTAAGATTTTAAATCAGCAAACCATCATTGACAGTTATTTAACTGAGATGAACTTGTTAAGAAAAGAAAAATCAGATGCTGAATCTAAAATTTTAGATCTTGACAGACAACTTTTAAATGGTTCTTCATCTGCAGTCATTTTTGACAAATTGATTCATGATCAACGATTAGAAGCAAAATCTAAATCGGGTATTTTTATCAAATGTTGGTCAAATCTGCTTTAAGAGCAAAAGAAGCATCAAAAGCTGGTCTTGGTTTTCATACTGTTCCTGCTCCTCTTTCTATGTCTAAATTGCCTGATAGATCTGAGGATGATAGTATGTTTGCCTTTGGAGTTGGTCGAATTGAGGTTAGAAAACCTCAAGATGAATCAGTTCCAAAAGATTCTTCTCAAACAAATTTAGCAATAAATGATTGTGATTCTAAGTCCATGAATGATCAAGCTACAAGTTCACAAACTTGTGAGCATGATCTCCAAAAAGAAGATTTAAAACATGATTAGAAAAAGGATTTAAAACAATCTAAGACAAAGGATAAACAAAAGAAATCTAAAACTTGTGAAACATCAACACAAGTTCCAAAGATTTAAAACAAGAAAGTCCTTTGAAAGAATCACCATCATCTTGCAAATCCTCTTCTCCATCAACTTCCAAGTCTTCTTCTTCTTCTAAGACTTGTGATCATAATTCTTCAAAATGTGAATCTTCAAAAAGATCACCTTCTAAGTCTCATATCCGAAGAAGATATGAGACACGGAATTGTTTTTATTGTGGTATTCGTGGACATCTTGTGAAAGATTGCAAGAAACTTGCAAAGAAGAATTTGAAATCCAAACAAAAGCAATCTTTCCCACCAAAAGATGTTCATGATAAGAATGTTGATCAAACATTCAAAGAACAAGTTTCCAAATCTTGTTCACCACAAGAAAAACAAACTTTTGTTTCATCCAAGAAGACTTCAAACAAAAAGACTTCTTTTGTTCACAAAAATAATGACTCAATCAAAGATTCAAAAGATTTCAAGAAAAATTTGAAACAGATTGATGTCATTATTTTTGATGAAATTACTGGACACCCAAAGCCTCAAAGGCTTGTGTGTCCATTGTTAACTAACCTTTTCTTCCTTAAATGTCTTGGCAGTATTCTTCCTCCCACACTATTGACAATGTATGGTACATTGATAGTGGCTGCTCAAGACATATGACAGGCAACTTATCATTGTTAACGGATGTTAAATCTAAAAATGGTGGTTATGTTGCTTTTGCGGGAGACAAAGGAGGTTTGATCACAGGTGAAGGCACGGTTTCAAATGGTGAAATAAGCTTTGAGAAAAGTCAATTATGTTGAATAACTGCAACATAATTTACTTAGTGTCTCTCAGATCAGTGATAAGAAGCTTTCCTCTTGGTTCAATGATAAGGAATGTTGTATTCTCAAGCCTGGTTTTGTAGTTCCAGAAGAGTGGATTTTAGTTTGAGCTCCTCGAAATAAGGATACTTATATCCTTGAAATGAGAACGGTTTCCACATCATCAGACATGATTGTTTTCAAAAGCATCAGAACAGGAATCAATTCTTTGGCATAGACGTATAGGACACATAAATTTTAAAAAAATGAATTACCTGGTCAAACATGACTTGGTAATTGGTGTTCAAAACAAAAGTTTTCATTACCTGATAATTGTATTCCTTGTCGAAAAGGAAAACAAATCAAAAAGTCCCATCGTCCTAAGATAGAGAATTCGATTAATAGTTCTTTGGAATTACTTCACATGGATCTTTTTGGTCCTGTGAATGTTCGCAGCATTGGAGGAAAATCATATTGTTTAGTCATTACGGATGATTTCTCTCGTTTCTCTTGGGTCTACTTTCTTAGTTCTAAGGATGAAACTTTCAGCAAGCTCAAATATCTTATCTTGAAGTTGGAGAATTTGTTTTCTAAAAGATTACAAAGATCCGTAGTGATAACGGCACAGAATTCAAAAATTATGAAATGGAACTGTTCTGTCTTCAGCGATTTCACAACAATTCAGTGCACCTTATACGCCTCAACAGAATGGTGTTGCTGAATGAAAGAATCGACCTCTGATTGAGACTGCTAGAACTATGTTGTCAGATTCTAAATTACCACTCATGTTCTGGGAAGAAGCAGTTGATACTGCTTGTTATGTTCTCAATCGAGTTCATGTTGTGAAGCTTAAAGGAAAAACAAGTTATGAACTGCTTAATAATCGCAAGCCGAATATTAAGTTCCTCGAACCTTTTGGATGTCCATGTCTTCTTCTCAAGACCAAACAGCGTTTGTCTAAATTTGCTGAAAAATCACATAATGGTATTTTTCTTGGATATTCAGTGAATTCACACAACAACGGGTTTACAATTTGGCTTCAAGACGAATTGAAGAATGTTATGAAGTAGAATTTCTACATCATACTGAATCTACTAAAGGAGTTGGACCCGATTGGTTATTTGAGTATGACTTGTTCTTCAATTCCTTTGCTCCATCATTACATGAAGATTTTTACATATCAGATAAGTTTCCGGATAACTATGAACTCATAGTTCCAGTGGTTTCTTCTCCTACTGCATCTTTGGTATCTCCTTCTACTTCTACTCCAGCTATTGTTCCTGATCCTGTTTCTCAATCAACAACTGTTCATGATACAAATGTGGATGATGTTCATGATGAGGATTTTCATGAAACTTCTACAGAATTGGTTAATCACACTGATGAACCAAATTCTGATTTTCACGATACTTCTACTGAGTTAGTTGATCAATCTGATGAATTTCACTCTGATGAAGAAGTTTCTACAAATCTAGAAAACAATCTTGATGTTGATTCTAATCCTACTTTTAGGATTAATTCTTCTGATAAACATCCACTTGAGAATGTCATTGGAGAAGTGTCAGCTGGTGTTCGCACTCAAAACCAGATTCGAACTTCCAATGATTGTTACTTATCATGTTTTCTATCTCAGATCGAACCAAAGGATATTCGTGAAGCTTTGCAAGATTCTTCTTGGGTTGAAGCCATGCAGGATGAGTTATTACAATTTGAGCAATTAAAAGTATGGCACCTAGTTGAGTTACCAAAAGATGCACATTCTATTGGTACTCGATGGGTTTTTCATGCCAAGAAAGATGACCGAGGTGTAATTGTTCGAAACAAAGCTCGTCTTGTGGTACAAGGGTTCACTCAAGTTGAAGGACTTGACTATGATGAAGTGTTTGCTCCAGTAGCTCTCCTTGAATCAATTCGTATATTTCTAGCTTATGCTACATATATGAAATTCAAGGTGTATCAACTGGATGTCAAATGTGCTTTTCTTCATGGTATTGTTAATGAAGATGTGTATTGTCGACAACCTCCCGGCTTTGAAAATTCACAATTTCCAAATCATGTATGTAAATTAGACAAGGCCTTGTATGGACTTCATCAAGCGCCTCGGGAATGGTATGCTGTTTTGTCAAATCATTTGCTCACAAATGGTTTCATTCGAGGACAAATTGACAGTACTCTCTTCATCAAGAAATCTGGGGATGATTTATTACTTGTTCAAGTATACGTAGATGACATTATCTTTGGGTCAACAAATTCTTCTTTGTGCAAAGATTTTGAGAATATCATGAAATCTCATTTTGAAATGAGCTCTATGGGAGAGATGGCTTTCTTTCTGGGATTACAAGTCCAGCAGACTTCATCTGGAATTTTCATTCATCAAACCAAATATGTGAATGATATTTTGACTCGATTCAAAATGTTAGATTGCATTTTTGTGTCAACTCCCATTGATTTAGCACAAAAGATTGGTCCAGCATTTGATGATACAGATACTGATCCAACAGAATACCGATCCATGATTGGATCTTTAATGTATCTCACTGCATCACGACTTGATATTTTGTTTGTTGTATCTCTTTGTTCAAGATATCAAGCTTCTCCAAATGTTTCTCACTTGCAAGCGGTTCATCGGATTTTTCGGTATCTCAAACGGACACCAAATCTTGGATTATGGTATCCATGTGATGATGAATTTGATTTGGAAGCATTTTCTGATTCTGATTATGGAGGATGCAATATTGACAAGAAGTCAACTTCTGGAGGATGTCAATTTCTAGGAAACAAACTAGTCACTTGGCAATGTAAGAAACAAACGACTGTTTCTACATCCACTGCTGAGGCTGAGTACATCGCCGCTGCAAGTTGTTGTTCTCAGATTCTTTGAATACAACATCAATTGCGCGATTATGGTTTGCTTCTTACTAAAACTCCTCTAAATATTGATAATACTGCTGCTATTTGTGTTATTCATAATCCTGTTCAACATTCCAAAACGAAGTACAATGAGCTTCGTTATCACTTTATCCGTGATTGTTATGAAAAACATTTGATTGATCTTATTCACATTGACACATCAAAACAACGAGCTGATTTGTATACTAAAGCTTTTACAAAATCTCATTTTGAAGAACTTTTGTGAATGCTTGGAATGAAATCAGTAACTGATATTTCATAAATTTTGGAAAAAAAATTAGCTTAGGTTTCTTTCTAATTTTTACTTTTTCTAGCAAATTCTATTTCAGAAAACCCAAAAACATTTGAAAAATATAAAAATCCAAAAACAATAAAAAATACAAAAATCGGGGGAGATGTTTGTGTATAAAGATGGGAAATGATAGTACATTGGGATATCTATTAAATAAATTCTAAATATGAAATGTAAGTATTATGTTTGATATGATAAGTAGGTTTATTTGACATTTTTAAAATTGCACTTTCTAAATAAATTTAATTTTATGTGTGTGTATTGGTAGACATTTATTTAAAGTATCTTGGATAAGCTTAAAAATAAATATTTGCATATTATTATATATAATAAAAAAATATTTAACATATGACAAATAATATCAAATCAAAACTAGTCTTATAAAATAGACTAATAAAATGACAAATGTCAAAATTGAATTCTAGATTTCTAGATTCGAATTGACAAAATAAAGTCTTAAATTTTGGATAGAAATGTGTAAAAAAATTCTATGATTTAGGGTCTTTATATTATGATATCTGGGGAAATATATCAACTATTTGTTGTACTAAGTACAGATCTTAGTTGTTATATTTCTATAAACGGACTTTTCAAATATTCTCATTTACATTTATGTATATATTAATTCATAAATCTAGATACTTTGTTGTACGTAAGTACATACCTGTATCCTGATTTATAGTCCAACCAGGGGTATGACATGTGTGACTTTGATGTACACATGTACAGAATTGTCATTCCCACATATGTTTGTACTCCTAAAGATATCATCATATTCTCACCCTTTATATAGAAATAAAAAAAAACACATTTTGAATCCAAAAGTATGTTAAATATACTCATTATATAGAATAATATGCATACTCACAATAATATTAATAAAGATACTTTTTATGAATGTTTGAGTGGATAATACCAATAATCACAATAAAATAATTTTTATTAGAAGGTAATATTTTCTAATAGCTAAATAAATTTAAAGAGGACAAAAATACTTTCAATCAAAATAAACTTACATTTTCAATAATAACTAAAAATACATTTTAATTCCAATATGATCCCATCACATGAACTATTCTCCCAACAAAAAGATTTTCTTATTTTTATGTTTTAGTTTCTTTGGTCTTTTATTTTTGTACATAGTCTAAAAAAAAAATAAAGAAAAATACAAAAAGATTTTATTTCTATGTTCTTTTTATCCAAAAGTGTATGAAATATCTTTTTCTTTCAAAATAATTGTAACACATTCGGAAAAGTGAAAAATGATTCGAATAAAATAAATAAGACTCGGATTAAAAGTGAAGATTCGGAGTATATATTACAACAACTTTTCAGAAATGAAAATCATTTTTACAAATACATATTCCGAAACTCTTAAAGTCCGAATCTCAATAGCAGCAGCGATTTCAATTGTTTACTATTCATTTCACAAATTAAACCGATCAATCGGTGCGCCTCACTTTGGTGATCATTTTGGTATATATTTCAACTTTTAACTCTTTGTATTTAAGTTTTATTTGTTGAAAAACTGTTCGAAAGTTACTGTTCATCGTCGCCTTTAGGGCTCATCCGACTCTTCAGAGTCTCGGATGAACAGTACTCTAAATGTTGACCAAATTTGACCATTTGACTGTTTGACTTGTAAATATCCGAGACTCTCACACTCTCGGATGAACAGTGTTCCAAGTCTCCTAAGACTCGGACAAACAGTAAATCCGAATCTTGTTACTCGGATAAACAGTATTCCGAGTATGTACTTTGGTATGACTCTCGGATTTGGAAAACTCTCGGAATTTTATACTTTGCTATTTTTATCAAGTATGAAGTGTCGGAAGTATTTCTCTGTTATTCAGTAGTGACATTCGGATTTCGGATTAACACTCGGATATTTATTTTAAAACACTTGTTAAAATTTTCAAAAGTCTTAACTTTTTCTTGGTTTAGTTTGTTAAGATAAATGGCAGCTCAGATTCCTATGGATCCTATTGCTCAAGAAGCACCTGATCAGATTCCAAATGTTAAGGTGTTTGAGAAACGTCACAATACAACTGCCTATCTTCGGAAAATTCCAAACATTCCTGCAAATCAAGTGTTCTTTCCTGTGATTGATTTTTTCTTAAGATCAAGAATATCTCATCTTTTGACTGCTCATGTGGAATTGATCTATGAGAATCACATGACTGATTTTTGGACTTCAGCAGAAGTTGTTGATGATGCTGGAATTTCTAGTATTCGAGCTATTGTTGATAATCAGGTTATTGTGATTTCTGAAGGAATGATTAGACAAACATTTCAGCTTGAAGATTCTTTGGAAGCTAGTAATGATATTCCTCGAAATGTCATTGATGATTGTTTGACTGAGATGGGTTCTATTCGACCAGCTAATGAGCCTGAGATAAAGAAAGTTCATGTATGTCTACATTGGAAATTCTTTGAGAATATTCTCATTGGTTGTCTTTCTTCTCGAAAAGGTGGTCTGGATGCCATGAGCTATCAACTAGCTGGTTTAATGGTTGCTTTGATTCAAAACAGGCCATATAATTTCTCAAGATATGTGCTTTCCAGCTTAATTTCAAATCTGGCAGAACCATTTTTCATGTTTCCACGTCTTCTTCAAATTATGTTTAATACTCATATTCCAAATCTTACTCATGATGGTGATACTTGTAAGTAAGCACCAATGCTACAAAGAGTCTTTAAAGATTACAGTTCATACAGAGGAAAGCCTATTCCTCCTAAAAGACCTTTGATCGGAAACTTAGTTGATGAAAATTTTCTTCCTCCAATTCCTGAAATTGTAATGGAATCTGATGATGAAAATGAGGAAGAAGGAGAAGAGGATGAAGTGGAAGATGAAGAAGTGAATGCTGATCTTCAAGATATGCTCAATGATATTGAGAATGTTCAGAATATAGATGAAGATGAACCAATTCATTCTGCACAAGAAGAACTTTCAAGTTCTGATGATGAGCAGGAGTATGTACCTTCTTCAATTGCTGAAACGGTTGCTAAACATGAAAGATTACAAACTAAGACCGCTTTGGAACAAAGAGAAATTAAAAGACAAAGAGAAGAGGCCAGGGATCCAGAATATGTACCTGAACCTAGACCATCTCAGAGAAAGAAGTTGGTTCATAGAACTTATTCTTCAGAGCCTGGAACTACTTCTTCTTCTGTTCCAGTTACTTCTTCAGCTGCAAGTTCTTCTATTTCTCTTCATGTATCTTCATCAATAGTTGCAGCTTCTTCTTCTCTACCTGTGTCTTCTTCTTCTTCTTCAGCAGGATTATCTTCTACTGCTTTTCAATCTTCTACAGCAGCTGGTATATCTTCTTCTTCTCCTGTTACATCTTCTATACCTGTTGTATCTTCTATGGTTAGTATGGAAGCTCTTGAAGCATCTACAAGAAGAGCTATCAATCCATTAGTGGAGATTGTTGAGAAAATTAGAAGTGAATTATTTCAAGCCTTGCAAAGAATAGGGTCTCAAGATGCAAGGATTGCTGATAAGGATAAACAGATTGCATCTCAAACTTTGAGAGATGAGGCCTTAGAACAAGAAATATTTTTGTTAAAAGGTAAATTTGATGATCAGGGGGAGAGTGGATCTGGTGATGATAATGATGGAGGAGATGAAAATGACAATGCTGATGGAGGAAATGGAAATCATGATGATAATAATGATGGAAGTGATGATGATAATGATCATGATAATGATACTGAAGATGTTGATGCTGACATGGGTAAAGACATTGAGGATCAATCATCACCAAAAAATGATCATCCAAATTTGGATATCATTGTTGATGCTACTCCTATTAGCATGGTGTGTCTAATTTCTTCTGTAGATTTGATGAATTTTGAGGATTTTGAAGATTTTGAATTTGATGGTCTGAGAAAAGAAGATCTTGTGAATATTGATCATAATATTTTTTATGATAATTTTGAAGCTCATAAAGACTTTGAGGATCATGACTTTGAGTATGATTTCTTTCAGAATGTATCTTTTGATGAAGATGTTTCTGTTTCTGTACCACAATCACAGTTTGAACCTGGAGAATCTTCTAGGTTGCAAACTTCTGAGAAAGTTAATGAAGATTTAAGTGTTGAAGTTGAAATTGAGAATTTGACAACTTTTATTGAGATATGTAAACATGGATATGATAATTCTGATGTTGAATTTCCTCCTGGATTTGAGCTAGGAGATGATTATGTTTTGATAGAAGATTGGGTAGATTCTGAAGATGAACTTCATCCATAAGGAAAGTCTAAGGAAAAATATGAAAATGATTCTTATGGTGAAGTCTGGATTGATTCAGATGAAGAACAAAAATCAGAACAAAAGCATCCATGGTGGTTTTCAAAGACTCCTAAGAAGTTATCTACCAAAAGGTTCTTCAAAACACCCAAATGTGAATATGTTGGAAGAATCATAAGCTGGAAATATGATAATGACAACAAGGTTTTTATCATCAAAAGAACAGATGGTCTTCAATACTTTCGTAGATCTTTCAAGGAGTTGGGGAAACTTCCCAAGTGTGAGATAAATCATATTGCTCAAATTCAAGTTGTTAATCACTCAAAACGTGGAATGGTCAATGGGATGTCATAAGCTCTCTTTCGTGAACAGTAAAAGCGGAAGTATACTCTGGTCAAAGAAGTGTTTCCAAAACGAATGTTTGATTTCTCTTATTATCCTACAAAAGTAACTCTTGCTTATCCTCGGGTCAAATGTTTGACAAAGATTCCACTTGAAAAACTCCCAATTAATTTTTCAAAATTCATAAGTTACTGGAAGTACAATGGAAACACAGGAGAAGCAGAGATTGCATGCTATGATCGAGACTACAGAAGAGAGGTCATATGCAATCGAGAAACAATTGTCTATGTGTTTGATCCTCTAAGCCTGATAAATCTTTCAAGAAATGATCTGGAAGCCTTATGTCAGAATCATATCATTTTTGATGATTTTCAAGATAATAGAGACATGGCGTTGAAATTTCAACGAGTTGTAGATGTTTGCTGTTCTCAAGGAGTTCATGCTGGAGGGAATCTGCCAAGATAAAAGATTATGAGACTTGAAGAAAACCAAAGCTCAAAGCAAGGGGGAGTTTGTTAGAACCTAGTGTTTGAGTTTTGGTTAACACTTCTAAGTTTTGTAAATTATACAAGTGTTAGTATTGTCCGAGTCTGTATATAGATCCGAGTCTCAGTATTGTCCGAATCTTAGTAGTATCCGAGTCTATACTATGTCCGATTGTCTTGTATATCCAAGTCTCATGAAGTCTCGGATAGCTTTAAGTATCGGATTCTTAGTATCGGATTTATGAAGAGTCGGATCAATCTTGGTCTATAAATAGGTTACTTGGTCATTTTTGTGAAGTTAAGTATTGAGTTTCTGAGTTTGTTCTCTCTGTACAATTAGTACGTGTAATACTCAAGCAATATCAATTAATCAATCAGTTTGATTAAAAACTTTCTGTTTACTTGTTCTATTTGATTATAAGTATATTCCGCAATACATATAATCTGTTTAGCTGTGTTGTGGTTGGTGATCAAGAGACTAGAGCTCTCTCAACTGCTGTTATTTAATCATGTTCTATTTATAAACCTGTTATTCTAAACTATCAGTTTTGTAGAGTCTAGGGGTTTTAAGAATCCTGAACCACTGCTGGACTTGACTTTCATCTCCAGACTCATTCCTTAGGTTTTATTAGCATAATTACTTCTGTCATGATCTAGAACTCTCCTTTGCGCTCTGTCATTCGTCCCTAGGTACACTAGTGGTGTACAATGCGTTATTTTCCATAGCATGCTAACCCTGGGTACTTTCCAGTGTACTGTACGCAAACCATTTCCACAGTTTCATGTAACCAGGGGTAGATCCCCCATGTACTCCAGCTATTCCACAGTTCAACTAACCAAAGGTACAACAGCGGTGTACAGTGCTTGAAGTATTTCCATAGTGTTTAGTGACCAGAGGTCTGTTTACAATGTACTTTAGCCTTTCCATGTGTTAGGTACAATTACGGTGTACTTTAGTTAATGTATTTCCACAGTTGTTTCCACCAGAGGTAGACATACAGTGTACTTAGCATTTCCACAGCTTTACGGTTCCTAGACCATATTCTAGGGTTTCTAGGTAGACCACAATGTCGGTACCAACGGCTTTTCCATGAGCTTCCACGGTTGTACTCCACCAATGGTGTTTCCATCGCTATACCCAGTACTTTAGCCGAATTATAGTAACGGACATGGCTTTGTACAATAATATAGATAACAAACTACCGTATCTAGAGGTGATCAATTTCTAAACCTAAGTAGCAGTCACGCGAAGGACTGGAAAGGGTGATACGTAAACTAAGTCTAGATGCATGAGAAGTTTAGACGTAACAGAGTTTAATAATTCCCAATTACATATTTAATTAAAGATTAATTTAAGATCATCCCTACGTTTAATTATCTATATTTCAACAACCGCAATAATACACTACTCGGTAATCATGGCAATACACATAGCATACATCATACAAACAGGCAGAAATAATTCGGACATAGTATAAGTATGAGAGAATAGATATCACCAGATTTTAAGCATAGTAATATTGAGAAACGGGTAGTCTTGCACCAACAATGCTTTTACACCGTGATTACAACACCTTGCTTTTCTTTCTCTACCTCTAACTAACTAACTATCTATATCTCTCTAGAGAGAGAGAACTCTAGAGAGAGAAACCAAAACTAAAAGATAAATATGAAAATGAAAAATGAAAATGAAAGTAAAGTGTGAAGAATGAATTGATAATTGATGAAGTGTCTGAAATGAGGAGGTGGTGGTTGGTATTTATAGATTTAGCTTAACCGTATTCCTCAACCGTATTCGCACCTCCAAAATCTCAGCCGTATTTCTCAACCGTATCAAAATTCAATCTTGTACGGGCAAAACATAGGATACGGGCGAGATTGGTCGTATACGGGTGAGATTGGTCGTATTCGGGAGGGACCAGGCCGTATACGGGAGAGATTGGCCGTATACGGCTGGCACCAGGCCGTATACGCTCTAGCCAGGCCGTATACAGTTGAGGCTTGGCCGTATACAGCTGGTCTTTCCCGTATACGGCTTGGCTCTCCCGTATCTCGGTCTTCGGTTGTCTTGAATTTTCGTTCGGTCGTAACTTCTTCATCGTATGTCCGTTTTGAGCGATCTTTATATCCACGCGTTCGTATTTTCCTAACGAAGAAAATGACATAAGTTAGTGGTCATAATTCTTAGTGTAGCTAAAAAATTGTTGAAACGCGTGAACTAGAGATTCGTTAATCGTTTATGCTCAGTTTTTCACATTTTTCGTGTCATTTTCAATGGTTTTATAAACATTACTTCCGTTATGACTTAGTTAGCAAAATATTATAATATTTGGCGTTATCGGTGTGGTTTTGTTAACTTTAGGTTTAAAATGCGGGAAATAACGTACGTAAAAACATGACTTTTTACGTGTCATCACCCGTACTCGCAGGGTACACGTGCTAGACCTTTTTCGCAACTTCAGGGTACATGTGCTAGACCTTTACGCACTTTAGAGTACATGTGCTAGAAACTTTTCCACCTTTTGCTAAGATGTGCCCCAAGTTGCTAAGATGCACCCATTTTCTCCTATTAATAGGAGGCTCCATGGCTCATTTCAACACACACTCTTACCCCATTCCTATCACACATTTCTTAGGAAAAACACCTTCCATACTTTTCTTTAGACTAATAATACTCTCTAATTATTAGTTCTACTTTCTCCTTCTATTTTCTTATTTCAAATTAGTTAGGCTAGTTTAGGAAACTTGTTTAGAATAGAACGAAAACAAGGAACGCATTGTAATCTTCGGTGTATGCTCGGAATTGTGTCAATTAATTCAAGTCTATTATCTCTTATTTAATCCTGGTTCTTTCTATCCTTATCTATCTTAATTAATTACGTTTATATTAATTATGCTAGATTTAGGTATTGCCATGATTAGAGAGTAGTATACTTGTTGTGTTTGCTTGCGATGTAGTTAGTTAATTATGGGATAATTTATAATTAAATATAAAAGATCGGTAGTATTGCTTTGATCGTCTTATTGCATGTTCTTGTTTTATAGTTGCCTTAGGATCATACTAATAGTAAAATATAAACGGTCCAAGTTATCGTAAAGTAATATGACGGCCCCTATTCGACTGTTACTCGATATAGTACTGGAAACACTTCAAGGTGGAGTACAAGTGTATGGAAGTCGAGGAACGAACGAAGGTAGTCATATAATAAAACGGTACAATATTACGAAGTAATATGATGGCCCCTATTCGACTGTTACTCGATATACTACTTGAAACACTTCGAAGTGGAGTACAAATGTATGGAAGTCGAGTAACGACCGAAGGTAGTTATATCACGGACTAATATATAAAATGAGAAACCTAGTTTAATTAACCTTTCTAAATAGACTTTTAAACTTCAAATTAATCTATCGCCTTTCCAACAATAAACGTGATTACAACGCCTTTTTAACGACGTCCAATTAAAAGGTAGTCAGTCATCTGTGTCAATATAATTTGTCAAAGGTATGAAACTATGGAACCGCAAGGCTACATGGGGGATTATCGTAGGACAAGACATGGTCAAAGTTAGAAGCGGTGGAACCACCTTAAGTGAGGAACGCTGTGGATAATTAGGGGATTTATCGGGTAGTCTTAAGCAAGGGCTGGTTTAAAGTCATAAATGAACTTTTTAAATATACGAATCTGTTAGGATGACGAGGAATCGTTATATGATTCAAATTTGTCTAGTACCTTTAGATTTTGTTCCCATTCATATGAAAGTATTATTAAACCATAATTAAGATTTTGCTTTTTATTCTAAATACTTTGTAATGTTACCATAACCTAGCTCCCGTTGTGACATGCTAATGGAACTTTAATTAGTAGGGAATCTAGTATTTACATCACAAGTATCCAAGAGTAACAATTAACAAATATCTTTTAAGACAGTTTCTCCAAACATCATCCCATAATTTAATTAACGAAATCTCAGCAAACACTATCTTTATTTTATCTGCTTTATCTTTTATTTTTATTTCGCTTTTATTTATTTACTTGCCTAAGTTAGTTAATAAAAAAACCAAAACTCCCCCACTATTTTATAAACCCTTCACTAGTTTGAAAGCCCTCATCTGCCACGCCTTCGTTTCAATTCAGTCGGTTTGAAGAACGACTCTAGGTCATACTTACCACTTGCTCACCCTTAGGATTAGCATTGTTAGGGAAAACTTAGGCCCTGCAATTACAAATTTAAAACACCCGTTGATGCCCGTCGCCAGTAGCCGGTGCAAAGAGAAGGGTAAAATCCTTACCGACCGCTGGTGACGCATCAAGTTTTTGGCGCCGCTGCCGGGGAACCAACTGTACGATCCTTAGGCGTTAAGACGAACTTACTTACTAGTGAACCTTTAGGATTTCTTAAACCCCTACGATTTTCTTTGTTTTTCCTTCCTTTTACTACTTTTAGAAATTACCCCTATCCATTCAACTAGTCAACCACCTGCCAACGAGACTATGACAGCTGCACGTATCACTCTGGCTGATGACTCTAAACCTTTGATTGAAGGCCGAGGAGGACCAATCGTCTATCCGGAAACTGATAGAGGGTCATTTGAATTAAAGCCCCATATTGTTTAGTTAGTCCAAAACCTCTGTCAATTCCATGGCCTACCAAATGATGATCCGAACTTACACCTTGACAAATTCATTTCCTTATCCAACTCCTTTAAGCCGATTGGGGTTACTCAGGACATAGTCTATCTATACCTATTTCCCTACTCACTCACTCTTAATACAAAAACCTGGTTTGAGGGATTAGAGATTAACTCTATAACCTCTTGGATAGAATTAGCAACCAAATTTTTGGGCAAATATTTTCCCCCATCAAAACAAGCCACGTTTAGGACCAACATCATAAACTTCCATCAAGTGCATGATGAATCAATCTACGATGCATGGGAACGCTTTAAGGGATTGCTTAAGAAATTTCCAAATCATCGATTTGAGTGTTCAGACCAGTTGCACATTTTCTACAATGGTCTCTTCCCACATCACCGTCCTTTACTTTATACCGCCTCTCGAGGCAGTTTCATGAATTGTACGACCAATGAAGCTTGGAGCCTTATTGAGGAAATGACAATGCACAACCATGATTGGAACAGTGAAAATCACCCCTTAATAGTGAATCCACCTACTACAATCGAGAATGAAGCTATCCAAACCCTCACTCAGCAAGTGGCAAACCTAACCAAGGAGATTAAGGAATTGAAAAGTCAACAACAACAAGTCTGTCAAGTTCAAACTTGCCTTAATTATGCTAATCTGAACCACTCAGCACAAATTCCTCACTCTCATCTAACTCCGCCCAATACTAACCCTTCCATTAACCCACCTAGGAATAGCCCACTAACTTACCAACCCGAACTGTCTGAGCCCTCTTTCTCACAAACCTCTAGTTTTGGCGACACCCTGATACAAGTCATTCAAGGAATCTCGGCTAGACAAGACCAGACTGATCTCATCTTAAGAGATCAACTGACTTTGTTAAAATCTTTCGAATCCCAATTAGGACAATTAGCACAACGTATTAGCGCTAAACCTCAGAATAGTCTAACTAGTTGCCATAAGGAGGCTTCTCATATTCAAGACTCTTAGGTAGCACATAGCCCACCTACGATTTCTTCTCCGATGAAGGAACCACCTATTGTCCCATCGACAATGGATTTAGAGTCTACACCAAATAGGAAAGTAAACATTCCATTTCCGGCTCGTCTTAAACAACGACCCGAGAAGATTAAGTCTTTTAAACTTGATAGGAAATTCCTAGATACCGTATCTGAAGTTCCTTCCAAAAAGTACATCAGAAGGCTTCTTACAACCAAAGATAAGGTACCCGAAGTACCCAATGTCCCGCTGAACGAGGAATGTTCAGCTATCTTGAAAAATACCATTCCTGAAAAACTCAGAGACACCGGACAGTTTACTCTCCCCTGTTCTATCTACAATTCAGGCATCATCTGTTCTCTTGCCGATTTAGGAGCTAGTGTTAATCTTATGCCATACTCGCTTTTCAAGATGCTTGAGTTAGAAAATATTCGACTTACCAAAATGACCATACAGCTTGCTGACCACTCGGTCAAATACCCTAAAGGAATAGCTGAAAATGTTTTAGTTAGGATTGACAAATTTCTTTACCCAGCAGATTTTGTAGTAATGGATATGCAGGAAGACGTACACATCCCTATTATACTAGGAAGACCTTTCATGAATACAGCCAAGGCAATCATCAATGTCTTCGCGCAAACAATCAGCTTGCAGTCTCAGGGAGAAACTATCACTTTCCATATCAACAATCCTAACGCTGGAGACCAAGCCGATATGTATATGATCTCCATGAACAAGACAACAGAGGACAAAGAAACTGCAAAGCCAATAAGTGAAAGGAAATCTAGCAAGGAACTGGCAATCACGCCATATTTTCCTATTGACCTCCGACGAATAGGACAAAAGATGAAAAATGCATCAGCAAACAAACCAACGATGAAACAAATAATCAGAAAGAGAAAGATAGAAGAAGAAAATAGAAGAAGCAGACTACCAACTAATCTATTTACCCCTGAAGAAATGGCGGGAAGTAACCACGACCATCCTACGAGAGGAGAAACACTGGAGGAATATTCCAAACGCAAAAGATACCAACCGCAAACCATCATAGATCATAAAGTGCTCGAAGAATTGATCCAAAGATTTGACAAAGTAGTAGGAGGAATAAGCGGCATAGTCAACATGCTTGCTCCTTCCCCTGCTGAACTGAAATTCTGTCAACAACAGAAATGGACTTACGCTAGGATCTACAATGCCCTTAAAAGATCTAACATCCCATTCACCTCAACGCAATAGGAGATGTTAGGATCCATTAAAGCGCATATAAAAGAGACTACTGGACATCCGAGCAGTCGTGCCGATATCTTGACAATGACTGACCTCACATCATTGCTTGACTTGCTAAATAGAGAAGATCACCTTAGTTCCAAAGAAAGCGGATATATGGTTATCAACTCCACTATTGAAAAACAAGTTGAGTTATTGATTGAAGAACTTAGTGATCTCGTTTGGGAGGAATTAAGGCGCGAACAACCCTTTCGGGTTACATATGAATCACCACTTGATATCGCTACTTTTGTTACGATCCATCTACGGGAGATTCAACAACAGAAAAGTAACTCCAGAAGAAAGTTCATATTCCACTCAGGATGCAAGTAGATACTTCGTCAGCTTACTCGAGTTTTCTCAGAATCTGACTTCCCGTTCAACAACCATCAGCACTGGAAAATAGAGGACCTGTGCACGTCCATCTGAAGATTCAACGGAGACCCCAAGACTGAGAATTATGAAGACATAAAACTGCAATACTTGGCGTTTCTATGCTCTCTCTGGCAAAACCCACCGCCAAGAGAGGTTGTTAAGACAGACAAAACCACCATGACCGATCCTAGTGGACCTGTCACTAAAGAAGTCGACTACATCACCTTCGGACTTCACGGATTTGCGAGGACAACTTTAGAGCATCTTCAGCATTACATGGCAGAATTGAGAGATAGTCCATTTGAATTGATTACGACAATAGTCAATCATTTCATGAGAATCTATCCACCTCGATACACTTTTCCGCAATCTAGGGCCCACAACATTAACACAGTGGATCCGAGGGATGCATCCATCTCCATCTAGCTAGGAGAAAAGAAGTCGAGCTCTCGACTTTAAAAGAGCGCTTCTCGGGAGGCAACCCGTGTTTTACATTTCCGCAATTTTACATTCCAAGAAGTGATGAAATCTCCGACTATCTTTCACACTTGGATATACAAACAAGTTTCTGCCCGACGCATCAAGTTTTCAACGTCGGAAATAAAGAAAGTATATCCAATGTGTTCACACCTACGAGACCAATCACAAGAAGACTTGATCAAGAGTGAACCCAGCAAGATGAAGTTCGGAAAACGCATACCATGGAGCACTGCAACTACTGGGGAGTACTTCTATACCAGTCTCATTCTTTCGTTATAAATATACCATATCCACTATGCTTATCACTAAGTGTGGGATTCAAACCCAACACACACCGCCTAAATAATACGTCTTAGATGTTTCAAATCCTAAATGTGGGATTTTACCCCAGTCAGAGCTTAGAATAACATCGAGGACGATGTTCCTTTAAGTGTGAGATAGCAGTAGTTACACCACTGTAAAAAGGATAATGGTATATGCTTGATTCTAAACTCATATCTCTTTAGACCATCCTTCTCCAATAAGCAAACAAAATTTTTCAACATTGAGTTAAAAATATGTTGAAAATGAAAAATTTTAGACAAAGAATGATTTACTTTGGGAAAGAAGGATAAATAAAATACGAATTCCTTTGAAAAATTAGTGTAGTAATCCCATAAAGAGAATCGCATGACTAGGCACACAACAAACTAACTTTCGATTCGTGAGGTATCTTGAGCCATATAAAGCATTCATTTTTAATGCTTCACTTTTTCGATTCTTGAGTGTGCCGATGTATGCGTTTAGAATCAGAACTTGCTCTTGTTATGCATTTCGAATCCGAACTGGTGAGTAAAAAGGAGATTGAATCACATCATTCTTAGACCCATCCGTACACCCAAAAATAAATACGTTATCCCTACCTTCTCAAAAGCATCCCTCAAACTTCATAGAAAGTCCAAAGATGAAAGAAGAGAAGCTACAAGGATATGACGTTGAGAAAAAATTAAAAAAAAAAAGAATTCGAAGAAAAAAAAGTCAAATGGAGAAAAAGACTCCTACCAAAAATCATGAGAAAAGAGCGTCAATCCTCCCAAAAATTCCAGCTTTCCTCTTCATAAGAATATATATATATATATATATATATATATATATATATATATATATATATATATATATATATATATACATATATATATATAAACCTATGAAAAACCTACACAACCCCCTCTCATATCACCAACACTCCACTCCAAAAACCCTACACCACTACCCCTAGAATGATTGTGGCTAGATCGACTTCGTACTCACTTAAAAGGTAACGATTTGATTCTCGATCAAGCCTATGACGATAAACGATACATGACTGGCGTTCTGAGTGATTGATAAAATTAGAATAGGAAACCCTAAATACTTTGAGTGATTAGAGTGACCACCGTGAGAGGATCGCCTAGTCATGTATCCAAGATCAAAGATCAAAAGTATGCTCCCAAAGATTACAACGCCACTTTTTCAAAAGCACAAATATTTTATTTTTCCAAAACCCCCGTGGTAAAAAAATTCCGCCTTGAAATATTTCATTATCTACTTATTTCTAACCATGCTTGACATTCGAGTTTGCTTGAGGACAAGCAAAGTTCTAAGTGTGGGATACTTGATATCGCGTAAAAAGTCACATTTTAACTACCGATATCTCTCTCATTCTGGAACAATACTTGGCATATATTCTCAAATAATGTTCAAATCGATGAAACTTTGTCAAGAAGGTCAAAATAGAGTTGCACGAGAAAAATCAAGCAAAACGGACGAAAAACAAAGATTCTACACACGTTTGAAGATTCAAGACATCAAGACAAGATTTAAAGCAAAATTGACCATCATTGAGATTTCTATTATTCAAGATATTCATTTTCAAAATACGATTCTAACAGAAAAAGAATCAACAAAAACGGATGAAGAATGAAGATTCTACGTACGCCGGAAGATTAAAACGATTCGAATAAGACATCCAAAGATCAGAGACATATTTTTGGGATTTCTTTTCATCAAAGTCTTCGTTTTTGAAAAACGAACCCAGCGCAAAAATAATCAACGCAAAAGGACGCATAACAAAGGAGATACGCACGAATAAAGAAACGAGGCAAAAGACGGCGAACCGGGGTGGGCAGGTGGCAGCAGCCGCCGGCCACCATGCTGCCGCTGCCGTCCACCATGGTGGCGGTGCCGGCTGGCCACCCCCGTCCCCCGTACACTTTTCCGTCCTCGCCCGTACTCGCAGGGTACACGTGCTAGACCTTTTCCGCAACTTCAGGGTACACGTGCTAGACCTTTACGCACTTTAGAGTACATGTGCTAGAAACTTTTCCACCTTTTGCTAACATGTGCTCCAAGTTGCTAAGATGCACCCATTTTCTCCTATAAATAGGAGGCTCCATGGCTCATTTCAACACACACTCTTACACCATTCCTATCACACATTTCTTAGGAAAAACACCTTCCATACTTTTCTTTAGACTAATAATACTCTCTAATTATTAGTTCTACTTTCTCCTTCTATTCTCTTATTCCAAATTAGTTAGGCTAGTTTAGGAAACTTGTTTAGAATAGAACGAAAGCAAGGAACCCATTGTAATCTTTGGTGTATGCTCGGAATTGTGTCAATTAATTCAAGTCTATTCTCTCTTGTTTAATCCTGGTTCTTTCTATCCTTATCTATCTTAATTAATTACGTTTATATTAATTATGCTAGATTTAGTTATTGCCATGATTAGAGAGTAGTATACTTGTTGTGTTTGTCTGCGATGTAGTTAGTTAATTATGGAATGATTAATAATAAAATATTAAAGATCGGTAGTATTCCTTTGATCTTCTTATTGCATGTTCTTGTTTGATTGTTGCCTTAGGATCATCATAGTAGCAAAATATAAACGGTCCAAGTTATCGTAAAGTAATATGACAGTCCGAATTTGACTGTTACTCGATATAGTACTGGAAACACTTCAAGGTGGAGTACAAATGTATGGAAGTCGAGGAACGACATAAGGTAGTCATATTACGAAACGGTACAATATTACGAAGTAATATGACGGCCCCTATTCAACTGTTACTCGATATAGTACTGGAAACACTTCGAGGTGGAGTACAAATGTATGGAAGTCGAGTATCGACCGAAGGTAGTTATATTACGGACTAATATATAAAATGATAAACCTAGTTTAATTAACCTTTCTAAATAGACTTTTAAACTTCAAATTAATCTATCGCCTTTCCAACAATAAACGTGATTACAACGCCTTTTTAACAACGTCCAATTAAAAGGTAGTCAGTCATCTGTGTCAATATAATTTGTCAAAGGTATGAAACTATGGAACCGCAAGGCTACATGGGAGATTATCGTAGGACAAGACATGGCCAATGTTAGAAGGGGTGGAACCACCTTAAGTGAGGAACGCTGTGGATAATTAGGGGATTTATTCTAAATACTTTGTAATGTTACCATAACCTAGCTCCCGGTGTGACATGCTAATGGAACTTTAATTAGTAGGGAATCTAGTATTTACATCACAAGTATCCAAGAGTAACAATTAACAAATATCTTTTAAGACAGTTTCTCCAAACATCATCCCATAATTTAATTAACGAAATCTTAGCAAACACTATCTTTATTTTATCTGCTTTATCTTTTATTTTTATTTCGCTTTTATTTATTTACTTGCCTAAGTTAGTTAATAAAAAAAACCAAAACTCCCCCACTATTTTATAAACCCTTCACTAGTTTGAAAGCCCTCATCTGCCACGCCTTCATTTCAATTCAGTCGGTTTGAAGAACGACTCTAGGTCATACCTACCACTTGCTCACCCTTAGGATAAGCATTGTTAGGGAAAACTTAGGCCCTGCAATTACAAATTTAAAACACCCACTAATGCCCGTCGCCAATAGCCGGTGCAATGACAAGGGTAAAATCCTTACCGACCACTGGTGACGAATCAGCAGATCATGGACACTTTCAGATGGCAGCATCCTGAACGTGAGATAGTGGAGTATGATGGATTCTCTATGGTAGATTCCCGCGGAGATGTCTCCAAAGCCATAAAAGACATTACTTGGGATCTTTTACACATGAAAAAGGTTACCGAGCAACATCTTCAAGGCTTCCCCATCTTTTCATCAGAGATTCCAAACATCGTGGACATCATCGCTCGTCATTTTCTGAGGATCTACCCACGCAACCCCAGTATTCCACTTCTGAGCACTTCCGGTCCTGGAGGTTCCAGCACCAACTAATCTGAAGGAAGGCAAAGTCGAGCTCTCGACTATAAAAGCACCGCTTCTAGGGAGGCAACCCGTGCAATAAGAAGTGTAGAGAGAACAGTATCAATAAGTGAAGAAAATCTCTGACTATCCTTCACACTTGGTCATTACCAAAACACTTTATGAAAAAATTTTTGATAATACGACTCACTTGCAAATAAACCACTCGTCTCAGAAAATAGGAAACCAAATTGAAAAAATGGTAAAACATGTGTTTCGAGCATTTTGAGGTACTTGCATACTATTTTTATGCATTATGCTCGAACTCGTTTAAAAACACATATTTTATAAAACTAATTTATAGTAGAAAACATCTTTGTAAATTGTGAGACGGTGATTTATCTTTTGCAAATACTTTGAGTTTGTAAACTGGTACGACCAACGTGTTCACACTTACGAGATTTATTCACAAAAGGAGATAATTGGATGAAGAAAACCAATAGAAAAACGCTTGAAGCCGAGCCGCTCTTCATGAATACAGAAAAAGATGCCAAGCAACATCGCTTTGCAGCAAATTTAGATTCTCAGCTTCATTGCATCTCGCTATCTGGGGAGTGTCTGAAACCTTTACTCTCTTTTGTTTATGATTCTTATTATTGTTTGATTTGTTAGTTTGTTAAAGTATTCTATACTCTATCCGAAGCTTATCACTAAGTCTGGGATTCCAGCCCAAAATAAACAATTGAGAAACATTTTCTTGCATTTTCAAACTCTAACTGTAGGATCTTTACTTTCAAGTAAATCTTAACTCAAGAGAACATTAGAGACATTGTTCCTCTAAGTGTGGGATAGCAGATATAGAATACCTTGGTTAGTTTTAATGATTTTTAATGTCCGAAATAGTAAACTCAGAAAATGTTCCTCAAATTTTTCAAAATTTTCAAGAAAATTAAAAAGTATGAGCTAAATCTATTGATTAACTCTACTAATTTTTGATCCAAAATATCTTTTTAGAGGAGCTATTTTCAAATATGAGTAATATATTTCGGAATCTAGGGAAAATAAGGTAGAAATTGCTTAAGCAAGAAATAATAATCTGATGGAAGCATGACGAAGCACATACAACCATATTTGCAGTGAGGTATCTTGAGCCTAATAGCATTTGTAACACCCGCCAAATTAGGACTAGTGATTAGTACATATTCAGTTGTTAATACATGTAACTAGTTGGTTTTAGGCTAATTAATGTATCGAAATATATATATATATATATATATATATATATATTGTTGAATATATACGAATATGCGATTTGATTAAATCGTACAAGTTTTAAATCGAATGTAATTCGGTTCAAGTAAATACGGACGTTGGTGATCAATTTTATTAGATAATATTTAACAACGATATCATACCCAAAATATTATTTGATAATATGTCAATTACATTTCGTATCGTATAATAAACGTCTATGCGACTTAAACATTTAACGCACAAACAAACGAAATCATTTGAGTTATTAAGTATTTGGTAAATACTTCAACAAAAGTACTGAATAAGCATTCGTATTTTGAAACATATATTTAAACGTATAAAAATAATTATTTAGCGTTTAAACGATCGAGAAAATGAACACCGCACGGAGCGTAAATGCGGGGATTTAAAATTTGGGAGATCCCCCTCTTTTCCCCCAAAAGTCAGCCAAAAAGGGGGTGAGGTCACCACCTCCCCACCCCATTCTCACCTATCCTTTCTCTCTCTATCATCTCTCTTCTTTCTTTTCTCTCTAATCTCACCACCACCACCATCACTCAAAATCACAAATTAACATCTTAAACGACCTTAAATCTCGAAGCCCATTTGGAAGAAAAGAACCACCGCGTCACGATCTACAACCCCACCTTTTCGGATTTTTACGGCGTTAACTTCGTAAGTTTCCGACAAATCCCAACACCTCTCGTTTTCTATTGTTTTCAAGTTATAATTGTTTATTTAAGCTTGAAATATCCAAATATGGGTTGGGTAAAAGTCTCAAGTCAAACGGAGGCTGGAAAACACCTTTTCGGCTCATTTTCCGGCCAACAGCTCGTTGTGTCGCAGAGGCTCCAGGCCACCTGCGACACAAGCCCTTATGTCGCTAAACCCTCACTTAGGTCGCATATAGCGACACAAGTGACTATGTCGCAAAACCTAATTCCGTCGCATATAGCGACACAACATTTTATGTCGCATAAATTGCAGATGTCGCACTTAGCGGAGCAAGCCCTTATGTCGCAGATATGATCTGCGACACAATAGACTATGTCGCATCTAGCGACACAAGCCTTATGTCGCACGTAGTGTCGCATGAAACAGAACCAAGAAAATACAGATTTTACTAGGTGTCGAGACCTAAAAATTTAGTACTTGATTTCACCCAAATTCAAGTCCAGGTGCGTTTTTCACCAAAATAATGTAGTAGAAATAAAAATTTTCCAAGCTGACGTGGCAGCTCGACCCCAGCCAGTCTGCCCCTTGGACCCCGCTACCAGGGGCGCTACCCCCGGACCCCCGTCATCCAGGAACTTGTAAATACTTTTTACAATCAAGTGTCAAACTTATACAACCTCAAAATCTTATACCATATGACTCCTAAAACATTGTAAGACATGCTTTTCAAGTATAACACTTCGAAATCAATATGATAACTTCAAGATTATTATTACAAACAATCACCAACGGGTCGTACACATTTTCAAACGCTTAGACAATCAACCAAATTGTAGTCATTTGGACATTCTAGTTGGACAAACAACTACAAGGTAGTCTTGTTAGATACCTTCTCATGTTTATAACCATCGCGTGTCGTGGACACCCTCAGGTTACAAGTCTTTGGACTTCAATTCTTGGCTAATCAATCTCAGTTTATTTAGATAAACTCTTCAGGGTCAGGTGAGTCTCATGGCCCCTCTTTTACTGTTTTACTAGGGGTGCGATACATTGCTCTGTTTTTAACACGTGAACGCGAGTACATATTTCAATATACTACATGAGTTGTTTTCAACTAATCAAAACAAAGTCCTCCGTCAGTATAGTATGGTAATACGAAAGTAGCGTGAATATTAGTATATGGTACCATATAGGATTGACCCACCTCGTCCGGGTTAGTCGCGCTAACCTCTGCAACGGACGTACTAATATTTGGGAAGACGAGTGTAGATTAGGCACTCGTGGAGGTACCTCGCTCGGAATTCTCTATATGGGACCCGACCCCCGAGTTAAGCTCAGACTATGCGCTCATGGTTGTATACACTATCAGTATCATTTGCTGGATGCAAATCAACATTTAAATCTTGCGGTTCACACACTATTATTTGATATCTAAACCTGTGATCTCACCAGCGTTAGCTGAACCATTTTAGCATGGATCACATGTACTCAGCAGTAGATTTGGACTGCCCCTTCAGGATGCATATTAGCTCGAGTCTCCATGCAAACTTCAGAGATTTCATTGCATTATTAGATTTTTTATAGCTAATTATGTACTTAAATCTCTCATATTAAGAACACGAGCTATGTACGGGTTCAAATTGTTGTAAACCTTTTAATATTAATATATTTTGTTAAAATGACGCATATAGAGTCGTTTACTATATTTCGGTGTGCTTTGATTATTGATTAGTAACACCCAAATTATGCTTCCGCAAAACATTAAATTTGGAGTGTTACAGCATTTATCTTAAATGCTTCACTATTTATTTCTTGTGTGTGTCGATGCATGTATCTCTTAATTAGAACTTGCTCTTGACATACGTTTCGAGACCACATTGGTGTGTACCGTACGCGGTATAGGTGCAATTAGATGACCTTGACATTCCTTAGGATTTAACTTTGTTTTTTTACATATCTCTTCAACCCTAAAACCCTTCCGATACTCATATTTAATATCGATGATCCGCCTAGTAAACCCCGTTGAGCCAAAACCTTTCGTTTCATCAAACCCTCATAAAACCCTACTTCCTAAAATATCCCCAAACTTATCATAGAGTTTCTGAGGTTATGAAGAACATCTTTTAGAATATCCACTTCACTTATCCTACCCTTTCGTGTTCTCCAAAAAAAAAAAAAAAAAAAAAATTGAAGAATCCCTGGTGCGTAAAATTAGCACCGCGAAAAGACTTGAAATGTTCAAGATAAAAGATTTTATGGAAGAATCAAGAAAATTATCATTGTAAATTCTCTGGCAAAGAAGTTCTGATGAAGAAAAGAAAAATAGAAAAGTATAAAGGTGGAAAAAGAAAATAAAAAGAAGAAAAAGAAGAAAAGAAAAGAAAGAAATAGTTCCGCAAGAATAAAGCTTGAAGTCCCTTGAAGTATCATCCTCACAAGAAGATTCTAATGGAAGACGAATAGCTACCTCCCTTTCCGTTCTAGAATAAGTTGTTCATAATCTCAGCTGTTTTAAGATAAGCAAATACCCGTACAACCCAAAATACACCACTATCCATACCCTTTACCAAACACTACACTCCTCATGAATGTCTTAGGATAATTAACATCGTCCTCACCTAAGTGGTGGAGATCCGATTCTTGACCAAGCCTATGATGATGAGTGCTGCATGAATGGCTATTTGAGCGATTCTAATTGTTCTAGATTAATAGGAAATCTGATACACTTTGAGTGAATTGAGTGACCACCTTTTGTAAGATCGCCTAGTTATGTGTACTCCAAGATTATGAGATTTGGATGTATGCCTAAGAGAATCTTTTCTTGTTTAAGGAAGGATCATCTTATCTTTCCCTATATTCTTGAAACTATCTTATTTGCATCTGACAGTGGTAACTCAAAAATGTTGAAGCTCGCTCTAAAAATGATTTTAAAATGTTTTCAAAAAACTAAGTGATTGCTTGAGGACAAGCAACGTCTAAGTTTGGGATAACTTGATGTGACTCAAAAAGTCATGTTTTTAAGGTTAATATTCCACAATTTTTGGGCACATCTTTAGTGAAAACATTCCAAAACAATCATTATTCACTAAAATTCACTAAAGTGCTTAAAATATGGACGTTGTTACAAAAGTCACAAATAACAACCAAATAACGAGCAAAACAGAGCAAATAAACAACGACCAATTTTAACACCCTCATTTACTCTATGAAAAGCACATTCTAACCTTATCATATGATGTCATAGGTAAAAACGAGACGGAGAATCAAGAATCATGCAAATCGGATAAAGAACGGAGAAGACACTACACTTTCAGAATGGTTTAAAGTCATTCCGGCAACGCCTGATCTCAACTCATCCAATTTTGGTCAAATTGGTACCATTAGAAGTGTAATGGAATTACGAAGCCGTGGGCAAAAGAATCAAGTCAAACGGACGCATAACAAAGGAGATATGCGTGTTTTAAGCAACGAACGAAATCAGACGGAGCCCGTATACGGTCTTAGGAACCGTATACGGCCCTATACAAGCCGTATACGGCCCCTCCTCCCCCTTGTGTGCTTCATTTGCTTGTACGTGCTGTTTCGCGAGTTGTACATGTGATTTGGAGCTTTGCCTATAAATACTGTTTAAAACCTTTCGTATAGTACACCGTGAATCAATCAGAGATTTATTGGGAAAAGTGAGGGCTGGTTTATATCATAGATGGTTGAACTTTAATACAAACTTAGTTAAACTAGTCTAGAGTGACCATAAAGTATGTGATACCGAAAAGACCACAGTAACGGCACTTTACTTCGTATAATGTTGGAAACACCATTGGTGGATTACAAATACGTAGAAGCTAAGGAAATGTCGGAGGTTGAAGACAGTATCACATCCTGGTTTGTTTTCAAAGCTGTGGAAATGCTTGATCGCACTGTACACCTTTAGTACGCCCAAGAGCTAGAAAACTATGGAAATGCTTAATTGCACTGTACACCGTTAGTACCTCTCAGGTTTGGAAAATTGTGGAAATGCATAATCGCCTTGTACACCATGATGAAAAGCTCTAGACTAAAATATAACCATTAATGTAAAGTTAACAATCACCAAACCAAGTCTTATTCTTAAATGCCTTGTCTGACTTCGTTGGTCCTGTAGTGCTAAGAAAGGTTAGAACCCTAGTGGTATGCTACTCTATCTCATGCGCCCAGGAACTAACATTCCAAGAAGGGTCGTTACTCCGTCACTGGATAACATTGAAGAGTTGAGCATCCTCCTCCGATAAGACTCAATTTGGTCTAGTACTCAGTGACATACTGGTTGGTCTCCCCAATCAGTAGGGTACTAGTGTTTACACTACGAACAATTAAGCTCAGGTAAAACACAAACCTTTAAAACACGTTTTCATATCAAAACCCTAGCATCACCCTCGCATAAGCTAACGAAGTCATAACAAACACATCTCCTCCATACTGATTACATCCCTATTTCTATTTTTCATTTATTTAATTACGGACCTAAGTAACAAAAACACCACTCAAAACCTGTTTAAAGACCCATCACTAAATTGAACAATTTGTCTTGACATTTCCGTTTCACAATACGATTAGCTTGCAGAACGACCCTAGGTCATACTGCTGCTATACAAGCCGTAGTAAAGCTTAGGTCCCCAGCTCTATAAATTTAAAACACACTGTGCGCCGTCTCTGTTGCTGTTGGAACAACGACCAGAGTCAAATCTGACCGACTGATAGGGACGGGACAGGAATCTTAATCCTAATACATTATTTATTACTTAAATAGTTCAAATATATTTAATAGTTATATTATATATTATATATTTACTAGACTATAGACCCGTGTATACACACGGGCTATCAATTAAGATGACTTTTTATATTTAGTAATGACATTTGTATGTTGTGTATAAGGATGATGGTTTAACATCTCTCTATATATTAAAAGAAAATACTAATTAGGTAAACATCCTTAAATTAGACCCTCCTAAAATAATCTTGATCATTAAATTATTAATCTTTTAAAATTAGTGTGAGTGCCCCTAGTCGTGGATCCAGATGATAGTTGACAATGATTGTAAGGCGGAATCAAGTAATCACACGAAACAATAATAAACTCAAACCGAAACGATTGATTAAACAAGTAAAACGAGTTTATTAGATTAACTAACGTATTGGAACTGATTACAAGTGAGTTTAGTCGACAAATGGTGCTAGGGTTTCGTCAACCCTAGCCAGAAACCCGTAGGTTTGCTTAAATACTAACACAAAACGGTAGACATGCGTCACTTGGCCAGTGTCGCATGTGGCCGCCTTCATGCGTCACTTACCTAAGCGTCGCTATGCGTCACTAAGGCAAGTGTCGCCTAAACCAAAACTTAAGTGTCGCTACATACAAAATCTATATTTCTATTAAATGACTAACGACACTTTACAACTCGATAGACCAACTGACAGACACACTGATATGCATCAACAAACTCCCCCGTGTCTTCAGCTTGGTCTTCAAAAATCTTCAAAGTCTTTGATCAAACCCAACCCGCAGGAAACTTCCCATCTGCATGTATTCCATAAGTAATACAAACTTCAACAACCTTCTGAAATTGTCTTGCAAGCTTCTTGTTGAATTCGTTGTTTTCATTTACCCGAATCCTATTATCGAATAGTTTTCTCAAATCTTTTTCATGGAAATTTATCAAACTCATAGGATCAAAAACTCGAAACGCAATCTTTTTCAAATTCCAAATACCCCCAAATTCTAGCTGCGGCTCTGAATCAGGAACGAATACTATCACGGCTTCACCAGTATGTGGATCAAGTTCCCAATAAACAAATCTTCGTAGAAAAATATAAGGAACCTGCTCCAGAGGTATTTCGGTCAGACAGTCAGCCGGTGGATAATGAACTTTAACCATAGGGTGACATGTCGTAGGATCCAGCTTCTTCTTGTAAGTATACTTTGTTCCCAGCGTCGGCTTTAACTTATTGTATCTTTTAGTTCTAACCTCTTGACGCAATGTCCTCTGAATGTAATTAGCATAATCATCATGGACAGGATTTATCAAGTTTAACTGAGCTAACCTAGTGATCTCCCCCTTTGGTAGTGTACTCAATTGATTGAATCTCAGTTTGAAATACTGAATACCATCCATTCTCTTAATCATAATCATTCTTTGACGAACCTTCCAAATCTTGATCAAACCGGTGTAATCTCCGCAAACCTTGTAAGTTTTGCAAGTCACGGGAACTGGTTTTGCAGATCTACCTTGAGGCCACCATTGCTTATTCCTTTCTGTACTTTCTTCAGCAGTTTCACTTTCAGATGCCTCTTGAGTTGGCGGTACTGATGCAGAATCCTGAGCGGGCGCTGCATGAGTTGAACTAGATTCTCCATGAGAAGTTTTAGCAGGCCCCTCATCATCACTCGAATCTGTCTCAATAACAGGTGCATCATCGTAATGCTCATCTAAACCCAAATGTTCGTTGTCAACCGACACATCATCATCCATGTCGAATACATACCCTTGTTCAGTCTCCGAACCAGTGTCATTGACCATCCTCTGAATATATGATAGATCAACAAACGAATAGTTAACAGCTATCGGTCTCGGCTGGCCCAGAATGTCATCAACAGAGAAATAATCCAAACAGACATTTTCATTGATTGTCGAATCAAGATTTACATTTTCAGGTTCTGGGGTATTCTGGATGCTCAGGGTCTTCAAAACCTGGAGGCTGTTTAACGTACATATCTGTATCACTTGTCCATATAGAAAGGCGCTTTTAACATCGAGTTGGTTAACACGAAACTCTTTGAAAGAAGCAAATGCAAGAAAGATACGAATAGACTCAAGTCTTGCCACAGGAGCAAAGACTTCATCATAATCCAAGCCCTCGATTTGACTAAAACCTTGAACAACCAATCGAGCTTTATTACCAATCACTATACCCCGATCGTCCATCTTATTTTGAAATACCCATCGAGTTCCGGTTAAGTGAGCACCTTTGGGTAATGGAACTATATCCCAAACGTGTAGCTTGTTGAACTGCTGTAATTCTTCTTGCATGGCCTTGACCCAGGATGGATCTTTTAAGGCCTCATCAACCTTCTTGGGTTCAATTTGGGATAAATGACAAGAATTTATCCAAGCAACTAAATTCAACATTTCTTGATTTGGATTTTGTTTCACTTGTTGCCTTGTTTGAACCGCAGCATTAGGATCACCAATAATATTATCGATGGGGTGATCCCTGTGTACACGTGTCACTGGGATTACATCCGGTGCAAGTACTAACTCCAAATTGTTCATATCCCCTTCAGTGGCAGGAACAGTTGTAGTCTCAGGAGCAGTAGAAATTTCAGGTTGCACAGGTTGTGGTGGTTCCGCATCTTCTTCATCATGAGCGTTAAAGTCGGTGAAGACAGTTTCTTCTTCTTCGGCTTCCTCTAAAGGTGGCATATTGGGATCATCAGGAAGATCTTTTGCATTAATCGTTCCTGAAGTCGAACGAGCATTCGAAGGTGGGATAACAGGAGATGGTGTAGGTGTTGTAGGTAATGGTGTGGGTGTTGGAGTAGGTGTTGATGTAGGTTTTGAGGTAGACGTGTCTTGACATAGATTGATGCCATGAAGTAGGGTAACCAACTCCTCCTCTTCATCAACTTCTTCGGGTATGTCGAAAGTGTTAAACACATCCTTATAATTAAACAACCATTCCGGACCCGTTCCTTGAGGAGGATCCATGTAACGCGGGCATTTTACCTCAAAATGCTCTTCCACCTGGTGTGTTGATTTAATGTAGACTCTTTTATTTGGAGAATTAACTGAATAACCAAGAAAAATCCCTTCAACAACTTTAGCTCCAAACTTTGAGACCTTTTCTTTTAGGATCATAATCAGACATGGACACCTAAACGGCTCTAGAAACTGCAAAGTTGGCTTACGGTTATTGAAAAGTTCATTACAGGTCTTGTTTTTTTTCTTAACCGTGAGCACTCGATTCAGAACGTAACACGCAGTACTGACTGCCTCAGCCCAAAATATGATAGGTAGCTTAGAATCAGCCAGCATAGTCCGAGCTGTCTCGATAACAGTCCTATTTTTACGTTCTGCAACTCCATTCTGTTGAGGAGTTCTTGGAGCACTGAACTGATGATCAATGCCTTTCGTGGCACAATATAACTCGAGAGTTAAATTCTTGAATTCAGTTCCATTGTCACTTCGCAGTCTCTTCACCTTTAAGTTGCACAGATTTGCCAACTTATCCAACAGGTATACCCAAATATCTGGTGTTTCACTCTTCGCAGCAAGAAAGTATACCCACGAAAATCTGGAGTAGTCATCGGTGACTACTAAGCAGTAAGATCGACCTGCAATGCTCTTAGTGGAAATAGGACCAAAAAGATCCATGTGTAAGAGCTCCAGTGGTGCAGCAATAGAATTCACTACCTTAGACTTATGGGACTTTTTGTGGAGTTTCCCTTTATGGCATGCAATACAGTCATCTTTTAGAGCAAAGGACTGTTTTGGAACTCTGTTTACCAAATCATTATTTATGAGAAAATTCATTTTGCGAAAATGAATGTGTCCCATCCGTCTATGCCAAAGTAGTGATTCCTTTTCCGAAGCCTTTGACAGGAGACAAGTGTACTCATCGTTAGTCTCCACAGTTCGCATGTTCATCACATAGGTATCGTTTCTCCGTGGCGCCCGCATAAGCACCCATTCTTCAGGGATAACGAAACCTGGCTTCAATATCACACATTCTGTCTTTGTGAAAGCAGTGGTAAAATCCTTATCACATACTTGTGAAACGCTCAGCAAGTTGTGAGTGAGTTGAGTCACATAGTTCACATTCTCAAAGCTAACTTTCCCATTAGTTAGCGTTCCCTTTCCTGTAATTGTTCCTCCAGTATCTCCAGCAAAAGCAACATGTCCTCCAGCGTGTGGTTTAACATCCGTCTAAAGAGACACATCGCCAGTCATGTGTCGCGAGCATCCACTATCCATGAACCATTCACTATCTTTAACATGTTCTGACTGCTGCAACACATAAAAGTAAGGAGATTAGTGAGAAACGGTGACCCAAGCCTTTACAGACTTAGGTCTACCAAGGTCATCAACAATAATCGCATCGGACAGAACTTTATTTTTTAACAAATCAGAATTTTCATCCAATGTGATATTGTTGATGACAAAAGAGTCACTAGCAGACTCCTTTCGTTTCCAAACTTTAGATTGTTCGGAAGTTGGTTTGGGAGCAATGTTGGGATTTTGTTTTGGCAAAGAATTTTGCCCAACATTACTTGGCTTCTCAACAGGCTTGGGAGAGTTTGAATAACGCCTAGGTGGAGATTTTGAAAATGAATTTCTATTAACTGATGTCCTAGGCATCTCTCTGCCATAGCGCTGATGAGAAAGTTTGGGACAATCTTGAATTAAATGTCCTTGTCTCTTACAGTAGAAACAAGAACGAGTCTCAACAAATGGTTGAGGCTAAGGACTTACCATAGGAGGTGGGGAAACATTTCTAGAACATGAACATTGTGTGCACGTCTTAGAAAATGCTTATTTTGGTTGAGAGATTGAAGAGGAAGGTTTATCACAAGAAATTTTTTCATTTGTAACTTTATGTCGCAAAATCTTTACATGTGACTGTAAAGTTTGTGGTTTTGCATTTAAAACCTTGTCTTTTCCCTTTTTAGTTTGAACCTTAATTGCAGACCTTTAAAACCACTTTTTCAGGTTTAACTTCAACCTTCTTAAATTCAGGGTACTCCTGATCAGTAATGTCCTCAATCTCAACAATCTCCTCAATACTAACTGGAGATTCACATTTAGACTTAACAAACTGAGGCGAAGGATACTCTGGCCGCTTGGATTTCTCATTTGCCTGTTTGTTTTGCTTATTCACCTTTGACTTGACACCATATAACAATGCATAGTCAACAAGAATCTCTTCAGTACCTTCCTTAACAGGCATAGGACAGTATTCAGTGGGAGGCGGGACTTCAGAATAACCTAGTCCTGTCTTAGTTTTGTTATCTGTCCTCTTCTTATTAAGGATTTCATTGAAGGCAACCGTAGAGGAAGAGGAACCTAGAATCTTGTTTTTATAATTATCATACTCAACTTTTAAATCAGAGAGTTCCTTTCTTAACAGTTCTATTTCAGCAAGATAGCTGTTAATAGCATCCTGTTGACTAAAAACTTTAGATTTATACTTTTGAGTGTCCTGTTTATAAGCCTCAATTTTCTTATCATACAGTTGTTCATTGGCCTTTAAGTACTTATTGGAATCATTAAGTTTTTCAACTTTTTTCCTTAAATCTACGTTTTCTTCTTGATATCACTTTAAAGATTCAGTTAACTTAATGCATGAAATACAGTTCAAAGGCTCTTCTGGTTCATTGCGTACCTCATTAGTAATGTGAGCCATAAGACACTGTTGATACTTGTCAGCAAATAGGCTACAGTCCGTGTTTGTAGGCTCAAAGACAACTAATGCATCAGCTGTCGCTTGCTTTACTTCTTCCTTCTCTGGAGCTTTAGGAGCATCAGGCTTCGTAAAACCCGATGGAGAAACTTTGGGTTTTTCACATTCTCTAGCAAAATGTCCCAAATTCTGACAATTATAGCAGCGAACCTTGCTCTTGTCAAAACCAAAACTGGTTTTGCCGTCTCCTTCCAAACTCTTGAGTCCAGTCCGTTGCAAGAATTTTTGAACTCTTCTTAAGATCATGGCAATATTCCAGTTTAAATCCATTTGCTCAAGATCATCGTCATCCAATTGAGCATAATCTTCTTTAGCAAGTTCTAATGTAGAATTTGGTTGTGAAACCAAATCCTTGTAGGAGCTAAGAAAAGCTGTGTAGATAGCAGCATGTTCTTCAATAGCAGGGGAAATTGGAACTTGTTGTTGTGAACCTTGTGAAGGTCCAGAAGCGTAAACTGGATGATGAGCACCAGTAGGCTGCAATGAAGAACTCGTATTAGAAATGAAGGCCATTCCACCATAAGTCTTCCCGGTGTTTAACTTTCCTCCATACAATGTCGGGTCTTGAACAAACCCACCCGATTTACACTCCTTCTTCTTCAACTCCATTGCATGAGCTTGAAGAACGCCAATTAATTCATCTAGATTCATTGTTTCTAGCTCTTGGCTCTCATTTACAAATTGTACTTTTACGTCCCAAGTACTAGGCAGAACATCCAACAGCTTCTTATTCACTTCGATCTGTGAGAAATTGTAACCTCCCTCGGTTAACTCACTAACTTACTGTGAGTATCTTGTGAATACGCCAGATGCCGTTTCATTAGGAAGAATATCAAACAGATCATACTGTTTCTTAATTAGTTCTAGTTTAGCCTCCTTATACTTCTGATTTCCTCCACATCTTGTCTCAATAGCCTTCCAAAGATCGTATGTGATGTTATGAGTTTTGAAAAGGCATAAGACATCTTTAGTGAGGCACATACAGATAGCCGAATGAGCCTTTCTCTCAATGTCATACTCCTTTTTCTCTTCAGGAGACATAGCTTTATATGTTTTGGATGGAGGGATACCACGATAGTCTCCCTCAGCTACTGGAGCTTCATATCTTTCTCTAAGTGGACCCCAGAGCTCTGGACAGTGAAAATCTACATATTGTTCAAATCGGTCACGCCAATATGCGTAATCCATATCAGCAGTAAACAGAGGAGGTTTATTATTAGAACCAACATCATGATTTTGTTTGATCATATCTCTGATTCCCCTAATATCTTCTTTATCAGTAGCAGCAGCCATTAAAGGATATCCTGAAAAATAGCTCAAAAACAAGAACTAGAAAACTTATTAGTACCAAAGGCGTCACTTGGTAAGTGATGCACTAAAGTGTCGCAACGACTAGCGGCACTTAATAAGTGACGCTATCGAGTGACGTATAAATTGACTGATGATACTAGAAGCAAGTGTCGCTCAATCAAGCAAGTGACACACTCAAGTGTCGTACTTGAGTGATGCAATAAATCAAACAGGCGTCACTAGTGGAAGTGACACTTGGCAAACAAGTGACGTGCTAAAGTGACGCACGTGAGTGACGATAGATTAAAGCAGACGACACTTGAGTTAAGTGTCGTATCAGCCACAAATGACGCTCTAAGTGACGCACCAGAGTGTCGGTAAAATCCTAATTTGAACTTACGAAGTGCCGCACGAAGTGTCGCGTTCAAGTGACGCAACGAGTGTCGCAGAAACGGCTGTAAAGTCCCAAAAACCCTAAAAGTCGAATTTTCGTAAACCTAACGAAAATTCCTCAAACCCTATCGAACGAAACCTGTAACTAATGATGAAAATCATCTGGAAAGCACCTAATCAATCCAAAATCCTTGATTATTCTTGGTTTTTTATACGAACCAAACCGAAATCAATCCAAAAACGTCTTCAAAATGTCAATCGAACCACCTAAAGGCTCTGATACCAGTTGTGAGTGCCCCTAGTCGTGGATCCAGATGATGGTTAACAATGATTGTAAGGCGGAATCAAACAATCACACGAAACAATAATAAACTCAAACCGAAACGATTGATTAAACAATTAAAACGAGTTTATTAGATTAACTAACGTATTGGAACTGATTACAAGTGAGTTTAGTCGACAAATGGTGTTAGGGTTTCGTCAACCATAGCCAGAAACCCGTAGGTTTACTTAAATACTAACACAAAACGGCAGACATGCGTCACTTGGCCAGTGTCGCATGTGGCCACCTTCATGCGTCACTTACCTAAGTGTCGCTATGCGTCACTAAGGCAAGTGTCGCTACATACAAAATCTATATTTCTATTAAATGACTAACGACACTTTACAACTCGATAGACCAACTGACAGACACACTGATATGCATCAACAGTTAGAGCCTTTGATCTTTATTTAACACAATGATTACCTAAATAGCATAGTGAATGTAACAAAAAGACATACATGCCCTTGATCATTTACTCTAATTAACGATACTAACTTTTCTAATTAATGACACTTTCTATAAATAATAAAATAAAAAATCTTTCAACTCCAATTTCGGAGGATATATTTTTGGTCAACCTTATTATATAGTTTTTTTAGTATTCTTTGTCAAATTTATCAATATGATGAAAATATAAAATTATATCAAGGTTAAATTTTTTTACGTATCACTCTTGGAATACATTTCAATAAAAATTTATAATTTGATATCCGATGTATATTTAACTAACCAGTACTTAATTTTACTACCTCCATCTCAAAATAAATTTCGACATTACTATTTATATGATTATATCTATCCTAAAATGCCAAAACACTTGTCTATCTACAAAAAATAACTATTAGAAATCATTAAACTCTCCATTTTACCCTCATTTATTACACTAATTTATTACGTAATTTTTAATAAATTCAGTCAAAAGGTGAACAAATATCAACCACAGTTTGATATTAAACGAAATTTAAATCCTTTTGTATATTAACCACAACTTTGGATACTGAATAAATTTACAAACAATCGACCGTCTCTACAATTTGGTGTTAAACAAAATTTAATTCCTTCTATATATCAACCACACATTCTAGAAATAAACAAATATTCTCTTAAGCATACATTTGATAGAAAGCTTTTAAAACATTCAAAAATACCTTTAAATGATAAAACTTGAAAGAATTTCAAATCTTACAGAGTTCAATAAAGCCATTATCATAAAATTTATTCCGTACATCATATAGTTTGTATAAGAGCATTATTCTTAATTCAGACGCCTTGTGCAAATGCGGTGGATATTAATATCCATTTTGATGGGATAATTTATCTCCGAATTTTGTTTAATTTTATACACGTACAAACTTCGCTAAATAATAGTTTTAAAAATTAAAGAAAAAACATGTTGAATTATAAAGATGTATTAAAAGCGAACACTTAAGACATTATTAAGAATTCATAAGTCAAATTATTAGAGTTTTATCATGTTATATATAGGTGTTATAAGTTAAGAATTTTAATGTATAAACGACTAAAATTCTTTTATCATTATTATAAATTATATATATTTTAGTCGGTCATTAATTTTCAAAGATAATAATCAAATTCCTTCTTATATAGAAATTTGAAAGGTCTATTAGTAATAAAACTTAAACAATTTAAAATCTTCTCTTCTTCTCTGTATATTATAGTCAATTGAATATATTCTACATGTCAACTTTTCTGAATGGTCATATAATGTCTATGTACAATTGTATGCATTGGTTTTGTGCAATAATTAGATGGAATGATTGTAAGTACGAAACACTTGCCATATTGAAGAGTGACTTTCAAACTTTACAGTTTCTATATATGGGGATGTCGCACATCAAGTTGATTATGTTTCAACATTTATCATTTTGTGTTGCCTCTTATGAATTCTTATTTCTTTTAATAATCATTTTAAATGTTGTATATTTTTAATATTTTATCCAATGCTACTACAATAAACTATCATATCTCTTTCAATTCAAAATATTTTTTAAAGGTCATTTGCAGGAGTTATGTTGGCTCAACATTAGTCAGTAAAATAAAATCATTATAAATATTTGTATTAAAATAATGAAGTAGCCCGCAAATTTTGCGGGTTATAATCTAGTCTATATAACTAAAAGAATAGTAGCTAAGTCCTATGTGGCATCCTTCTTATTTTGATAAATAAGCAAAAATCATAGGTGTCATATTAATAGCCTTCCAAAAAATTTATTTGCCATGTCAACATGAGTTAATTTAGTTAAGGATTTGTACGATCTTATATAATAATAATAATAATAATAATAATAATAATAATAATAAATATAACTACTAAACAAAGTAATGGATCCAATATAGAAAAGTCGACCAGTTACTATACAAATATAAAAATCGTAGACTTATAATTTCATGATATACCCCTATACCCCTATTCATCTATGCCGTGTTGCAAACCATTCGAAGGAAAAAAAATAGCATTGATTCGACATTAATAATTTAGCTATTTAGCACAAACTTGAGGTGCGGATTTCTACACTCTTAATTTGTATTTATTATTGTTCGAATCTCTATTATCATTGTTAAGACTTCTTTTATTCGTATAATATTTTGTACGGAACCTGTTCTTTTGTTTGGAGACATTTTTATAACTAATTAATAAGATATTTAAAATAAATGGATTCTCTTACTGAATATCGTTAATGTAAAGTCTATTTTCAACTACGAACCTGGGGTGTTCCAGTAGATCATATATATCCCACACGACTTGTAACAAATCATTGTATATACCACAATAAATGTTTAATTATATAACATGTAAGATATAGTTTTTTTTTTTTTTTAAAAAAAAATGGTCATTACTCACACGTAAGATATAGACTATAGATAGTAATAAACATACATAGCCATGCATCGCATGGCAAAAAAGTCCATCCGTATCTTATGGACACTATGTTCATCCATGTGTTTGAAGATTCATCATTTTCTTTAACATTTTTTGCATTTGAGTGTTGGTTAATTATACTTGCACGTTTGTTTTGTTATTATAAGTTGCGTGGAAAGTATAGTTCAAACTTAAAACTTTAACATTTGATATACACACTCTTAGAAAAAAATATTTTTTTACTCTACTCTGTTCATTAATTACAATAGATATATATACCAATGATTAAATTATAATAGATACATCATAAACTTTAAAAGTTTCTATTATATACTATGTTTAAAAATTGTCATTTCACAACAACAATATTTTCTTGAATTCTAGCAGTGCATCGCACGGGTAAGCAACCTAGTTTACTATATTAATATTAATAATTAATATTTTATTTAATATCATAATATGTAGGGAGGAAAATGTAACTATAGAGATTAAATATACACCATTAGATTGCAAGGAAGAAACCCATTGAAGGGTCTAAATTGCTTCATGATATTCTGTTATATATATATATATATATATATATATATATAGTACAAGGATCAACTGCGAACTATATTTACGATACGAACTGTGTGAACTCAATTTTTAGGCGCAGGCAGACATTACGGTCAGGGAAATTCGAAATCAATCATTAGGTTTATTAAAATCGAAATCAATTTCATACATAAGATCATTCTCTCGATTCCAAATCACATTCAAAATCAATATCATACATCATGATTGTTCTCGCAATTTCAATCAAATTCGTAATCAATTTCATACGCACGACCAGACATTATGTCCTTTTTAAAATTGTGATTATCCAATTTTTATATAAATTTTCATTGAAGCTTCACAATAATAAAATCGTGAAATCATCAATTCGCACCTAATGATCAGTTAAAAGTATGATGATACTCTAATTTTTTCAGATACGCACATACTGAGTACTCAGTATAAACAAACTGAGTGCTCAGTTTACACTTACAAAGCATATGAATATCCATATTCACATAAAAAATTGAGTTGCATCTCCACATGCATCTCATATAACATACTGAGTACTCAGTTCACACTAGAAAGCATCTGAATATCCATACCCACATGAAAAAATTGAGTTGCATCTCTACTTGCATCTCATCTAACATACTTGTTTTGTGTCTACCCCAACCAGAGGTAACCGGTTTATACACAACCCATTTTTGACCCATTACCCAAACTACATTATTAATTTGTATTTGCATCTGTATTTTGATATATATATATATATATATATATATATATATATATATATATATATATATATATGTATTTGCATCTATATATACTCAGTATAAAACATGATACTTATAATTGATATATATATGATTTTTTTGATAAAAAATATTTCATATGTATTTTAACAAGATTATTACAAAAATATATTATGGTACTCGATCATTATTAATTTAATAGAAAAGAAAGATAATATTGAGTACTAAATCCTTATAGCAATTGTGCCAAAGTCTCATAAAACTAGCCTACATTAACCAAGACAAAGATAGATGGGTATATTTCACACAATAAATAACAGAAAGCTTCATTAACCAAGACAAAGATAGATGGGTATATTTAACACAATAAATAACAGAAAGCTTATTGATTGTGCAAACAAACTCTTTTCTTTGCACTATGCAATTTTCCCCACAACAAGAAGCCTGGAGCTAGTTTAACTCAAGAAAATTATTAACCCCTTCATTGGTTATCGCTTTCTGCGTTTTGGCTCCACATGCACCAGTCACATAAATGGTTTAGCTGACAAACAAGAAAATGAAACTATAAAAACTTGAACTCGGTGTTGATCAACATAATAAAGACTGATCTCAAACTATTCCTAATTTCAAGGACACTGTGTAGTGTGCACCTTTTAAGGATTCCTCTTTTATATTACAAATATATTATGGTACTCAAAAATATACTCAGTACTATAATACTGAGTACTCAGTATTTCAATCTCAACATAAAAATTGAGATGCATCTTCACATTAATACTCATTATTATAATACGAACTAATTATTTGAGTACTACTCAGTAATTGTAATACTGAATACTCAGTATTACAATCTCAACATGAAAATTGAGATGCATCTCCACATGCATCACATATCACATGCATCTGTATACAAAAATCACTGAACATGCATCTAGTATTTGTTATTCTTACTTACATAAGAAAATAAATTCGAGTTGGATGCAACCTTTTTAGTTGAGTATACTGAGTCCTATACTCAGTTTAGAGTCACATACCGAGTAAACCAGTTTAGTGTGAATATATATCTGTATATTATATTCGATTATAAAATTGCATCTGTATATTATATTCGATTATAAAATTGCATACAATTCATGTTCACCTTTTCAATTCATCATTTAAATTGGCAGATTCACGTTAGATGTATATGAAGTACGTTCTTTTTTTACAGATGCATGTAGGGATGTAGACTATTTATTTTTCGTTTTTAGAGTTTCACCTACAATAACTCAAAGAGAATGAAAAACTGAGTTCGCCGAGCTGATTTGTTTGATTTGAATGTTATGTATATAAAAGTAATTTTGAATTAACCTTTTGGGTTTTCAAAAAGAGTGATGGGTCTGAAATAATTGCCCCTGCCCGGATTCTTTTAACTAATTGGCCGCTAATATTTTTAAATGGTTCTCATAGTTCTCAGGGGATCCTCGCCATATATATATATATATATATATATATATATATATATATATATAGAGAGAGAGAGAGAGAGAGAGCTTGGATCAAATGAGAACACTTCAAAAATAACAACGGTGAGAACACCTCATAAATGCACAACTAGTCAACAAAAATCATTAGATTCACAGTCATACATCTCAAATATACAAAGAAAAATAAATGCACACTTTTAAAAATGCACAAAAATAAAAAAAACGATTGATGCACAATTATCTCTATAATAGTGCACCAATCGTTTTTTCGATTTTTGTGTATTTCCGAAAGTTCGAATCTATTCTAATCAATTTTTCTACACATATTTGAGATGTATGAGTGTGAATCTAATGATTTTGGTGGTTAATTATGCATTTATGAAGTGTTCTTATCGTTCTTATTTTTGAAGTGTTCTCACTGGAACCTTACATATATATATATATATATATATATATATATATATATATATATATATATATATATATACACTAAATAGTTTACGTAATTCTAAAAAAACTAATGTCAATCCATTAGGACACGTCACCTCGACCCACTCATTTAGAAAAAGATAGTAGAGTTGAAAACCCGTGCATCTATTCAATGTATGAGAAATGAAGGAATGTAAAACGATCTCACCGTAATTTTTTGAGTTGTAAGGCATAGAATTCACCATTATAAATTCTTATCCTTACAAAAGAAAATCGATTTAATGTATTGAGCGATTAATCAAAACATCTACAAAAAAAACTCGATTTAATGTATTTACTATCATTTTAGTTATGTCACCTTTTATCATTGTTTAGTACGATTGTTAATTACTCATAATTACTCAAGTACTCAATCTTTAATGTATTGTAGAAAAACCTCTATTCATGTATTGAGTGATTAATCAAAACATTTGTTATGTATCATTATTGGATATTGATAAAATGGTGAGCAATGTATAAGTATTCCATTTATAAGTTTAAACTTCAATATATACAAGTAGATTAACCATTTTTTACGATTATTTAGTATAGTGGTTGATTATTCATTACTACTCGAGAACTCTACCATGACCATTATCATTATCATTACGATTACCATCATCTAGTATAGCTCTTTTATCATCTTTTACCATTATTTAGTATAGTGGTTTATTATTTATAATTACTCAAGGACTCAATCTTATTGATTGTAGATGTTATTCGTGTTTGTTCTACTAACTTTTGTGTGCACTACGTACTTTAACGAGCAAACATAAATACTTGATTACCATTTAGAATTACAATTACTGATTTTCTAAAAGCGTTGAACGTATACCCCATGGGGACCCCATGCCGTTAGTGGTATGTAAGACGTATCTTTTTACTTAACCATGATGGCATGGTGTATGAGTTGGACTAATGCTTGATCAAACCTATCCTTGATGTAAATAGTTGGATGTCCAAGTGGAAGAATGTTTGATATATTCACATTATTAAGTGGCTTAAACTATCTTACTCGTAACGTGTTAATCTACACGAGGGTATTAATGTTATGTTTTAAACCCTCAAGTATTACTTAATAACATATAAGTCCTCTAACTATCTTTATGGACAATAGTACCTTTGACTAACTACATATATAATGTCATTATTAAATCTCCTACACCATAAATCTTCCTTGGATTATTATGTTGGAGAATATATACGAACACATAGTTAATCATCCATCCATCTTTACGCGACATCGAAAGGTTTATTGATAGTATCCGTAACACCAATGATGAATCTAGGATTTAAATTTACTAGGGTCCAATTTTCTAAGTTGATGAAAATAATTAAAAATGATATCCTATTTTAATATGGATCGGGTCGGGTCGGATCGTTACAAACATCACTTAACAAAAATATGTCATTAATACTTGATACTACTCACAAATATATATCTTCAAACGTTTCTCACAATTAAATATCTAAAAATTTGAATATAATAATAACCTTAATTAAATTAACAATCTAATACAAATTAACAATGTGTACAATGTGTACAATGTGAATAATATAGAGCAAACAATGAATACAGTGATTAGTTATATAATAGAAAAACCATATAACTTACCACAAAGAATTACCTGAGTGAATAAAAAATAGATTAGTTAACTTAGTGATTCACCAAGAAATAAAATATGAGTGGAAGCATAGAGAAAAAAAATGTTGAAAATAAGTCATTGTTGTCCTTTGCTAATTCTTTTATAAGTTGTAACCAAATTTATATCTTTATATTGTATTGGTAAATTCTAGTGGGTCGGATTTAGGAGTTTAAATCAATACTATTTGGGCTTGGTGTATTAAGTGTTTGTTTGCTTTTGTTTTGTCAAAAATTTAAATGGGGTTCAAGTATATTTACAAGAGGTGTCCAACTTATTTTTATGTATATATCTATGGAAAAATTGAGATTTAAGTGGGTGTAATGGACCCCATTTAATACACCACATTCGCCCCTACGTAACACATATTCAATTCTTGGACTTATACCTACATAAAAATCGTATTTTTTCAAGTAAGGGTTTCAATTCATCTTCAAGACTGAGCCATGATAACTTCTTGAATATCAATGTTGGGTATAAAGTTTTGGGCTTTGATCTTTTGAATTCCAAATCCAATTTGACGGGTTTTAATAACCGAATTTAATAACCGTAGCCAAACACCTCCTAAATCTTTTACACTCGATTTAAGTAGCATTATAGGCTTTTTAGTCTCCTCCCTCTTCCTTCTACACCTGACACCGTCAATTCCAGACGGAAAAAGGAAAAAGGGGGCTAAAATGGTACGATAAGTTGCCTGATAGAGGTGACAATCTCAAAGAACGTCTCCGAAGATACGAGGCCGAGCTCGAACGAAGAAACAAACGTAAATTACGCCAGGTTTGTGCTTTGTTTGCCGTAATTCATTTCAATGCTGATCGGATATACATATACGACATATGTGCGTTGATCGATCGATTGATTGATTGATTATCATTTATATATAATGTTTGGAAATTAGGGTTTGTTTTTTGTGCATTTTGTTTTTTCATGTTTATATGATCGAAATTGTTACTGAGAATGTGTGCTTGACATTCATGTACTGATGGTATGTATAATGTGAGTTAGTATCTGATCAATCCACTCGAAAAGTGGTTGAACATTGATTAGAGTGTTATCAAACCCTTTATTTTTGTTTGTAGGTGGAGTATGAGGCTAATCGATTCCATGGGAACCGCTGGGAGAGGCAGGCGCCGGTAGCTCGTGATGTAGAGGTAAACATGCTTAACTCGTATCTTGATGTTGTTGATAATAAGATATATTTGGAAACTGTTTTGTAAATAAACTAAAATTACATATTTACTATTTCGGTTGATTGTGAACATTTGAAAGCTTGGAAATTTTGTAAACTAGTAAAAGTAGCTGCGCGTAAGCGCGTTGTATCGGTGTTTCGAATGAATACATTTTTTTAAACTGGAATATGATACAAAGCAGCTCGAATAATTGAATAAAAACAAACAGCGCGTTTAATAAAGCTAGACTAGTTGACGTCTGAGAGGTTGTACCAGCTCTCTCGGTTGGTTTATTTTCTAGAGGTATGTCGCACTCCCAATGATATGCAATTTATTAGCATTCTTGATAACCTAATCACAATCCTAGAGCACTATCTATACTTTAAAAGTATTGTAAGCTACTAAGCTTGCCATAATATGAATTATATGACATCTTAAGATTACCATAATACTAACCTTAATAATTGTAACTAAATATAATGAACATTAGTTTCTAATACTAATCTTAGTCGTATCATTCTACGGTCCTCAAGAAACGCCTTGTCCTCAAGCTGTTTCTTCAAACATTCTTGATTCTGTTATCTCATACTTCCCTCTTGTAAGTATCATAATCTGGCTCAAAACTCGAAAGCAGGTCCAAAGACATCCCACAGCTGGTTATACGAAAAATATATGACATGCCCTTGTCGCTTCTCGAAAAGTGGACCAACAGTATGTCCGTATAGTAGGTTTAATTTAGCACCACAATTAAGGCCTTTGATGTAGCATGTTTCTAAGATTAGAATTGACTCCCTCATTGTTCACTATTCCTGGTCCGGATATTGGTCTTTAAAATGGACCATAATCGTTTTATTAAATCCCCAGCTGGGGTGTAACCCAAAGAAGGTTTTGGAGATGAGGGCACCGATCCCCTTTTCTGGTCACCATCAAAGAACAACTCACCTGTGTTGTGCTGCCTCTCTGCTGCACCAAACCGTTGTCCCTGCTGACAGGTTGATTTGGAGTTACTCTGTTTGGTGTTGTTTGATTTCTTCATCAATATCAAATGCATCATCTTTCCTTTACTTGATGTTGCCTCCACTAATTTGAGAATATCGGGTTGCGATCTAAGGTGAGAATCAGCCAGCCCTATGTATACTAAAAGATAGGGTGATGATATATACAACACACAATTTGATGCATACACCAAAATTGTGCTATGATGTACTTGTACTGGGTTTTGAAATACTTGTACAGTGTGGTGTAAACATCAATTTTTATGTTGTGTATATCAACCCCCAAAAGATATCTCAAACTTATAATACGGTATCAAAGACGTATTATACTACTAACACTAATAATGGTATACGCATATAATTAATATTATTTCTTAGTACTAATTTCAGTCGTATCAGAATACTAGTTTTTTGTTAGGCCGTGCATATACGCAGCCTATGACCAGTGTCAAATTTTTATTAAGATACAAGAATGATTATCTGTCCGTAATAGAAAAAAGTTAATTACAGATATCAACTCCAAGAGAACAAGAATCTAATTATCAAGTTTATACTTTATAGATATTACTAACAACAATATTACCTATCATCACCAGTTCATCAATTAAATATCCAATGTACACCAGTAATCAAGCTATTACATAATATTCCTTTTTTTTGCATGGAAAGCAAAAGAAAATGGATCTGGACGGATCAATCATTTCTTCAAGTATTAACTCATTGCAAATCGATTGTTGTGTCACCAAAGCAAATGCTTTAGACCTTGCAAATTGGTGTTCAGTTCTAAAAATTTATACATAATTATAGAGATCATTGTTGAATTTAACTTGCAGTCTTGGCAATTTCGTGAAGAAACACCTATAAATGTAGCGCTCTGATCAAAGCTTGAAAAATAAAATCTTGTTCCAGCACCCAACGATCTGACCATAACACAAAAAGAATATTCAAGCATATATAACAAATTAGGAGTGATAATTTAAAGCAAAGTTATAACAACAGATATTTAGAATAAAAAGATAGACCTTTTTTTCCCAAAAGCCACTCTTTAATTTTTAAGATAAGAATTGAATCGCTTGTTATTCACTATTCCCTTTCCCGAAATTGGTCCTTTAATTGGACAAGAGTGATGATATCTAAATCCCAGCTGGGTTTAACCCAAAGGATTTTTTTCTGTTGGATTGAGGATGAGGGCATCGATTGGTGAGGCCATGGGTGTTGATGAAGTTTTAGCACCTCGGAGAAGTGGTAGAACGAGGGAACTTTATGAAGATGATTTTGATTTAGAGAGTCAGGAGGAAGAAGATTTGGATATTGATTATGAGTCGGATGGAGTTCAAATCATGGATAAGAATGGAGAATGAATCAACTCATCATGTAACAAATATTTGTGATTTATACATTTGAACAAATGAACTATTATATTTATGTTTATGGTTCTCGTATATTATTACATATATAATTTTAACTTTATTATTTAAATGTAAAAAAGTCAAGAAAAGTCAATCCGATTAATTCATGATTAATCCCCGATTTGGTCGATTAATCCCTACAAGGTCACGCCTGATTAATCCCCGATTACTGACTTTTACAACCTTGCCGTGTTTAGCTGATCATCATTCACAAGAGAGATTATGCTCACGTGACCTCTCTACACCGACTCAAGAAACTGAAAATGTTAAGAACTGCCTGCTATCAAAATTTCATGAAGAAAACTAGAAAAGCAATATGCACATAGTTAATCGGTAAAAGTTGAATTAAAATACGAATTTATTAACTGCAAATATGGAAATGAGTATTACAATAGTTTCGTGACAATGACAACGCGCAGGAAAAATATACAGTATATTATTGGAAAATTGACTAAATCGTAACAATGACAACGCGCTCCACCGCCCCACTTACTCACATACGCCAAATTCAGATTTGCTTGCCTTTTTGGCACCAATAAAAATATTTTGTAATTGAAGGAAGCAAATCCTGCACATAGTTTCGTGAGTCATCTCTACGTGCAATGATCAGTAATAAAAGTAATTGTGAATGTATATAAGCTTTTTTGAACTTAATATTATCATTGTTGCAGGCACCTTTTGTGAAGCGACTACGTTCAGACCGAAAAACTGGTCCTTGTGATTGTTTGCCGGATGAGAAGATGACCAAAATAGTTAACGAAATTGTTCGTATTGGCTTATCTGGAATTGATGTTGGCAAGGCTGCTGAAACTTGCTACAACGATCCAGTGAAATTCAAAGTCTTGTTTACTCTACCAAGTGATATGAGAAAAGATTATGTGTTGATGGTTCTTGTATCCACCTAATTTAAGTGGGTTAGTATGTTATCTTTTGTTTTGTAAATTGATGTCAAGTTAAAGCACCCTCTTATGGTATTATGTCATTAAAATCTTTGGGGTGTTTATATATAAATAGTATCATATTATGTACCCATCTGGTGCTAGACCGTATACCGGTAAAGTGTAGTGACCTTTATCTATCTTAAGACAAGTGAAGACAATCATGCCTCATCCTTATTAGCTTTTGCAAGTGTGATTTTGGTGAATCCCTTCCGTATAGTATTACGTAGTATATTTCTTCATTATCGAGATGGGACGGTTTATGAATGGGTCAAGTCTATACCAATTTTAATTTAATGGTTAAAACCTAATTAGTTTAACAAATTAGCTTGATGAATGTTTACATTCGTTCTCTTTTTGCACTGCACTTAATAGAGATGATAAAGTTTTACTTTTAACCGTTCGTATAGGGTAATGATAACTCCCTCCGTCTCAAATGCATTTATTACTTTTAATTACCAATAAACTTTTATTTTTTACCATTTTCAAGTATTTTGATTGGTTGATTTTGAAAGATGACAATTATTTTGGGATATATTAAAATGGAAAGGTGGACAAATAAATTGGGATGGAGGGAGTATACGACTATGGTTCAAATATAAGGCTGATTCGAAGTCCCAAACCCAAATATATAGTGTACATGCTACTAAACCTATTCTTCCTATTCAAATGGGTGATATGGGTTTGTGGAGCTAAAATGAAGCAATATATGCCTCTTTTGCAGTATAAAATTTTTAACATGTCATATCTAATCTTCCTTTAGTTTAGATTTTCCGGATTATATTAGCAATCTTGAAGCAACAAAGTTTTACAAATGATGTATATGGTTTCACATAACCATCTAAATGATGTCTTACTTGTTGGCGTTATAATATACTTATGAGAGACATCTGGTTCAAACTTCACTAGCTACGGATAATCTTAGGGTGCCAAGGAAAAAGGGTTGAAAAAAGTCATGAGGAATACCCTAGTTAAGACGTGTACATCTAAATAAATATATTCGCCTTTTGTTTAAACATGGTTTCATAGAGATCACGGATATTTTGATGATGAGGGTCAATTTTTAACCTGCTGAAACAAAAGAGTTTATTAAATACTTTTTTCCCCTATAAAACCTTAAAACGGATTCTATTTTCATAGGTTCTTTGTAATCTTTTAAAGTGGTCAAAGGTATTTTAACTTTTTCTCTACGTTATTTTCAGGTTGCATTAACATAACTTTAGGAATATTGTCCTGTAGACAGTATATATGGATATTGTATTATAACGAGGGGCCTTTGCGCTGAGACTGGACCGTTAAGCCAACTCTTGATTGAATCCGATACTAAAATTATCATTTATGGATTAATTTCTTTAAATAAGGTTAGTGAAACGTCCAATTTTTTTTATTTTTTTTTTACATGACATATTTAATTGGGTCCCAACCATTTTTGTTTATTACATTCTACCCATGTAAATAATACAATTATATTGTATATCAACTCAAAATGAAAACTTAAACAAAACGATATTATGCGATCCTCTCATACATACACGATCGCGTATGTATGAAGGGTCTAACAACTGTTGATAAAATACACTGAAATACGCGATCGGGCAATTTCACGCGATCGCGTATTAATATTTCATACGTGATCCAAGAACCAAGACAGCATCGCGTACTAACGCGTGAAAACCCACTGTAACCGAAACACACATGATTATGCGATCCGGGTTGTGAGGTGGGATAGCGTAGTGACCAAAATCTACAAAAGTACGCGATCATGCGGCCTATACGCGATCGCGTATTACCACTTTTCTCGGACCTGCGCTTTTCATAAAAAAAAGATTTAATTTCAATCAAGCATAACTTCTAAACCGTAATGAATTAGACTATAAAATTTTACATGCACCTCCATATTACCAATATGAAGGATTCCCTTTTTGAACTTTTTCAAATTTCACAAACACGAAGAAACTAGACGTATAACCAATTTTAACCAAAACGATCATGACTTTTTGACAACATACTAACTCACAAACAACACAACCTATGAGAATTTTGACTAACATAAAATAAACTTATTACATTAACCAATACCACTATACTATCATTTCAAATCAGCGAATTGATTACACGTGTTATTGACTCGTTTGGGTTATTTCTGACCCATTTGGTCACTCAAAACATATTAAACCTTTCATTCCACTTTCTTCACACACACACACACACACACACACACACATATATATATATATATATATATATATATATATATATATATATATTAGTTTATAACTGATTTTGACTATAACATTAAATATTTTTCAAAACCAAGTATTTCCATATATCACATTAAACTTCAAAACATAATGTTTACGGCGTATTACACAAGTAAGTACTTAACGATACTTAAAGAGAAGGCTTGCCACTCACCTTTGAGCAAGCTAATCCACTCTATTCCCTTTTGATTCCTTTGCCCTCCCTATGACTGTTATTGTGTCAGTCAGTTGGTCTATCGAGTTGTAAGTGTCGTTTATTAATTGTAATAGAAAAGTCATTTCTGGGTTAGCGACATTTAGTTTGGTCTAGGCGACACTTGCCTTAGTGTCGCATAGCGACACTTAGGTAGTGTCGCATGAAGGCGGCCACATGCGTCACTTGGGAAGTGTCGCATGTCTGCCGTTTAGTATAAATATGAACCTACGGGTTTCAGGCTAGGGTTGACGAAACCCTAGCACTATTTGTCGAAATTGCAAGTCTGTAAACAATCTAATAGGTTATAATAATCAATACAAAGTTGATCTTGATTCGTTTATTTGATTTCGGTTTGCAATTATATTTGTTTAGTGTGATTGTTTGTTTCCGCCATTCAATCGCTGTCATCAATCATTTAGATCCATAGCAAGGGGCACTCACAACTGGTATCAGAGCCTCAAAGTGGTTTGATTGACGTATTGATCACGTAATCGTTTGTTTTTCGGTTTGCTTTGTGAAGAGAATCAAGAACAATCGAGTTATTTGGATCAATTGGGTGCTATTAAGACGATTTTAATCAATATCTACAGGTTTTGTTCGATTGGGATTGAAGAATTTTCGTTACATCTACGAAAATACGAATTTTAGGGTTTTTGGGACATCACAACCGTTTTTGCGTCACTTATTGCGTCACTAGATAGCGACACTTCGTGCGACACTCTTTAAGTTCCAATTAGGGTTTTACCGACACTCTAGTGCGTCACTTTGTGCGTCACTAAGAGCGTCATTTGTGAGTAATACGACACTTGCCTCTAGTGTCGTCTGCTTTAATCTAGCGTCAGTTACGTGCGTCACTTCACCACGTCACTTGTTTGTCACGCGTCACTTCCACTACTCTGGTGCGTCACTTTGTGCGTCACTAAGAGCGTCATTTGTGAGTAATACGACACTTGCCTCTAGTGTCGTCTGCTTTAATCTAGCGTCAGTCACGTGCGTCACTTCAGCACGTCACTTGTTTGTCACGCGTCACTTCCATTAGTGACGCTTGTTTGATTTACTGCGTCACTCAAGTACGACACTTGGGTGCGTCACTTGCTTGATTGAGCGACAGTTGCTTCTAGTGTCATCAATCACTGTATACGTCACTCGATAGCGACACTTATTGAGTGTCGCTAGTCGTTGCGACACTTCGATGCGTCACTTACCAAGTGACGCCTTTGGTACTAATTAGTTTTCTAGTTCTTGTTTTTGAGCTATTTTTCAGGATTTTCTTTAATGGCTACTGCTGATAAAGAAGATATTAGGGGAATTAGAGAAATGATCAAACAAAATCACGATGTTGGTTCTAACAGTAAACCTCCTTTGTTTACTGCGGATATGGATTATGCATATTGGCGTGACCGATTCGAACAATACATAGATTTTCATTGTCCAGAGCTTTGGGGTCCACTTAGAGAAAGATATGAGGTTCCAGTAGCCGAGGGATCTTATCGTGGTATCCCTCCAGCCAAGACGTATAAAGCTATGACTCCTGAAGAGAAAAAGGAGTATGACATCGAGAGAAAGGCTCATTCTGATATCTGTATGTGCCTAACTAAAGATGTCTTACGACTTTTCAAAACTCATGACATCACATACGATCTTTGAAAGGCTATTGAAACAAGATGTGGAGGAAACGAAAAGTATAAGGAGGCTAAACTAGAACTAATCAAGAAACAATATGATCTGTTTGATATTCTTCCTAATGAAACTGCATCAGGATTATTCACAAGGTACTCACAGTTGGTTAGTGAGTTAACCGAGGGAGGTTACAATTTCTCTCAGATTGAGGTGAATAAGAAGCTGTTAGATGTTCTGCCTAGTACTTGGGACGTAAAAGTACAATTTCTAAAGGAGAACCAAGAGTTAGCAAGAATGAACCTGGATGAGTTAATTGGTGTTCTTCAAGCTCATGCAATGGAGTTGAAGAAAAAGGAGTGTAAGTCAGGTGGGTTTGTTCAAGACCCGACATTATATGGAGGAAATGTAAACACCGGGAAGACATATGTTGGAATGGCCTTTATTTCTGATACTGGTTCTCCATTGCAGTCTACTGGTGCTCATCATCCAGTCTATGCTTCTGGACCTTCACTAGGTTCACAACAGCAAGTTACAATTTCCCCAGCTATTGAAGAACAAGCTGCTATCTATACAACTTTTCTGAGCTCCTACAAGGATTTGGTTTCCCAACCAAATTCTACACTAGAACTTGCTAAAGAAGACTATGCTCAACTGGATGATGATCATCTTGAGCAAATGGATTTAAACTGAAATATTGCCATGATCTCAAGAAGAGTTCAAAAAATCTTGCAAAGGACTGGACGCAAGAGTTTGGAAGGAAACGGCAAAACCAGCTTTGGTTTTGACAAGAGCAAGGTTTGCTGCTATAACTGTCAAAATTTGGGACATTTCGCAAGGGAATGCGAGAAACCCAAAGTTCCTCCATCGGGTTTTACGAAGCCTGGTGCTCCTAAAGCTCAAGAGAAGGATGAAGTGAAACAAGCGACAGCTGATGCTTTAGTTGTCTTCGAGCCTACAAACACGGACTGGAGTATGTTTGCTGAAAAGTACCAACAGTGTCTTATGGCTCACATTACTAATGAGCTACGCAATGAACCTGATGAGCCTTTGAACTGTATTTCATGCATTAAGTTAACTGAATCTTTAAAGTGCTTTCAAGAAGAAAACGTAGAATTAAGAGAAAAGATTGCAAAACTTAATGAGTCCAATAAATACTTAAAAGCTAATGAACAACTTTACGATAAGAAGATTGAGGCTTATAAACAAGACACTTAAAAGTACAAATCAAAGGTTTTTAGTCAACAAGATGCTATTAACCGCTATCTTGCTGAAATAGAATTGTTGAATAAGGAACTCTCTGATTTAAAAGTTGAGTATGATAACTATAAGAACAAGATTCTAGGTTCCTCTTCCTCTACAGTTGCCTTCAATGAAAATCCTTAATAAGCAAAGGACAGATAATAAAACTAAGACAGGACTAGGCTATGCTGAAGTCCCGCCTCCTACTGAATACTGTCATATGCCTGTTAAGGAAGACACTGAAGAGATTCCTGTTGACTATGCATTGTTATATGGTATCAAGTCAAAGGCAACTAAGCAAAACAAACAGGCAAAGGAGAAAACCAAGCGGCCAGAGTATCCTTCGCCTAAGTTTGTTAAGTCTGAAGTTGTATCTCCAGTTAGTGTTGAGGAGATAGTTGAGATTGAGGATATTACCGATAAGGAGTATCCTAAGGTTGAGAAGGTTGAGGTCAAATCAGAAAAGGTGATTTTGACGAATGAAGCTGTCCTTAAAGTACAAAATGATAAGGGCAAGAAAAAGGTTTTAAATGAGAAAACTCAAAATTTACAGACACCTATAAAGATTTTGAAAAATAACTTAAATGTGAACAATGAAAGAGTTTCATGTAAAAAACCTTCACCCTTAACCAATCAACCGAGGCAAACATCTTCTCAAACTTGCACACACTGTGCTTGTTCTAAGATTGCCTCACCATCTACTCCAATAAATCCTCAGCCTCAACCGATTGTTGAGAAACGTTCCTGTTTCTACTGCAAGAAACAGGGACATTTAATTTGTGATTGTCCCAAGCTTTCTCATCAGCGCTATGGGAGAGATATGCCTAGAACTTCCTTTTATAGAAATTTATTTTCACTTCCTAGGCGTTATTCCAACTATCCCAAGCCTGTTGAAAAGCAAAGTAATGTTGGGCTAAAACCTTTGCCAAAACAAAAGCCCGACATTGCTCCCAAACCAACTTCCGAACAATCTAAAGTTTGCAAAAGAAAGGAGTCTGCTAGTGACTCTTCCGTCATCAACAATAACATATTAGATGAAAATTCTGATTTATTGAAAAATAAAGTTTTTTCTGATGTGATTATTGTTGATGACCTTGGTAGACCTAAGTCTATAAAGGCTTGGGTCACCGTTTCTCACTAATCTCCTTACTTTTATGTGTTGCAGCAGTCAGAACATGTTAAAGATAGTGAATGGTTTATGGATAGTGGTTGCTCGTGACACATGACTGGCGATGTGTCTCTTTTGACGGATGTTAAACCACACGTCGGAGGACATGTTGCCATTGCTGGAGATACTGGAGGAACGATTACTGGAAAGAGAACGCTAACTAATGGGAGAGTTAGCTTTGAGAATGTGAATTATGTGGCTCAACTCACTTACAACTTGCTGAGCGTTTCACAAGTCTGTGATAAGGATTATACCACAGCATTCACAAAAACAGAATGTGTGATCTTGAAGTCGGGTTTCGTTATCCCTGAAGAATGGGTGCTTATGCGGGCACCACGGAGAAACGATACCTATGTGATGAACGTGCGAACTGTGGAGGCTACAAATGAGTACACTTGTCTCATGTCAAAGGCTTCAGAAAAGGAATCACTACTTTGGCATCGACGGATGGGACATATTCATTTTCGCAAAATGAATTTTCTTATAAATAATGATTTGGTAAACGGAGTTCCAAAACAGTCCTTTGCTCTAAAAGATGACTGTATTTCATTCCACAATGGGAAACTCCACAAAAAGTCTCATAAGTCCAAGGTAGTGAATTCTATTGCTGCACCACTGGAGCTCTTACATATGGATTTGTTTGGTCCTATTTCTACTAAGAGCATTGGTGGCCGATCCTACTTTTTAGTAGTCACCGATGACTACTCCAGATTTTCGTGGGTATACTTTCTTGCTGCGAAGAGCGAAACAGCAGATATTTTGGTGTATCTGTTGGATAAGTTGGCAAATCTGTGCAACTTAAAGGTGAAGAGACTGCGAAGTGACAATGGAACTGAATTCAAGAACTCAACTCTCGAGTTATATTGTGCCTCGAAAGGCATTGATCATTAGTTCAGTGCTCCAAGAACTCCTAAACAGAATGAAGTTGCAGAACGTAAGAATAGAACCATTATCGAGATAGCTCGAACTATGATAGCTGATTCTAAGCTACCTATCATATTCTGGGCTGAGGCAGTCATCACTGCTTGTTACGTTCTGAATCGAGTGCTCACGGTTAAGAAAAAGAACAAGACCTGTTATGAACTTTTCAATAACCGTAAGCAAACTCTGCAGTTTCTAGAGCCGTTTGGGTGTCCGTGTCTGATTATGATCCCAAAAGAAAAAGTCTCAAAGTTTGGAGATAAAGCTGTTGAAGGGATTTTTCTTGGTTATTCAGTTAATTCTCCAAACAAAAGAGTCTACATTAAATCAACACACCAGGTGGAGGAGCATTTTGAGGTAAAACGCTTGCGTTACACGGATCCTCCTCAAGGAACGGGTCCGGATTGGCTGTTAAACTATAAGGATGTTTTTAACTCTTTCGACATACCCGAAGAAGATGATGAAGAGGAGGAGTTGGTCACCCTACTTCATGGTATCAGTCTATGTCAAGACACATCTGCTGCAACACCCACTTCAACACCCACTTCAACACCTACTCCAACACCCACACCATCACCTACTACAACCGAACCATCTCTTATTACCCCATCACCGAATGCTCCTTCGACTTCAGGAACGATTAATGCAAAAGATCTTCCTGATGATCCTAATATGCCTCCTTTAGAGGAAGCCAAAGAAGAAGAAACGGTCTTCACCCATTTTAACGCTCATGATGAAGAAGATGAGGAACCACAACAACCCGCGCAATCTGAAAGTTCTACTGCTCCTGAGACTACAACTGTTCCTGCCACTGAAGGGGATATGAACAATTTGGAGTTAGTACTTGCGTCGGATGTAATCCCAGTGACACGTGTACATAAGAATCACCCCATCGATAATATTATCGGTGATCCTAATGCTGCGGTTCAAACAAGACAACAAATGAAACAAAATCCAAATCAACAAATGTTGACTCTGGTTGCTCGGATAAATTCTTGTCTTTTATCTCAAATTGAACCCAAGAAGGTTGATGAGGCCTTAAAAGATCCATCCTGGGTCGAGGCCATGCAAGAAGAATTACAGCAGTTCAACAAGCTACACGTTTGGGATGTAGTTCCGTTACCCAAAGGTTCTCACTTAACTGGCACTCGATGGGTATTTCTAAATAAGATGGACGATCGGGGTATAGTGATTTGATTGGTTGTTCAAGGTTTTAGTCAAATCGAGGGTTTGGACTATGATGAAGTCTTTGCTCTTGTGGCAAGATTGGAGTCTATTCGTATCTTCCTTCCATTCGCTTCTTTCAAGGAGTTTCGTGTTAACCAACTCGATGTTAAAAGCGCCTTCCTGTATGGACAAGTGGATATGGATGTGTACGTTAAACAACCTCCAGGTTTTGAAGACCCTGAGCATCCAGAATATGTTTACAAATTGAACAAAGCGTTATATGGTCTTCATCAAGCTCCGAGGCTTTGGTACGAGAGGCTCACTACTCACCTAATCAAGCATGGTTTTGTTCGTGGGAACATTGACAGTACTCTGTTCATCCGTAAAGAACAGACTGGGGATCGAGAAGATATGTTACTTGTGCAGGTTTACGTGGACGATATTATCTTTGGCTCTACAAATGAGGCAATGTGCAAGAACTTTGAGGAAATCATGAAGTCTGAGTTTGAGATGAGTGCGGTGGGGGAGCTCAAATTCTTTTTAGGTGTACAAGTTGAGCAGTCCGCAAAAGGTATTTATATTCATCAGTCAAAATATGTCAATGACATGTTGACTAGATATGACTTGCTCAATTGTAAAACCTATGGGACTCCTATCGAACTTAATGACAACCTTAGACTTGCTGAGGATGAAGAAGATTGCAAAGAAAAGGACTATCGTTCATGATAGGTTCTCTGATGTATTTGACTGCCTCTCGACCGGATATAGTGTTCACGGTATCCGTCTGCTCACGCTTTCAAGCCAAACCCAAGGTGTCTCACATGAAGGCGGTAAAGCGAATTTTTGGTTATCTCAAACATAGACCCAATCTTGGTCTATGGTATTCAAATGAGAAATCATTCGCTCTTACTGCCTATTCAGATTCTGATCACGGCGGCTGTAGCATAGACAAGAAGTCCACCACTGGTGGATGCCAATTTCTCGGATCTCGCTTGGTCTCGTGGTAGTGCAAGAAACAGACTATAGTTTCTCTTTCAACCGCAGAAGCTGAGTACGTTGCTGCTGCCAGTTGCTGCTCTCAGGTTCTATGGATTCAGCATCAACTGTGTGATTACGGGTTACTTCTTTCTATGACTCCTATTCACATAGATAACACTGCTGCCATATCTATCACACGCAATCCCGTACAACACTCTAAGACTAAACACATAGAACTTAGGTTCCACTTTATACGGGATTGCTTTGAAAAACACCTAATAGACCTTGTCCACATATACACCCTAAAGCAGAATGCCGACCTTTTCACCAAAGCTTTTTCGCGTACTCGATTTGATGAACTAATCAACATGATTGGTTTAAGGTTCTTTGTGACCAAAAAGTAATTTGTAACTTGGAACGTAACTTACTTGCTTTTATGTGTGTTATTAAAAAAAAAAATTTTTGGCAACAACCACTCTTTATACTTTTTAGTATTAAATAAATGCACGATTGCTACATTTGTCAGATAGACGTTGAGTTGTGTCTGTAAATAACAAGGGTTAACTTAAACATGGGGGGATAGACTTGCATTCGACGGGATGCCTGCAACAATGATCAAAGAGAGTGACTTTCAACTTTTTTATAAATGTGAAATTGCTACTAAATTGTGGAAGCATATTTTCAAATGGTAGAGGACTAACGAGGTCACTTTCAACAACACCAAGCAATTGATCAATAACACAGACAGCATTGAGCTCTCGAAAGAGCTTAGAAGTTGCTTTGATGTGGTGATTCAAATGGAGATTCGGATCTTATGGCGATACTGGAATGAAGTCATGTTCAACTTTAGACGCCTATCAAGCGAGACTCTTGTGGATGATGTCAATTTTTTTGCTTTTGGTTGGATTTACAAGCAGATGGAAACAGTGAAATTCAATTGGAAAGTTTGGAGTTGTAACCCCTAACTCTTCTCAAACTATCATTATGTAACCTTTTTCCCCCCTCTAGTTAGTTTCAATAAAATATGTAATTAGAAAAAAAGAAGTTAACATATAAAATAACTAAATAATAATAATAATAATAATAATAATAATAATAATAATAATAATAATAATAATCGTCGTCGACGACAACGTCATAATTATAATCATAATCATAATAATTCATTGAGTTAAGTATCTGGAAATGCATCCAACTTGTCCCGAATGTCTATTGTATGTATCATACTTATGGAAGCTGTATTTAATGCATTCAACTTTCAAAAACGGTTTATTGTATGTATTTTGATGATGCGTCGGCTGTTTACGATGCCACGTGACGTCCCTAAAAGATGACATGTCATCAAAATACATACAATAAACTGTAGTTGAAAGTTGGATGCATTAAATACATCTCTCGTATGTATGATACATACAATAGATATTCGGGACAAGTTGGATGCATTTCCAGATACTTAACCCTAATTCATTTTGCTAGCAACATACTTAACCCTATGGGCCTGTTTGGCAAGGAGCTTTTGGAAGCTTTTAAGAGCTTTAGTTTTTCGTTTTTGAATAAAAGCTCCTATTAAATTAATATCTGCGTTTGGATGTGTAAGCTGAAAGCTTTTAACTATTTTTAAAAAGCTCTGAAAAGCTTGTATGTGAAACGCTAAAGGAACTAGCGTTGAAGTTTTGCAAGAGCTTTTAGTTATGTAATTTACCAAAATGACCTCATGAAATTGGTTATTTTCTAAACTCCATTACTGCTTCCTTATTTAATTTTACTCCGTTGACATAGAAAAACAACTTTATCATGTCCAATAAACATGCACATTCTTTATCTATTTTCACTGTCTAATAATTATTAGCCTTCGCAACTTTATCAAAAAATAAAATTTAAGATAGTTGAATTTTTAAAAAAATTTGATTTCTCAACATTCACATATATATTATTAACTCATATGTAGTTTATATATATTCACAATATATATTAGTTTTATTATGAAACTTTCAATTTGGTAAAGTTATTGTTTACATATGTTATCATTTATTTTATACCAATGTTTTTATATGTCATTTTACACTTTAAAGTTAAAGCTACTTTACCAAACACTTTTATATAAATAAATTTACAGCTTACAAACTACAGCCTACAACTTACAACTATTTTACAAAATATACCCTAATAATCATCAATTTTGCCCGCAATTATTATTATTATTATTATTATTATTATTATTATTGTTATTATTATTATTATTATTATTATTATTATTATTTTTATTATTATTATTAAAAAACATTCTCTCCAACTGAAAAAAAACCTCGCGGAATATTTTTTAGCCCGCAACATACACACACAAAGTTATGAAAAAATCTTTTCGACAGTACCTTAATTTTGCAAACGTACTCAAAAAAACCTTTCAAAACTTTTGGTGACATATAAAATCGCTAATAATTGAAGTAATTATACCTAATTGATAAGGTTAATAAACATAAACAAACTATATATAATAAAAATATAAATAAAAACTAAATACTTATCAACTATAAATCATTTATCGCAAGATAGGTAGTCGGATTGAGGGGAAAAATTGCAAGAAGACAAAATAGGTATCAAATGAAAAACCTACTAACAAAACTTTTATTGACATATAAAGCCGCTAATAATTGAATCAATATACTTACTTATAAGCTTAATAAACAAAATATAATTACAACGATACTAGAAAATATAAAGCATTCAATTGAATCATCGGTACAACGTACGGATAATGATTTAGTAATAATATTATATAGACTAGTTAATTAATATATGCGTTAGTAAATGTGATTTACACGTTGATTGTAATATTATGTATTATTTGATTTTTGTGAATAATATATTGATTGAGTTTTGATTGATTGAAATGTTAACAATATATTATTTGGATATTGTTAGATGGTTATGCATCATGTATTGTTTGAATCGTTCATGTATATAAAATTTTGAGTAAATTACATTGGTTCATGTGGTTATCCCTATATTACGGACCCAATTCTCTGGTCGGGTATTGTGCGAATCCAGTCCATTGATCTGAATTTTCATTTCACCCCAAATCCCTCCTCCCATTCAAATAGGGGTAAAAATGTCTTTTACTTATTTCTTTTATTTTCTTTAATTATTTTTATTTTTATTTTGAGTATATATAATAATAAAATCTGTTATTAAGATATTGGAACAATCTTGTGAACAATACATCAAATCTTTTTCAACATATAAATTCATACCAGATGAATTATAAAAATTAACCATATCACTTCCAAAACATTATAATCCTTCACGGCAACTACCATTTCACCGTCAAAACACTCCGTGTCTCTGTCACTTGTTCCGAAAATCGTAAGTCATTCTCACAATAACCGCCGGCAACAATAAGCCACGATCTTCACCATCATGATCACTTGATCTACATGTCTATTGAATCCCACTCATGACCACCATGAACTTTCACGTACAAGCACCCAACTCAGGAATTAGCGATATGACTCCTGTTGGAAAATGTTGATTGCATTTTCATCAACTTTGGACATAAATAACTATAATTATGTTTCATATATATAGTTAATCATGTGTGGGTTTGTGTTCTCCTTGATGAGAGCTTCGCAATGAGGTAAGATATGTCCAAAACGGAGTTAAGGTGAATGAGATATTGAATCTTGAAGTGAGCTACTTGAAGCGGAAAAAGTGCAAGTTAAGAAAGGCATGGGACTTAGTCCCACATCGAAAATTCATGTATATTTTGAGCTATTTATGAGCTATTTGATGTAAGTCATGGTGTGATTTCTTCCCGTGGTTAGCTTCCAGAAATTTTTATATATGGAACCGATTGATTCCATTTATCAAAAATATTTTTCGGTATCTGTTTCAAATTTATAACGATTGATTAAATCGTTTGTTTGTTTTGAAAGATACTAGCTTGCTGACCAAGTTAATATTCTAGTATAAATATTACCCTTGGTCCCATTCGATCATGACACAAAATAAAAAAAATCACAGAATTATTAGCTTCTAAACTTCGTCACCTGCAACTCAAATACAGTGCCGGCCCTGGCTATGGGCGGGCCGGGCGACAGCCCGGGGCAGCAAACAAACAAGGGCATTAAGTTTTCGATTCAAGTTATTATATAGTAGGTTCATTTACATGGGTGAATTTGATCATAGAACTTTTTTCATACAGTACTTCAATGGAGGAACTGGAAATGGATTTTAGATGTAGAGTTTGGAAAAGATAACTCTGCAACCCCTAAAGTTTTGATATGCTTAACTTTTCACCTTCTATTCATTAAAAAGTTATAATGCAACCCCTAAACTTTATAGTTTGTTACTTCAGCCGTGTTAACTTTCCTTAATTTTAAATTTTTAGGCATACGTTTGTATATACTTACCATGAAATGCAAATCGCATCATAATTCACATAAAACTATATTTATAATCTTATACATATTTTTGAGAATTATTCACACTTTTGATGAGAACTAAAATTATTTCGAGAAAAAAACATCTAAAATAACTACATGAGTAACATTAATTTATATACTGTTTCCGTCTCATAACAATTGTCCACTTTACCATTTTGTGTTGTTCTAAATAAATGTCCATTTTCATATTTAACTAGTTAAAAAATACTTTAATGGGTAGATATATTATTTGATTGATGAAAAACTGTGTACAAAGTCAAAGTGGACATTTTTACCGAAACGAGAAGAGTATAAGTTATTTAATTTATTGTTTAACAGCCTATAACAATTGGACGGGCTATCATACTTTACGGAACAACGTCGTTCATTTATCTCAATTTTTAATCTGACAACTAACAAATTCAATTGCAACTAGCTATAAACCCTCTATCAATAACTTACCGTAAGCTCGTTGAAAATAAAAACTAAGAAAATAATGTTGTTTATACACAAAATTTGAAGAGGGCATTTTTCGACTATCTCGCCGCCCAGGGCATCGAAAAGCTCAGGACCGGCCCTGCTCAAATACGTACGATTCTTTCATGAACTTTCAGGCTAGTGATCACCCCCGGCTGTACGTCAGTTATTATCGTTGTATCCTGGGAAACATACCTGAATATGTTTTAAGGGAACCGTGTTCAACATGGGCCTCGGTTATTTCGATATCCTTTTATCGATTCGTTCATTTATACTTTTGTTTGCTGCTTTCTGTTATGCTACAGGTTTCGTTTTTGTAAAGCATTTGTCCTACACTACCCTTGCTCGGTCACTGATGGTGTTAACACGAGTTACCACTGTTTTGTTTTTATTTTATTTTGAATCTAAGTTTTTAATTTTTATCAATTTGTATTAGATCTAGATTTCTTGCAAATGATGTTGGTTGGTTTTCAATATGAATTTTGGGGTTTTGTTGATTTTTTACGATCAGATTAATTTGTGTGAAGAGTGATCGAAATAGGTGACCGGAAAGGGAACGGGATTGAAGCAGATTGGTGGGACTGTGAGAGTTTATAAGATTGATTAATTCTAGTTTATTGTTTTTGATATTAACATAATGAATTTATTGAAAAGGAATGAAAAAATCAAAGAAAATGTAATAGAGTGTTAAAACGAAGAAGATGATGAGAGTTCAGGTGGTGGCCGTTGGGGTGTTGTGATAATGGGTTACTTTGATTTTGTTTTTGTATTTGGTTACTCCAATATATTCCGTTCGTCCTCAATCTATTGTCCAGTATTCTTTTTTGAGATATCCCAATTTAATTGTCCACTTCCATAAATAGAAAAGAATAATGAGATAAAGTTTAATTTTGCCCCTAATTTATATATGTAAGACAAAAAGGTAGGTAAAAAGTAGATGGTAAAATTGTCTTGTTACCAAAAAGTAAAAGAGATGGTGATGTTTTTCTTAAACTGCGTTTTTTGGTCTGGGGACAATAAAATTGGGACGGAGGAAGTATATAAATGAGTGATTAAATAAATAAATTAAGGGTAGTTTAGTCAATTCATGTGCATTTGAGTGAACAAAGGACTGGTAATGAAATGAAAATTCGAGTCCAGGGACTGGATTCACACAATACCCAACCCGAGGACTGGATACATAATATAGTGATAACCAACTGGCAATGTAATTTACTCTATAATCTTTGTAGTAAATGAGGTGGGTGAGTAATGATGATTTAGACTTTGAAGATTAGAGTATCTCCAATGATAAAGTCATTCCAAAATCTTTTTTATGTGCCAACTAATTTTCCTTAAAAAAGCTTTATAAAAAAGCTTTAGCTCTAATGTAAAAAGCTTTTCAATAGCTTTTTTAAACCACAATGAAGGGTGCAATGTATAAATAATTGGGCTAAAAAGCTTTACCTCCAAAGCTTGATAAATCTCAAGCTTTTCATTCAAAAAGCTTTTGCTTCAATGAAGTAAAACTTTATCAACCACTTTTTTGCTAAAAAAAAACTTTAGATAAATTCTTCATTGGAAGTGCTTTTAGGGAACCACAAAACAAAAGAAAAAGTGAGGGTATTTTGATCATTATACAATGCTTTATCGGACTAATTGGCTAGTTGTTTGATGGAAAGACAAAATAAAAATAATACTCTCCCTATAAAAAAAATAAATGTACACATTTGTTTTAAAATAATTATCTACTTGCAATAAGTAACTACTATAAATCATTAAACTCTCAATTTTATCCTCATTTATTACTATAATAATAATAATAAATCATCTATCTTTGGTAATGTTTACATCAAGAAAATATCAACATTCTAAATTATTACTATGGTAATGTTTACAAAGTTATATATATTTGTTGAGTGGTGATTTGTACACCATAAAAAAAATACTCATACATCATTTTGATGTATTACTGTACTATACAATACAACCATTTAAAACATAACTAGTGGTGTATGGCTACTTTTTGGTGGTATACAAATCACTACCCATATTTATTTGGTATAATTACATAATATGCATTAAATGATTAAAAAAAGGAAGTAATTTAGAGGTATTATTAAGTGAATGGTAAATGAGAGTTATTAGCGATATGTATGTATTTATATAGCCATTTACACTAATATGTTAGAGGATAATTTAGTCATTAAACAATGGATCGTGTCTTGGTTTCAAAAACTAGAATCATTATTTAAATCATCGTTTTTTGGTTCCTAATGAAAAATTGTGGATGAATAACGTGTTGTGTATGAGACTTTGTACATTCTTTTAAAAACAATTTTTGACAATTTAAAAAAAGGATTTTGCTATTTGTAGCCCTAAGGGTTATGTTTAAGAGTTATATTCGTGCATTAAAATGTTGTATATTAGGTTAGTTGGGGAAGTTATATTCAGATGGTGAGTGGTTATTATTAAGCTACAAACATTCAATGCGTATCTGAATTTCTTATTTATAGCCTTAAGACTACGTATAGCATTTTCCTTTAAGAACCCTTATTTTCTAACGTTGAAAAACCTTAATTTCTTACTTTAAATTATGTTATCTATATTAACACAATCCCCCTGCGAATTCTAAGTGCCTTAATGCACGTCTAAGGGAGGTTTCAGCGGGGCACATTTTCTTTATAAACTTACATTATTCAAGATGTAAAATGTCTATTATGCCTTTATAATTATTTAACATATATTTATTTCAACAGTCAATCAACACTAGCAAATAGTCTGTGCAATTCGGCGGTAACAACTTTTTATCTATTTTTGTTACGTACAATAGTATGTTCGTCAATATAATGTCATCTTTGAATATTTATGTCATTATATAATCGATGATGATTCAATTGGTTAAATAACATGTTAAGTTCTCTACAAATAATTATAGAATGTTCGTACAAATTATATATGCTTATGTCAATGATCTTTTTATTTCTTTCTACGTAGAACATAACTTTATTAACAACTTTGTAAATAGATTATATAAGTTCTAAGAAAGTAATTATATCACCTTGTTCTAACAAAACTAAAATGTAAATAAGTAATTTAGAAATGGGTTAAGTGCCTGGAAATGCATATAACTATATGTGAATCTTCATTGTGTGCACGTAACTAAATTGATCTCCATTGTATGTACGAAACTTTTATTGATCTCCATTGTGTGTATATATGTGATGTGTGTTGGAATAGTGCCCAATATCATAACTAATTGGTAAGAATATCATTAAAAGTAGAGTCCTTTTTGGGTCGTCCTTAATGAACAGTAAGAGAAATAAATAGAGAAATAATATTAATTGTAATTAATATTATAACTGGTCTATTAATTGAATATTAATTGAAACTAAAAGAATATTCTGGAAGCATGATCCAACCGCCGGTTGAAACCGGCGGCTGAAGTCAAAAGGATTGAGGCAGTGGAACACGCGGATCCAACCGCCGGTTGAAAGGTCCAACCGCCGGATGGGATTCTGTCCCACATCGGTCAGGGGATGAAACCCTGGACATCCTCCTCCCCTATAAATAGGGACCTCCCCTATGCTTTCAAGGAATCCCAGAATTGAATAGAGTTCAATTCTTTCTCTTTTTCTTATTCCTACTCCTTGTGAGAGTTTACACGACTTAGAGTCAGAACCCTAGGAGTTTGGGAATTTCTTTTAGTTCTTGGGTGTGAGCCATTAGAGGTGTTCTGGTTTGGGCACTCGCCTCCAAGTAAGAAAGCTCTGCAAGATCATCTGCGTGTGAGAAATTGATTTTCTCAAAGGTTAGTATTTTCCTCTTTATCTATTTGTTTTATTGCTTTTATTTATTCAAGTTAAGATCCCTTATGGTTTAGTTTCCCAATTGCCCTAGATTAATTATTTTGTTATAATTCCGCTGCGTATATTAATCTAGTTAGGGAATAGAAAACCCAATAATGGTATCAGAGCCTTAGTTTAATAAATACTAGCATTTAATTATCTACAATAGTATGTAGGTAAAGATAAATTGGAAATAGACTGTCTAAATTGGTAAACAGAATTTACACTTTAGACCATGTATTTTGAATTGTTTTAAAATATACCCTTAAATTTTAAAATATTTTAAAATAGAACCGCAGACCTTAAAAGTTAAGAGAGACTTTACATATGTTATGAGCTATAAGTATATGTATCATTAAAGTTAAATACATCGTCAGTCAATTGATAAATCGGATCACCCATAGTGAACAAACTATAAGAGAGGTAAAAGGTGGGTCGCTCTACTTCCCTAAAGAAGTCAGGTTTTTATTATGCTTCGCGCTGACCTGCTTCTCCGCTTCTTTGTGCGTTCAATGGAGCTACCAAGGACTTTTGATATGATGATTGTTGTGGGTAGAATTTTCACTAACCATGCAGGATCCCGGATTAGTAACTATGCTAAGTGTTTATAAGGATCCTAGATTGTTCTTGGATAATTCATGTGCGGGATATTGAACTTACAATCTAGACAAGAGAAGGTATGATCTTGACTTGCTATATTATGCAGGATCTTCAGGTATGTCTATATTATCCTCAAAGATTATGTTAAAATAGGGATAATTGTCATTTAGTCTTACTGTTGAGATTGTTATATCTTAGGATTCCGGTAGGGATATTGTCTCCTATTTCAGGATCACCAACTTATAATTATCCCGAATATAACTAAATCTGGGATAATAGAATGTCTTGGACTTAGTATTATTTTGTTAATCTTATAATATATGCTTATTATAAGGATCCCAGATATCATATATCTCGGGATCCCAGATATCATATATCTCGGGATCCCTTTTGCTACTAATGTTTCCGCGTGTTTATTAGGTTTTGACTAGGTCATGAGAGACGTGGGAAGTTAGTTTCGATTTCCATGGATCGTATACTACTTGGAGAATATTTGAACTACAGAGAAGGGAGTCAACACGCTCAATACTCAGTCAAGTGAACGTTGGGGACGCTCCACCAAATCTCGGGGATGATCCCGGATATTTCGGAATTCTTTGTTAATGATCTGTAGTATATAAACGAGGTTTGAATGATCGATTAGGCTAACTGATATTCATCACTTACACTCAATTACACGCTCTGCAACTCGTTTACACTTCCACACTTAACCATGTTCGCACTTAGACGATCATTCTTGCGCTCTTTAGTTTGTAACTTCGTTTTATTAAATAAGAAAACATAAGGCAAGGATCGATTGATCCTTCCCGAGGTTTTGTGCCGGCGATCTATCATAGATCAAGGGTTTTCCTCGTACATCGCTGTGTTCTTGCACCTTTCATTCATTTACTTTATTAAATTTGCATTCTTTATCATACTTACTGTATTATCCCGGAATTATCCCGGATTATACTTGTTTTTCTGCATTTATCTATGTAACACCCGCCAAATTAGGACTAGTAATTAGTGCCTAACTCTCTGTTAATACATGTAATTAGTTGGTTTTAGGCAAATTAATGTATCGAAATATATATTGTTGAATATATACAAGTATGCGATTTGATTAAATCGTACATGTTTCAAATCGAATGTAATTCGGTTCAATTAAATACGGACGTTGGTGAACAATTTTATTAAATAAGAAAAACATTATTTAATAATGATATTATGCCCCAAAATGTTGTTTTGATAATATTCCAATTACTTTTCGTATTGTATGATAAACGTCTACGCGACCAAACCATTTAACGCGCAAACAAATCGAAACAAAATTTGTACGTTTTATAACACGATAATTAAGTAATTGGTAAAATACTCCCTCAAAAATATTAAGGAAATACTCGTATTTTAAAACTCGTGTTTAAACACGTAAAATAATTATTTAAAAGTTTAAACGAACGAGAGAACGAACACCGCACGGAGCGCGTACGCAGGAGAACGAAAACTGGTGAAGCCCACACACGGTGGACCCTACCAGCCGGGCCCCCCTCCTTTCCCCTTCTTTCCCTCCTCTTTCCTTCCTTCTTCTCATTTCACCATCTACCTTCCTCTCTCTTCCTCTCTTTTTCTCTCAAAACCCACCAACACCATCACCATTAAATCCACTAAAAACACCACGAAACGAACCCGGATCGTCAAGCTCGTTTGGAGAAAAGTGACCACCTCGCAACGATCTACATTTCCATCTTTCTGAATTCCTCACGCGCGAAGTTGTAAGTTTCCGACAAAACCCGCAACTCCTCGATTTTTAGTGTTTTCAAGTTCTAATTGTTTCTCTAAGCTTGAAATGTCCATCTAAGGGTTGGGTAAAAGAATTGGACCAAACGGAAACCGGAAAACTCGTTTTTGGCTCAAAATCCATCGAACAGTCTTAAGTGTCGCATAGGCCGTCCAGTATACCGTCACTTCTTGCGACACTTAAGTGCCACATTGAGTGACGCATAAAACCCTAAAGTTGAGTCACTTAAATAAGTGCCGCATAAAACCCCTTTTTCCCGACACTTACCTCTGTCACTTGTCTAGTGACGCCTAGAACCCTTATCCGACACTAACACCCGACACTACCTTAGTGACGCCTCACTATGCGTCACTTCCATAAGTGACGCCCTCAGCCTAAATTTTACTATTTCATGCGTCACTTCCTAAGTGACGCCTAAGCCCCCAAGTGACGCTATAAGTGACGCATAAAACAGAAGGTTTCAAACTATTTTTACACTAAGCGTCGAACTTATGCAACCTCAAATACTTATACAATATGACTCCTAAAACGTTGTAAAACATTTTTTTCAAGTATAACACCTCGAAATCAATATGATAACATCAAGATTATTATTACAAACAATCACCAACGGGCCGTACACATTTTCAAAACACTTAGACAATCAACCAAATTGTAATCATTTGGACATTCTAGTTGGACAAACAACTACAACGTAGTCTTATTAGATACCTTCTCATGTTTATAACCATCGTGTGTCGTAGACACCCTCAGGTTACAAGTCTCGGACTTCAATTCTTAGATAATCAATCTCATTTTATTAAGATAAACTCTTCAGACTCAGGTGATGTAACACCCCCAAATTTATTGTTTAGCGGAAGCAAGATTTGGGTGTTACTAATCAATAACAAAGCACATAAGATAAAGCGAACGACTCTAAATGCGTCGTTTTAAACATTACATAAATAATATAAAGGTTTTACATTGCTGTTCTTGTTACAATAGCTCATAGCTAAAAGTAAAAGATTCTAAGGCATATCTAATTGTACAAAATATAGAAATGCATATGAATCTTCTGAAATCTGAATGCGACTCGAGCTAATATGTCATGAGCAGATCTACTACTGCTGGGTACCTGAGAATACATGCTAAAAGGTCAGCTAAAAAGCTCGTGAGCTCACAGGTGTAAGTTAATGAAATCCAACTTATGAACCACAAGATTTAGTTTAGTGATTTGCAAACATGCAAATAAAATATGAGTGTATATTATTGCCATGAGCACATAGTTTGAGCTTAACTGAGTGTGCCAGGATCCACATTCAAGGACCTGATCGAGTTTGCCCCCGGCATGTGCCTAATCTACACATGTATGAACAAATGAAAATGCATCCGTTCGACCGCAGTCGTGGTAGCGCGACTACCCCGGACGGGGATTGTCAATCCCATATGGTACCATACACTAACATTCACGCTATCGCAATATAAACAAACTATGTTGTGAGGGACTTCATGATTAGATAAAACAAACTCATGTAATCAATATATCGATGTTTCGTACTTGTGTTCATATGTAAAACAAATCTGAGCATGTATTCCCACCCCTGGGTTGAAAACAGTAAAAATGAGGGGCTATGAGACTCACCTGAGCCTTTGCGTTTATGTCAATAAACGTGAGTCGAGTGCTAAACAGCTGGTAGGTTCTCCGAACCCGTAACCTTCTAATGTCCTAGACATATAAGGCTATATAAGTAGATGTCCCGTAAGACCATCCATGCTAGTGTTCATCCCACTAGTTATGTCCAAATACGTTTGGTTGGTGTTTGAAAGTGTATACGGCCCGTTGGTGATACGTTTGGCTTTAATTATAAATCTTCCGTAAGGTTTTCTTATGGGTATTCATAAGTATCATTTGGAGAATATTATATGTGACAGTAAGATACTTATATATACGTACATATATATACCCGTGAATGTCCCATCCGACAATAGTCTTTCGTAAGGTATGTATATTTATTCATGATTATCTATCCGATAATAAGAGTTTTATTTAAGTGTTTCACTCATCCGACAATAGTGTTTGCGCCAATGTGTAAGTACTCGGGTCATGGGTTATTCGACAATCATGATTTGGATCCGTGAATATGGATCCGTCAATAAGTAATCACGGATACATTTTATCCGATATTAAGGTTTTCGTGTCATTCTATCCGACAATTAAAGCTTCCGAGAATAAGAGTTTTATCTCCGTGATTAGTTCCGACAATGATATACGATAATGATGAGGATTTTATTTAAGTTTTATTCCGACAATGATAATGGTATTTTGCTCCGTGAGTATTGGTCCGACAATGGTATTCACGGACAATACTTGGGCTTTGCGATACTGTTCATGCGACAATAATGAGGATTCACGGGTTTGTGCGATCCGACAATCGACTTTATTCATGGAATGGTTCGACAATGAGGTTATTCACGGACTTTTGGTATTCACGGAATGCCTAATCCGACAATAGGCATTGTCGGATTTTGGCATTCACGGACAGAAGGTTCGTAGTTCAGTAAGGTTTTTCACTCGATTTCATTTAACTATTTAATTAAGTAAAAGTTAGTTAAATTCATGGAATGTTATTTACGGATTGTTATTTATGGATTTTTATTCACGGATTGTGACAGTGAGTAGTGCGACATTAAGTTATGCGGCATTGAGTTACAAAGTATATATGTTATGTATCACTAAAGTTATGGTCCGAAAGTGTAAATTTTGAAACTTAGGGTCCAAAAGTGCAGTTTTTCGAGAGTTAATCCGACAGTCAAAGTCAATCCGTGAGTCAAAAGGTCAAATTGTCGGAGTCATTGTCGGATTATTTTACTATTGTCGGACTTTTACTATTGTCGGACTTAGATTTTTACCCGTGTTAAAACATTAATTTGGTTAAGTAAAACTTAACGAATCGTTCTGAAATTTTTACACAAGATTCTCCTATGTCTTAGCTTTCCAAAACGTATTTTTGCATCGATTTTAACCAAGCACAACTCGAGATATAATTTTACAAAGTGAAAGTGGTCCAACAGTTCTTTTAGTTGACATATGTGTACCAATCTGGTCATATCTCAAGTTTTACAAAACTTAACAAAAAGTTCCAGTATGATTTGGGAAACTAACAAAATTTTTGATCTTTTCCCACTGGTCTAAAGTTCTAATTCGTTCCATATCCCAAGATATACCCATTTTTATTTGGTCAAAGTTCTGGTCAGATTCATCAGATCTTCTATGTACTTTTATTTCAGTAACTAAAAATAGCAAATGAACTTATATTTTTGTGAGGCTTATGGATTTGAAAAGTAGACTTCTTAAACTTGATTTTAGGCTCAAGAAACGTTCATTTTAATTAAGATATGAATTTTATAAAAATCGTGGAAGTTTGACCAACTTTCTGAACAGAACGTATAACTCAAGATTACGAGTTTTAAATCGCGTTTCGGTTAATGTTTTGGACATGCAAGAGTTGAGTGAACACTAACACATGTTAATAACCATATAGAAAGTAGAACTTCTTGAAATAAAAGAGTTCTTACAAGAGGATCAAAGATCTAAGGTCGAAATGCAAGGAGGATGCGATAACCGAGCTTTTCCTTCGATTTTCTTCAAGAACTTGATGGTGGCTCTTGGTGGAGTTGTGGTGATGGCTGGATTTCGACCAGGGAGTGAGGGTGAGCAGATTTTTGAGAGTGAGGGAGTAAGAGAGTGGGTGTAGGGAGTGATGGGTGAATTGGTGAGTGGGGGTATGGTGTGCATGTGTATGTGTGTGTAAGTGACCAAAGAAGTGAAAAAGGAGGTGGGGTGGTTTAAGTGAGAAAATCAGCAGATTTTCCTGGGCCCCACAAGGTGTTTTGGTCAACTTTTAAATTTCCCAAAGTTACATTAAGTTCCGTGGTCGTTTACCCAATCGTTTCGACGTTTATTTAGGCGTCAAACGTTTAATACGCGTGTTTGAATAATGATTTAAATCTCAATATTTTTACTTGAAGTATTTTATCAAAATACTTAATAATGAATAATAATAAAAATATAATTTGTGTTTATTTCATTTTTCGGGCGCGTTTCACGCGTTTTTGGTCGTTTCTGAGCATTATATGTGATACGAAATGTTTATGAAACATTATCGCATTAATATTTGGAAATAAGTATGTTTATCAAATAATCTCATATTATTTAATAAATAGAGTTCACCAACGTCCGCATTAATGTATCGGGATCCGCCCGATATGAAAATGCACGATTTATCAAATCGCGTACGTGTGTATTTATATAAATATATCAATACACATAATGATACATATAATTAATCCTAATTACATGTATTTACACATATGATCAGGCACTAAATATAGCCCTAATTTGACGGGTGTTACATTCTCCCCTTGTTAAAAGAATTTCGTCCCGAAATTTAGTTCTGAGTCGTGGTATGAGGGGAGTCCGTGAACAAGTGTGGATATTTGAGTCGCATTTGGTCTTCCCGTTCCCAAGTGAATTCCGGACCACGCCGCGAATTCCACTGGACTCTGACGATGGGAATACGACTTTGTTTAAGTTGTTTGACCTCACGGTCCATGATTTCAACAGGTTCTTCAACAAAGTGAAGCTTTTCGTTGACACGAATCTCGTCAAGGGGGATAATAAGTGTCTCATCAGACAGACATTTCTTTAAATTTGAAATGTGAAAGGTAGGGTGCACACTGCTGAGTTCGGACGGCAGTTGCAATCGATAAGCCACCGGGCCGATCCTTTCAAGGATCTCGAAGGGTCCAATGTATCTGGGGTTTAACTTCCCGCGTTTGCCAAAATGAATCACGCCTTTCCAAGGCGATACTTTCAAGAGTACTCGATCCCCAACCTGGAACTCGAGTGGTTTGCGTCTCACGTCAGCATAACTTTTCTGACGATCACGGGCAGCTTTGAGTCAGTTCTGAATCTCAGAGATTTTCTCTGTGGTTTCGTGTATGAGCTCGGGACCAGTGAGTTGGCTGTCTCCCACTTCGGTCCAACAAATCGGTGATCGGCACTTACGACCGTAAAGTGCCTCGAATGGTGCAGCTTTTATGCTGGCATGATAGCTGTTGTTGTAGGAAAACTCGCACAATGGCAGATGTCTTTCCCAGTTGGCACCGAAATCAACTACGCAAGCTCGTAGCATATCTTCCAGTGTCTGTATGGTTCGTTCGCTTTGGCCATCAGTTTGAGGATGGTACGCGGTACTCATATCGAGACGAGTACCCAATGATTTCTGAAGTGATTGCCAAAAGTGAGATGTGAAACGAGCGTCTCTGTCGGAGATAATTGAGATTAGGACACCGTGTCGGGTAACGATCTCCTTGACATAGATTTGTGAAAGGCGCTCCATCTTATCGGTTTCCTTGATTGCAAGGAAGTGAGCGGATTTAGTGAGACGATCGACGATCACCCAGATGGTATCGCAACCGCTCGGTGACTTGGGCAATTTGGTTATGAAGTCCATAGTGATTTGCTCCCATTTCCACTTGGGAATACTGGGTTGTTGGAGCAATCCGGAAGGTTTTTGATGTTCAACCTTGACCTTGGAACAGGTAAGGCATTTGTTGACATAGCCGGCAATTTCGGCTTTCATGTTCGGCCACCAATAGAATTCCTTGATGCCGTGATACATTTTATCGGATCCAGGATGGATAGAATATTTGGACTTGTGAGCTTCATCCATCACTAAGTCTCGCAGGTTTCCAAAGGCAGGCAACCAGATTCGGTTCATGAAGTACCTAACTCCATTAGGTTTGATTTCAAATTGCTTATCCATGCCTCGCAAGGCTTCATTCTTAACATTCTCGGGTTTCAAAGCTTCGAGTTGGGCAGTGTGAACCTGAATGGTGAGGTCATTATGAATAGTCATACTGAGAGCTCGGACTCGAAGTGGTTTTACACGCTCCTTACGGCTGAGGGCCTCGGCAACAACATTTGCCTTGCCAGGATGGTAACGGATCTCGCAGTCATAATCAGTGAGTAGCTCGACCCACCGATGTTGTCTCATGTTGAGATCCTTTTGGTCAAAGATGTGCTGGAGGCTTTTGTGGTCGGTAAAGATGGTGCACTTAGTGCCGTAGAGGTAATGCCTCCAGATTTTGAGAGCAAAGACAACAGCTCCCAACTCAAGATCGTGGGGCGTGTAGTTCTTCTCATGAATTTTGAGTTGTCGTGAAGCGTAAGCAATCACTTTGTCTCGTTGCATCAGCACGCAACCGAGACCTTGTTGAGAAGCATCGCAGTATACCACGAAGTCATCAGTGCCTTCGGGTAAAGATAGAATCGGAGCACTGCAAAGCTTTTGTTTCAGAAGTTGGAATGCTGACTCTTGTTTATCAGCCCAGTTGAACTTTTTGTCTCTCTGAGTCAGGGTTGTGAGTGGTTGAGCTATTTTTGAGAAATTCTCAATGAATCGCCGATAGTACCCGGCCAACCCCAAGAATTGGCGTACCTCGGTGGGAGTGGTTGGCGCTTGCCAGTTTTTGATGGCTTCTATTTTCGATGGATCAACATGGATTCCTTGACTATTGACAACATGCCCAAGGAATTGAACGGATTCTATCCAGAATTCACACTTGGAGAATTTGGCATATAACTCCTCATGTCTGAGTAATTCTAGAATGGTTTTGAGATGTTGCGCATGTTCTTGTTCGTTTCGCGAGTATATGAGGATGTCATCGATAAAGACAATGACGAATTTGTCAAGATAAGGTTTGCACACCCGATTCATCAGATCCATGAATACCGCCGGTGCGTTGGTTAAGCCAAAGGGCATCACTTGGAATTCGTAATGCCCGTAGCGAGTTCTGAAAGCAGTCTTCAGAATGTCGGTGTCGCGAACTCGAAGTTGATGATAACCCGACCGAAGGTCGATCTTCGAATAAATACTCGACCCTTGTAGCTGGTCGAACAGGTCATCGATACGAGGGAGTGGATATCTGTTTTTGATGGTTAATTTGTTCAACTCCCGGTAGTCGATACACATTCGGAAGGAACCGTCCTTCTTTTTCACAAACAAGACCGGAGCTCCCCAAGGTGAAGAACTCGGCCTAATGAATCCTCGATCCAGGAGCTCCTGTAGCTGGGTAGAAAGCTCCTGAAGTTCAGATGGGGCTAAGCGGTAAGGTGCTCGGGCTACTGGCGCGGCACCCGGTATAAGATCGATTGAGAACTCAACCTGTCTAGTCGGAGGTAGACCAGGTAGTTCTTCTGGAAAGACTTCTGGAAAGTCTCTAACAATTGGCACATCCTCAAGTCGTTTCTCTTCTGACTTTTTCTCGGTGATGTGCGCGAGGATGGCAGGATATTCCTTTCTGAGAAACTTTCGGGTTTTCAGACAGGAGATGATGTTTAGTCCCGTTCTGCCGGTCTCCCCTTGTATGACTAAGGTTCTACCAGCAGCGAGAGGAATACGGATGACTTTTTCAAAACAAATGATCTCAACTCGGTATTTGGACAACCAGTCCATTCCGACAATGATGTCAAAGCTTCCGATCTCGACGGGTATAAGGTCAATAGAGAAAAGTTCGTCGGCGAGATTTAGAGTGCAATTAGGTATCACACTGTTGGTCTCAATGAGTTTACCATTAGCTAATTCAACCATATACTTTTCGTTTAATGCAACAGGGATGATGTCAAGTAATGGGCAAAATTCATGGGAAATAAAACTTCTATCAGCACCGGTATCAAAAAGAACAGAGGCAGTAAGATTGTTGAGGAGAAACATACCCGTGACCACGTTCGGGTCTTGACGGGCATCTCCCGAATTCAGAACAAAGGCTCTTCCCCTTGCATTGTTGTTGTTATTGTTTCCATTCTTCAGCTTCGGGCAGTCTTTTCTGAAATGCCCAGTGAGACCGCATTCAAAGCAGGCTTTGGGTTGGTTGGAGTTGCTACTGGTGTTGCGGTTGTTGTTGTGGTTGTTATTGTTGTTTCTTGTGTTGTTGTTGGTTCTAGGGGCTCGACAGTCCTTGCTAGAATGCCCGTACCTCTTGCAGTTGTTGCAAGGAGTACTGCAAGGACCCTCATGATGACGGTCACACTTTGAGCAGTGAGGTTTGCTCCCAGTGTAACCCTTCTTCTCCCCAGTTCCAGAGGAATAAGCCCTGACAGTTTCGGACTTCTTGAAGGTTGGTGGGTTGTTAGGGTTTCCAGAAAATTTCCTCTTGTTGTTAGAGGAAGTAGTTGATGCTTCACGGCTGACAATCATCGCCATGAGTTCATGTGCCAGCCGAATGGCACTGTGGATGGTGGTTGGCCTTGATGAGGCGACATTTCCCTGAATGTTCTTGGGAAGGCCACGGATGTACTTCTTGATGCGTTTTTCGTCCGTGTCGACCAAACCCGGACATAGGAGAGCAAGTTGCTGGAACTTGGTGGTGTAACCAGCAATGTCGTTTCCTTGCACAGTTAAGTGCCAGAATTCTTCCTCCAACTTGTGGAGCTCTTCAGTGGGACAGTATTCATCCCTAAGCATTTTCTTCAGCTCTGCCCATGGGAGTTGGTTAGCCACCTCGATCCCCACAGAGCTGGCATGGGTGTTCCACCAGGTGAGAGCACATTCTTGGAAGGTGTATGCAGCAAATTTGACCTTGTTATCCTCCGTGCAGTTGCACAAGCCAAAGACAGACTCGGTCCTTTCGATCCATTTGATTAGACCGATGGCACCTTCTGTGCCCTTGAAGTTCAGGGGTCTGCAGCTAAGAAAGTCTTTGTAGGAACAAGGTTTGGCAACAGGTGTGACTTCGGGAGCACCAGTGCTCCTGCTAGAGTTTTGCGGTGAATCTCTAGTGGCTAGGGCTTCGGCCACAGCTCGGGAAACTATGGCAGCAAGCTCAGCATCACTGTAACTCTTCTTCTTTGGCGGCATAGTTCTTCAAAAGATAAATGAAAGGTACATAAGAAATAGTACCAAAATAATAAGCTCGATGGGTGTACACATATTTAAGCGGTAATATGTGACATTATAAGAAATAATCATAAAGTAGAAACAGTGGAAGAAACTGTCAATACATAACATGAAGCTGATTGATCATAGAAAATCTCTAGTTAGAGTCTCGAGAGTCATGACTTAAAAGTCTTACAAAAGCATCAGAAATTGTTACATCCGGTTCGAATGATAAGAGTTTCTCAAAAGACTACATAATATGGGGAGTACAAAAGTACCGGGAATTGTTACATCCGGTTCGCATTACATAGGTCCTATGAAGGCATAATAAGGTACAGGTTCAGCCTAAGCTAATCCTGACGTAGATTGAGTTGTGGCAGTAGTGTGGTGAGATGGTCCACAGATTCTGCAAGTCTGCTAACCATTCGGAGGGCGTCCTCGGCTTCCCTTAGACGTGTCTCGCACTGGTTCAGCCTTGACTGTAGGATGGAGATTTCATTTCGGTTGCCAATCACTTGATTGTGGACAACCTCCATGGTTTCGATGGTTTCACCCAGACGATTGTCAAGGGTGTTCATGTGGTTGATTGTGTGTTCGTGATCCTCGGAGACTTGAGTGATGCGTTCAAGTGATGTGAGTCTCCAGTTTTCGTTGGTTTCTTGAAGCTCGATATCCATAGCGCCAAGTCGTTGTTCCTGACGGTCTAGTCTAGTGGCCAAGGCCGGTAGAGTGAGGTTGTTTGGATACGGGCCAGCTCGAGGCAACCTGTTGTTCCTCCTAGCTACCCTCGGGTTCTGCGACCCAGATTGAGTGTATGATGAATTGTGTGGTGAGTTTGCCATTCTGAGACAAAGCGTTTAGAGAAAGTGAGGCCTATATTCACATAATACATATATAATATAGCCTAAGATATTTAGCGAGAACGAGGCCTATCTATGTATATATATATATATATATATATATATATCACATAATAGCCTAGGGTGTCTAACACAGACAAGTTTGAGTCCCGATTTCTCTCGTGGTCAGAGTCAACTAGTGTATCCTGTTCAGTCATGATTCCTTTCAGGTTTCACATCATATTCTTTTAATTGTACATAGTTGATCAGGCTATGTTAAATTAAACTAATACAATGCAGTCACTGAACCTAATCATACCTAGTAAGGAATACCACCTAACGGTCATAGTCTAGGCCCACTAAATGCAACCTAGTTCACTATAACCTTAGGCTCTGATACCAATCTGTAACACCCCCAAATTTATTGTTTAGCGGAAGCAAGATTTGGGTGTTACTAATCAATAACAAAGCACATAAGATAAAGCGAACGACTTTAAATGCGTCGTTTTAAACATTACATAAATAATATAAAGGTTTTACATTGCTGTTCTTGTTACAATAGCTCATAGCTAAAAGTAAAAGATTCTAAGGCATATCTAATTGTACAAAATATAGAAATGCATATGAATCTTCTGAAATCTGAATGCGACTCGAGCTAATATGTCATGAGCAGATCTACTACTGCTGGGTACCTGAGAATACATGCTAAAAGGTCAGCTAAAAAGCTCGTGAGCTCACAGGTGTAAGTTAATGAAATCCAAGTTATGAACCACAAGATTTAGTTTAGTGATTTGCCAACATGCAAATAAAATATGAGTGTATATTATTGCCATGAGCACATAGTTTGAGCTTAACTGAGTGTGCCAGGATCCACATTCAAGGACCTGATCGAGTTTGCCCCCGGCATGTGCCTAATCTACACATGTATGAACAAATGAAAATGCATCCGTTCGACCGCAGTCGTGGTAGCGCGACTACCCCGGACGGGGATTGTCAATCCCATATGGTACCATACACTAACATTCACGCTATCGCAATATAAACAAACTATGTTGTGAGGGACTTCATGATTAGATAAAACAAACTCATGTAATCAATATATCGATGTTTCGTACTTGTGTTCATATGTAAAACAAATCTGAGCATGTATTCCCACCCCTGGGTTGAAAACAGTAAAAATGAGGGGCTATGAGACTCACCTGAGCCTTTGCGTTTATGTCAATAAACGTGAGTCGAGTGCTAAACAGCTGGTAGGTTCTCCGAACCCGTAACCTTCTAATGTCCTAGACATATAAGGCTATATAAGTAGATGTCCCGTAAGACCATCCATGCTAGTGTTCATCCCACTAGTTATGTCCAAATACGTTTGGTTGGTGTTTGAAAGTGTATACGGCCCGTTGGTGATACGTTTGGCTTTAATTATAAATCTTCCGTAAGGTTTTCTTATGGGTATTCATAAGTATCATTTGGAGAATATTATATGTGACAGTAAGATACTTATATATACGTACATATATATACCCGTGAATGTCCCATCCGACAATAGTCTTTCGTAAGGTATGTATATTTATTCATGATTATCTATCCGATAATAAGAGTTTTATTTAAGTGTTTCACTCATCCGACAATAGTGTTTGCGCCAATGTGTAAGTACTCGGGTCATGGGTTATTCGACAATCATGATTTGGATCCGTGAATATGGATCCGTCAATAAGTAATCACGGATACATTTTATCCGATATTAAGGTTTTCGTGTCATTCTATCCGACAATTAAAGCTTCCGAGAATAAGAGTTTTATCTCCGTGATTAGTTCCGACAATGATATACGATAATGATGAGGATTTTATTTAAGTTTTATTCCGACAATGATAATGGTATTTTGCTCCGTGAGTATTGGTCCGACAATGGTATTCACGGACAATACTTGGGCTTTGCGATACTGTTCATGCGACAATAATGAGGATTCACGGGTTTGTGCGATCCGACAATCGACTTTATTCATGGAATGGTTCGACAATGAGGTTATTCACGGACTTTTGGTATTCACGGAATGCCTAATCCGACAATAGGCATTGTCGGATTTTGGCATTCACGGACAGAAGGTTCGTAGTTCAGTAAGGTTTTTCACTCGATTTCATTTAACTATTTAATTAAGTAAAAGTTAGTTAAATTCATGGAATGTTATTTACGGATTGTTATTTATGGATTTTTATTCACGGATTGTGACAGTGAGTAGTGCGACATTAAGTTATGCGGCATTGAGTTACAAAGTATATATGTTATGTATCACTAAAGTTATGGTCCGAAAGTGTAAATTTTGAAACTTAGGGTCCAAAAGTGCAGTTTTTCGAGAGTTAATCCGACAGTCAAAGTCAATCCGTGAGTCAAAAGGTCAAATTGTCGGAGTCATTGTCGGATTATTTTACTATTGTCGGACTTTTACTATTGTCGGACTTAGATTTTTACCCGTGTTAAAACATTAATTTGGTTAAGTAAAACTTAACGAATCGTTCTGAAATTTTTACACAAGATTCTCCTATGTCTTAGCTTTCCAAAACGTATTTTTGCATCGATTTTAACCAAGCACAACTCGAGATATAATTTTACAAAGTGAAAGTGGTCCAACAGTTCTTTTAGTTGACATATGTGTACCAATCTGGTCATATCTCAAGTTTTACAAAACTTAACAAAAAGTTCCAGTATGATTTGGGAAACTAACAAAATTTTTGATCTTTTCCCACTGGTCTAAAGTTCTAATTCGTTCCATATCCCAAGATATACCCATTTTTATTTGGTCAAAGTTCTGGTCAGATTCATCAGATCTTCTATGTACTTTTATTTCAGTAACTAAAAATAGCAAATGAACTTATATTTTTGTGAGGCTTATGGATTTGAAAAGTAGACTTCTTAAACTTGATTTTAGGCTCAAGAAACGTTCATTTTAATTAAGATATGAATTTTATAAAAATCGTGGAAGTTTGACCAACTTTCTGAACAGAACGTATAACTCAAGATTACGAGTTTTAAATCGCGTTTCGGTTAATGTTTTGGACATGCAAGAGTTGAGTGAACACTAACACATGTTAATAACCATATAGAAAGTAGAACTTCTTGAAATAAAAGAGTTCTTACAAGAGGATCAAAGATCTAAGGTCGAAATGCAAGGAGGATGCGATAACCGAGCTTTTCCTTCGATTTTCTTCAAGAACTTGATGGTGGCTCTTGGTGGAGTTGTGGTGATGGCTGGATTTCGACCAGGGAGTGAGGGTGAGCAGATTTTTGAGAGTGAGGGAGTAAGAGAGTGGGTGTAGGGAGTGATGGGTGAATTGGTGAGTGGGGGTATGGTGTGCATGTGTATGTGTGTGTAAGTGACCAAAGAAGTGAAAAAGGAGGTGGGGTGGTTTAAGTGAGAAAATCAGCAGATTTTCCTGGGCCCCACAAGGTGTTTTGGTCAACTTTTAAATTTCCCAAAGTTACATTAAGTTCCGTGGTCGTTTACCCGATCGTTTCGACGTTTATTTAGGCGTCAAACGTTTAATACGCGTGTTTGAATAATGATTTAAATCTCAATATTTTTACTTGAAGTATTTTATCAAAATACTTAATAATGAATAATAATAAAAATATAATTTGTGTTTATTTCATTTTTCGGGCGCGTTTCACGCGTTTTTGGTCGTTTCTGAGCATTATATGTGATACGAAATGTTTATGAAACATTATCGCATTAATATTTGGAAATAAGTATGTTTATCAAATAATCTCATATTATTTAATAAATAGAGTTCACCAACGTCCGCATTAATGTATCGGGATCCGCCCGATATGAAAATGCACGATTTATCAAATCGCGTACGTGTGTATTTATATAAATATATCAATACACATAATGATACATATAATTAATCCTATTTACATGTATTTACACATATGATCAGGCACTAAATATAGCCCTAATTTGACGGGTGTTACAGGTGAGTCTCATGGCCCCTCTTTTACTGTTTTACTAGGGGTGTGATACATTGCTCTATTTTATGACATGAACGCGAGTACATATTTCAATATACTACATGAGTTGTTTTCAACTAATCAAATCAAAGTCCTCCGTCAGTATAGTTTGGTAATACGTAAGTAGCGTGAATATTAGTATATGGTACCATATAGGATTGACCCTCCTCGTCCGGGTTAGCAAGCACTAATTGGGTAAACGGACGTACTAATATTTGGGAAGACGAGTGTGGATTAGGCACTCGTGGAGGCACCTCGCTCGGAATTCTTTTTATGGGACCCGACCCTTGAGTTAAGCTTAGACTATGCGCTCATGGTTGTATACACTATCATTATCATTTGCTGGATGCAAATCAACGTTTAAATCTTGCGGTTCATACAATATTATTTGATACTCAAACCTGTGAGCTCACCAGCGTTAGCTGACCCATTTTAGCATGTATCACAGGTACTCAGCAGTAGATCTGGACTGCCCATCAGGATGCATAATAGCTCGAGTCTCCATGCAAACCTCAGAGATTTCATTGCATTATTAGATTTTGTATAACTAATTATGTTTTTAAATCTCTCATATTACGAACACGAGCTAATGTAACTAGTTTTGTTGATGTAAACTTTTGAATTATCAATGAAATGTTTAAGACGACGCATATAGAGTCGTTCATTAAACCTTGTGTGTTTTGATTATTGATTAGTAGCACCCAAATTATGCTTCCGCAAAATATTAAATTTGGGGGTGTTACAGTCTAGGTCTATTGCATACAAACTCATTATTTACAAAGTCCTTGACTACATATTTGATAAGATTTAATCTTAAGTTAACCCATATTGACAAAGTTACAAGTTTTCACCGTAAAAGATAGTTTTCAATCAAATAATTTAGACCCAAATTCAAGCACATAACCTTACTTTACTAATTTGTTCATTAAATTTCCTAGTGTAATTTTTTGACCAAAACAATGTGACGCCCACCGTGGGGCAAGTGGTGCTTTTTACGGTCAAACTTTTGATTAAATCTTTATTAGAATCATTTTTTGCATAAAATCTTTCAAAAAATGGTGACCCAAGGACAAACCACCTCTTCTGCTGTACCATCATCTTCTGCTGCAAACATACCACCATATGTGCCTGTTTCTTCATCGTGGCCAAGGCCCCAGCCTGCTAATTCGAGGGCGACATCCACTACGTCCGCCTATGTGGGATCAGGTTTGAATGATAGTGATCCTGTTATGATATCTAACCGTGAAATTATGACTATGTTTTCAGAACTGAGAGAGTAAATGAACCGTATAGAACGCAACAACGCATCTTTGAGGAGAGATGTCGAAGGCATAAGATCCAGAGAAAGTGTTCCTGTCACTCAAGTTACTACTCCAGTCAGGAGCAGGATTTGGATTTTGATACTCCTCATTCTGCAAACTACACTGGAGATTTCATATCCATGCAGGGGAGTGCTGGAATCCTGGGATCCACATATGCTACCAGAGTCTCTACACACAAAGATCTTGAGCAAGCTTCAGGATCCCTGCCAAGAGTAACGAATAGTGGCAATTTATCTTCTGGATGTTCTTTTGGATCTAACATTTTGCACGATTCTGGAGTAAGCCCCGTTGTAGCAAGGGAGTTACAAAAGCATAAGGATATGATATCTAGTGTTCCTAGTATAGTGCAACCAATCCCGGAGGAAGCACCATCAACACATAGGATCTCGAGATTTGCACCACCAATATGTGATGCTGAGATCCCGAAGAGATTTCAGACTCCTAACATGAAGCTGTACGATGGGACCACGGATCCTACGGATCTAAAGGAAGCTTATCTATGCAAAGGATTTGGATCCACTCTCACGGGATCTGCGCTTAAATGGCTGCTTAATGTTCCTGCATATTCTATTACATCTTTTGCTCATTTGGTTAATCTTTTTAATAATCAATTTTCATGCAGTAGAACTTTCAAAAGACTAACCACTGATTTGTATAGGGTTGACCAGAAGGATAACGAAACTCTTCGAGATTTTGTAGGAAGATTTGGCAGGGAATCCTTGGATATACCGAATCTGGATATGGCAACTGCTGTTCAGGCTTTCAAAATGGGGATAAAGAGGGATTCACCTTTCTATGAAGATCTTGTGATGAACCCGTGTCGAAGCTTGGATGAAGTTAGGAATAGAGCTTTGAGATTCATATTGCTAGAAGAGGATGTAGTGATCCAGAAAAAATCAAGTGCTTCTTCAACGTATGATAAACCCAACGGGAAAGCTGAGATACCCGTGTTCAAACCAAGCAGGGGCAAATCATATTCCCGGAGTGATGATCCTGCGATCAATGCTGTGGAAGAGGATGGCGAGGATTGTCCAAAACTAACCGATTATTGTTTTGCAGCTGACACCGCAGAAATCCTCTATGCGATGAGAAAAATTGGAGACGGAGTCAGATGGCCAAAGAAGAATGAAAAGAGCACCAGATGGAAAGATAACTCGAAGTGGTGTGCTTTCCATGAGGATTTCGGTCACATAACTGAGGATTGCATAGCTTTGAGGAAAGAAATAAGCTATTTACTCGGAAAAGGTCATCTGAAGGAACTCTTCAACAGAAGAAAAGATCAAACTCGGGATCATGATAAATCTCATGATCTTGAAGTTCAGGATCATTCTAGGATCCCGCAGAGACTAGGATCACCACCTCCGAATGCCAAGGTAATCAACTTCATATCTGGTGGTTCTGACAATTGTGGTACATCTTACTCAACGGCAAAAAGGCATGCAAAGGAATCGAAGTCAGAACAGCGGGATAAGCCTATGAGATCAGTGACCTTGAAGGATGAGAAGGTGGTCACTTTCGATGAAGATGACATGGAGAACATTCAGGATCCTCACCATGATGGTTTGGTTATTACCCTATATATTGAAATTCATTTTGTACGCAGGATCCTGATTGATGGTGGTTGTTCGGTAAACATCATCCAACTGGAGACACTCAAAAGGATGGGGATCTCAGAATCAGAAATAGTTGCGAAATCAACTGTCCTCGTTGGGTTCAGTGGTGAAGCTAAAAACACTGTGGGAGAGATCAAACTTCCAATCTATATTGAGGGGCTAAACTCTATGCAACGCTTTTGTGTAATGGATTCGTTATCTTGCTATAACATTATTCTAGGTAGGCCATGGATTCATGACATGAAGGTGGTCCCATCAACATACCATCAATGAGTAAAGTTGCCCACTCCATGGGGAGTTGTCAGGATTAACAGTGATCAACAAGAGGCTAAGGATTGCTACACGACATCGATGAAACCTACAACCAGCATAGAAATTAAAGACGCGAGCACGGGGCATCTTGGAAGCAACTGAACAGGATGTCAAAGAAGTGCCGCTAAACATTGATGATCCTGAAGAAAAAGTATTCTTGGGATCCACAATCCCTAAGGATCTTGAACAAGACCTTGTGAAGTTCCTGAAGGATAGAAAAGCAAACTTTGCCTGGAAACCTGAGGATATGACAGGTATATCTAAAGATGTTATTACCCATAAACTTGGTATTGACAGAAGTTTCAGGCCAATTCAACAAAAACGAAGAAAATTCGCTCCGGAAAGGAATGCAATTATACAAGCCGATGTTGAAAGGTTGCTCAAGTCTAGTATGATTCGAGAAGTTAAATTCCCAAGATGGTTGGTGAACGTGGTAGTGGTACAAAAGAAGAATGGGAAATGGAGAGTATGTGTGGACTACACCGATCTCAACAAAGCATGTCCGAAGGATCCATTCCCATTACCTCACATAGATTCGATGGTGGATGCAACTGCTGGACATGAAATCCTGACCTTTATGGATGCATCTGCAGGATTTCAGCAAATACAGATGGAACCATCTGACCAAGAAGATACAACCTTCATGACACCAACAGGTATATATTGTTATATTGCAATGCCTTTTGGTCTTAAAAATGCAGGTTCAACATACCAGAGGCTCGTGAATATGATGTTCAAGGATCACTTGGGCAAAACCATGGAAGTCTACATTGATGATATGGTGGTTAAATCCAAGAGAGCTGAGGATCATCTTCAGGATCTTCGAACTGCTTTCGACATACTGGACCAATATAACATGAAGCTCAATCCTGCTAAATGCCATTTCGGAGTGGGGGCAGGAAAGTTCTTGGGCTATATGGTGACTAAAAGAGGGATTGAGGCTAGTCCAGAGCAAATTAAGGCCATTGTGGATTTGAAATCCGTGGTCAACACCAAAAATATACAAAGATTGACCAGAAGGATTGCAGCTCTCAATAGATTCATTTCAAGGTCCTCGGATCGATGTAAAGAATTCTATGATATCCTGAAAAAGAATAAGAGATTCGAATGGGGAGATAAACAAGAGGCAACATTTCTGGAATTGAAGAATTATCTGTCATCGGCTCCTTTGTTAATGAGGCCGGAGGATGGAGAACCATTATATCTATACACGGCAGTATCCCGAAATGCGGTGAGTGCAGTACTCGTCAAGGATCATGAAGGTCAGCAGTATCCTATGTACTATGTAAGTAAAAGCCTACTTGATGCTGAAACCAGGTATTCTCATCTCGAAAAACTTATTCTTGCCTTAGTAATGGCCTCGACTAAACTAAGACATTATTTTGAAACACACCCTGTTCATATAAGGTCAAATTATCCCATAAAATCAGTACTAAGAAAACCAGAAATGTCAGGAAGAATGGCTAAATGGTCTGTAAAATTAAGTGCATTTAATTTAATATATGAACCAAGAAATGCCATAAAATCCCAAGCTTTAGCAGATTTCATAGCTGACTTCACTAGTGATCTTCAAGAAGAAGTAGACTTAGAGGTACAACAATTAGATGAATCGAAAGATAAATGGATTTTATACATTGATGGAGCATCTAATATGAACGGAATTGGATTAGAGATAATACTAAGATCACCACAGGGAGACATAATGCCACAATAAATTAATTGTGAATTTCAGGCTACTAATAATGAAGCAAAATATGAAGCATTAATTGCTGGGTTACAACTAGATAAAGATATAGGAGTAAAACATTTACAAGTTTACATGGATTCTTTATTAGTTTTTAATCATTATAATGGTACTTATGCTGTAAAAGGTGAAAAGTTGGCTTTGTATTTGGACATTGTTAAAAGGCTTACATGTAATTTCGAGACGTGCAGTATAGACCAGATACCAAGAGAAGCCAATTCAGAAGGGGATGCATTGGCAACTTTGGGATCAACTCTCAGGATCCCGCCGGACGTCAGGATCTCGGTTGTTCATATCTTGTCACCAGCCATAGAGGATAAGAAAGAAGAGCAAGTTTCGGAATTGATGATCCTGATATTGGAGATAATTCAGATACATCAGCTTCTGGGGGCAAATCGGGATCATGGATGCAACCTATCATGGAATACTTACAAAATGACATGATCCCAAAAGATGAACAAAATCCCAATGTTTTCAAACTTAAGGTATCTCGTTTTATTATTCAAAATGGGATATTGTATCACAAATCTCTTGCAGGACCATTATTGCGATGCCTTGAGGATCTTGAAGCACAAGCAGTACTCAAGGATATGCATGAGGGAGACTGTGGAAATCATTCTGGGGGCAGAGCATTATTTTCAAAAACTTTGAGAACATGTTATTTTTGGCCAACTATGAGGAAGGATTCCATGGATTTCGCTCGCAAATGTGATGCTTATCAAAGACATGGGAACATTGATCATCAACCGGTAGAACCGATGTATCCATTTATCTCTTCATGGCCACTTATGAAGTGGGGAATGTATATTGTTGGGAAGCTACCTACTGCTCCTGGAGGAAAATTCTTTATGCTTGCAATGACATACTACTTTTCGAAATGGATTGAGGCGGAAGCATTTGTGCAAGTAAATGAAAAAGATGTGATCTCGTTCATTAAAAGAAATTTCCTTACTAGGTTTAGGATCCTGGCAGAGATAATATGTGATAATGGATCTCAGTTTATTGGAAATAGAATAACCAAGTTTTGTTAAAGTTGGGGCATTAAGATGATAATTTCAATACCAAGTTCATCCCCAAGCTAACGGACAAGCAGAATCCAGTAACAAGATCTTCATCAACAACCTTAAAAAGAGACTGGGTGCTAAGAAAGGGAGATGGGCTGAAGAGTTACCATTTGTTCTATGGGCTGACAGGACTACTGAAAAACAAGCGACCAAGCAAACTCCTTTCGCTCTAGTGTTTGGATCTGAAGCTATGATCCCGACGGAAATGGTGATACCGACGGCAAGATCCCGAATGCAAACTGAAGAAGCAAATATGAAAGCATTGATTCAGGATCTGAACACTGTGGATGAGATTAGGGATCATGCTAAATTCAGGATTGCGGCTTATCAACAAAGGATTTCGAAATCTAACAACAAAAATATCAGGATACGAAGATTCCAAGTTGGGGATCTAGTATTAAGAAAAGTGTTTCAAAACACTAAAAATCCTGCTGAGGGCAAATTAGCACCAAAGTGGGAAGGTCCTTATTTGATTGATTCGAATCCTGGAAAGGGGGCATATTGGTTAGCAAACATGGATGGAGAACTACTTCGGAGATCCTGGAATACCATTCATCTAAAGCTATATCACGTGTAAGTTAAATATCTATATTTAACATAAAAGGTACTTCCGAGATCCCTGACTTTTCATTACATTTATTCCTCTTATTAATATAAGTATGTGTGCCGTTAATATATGTATATACATATGTGTGTATTTAATCTTTTTTCATTGTTTTCATATGAACCTTGTACTAACTTACGCATCGGAGGGGTGCTAGGAAAACTAACACCCACCTTTATCCAAGGTTTTGTATTTGTTGTAGTTGATACATTTGGAGATCATGCTATGAGAATAAGAGGTTGGCCACCTCTCTCCCCCGATTGGGAATCCCAGGGATTCCTCTAAAGGTTTTGAGGATGCTAAAAACGCATAATCACCTCTCTTTCATATGGGTTTACACACTCAAGCTTGGAGCGCATGTGTTTGATTATAGAATCAGGGTTATGGGACCGGTGATGCCTCTGGTACCCGACAATTTTATGACCATTAACCTATAGATCAAATTCTTTTTGGTTGTCGTCACTGAGTGCACTAGATGTCGACCCCTTAAGATAGTAATGTTTTCACATTACACTTAGCAAAAGGTTAGTAATGTTTTCACATTACCTAAAGGTTTTGGCGTATTCGCGTCACTAAAGAACAAAAGGCTTATAATGTTTATACACTGAATATCGCGCAAGGTCTGTAATGTTTTCACATTACCTAAAGATATTGGTATTTTCATACCATACAAAAGATGGATTATCCCGAGACACGGAATACCCCATGTGATGATATTACATTGCAAACACTTGATTTTATTGGTCTTATCCAATCTTAAGTCTATTGGTTATAATGTGTTCACATTATTCAAAATGTTTTGTCAAAACATTCAAAAGTTTGTAAACAGTTTTATGAACTTACTTTGAGAATTTCAAAATTGATTTCTAAGGATTAGTTTTGAATATGTAAAGATAACTTGTCATTTATTCTATGGTAACATTGCAGGATTTGGCTTATTTCTGTTACTATCATCCTAATTATACAAAGTTATCCTGAGGGAATCTCCTCAGGATCCCGAAGATCAAAGATTTATAAATCTTTCCATTATCTTTTTTTTCTGTTCTATCTACTGCGTATCCTGAGGGAATCTCCTCGGGATCCTGTTTATCAAGCAATGCATATGTGTTGAGAGAATTTCCTCAACATTCAAAGGCAAACAGAAGATATATATAGCAAATCCTAATATTATCAAAAGATTTCAGGATCATCAAGTCCTGAAGATGAAGTTAGCCAAGCTGTTCAAAAGAAAAAAAACTAAGTGGCCAACATAAACCACTTTTGAACACCGCCATGGTTAGCCATGCCAGGCTAACCTCACCCCGAATAATTGTTTGATTACAACCACAGTATTCATAAACTAAACAAGCATCAAAATAAAAATCGGGCTCTGATATCGCGTAAAAAGTCACGTTTTTACTACCGATATCTCTCTCATTCTGGAACGATTCTTGGCACTTTAACTCAAATTCAGTACAAATCAATAGTATTATGCCAAGATGGTCAAAACAAGGTTGCACGATGAAAATCAAGCAAAACGGATAGAAAACGAAGATTCCACGCACGTTTGAAGATTCAAGGCATCAAAATGAGATTTCAAGACAAAAGTGCCCATCACCAACATCCATCTCACCCAAGATGTTCGTTTTCAAATTATGAGTCCAACAGAAAAAGAATCAACAAAAACGGATGAAGAATGAAGATTCTACGTACGCCGGAAGATCCAAACGATTCGTACGACACATCTAAAGTTCAGAGACATATTTTTGGGATTTCTTTTCATCAAAAGCTTCGTTTTTGAATTACGAATCCAACGCAAAAATAATCAATGCAAACGGACGCATAACGAAGAAAACACGCACGAATCGAGAAACGAGGCAACATGCGACGAACCGGTGCGGGGGGGTGCCAGCCACCGCCGGCCAGCCACCCCACCGCCACCGGCTAGCACATGGCCACCGCCGGCCACCACTCACCCGCATAGATCGTGCTTTTTGGTCCTTTCGTGTACCCGGTGCTAGACCTTTACGTGCTTTTGGTACCTGGTGACCACCTTTTCGTACATGGTGCCACCACCTTTTTCCACTTTTTGCTATTGTGAGCTTCCACTTGCTAAAATGCACCAAAACTCTCCTATAAATAGGAGGCATGAGGCTCATTTGGAAAGACGCACCATTCTTAGAACAATATACTTCTCTTAAGATATTTCTTCTACTTTCTTTCTATTTTCTTACTAAAAATTAGTTTTAGGCTAGTTTAGGAGCTTGTTTAGAATAGAAGGAAAGTACGGAATGCATTGTAAATCTTCGGTGTAAGATTGGAATTGTGTCAATTAATTCAAGTCTACTTTCTCCCGCATTTAATCCTGGTGCTTTCTAATCCTTATCTATCTTAATTAATTACATTTATATTGATTATGCTAGATTTAGTTATTGCCATGATTAGAGAATAGTATACTTGTTGTGTTTGTTTGCGATGTAGTTAATTAATTATGGGATGATTTATAATTAAATATTAAATATCGGTAGTATCGCTTTGATCGTCTTATTGCATGTTCTTGTTTGATTGTCGCCTTAGGATCATCATAGTGGTAAAATATAAACGGTCTTAATTATCGTAAAGTAATATGATGGCCCCTATTCGACTGTTACTTGATATAGTACTGAAAACACTTCAAGGTGGAGTACAAATGTATGGAAGTCAAGGAACGACCGAAGGTAGTCACATAATGGTACAATATTACGAAGTAATATGATGGCCCCTATTCGACTGTTATTCGATATAGTACTGGAAACACTTCAAGGTGGAGTACAAATGTATGGAAGTCGAGTAACGACCGAAGGTAGATATATTACGGACTAACATATAAAATGAGAAACCTAGTTTAATTAACCTTTCTAAATAGACTTTTAAACTTCAATTTAATCTATCGCCTTTCCACCAATAAACGTGATTACAACGCCTTTTTAACGACGTCCAATTAAAAGGTAGTCAGTCATCTGTGTCAATATAATTTGTCAAAGGTATGAAACTATGGAACCGCAAGGCTACATGGGGGATTATCGTAGGACAAGACATGGCCAAGGTTTGAAGCGGCGGAACCACTTTAAGTGAGGAACGTTGTGGATAAGTAGGGGATTTATTGGGTAGTCTTAAGCAAGGGCTAGTTTAAAAAATGAACTTTTTAAATATACGAATCTGTTAGGATGACGAGGAATCCTTATATGATTCGGTTATGTCTAGTACCTTAAGATTTTGTTCCCGTTCATATGAAAGTATTATTAAACCATAATCAAGATTTTGCTTATTATTCTAAATACTTTATGATGTTACCATAACCTAGCTCCCGGTGTGACATGCTAATGGGATTTTAATTAGTAGGGATCCTAGTGTTTACATTACGAGTATTCAAGATTAATAATTAACAAATATCTTTCAACACAGTTTCTCCAAACATCATCTCATAACTTAATTAACGAAATCTCAGCAAACACTATCTTTATTTCATCTGCTTTATCTTTCATTTTTATTTCGCTTTTATTTATTTATTTGCCTAAGTTAGTTAATAGAAAAACCAAAACTCCCCCACTGTTTTATAAACCCTTCACTGGTTTGAAAGCCCTCATCTGCCACGCCTTAGTTTCAATTCAGTCAGTTTGAAGAACGACTCTAGGTCAGACCTACCACTTGCTCACCCTTTGGATTAGCATTGTTAGGGAATACTTAGGCCCCGCAATTACAAATTTAAAACACCCACTGATGGTCGTCGCCGGTAGCCGGTGCAACGACAAGGGTTGAAATCCTTACCGACCGCTGGTTGCGCATCAAGTTTTTGGCGCCGCTGCCTGGGAATCAATTGTACGATCCATAGGCGTCAAGATGAACTTACTCTCTATTGAAACTTTAGGCATAATTTTTCTCCTTAGACCCCTACGTCTTTCTTTATTTTTCCTTCCTTTTAGTACTTTTATAAATTACGTTATCCCTATCCACTCAACTAATCAACCACCTGCCGATGAGACTATGACAACCACACGTATCACTCTGGCTGATGACTCTAAACCTCTGATTGAAGGTCGAGGAGGACCAATTGTCTATCCGGAAATTGGTAGAGGATCATTCGAGTTAAAGCCACACATTGTTCAGTTAGTCCAAAACTTCTGTCAATTCCATGGCCTACCAAATGGTGATCCCAACTCCCACCTTGACAAATTCATTTCCTTATCCAACTCCTTTAAGCCGATTGGGGTTAATCAAAACATAGTCTATCTATACCTATTTCCCTATTCACTCACTCTCAATGCAAAAACCTGGTTTGAGGAACTAGAGATTAACTCTATAACCTCTTGGGTAGAATTAGCAACCAAATTTTTGGCCAAATATTTTCCCCTATCAAAACAAGCCACATTTAGGTCCAACATCATAAACTTCCGCCAAGTTCACGATGAATCAATCTACGATGCATGGGAACGCTTTAAGAAATTGCTTAAGAAATGTCCAAATCATCGTTTTGAGCACTCAGACCAGTTGCGCATTTTCTACAATGGTCTCTTCCCACATCACCCTCCTTTACTTGATACCGCCTCTCAAGGCAGTTTTATGAACTGTACGGCCGATGACGCTTGGAGCCTTATTGAGGAAATGACAATGCACAACCATGACTGGAACAGTGAAAATCACCCATCACTAGTGAATTCACCTACTACAATCGGGAATGAAGCTATCAAAACTCTCACTCAGCAAGTGGAAGAACTAACCAAAGAGATCGAGGAATTAAAAAGTCAAAAACAACAAGTCTGTCAAGTTCAAACCTGCCTTAATTGTGCTAATCCGAACCACTTAGCCCAAATTCCTCAGTCTCATCTAAGTTCACCCAATACTAACCCTTCTCTTAACCCACCTAGGAATAGCCTACTAACTTACCAACCTCAACCTTTGGAACCCTCTTCCTCACAAATCTATAGTTTTGACGACACCCTGATACAAGTTATTCAAGGACTCTCGGCTAGACAATACCAAACTGATCTCATCTTAAGAGATCATTTGACTTTGTTAAAACCTTTTGAATCCCAATTAGCACAACATATTAACGCTAAAACTCAGGATAGTCCAACTAGTTTCCATAAGGAGGCTTCTCATATTCAAGACTCTCAGGTAGCACATAGCCCACCTACGATTTCTTCTCCGGTGAAGGAACCACCTATTGTCCCATCGACCATAGATTTAGAGTCTACACCAAATAGGAAAGTAAACATTCCATTTCCGGCTCGTCTTAAACAACGACCCGACAAGCTTAAGTCTTTTAAGCTTGATAGGAAATTCCTAGACACCGCCTCTGAAGTTCACTCCAAAAAGTACTTTAGAAGACTTCTTACAACCAAGGATAAGGTACCCGAAGTACCCAATGTCCCGCTGAACGAGGAATGTTCAGCTATCTTGAAAAATACCATTCAAGAAAAACTCGGAGACACCGGACGTTTTACTCTCCCCTGTTCTATCTACAATTCAGGCATCATTTGTTCTCTTGCCGATTTAGGAGCTAATGTTAATCTTATGCCATACTCGCTCTTCAAGAGGCTTGAGTTAGAAAATCTTCGACCTACCAAAATGACCATACAGCTTGCTGACCACTCAGTCAAATACCCTAAGGGAATAGCTGAAAATGTTTTGGTTAGGATTGACAAATTTCTTTACCCAACAGATTTTGTAGTAATGGAAATGCAGGAAGACGGTAACATCCCAATCATACTAGGAAGACCTTTCATGAATACGGCCAAGGCAATCATCAACGTCTTCGCACAAACCATCAGCTTGCAGTGTCAGGGAGAAACCATCACTTTCCATATCAACAATCCTTACGCTGGAGACCAAGCCGATATGTACATGATCTCCATGAAGGCCGAAAAGGACGAAGAAGCTGCAAAGTCACCAAGTGAAAGGAATTCTAGCAAGGAAATGGCGATCACGCCATATTTTCCGATTGACCTCCGACGAATAGGACAAAAGATGAAAAATGCATCAGTGAAAAACTCAACGATGGAAGAAATTGGGATGAGAAAGATGGAAAAAGAAAACAAAAGCAGTATACCGCCAGTTAATCCGTTTACCACTGAAGAAATGGCGGGAAGTAACCATGACCATCCTACGAGAAGAGAAACACTGGAGGAATATTCAAAACGCACAAGATACCAACCGCAAACCATCATAGATCACAAAGTGCTCGAAGAATTGATCCAAAGATTTGACAAAGTAGTAGGAGGAATAAGCGGCGTAGTCAACATGCTGGCTCTTTCCCCTGCTGAACTGCAATTCTGTCAACAACAGAAACGGACTTACACTAGGATCTACAATGCCCTTAAAAGATCTGACATCCCATTCACCTCAACGCAATGGGAGATGTTAGGATCCATTAGAGCGCATATGAAAGGAACTACTAGACATCCGAGCAGTCGTGCCGACATTTCAATGATGAATGACCTCACATCATTGCTTAACTTGCTAAGTAGAGAAGATCACCTCAGTTCCAAGGAAAGCAGATCTATGGTTATCAACTCCACTATGGAAAAACAAATTGAGTTAATGATTGAAGAACTTAGTGATCATGTTTGGGAGGAATCAAGGCGCGAACGACCTTTTAGGGCCACACATGAATCACCACTTGATATCGCTACTTTTGTTACGATCCATCTACGGGAGATTCAACAACGAAAAAGTAACTCCAGAACGAAGTTCATATTCCACTCAGGATGCAAGGAGATACTTTGTCAGCTTACTATAGTTTTCTCAGAATCCGACTTTCCATTCAACAACCATCAACACCGGCAAATAGAGAACCTGTGTACGTCCATCAGAAGATTCAACGGAGACCCTAAGACCGAGAATTATGAAGACATAAAACTGCAATTCTTGGCATTTGTATGCTCTCTCTGGCAAAATCCACCGCCAAGAGAGGTTGTTAAGACAGACACAACCACCATGACCGACCCTAATGGGACTGTCACTAAAGCAATTGACTACATCACATTCGGACTTCAAGGACTTGCAAGGACAACTTCAGAGCATCTTCTGAACTACAAGGCAGAATCGAGAGATAGTCCATCTGAATTAATGACGACATTAGTCAATCATTTCATGAGAATCTATCCACCTCGATACACTTTTCCGCAACCTAGGGCCCACAACATCAACACAGTGAATCCCATGGATGCATCTATCTCCATCTAGCTAGGAGAGAAGAAGTCGAGCTCTCGACTTTAAAAGAGCGCTTCTCGGGAGGCAACCCATGTTTACATTTCTGCAATTTTACATTCTAAGAAGTGATGAAGTCTCCGACTATCTTTTACACTTGGATATATAAAGAAGACCGACGCATCAAGTTTTTGGCGCCGCATCACACATCAAGTTTTTGGCACCGGAATTAAGAAAAGTATATCCAACGTGTTCACACCTACGAGATAAATCACAAAACACTTGAAAAAATCGGAGCACACAACAACAACGAAGGGACACTACGGAGAAGTCGACAATCATGTGCTTCGGAGCACTCCTCATCATCACCAACAAGCCATATATATAAATGGGGAGTACTTCTATACCGTTTCTTTCATTCGTTATAAATATACCATATCCACTATGCTTATCACTAAGTGTGGGATTCAAACCCAAAACACACAACTAAAAGAATACGTCTTAGATGTTTTAAATCCTAAGTGTGGGATTTTACCCCAATCAGAGCTTAGAATAACATCGAGGATGATGTTCCTTTAAGTGTGGGATATCAGTAGTTACACTACTGTAAAATGGATAATGGTATATGCTTGATTCTAAACTCGTTGCTCTTTAGACCATCCTTCTCCAATAAGCAAACAAAATTTTTTAAAATTGAGTTAAAAATATGTTGAAAATGAAAAATTTTAGACAGAATAATTTACTTTGGGGAAAAGGATAAATAAAGTACGAATTCCTTTGAAAAATTAGTTTAGTAATCCCATAAAGAGCATCGCATGACTAGGCACACAACAAACCAACTTTCGATTCGTGAGGTACCTTGAGCCATATAAAGCATTCATTTTTAATGCTTCACTTCTTCGATTCTTGAGTGTGCCGATGTATACGTTTAGAATCAAAACTTGCTCCTGTTATGCATTTTGAATCCGAATTGGTGAATGAAAAGGAGATCAAATCACATCATTCTTAAACCCATCCATACACCCAAAAATAAACACGTTATCCCTACCTTCTCGAAAGCATCCCTCAAACTTCATAGTAAGTCCCAAAGATGAAAGAAAAGAAGTTACAAGGATATGACGTCAAAGAAGAAAACCCAAGAAGAAAAATTAGAAGAAAAAGAAAATCAATTGGAGGAAAAGACTCCTCCCGCAAACACCAAAAGAAAAAGGGCGTCAATCCTCCCAAAAATTCCAACTTCAACAAAAAGAGACCCACGAAAAACCTAACAAAACCCCCTCTCATATCACCAACACTTCACTTCAAAAAACCCTACATCACTTCCCTTAGAATGATTATGGCTAGATCGACTTCGCGCTCACCAAAAAGGTAACGATTTGATTCTCGATCAAGCCTATGACGATAAACGATACATGACTGGCGTTCTGAGTGATTGATAATTTTAGAATAGGAAACCCTAAACACTTTGAGTGATTTGAGTGACCACCTTGAGAGGATCGCCTAGTCATGTATCAAAGATCAAAGATCAAAAGCATTCTCCCAAAGATTACAACCTCGTTTTTCAAAGAACAAATATTTCATTTTTTCCAAAACCCCCTTTAGTAAAAAGTTCCGCCTCAAAATATTTCATTATCCACTTATCTTTAACCATGTTGAAATTCGAGTTTGCTTGAGGACAAGCAAAGTTCTAAGTGTGGGATACTTGATATCGCGTAAAAAGTCACATTTTTACTACCGATATCTCTCTCATTCTGGAACGATTCTTGGAACTTTAACTCAAATTCAGTAAAAATCAATAGTATTATGCCAAGATGGTCAAAACAAGGTTGCACAATGAAAATCAAGCAAAACGGATAGAAAACGAAGATTCCACGCACGTTTGAAGATTCAAGGCATCAAAACAAGATTTCAAAACAAAAGTGCCCATCATCAACATCCATCTCACCCAAGATGTTCGTTTTCAAATTACGAGTCCAACAGAAAAAGAATCAACAAAAACGGACGAAGAATGAAGATTCTACGTACGCCGGAAGATCCAAACGATTCGTACGACACATCTAAAGTTCAGAGACATATTTTTTGGATTTCTTTTCATCAAAAGCTTCGTTTTTGAATTACGAATCCAACGCAAAAAGAATCAATGCAAACGGACGCATAACGAAGAAAACACGCACGGATCAAGAAACGAGGCAACAGGCGACGAACCGGTGCGGGGGGTGCCAGCCGCCGCCGGCCAGCCACCCCACCGCCGCCGGCTAGCACATGGCCACTGCCGGCCACCACTCACCCGCACGGATTGCACTATTTGGTCCTTTCGTGTACCCGGTGCTAGACCTTTACGTGCTTTTCGTACCTGGTGCCACCACCTTTTCCACCTTTTCGTACCTGGTGCCACCACCTTTTTCCACCTTTTGCTATTGTGAGCTTCCACTTGCTAAAATGCACCAAAACTCTCCTATAAATAGGAGGCATGAGGCTCATTTGGAAAGACGCACCATTCTTAGAACAATATACTTCTCTTAAGATATTTCTTCTACTTTCTTTCTATTTTCTTACTAAAAATTAGTTTTAGGCTAGTTTAGGAGCTTGTTTAGAATAGAAGGAAAGTACGGAATGCATTGTAAATCTTCGGTGTAAGATTGGAATTGTGTCAATTAATTCAAGTCTACTTTCTCCCGCATTTAATCCTGGTGCTTTCTAATCCTTATCTATCTTAATTAATTACATTTATATTGATTATGCTAGATTTAGTTATTGCCATGATTAGAGAATAGTATACTTGTTGTGTTTGTTTGCGATGTAGTTAATTAATTATGGGATGATTTATAATTAAATATTAAATATCGGTAGTATCGCTTTGATCGTCTTATTGCATGTTCTTGTTTGATTGTCGCCTTAGGATCATCATAGTGGTAAAATATAAACGGTCTTAATTATCGTAAAGTAATATGATGGCCCCTATTCGACTGTTACTTGATATAGTACTGAAAACACTTCAAGGTGGAGTACAAATGTATGGAAGTCAAGGAACGACCGAAGGTAGTCACATAACGGTACAATATTACGAAGTAATATGATGGCCCCTATTCGACTGTTATTCGATATAGTACTGGAAACACTTCAAGGTGGAGTACAAATGTATGGAAGTCGAGTAACGACCGAAGGTAGATATATTACGGACTAACATATAAAATGAGAAACCTAGTTTAATTAACCTTTCTAAATAGACTTTTAAACTTCAATTTAATCTATCGCCTTTCCACCAATAAACGTGATTACAACGCCTTTTTAACGACGTCCAATTAAAAGGTAGTCAGTCATCTGTGTCAATATAATTTGTCAAAGGTATGAAACTATGGAACCGCAAGGCTACATGGGGGATTATCGTAGGACAAGACATGGCCAAGGTTTGAAGCGGCGGAACCACTTTAAGTGAGGAACGTTGTGGATAAGTAGGGGATTTATTGGGTAGTCTTAAGCAAGGGCTAGTTTAAAAAATGAACTTTTTAAATATACGAATCTGTTAGGATGACGAGGAATCCTTATATGATTCGGTTATGTCTAGTACCTTAAGATTTTGTTCCCGTTCATATGAAAGTATTATTAAACCATAATCAAGATTTTGCTTATTATTCTAAATACTTTGTGATGTTACCATATCCTAGCTCCCGGTGTGACATGCTAATGGGATTTTAATTAGTAGGGATTCTAGTGTTTACATTACGAGTATTCAAGATTAATAATTAACAAATATCTTTCAACACAGTTTCTCCAAACATCATCTCATAACTTAATTAACGAAATCTCAGCAAACACTATCTTTATTTCATCTGCTTTATCTTTCATTTTTATTTCGCTTTTATTTATTTATTTGCCTAAGTTAGTTAATAGAAAAACCAAAACTCCCCCATTGTTTTATAAACCCGTCACTGGTTTGAAAGCCCTCATCTGCCACGCCTTAGTTTCAATTCAGTCGGTTTGAAGAACGACTCTAGGTCATACCTACCACTTGCTCACCCTTAGGATTAGCATTGTTAGGGAAAACTTAGGCCCCACAATTACAAATTTAAAACACCCACTGATGCCCGTCGCCGGTAGCCGGTGCAACGACAAGTGTTGAAATCCTTACCGACCGCTGGTGGCTCATCAGGCTCCGGCTAGTTATATGCCATCCTCGCTCGAGGAATCTTCACTGTCAACTAGATCTACAGCTACCTCCATATCATCACCTTTAGAGTTAGATGCTTCGCCGGTGATCCTGATTTTAGGAGCCTTGGTTGTTGTCTTTTTTAGAGCTTTGGATCCTCCGAGACCAATAAGAAGTGGACTTGCAACATAATCATCCCTCATTCGTGCTAGCTTGTCCTTCCATCCGTTAACATCCCATAAGTTGGCGTCCAGTCCGTTCTCAGCGGCTTCTGTGGCCATGTGGAATTTAGATTCCAACACGGCGATAGTAGCATCCCCCTTTTCTTCTTCAATAAGGGTGATGTTCACTTCTGATCCTTCATCATTGGCATGACCAGACTTATGGGCAAGCATCATTTTCAGGACATCTATCTTCCTTTTAGCCTTTTCCAGTTTGAGGGTGCTCTTCTTTTGGGCTGCAACCAGATCGTCAATCATTCCAACCTACTCCGAATATCTGTCTATCAAGATATCTGCAGCCTAATAGATGAAACTAGTGTTAGAGTTTGCATTTGAAGAGAAATTAAAAGTAAAAGACCTTACCATCATGAGATTGGAAGCGGGAGTCTCAAGATCGTATAATTCTTCTACTTTCCTCTTTTTCGAGAGGAAGTGAGTCGAAAAAGGCTTGAACCTCGCATCGCTAATCTTGATCTCTTCTTTTCGTGGTGGGACTTCTGGGTCAATGTCGGACAGAGTAAAATGGACTGCAAGATTAAAATAAGATAGAGGAATAAAAGGATATGGTGATAATACGGAAGAAGAAAAGAGTTACCGGACATTGCTGTAGTCTTCTGCGTATCTTGGTTATCTTCGAGTAATGATCCCTTGTGCGATTCGAGCGGGAATATAAGGTTGCTCTGGACGAAAATAACGGCAAAAGAAAGGGAGAAGATATATGAAAGATAAACAAGCTGTTTAATCAGTGAAATAAATACTCCGGCACGAGTATCAATGAACGAAAATATCTCACCTAACTGCAAATGGATAACTAAATCAGCTAAAGTTGTAACGTTTTCAGGATCCCGAACAAACGATACAACTTCGGGGGCAATTGTTGTGGGTAGAATTTTCACTAACCATGCAGGATCCCGGATTAGTAATTATGCTGAGTGTTTATAAGGATCCTAGATTGTTCTTGGATAACTCATGTCCGGGATATTGAACTTACAATCTGGATAAGAGAAGGTATGATCTTGACTTGCTATATTATACAGGATCTTCAGGTATGTCTATATTATCCTCAAAGATTACGTTAAAATAGAGATAATTGTCATTTAGTCTTACTGTTGAGATATTGTCTTAGGATTCCGGTAGGGATATTGTCTCCTTTTTCAGAATCACCAACTTATAATTATCCCAAATATAACTAAATCTGGGATAATAGAATGTCTTGGACTTATTATTATTTTGTTAATCTTATAATATATGCTTATTATAAGGATCCCAGATATCATATATCTCGGGATCCCTTTTGCTACTAATGTTTCCGCGTGTTTATTAGGTTTTGACTAGGTCATGAGAGACGTGGGAAGTTAGTTCCGATTACTATGGATCATATACTACTTGGAGAATATTTGAACTACAGAGAAGGGAGTCAACACGTGCTCAGTACTCAGTCAAGTGAACGTTGGGGATGCTCCACCAAATCTCGGGGATGATCCCGGATATCTCAGAATTCTTTGTTAAAGATCTGTAGTATATAAACGAGGCTTGAATGATCGATTAGGCTAACTGATATTCATCACTTACACTCAATTACACTCTCTGCAACTCGTTTACACTTCCACACTTAACCATTTTCGCACTTAGACGATCATTCTTGCGCTCTTTAGTTTGTAACTTTGTTTTATTAAATAAGAAAACATAAGGCAAGGATCGATTGATCCTTCCCGAGGTTTTGTGCTGGCGATCTATCATAGATCAAGGATTTTCCTCATACATCGTTGTGTTCTTGCACCTTTCATTCATTTACTTTATTAAATTTGCATTCTTTATCATACTTACTGTATTATCCCGGAATTATCCCGGATTATACTTGTTTTTCTGCATTTTTCTAGGTCTATTGCATACAAACTCATTATTTACAAAGTCCTTGACTACATATTTGATAAGATTTAATCTTAAGTTAACCCATATTGGCAAAGTTACAAGTTTTCACCGTAAAAGATAGTTTTCAATCAAACAATTTAGAAACCAAATTCAAGCACACAACCTCACTTTACTAATTTGTTCATTAAATTTTCTAGTGTAATTTTTTGACCAAAACCATGATGTCAAGATCAAAAGTATGACCTAAAAGTACTAAAACAAAATCCCGTTCTAGATACTAAAACGTGAATAGTATGCTAACCCATGAAAACCGCACATCTCTCGTATGGTCTGTTAATGGAGCATGTGTGGTTTACCGACACATTTAGTATGAGATCATATTGAGAGGTGATGTGGAACTCACAATTCTCGAGCGTACTCAGGCCGGGGACCATGCAGGTTTTGCATGGTGAAGTTCACCATCTTGTTCATGATCCTCGGCATACCAGTCATGAATGGTAGATGAGCATATCCGAGATTAACATGCCGTTGATAAGAATCAATGAATCTCAAAAGAACTAGGAGTTTCATAGAGAATGAAATTGACAAAGGCATTGTCTACCTAAAATAAATTCGCAATATGATTATGGCAAACTTTTTCATAAAACGAATCTAAAATATGGATCCTAGCCTTAATTTTGTAATTTTGTAATTAATTAAGGAATATTCAATTTATCTTATAGATGTCTTCTACAAATGGTAATAATCCTCCCGTCCCCAATCCCGCACACAACTTGAACTTCTCACTACTCTCAGTTCTTGGGAGGGAAAGACTGACCGGTCCAAACTATATGGACTGGATGCGTGATGCGTGTGAAAGCGTCTAGTTTTATTATTTATAAAGTCAGGATATACCAATCAATACTATCACACAACCAGCCAAGAATACCCGATCGGAATAGTATAGCTATGGTAAGTCCAGGTCGAACACAGGAATACATGAACGATGTTATTCAGTTAAATTAGAATTAGCAGTAACATAGGGGGTACGTTTTAGTTCCGTGCGAACATTCAAGATGAACTAAATAACTAAACCAAACAACATAAAACAAGATAAGAGGAACAGATAAACAATTGGAGATAGACATGTAATTGATTAGAGTCTTCACACTTAGATTCATATTATCCGGTTCATATGTTTTGATTGTCTAATTGTGATTTCTTTCATATTAACTTAAATACTAATCAAAGAATCCAAGTTAAATGTAAATTAGCCAACTTTTCGGGTCCAACTAATTTCTATAACCTAGAGTCCCACATTAAACATAGATCCAATGTCACAAGGATGGTGCTCTATTGTGTGCTTTTCCCTAGATTGTGCATTAAGTATTCACGACTTGTTACGATTAATTCTCGTGGTATGACAACCTTCTAATAATTACTTATTAGCTCATTCATTTTAGATTGATTAGTTACTATTATCTTAACCTATCAAACTCAATCTATTTAGCAATGATCATAAACCTAGATTCATAATCATCAATAATCAATAACATCAAAGGAACTCAATCTCAATGACACTATTAACCACGTTAAATAATAGCAACTAATAATCACCAATAAACAAGGATTCACAAATAACGTAACAATCTTCAATCAAACAATTCATTCAAAACACAATTATAACCTTCAAACATTCATAATCACAGATTATTAAACTAAACAATATACATAATCTAATTCATGATTCAATTATACTAAATCAGATTCATATCCCAAAACAAAACACATAGACGTGTTTAGAATTGAAATCGGAAGATGATACGCAAACCGAATCGTGAACCGAATGACATAGAATCGATAGGAATCGATCCTAGCTTTTTACACCTCCGAATCGCCATCGTTTCGCTCCCAAAATGGGGGAAAACCCCCTCTGGTCGTCTCTGGTCGAATTAAGGTTTGTAATATGAAGTTATAAATTGAAAACCCTAAAATCGGACTTAAATGGCTGGAAAAGTGATCCATACGGCGTATGGAATTTCCATACGGTGTATGGATTGAAAAGAAGCCCACAGGCTTGGCCCGCGAAGGGTCAGCCCACTTTTTCAATCCATACGCCGTATGGATTAATTCATACGGCGTATGGATGCATTTTCACTAAAAGAGGGACAAACGAAAGTTGTAGCCCCGTCTGTTAGCTAAATTCTTCAAGTTGAATCACCCCAATCGGAGTTCGTATGAAGAAGTTATGGCCAAAATACTAACAGCATATTCGAAAACTCAGCTTTTACACTTTTCTTCATTTTCAGCTCATCTTTCGTTCTCTTTCTGATTCAAGCTTCATATACACTTCGATCTAATTCTCTCTTGTCTATCTTTTCATTCTCAAAGCTTCTTTTCTTCACGATTTAGCTCGTTTTCTGTTTCTTTTCAATCCAAGCTCCGATTAAACTCCTAAATGCAAATATGAACGAAATAAGCATCTTATTCACACAAAATGCATTAGAAACATATCAAACATGGGGTAAATTAGTACTATAATTTAGTACATTTTGGCATTTATCAAACATCCCCCACTTGAATCCTACTTATCCTCAAGTAGACTATCAACTAAAATGAATAGGTAAACGACGAAATGGGACTTACATATCAACTAGCCTTTAACCAATCAAATTTTTATCTTAAAAATAATCCTACCTTAAGATTTAGCAATCAAGAAACTCCTATAGGAAAAACAAATTGTCTCATTCATTATCATTACGTATAACAGATAGCTCACAAGGATTACCGATATTGTTGTTCACCTAACCAATCTATACTTTGGTAATTGAGCTTGATTTATCATTGTTCTAGCAGCTTTACCCTTGATTCACAATAGCAAAATACCCTCATACATATAACGTGATAATATTGCACATATTATGGATATCCAATTAAACAATCATTTTTCAAGTCAAGACATTGGTTACAGGTCTGTGCCTCAACACAACAGAGCGACATAACTTGACTTTGGTTTAGCATAATAACTTTTTAGTCAAACTATTGGTGGCAGGTCTGTACCTTAGTACAACAAAGCGACATAATTTGACTACATTTTTAAATCATGAGTTTGCTTAAACTCTTCTTGCTCTTTTTCATTAGATATACTGACGGAGACCAGGTCTGTACTTACGTACAACAGAGGAAACAACACCCAGTATATCCCCAAATGATATTAATTGAATTCCAAAATTATGGCATATCGCACGCTATCATATATAAGAATTAAGACTAAAGTCATACATTGCTAAAGTTCCTCTCGGAATATCGCCTACTTCTTATATTAATTTTAATTAATAGCTCAACAACTTATACATAGATTGTCTATCGATACATCACATGATGAACTATCTAATATTTTAAAATTTAAATTCAAATTATCCTTTGAATTTCCCAGATTTGTTACAAGATTTTCTAAACTTAAAGAGAATACATTTTTAAAAGAAAAAATTGGGTTGAAAAATGACTAACATAAAATACCTTACACCTTTAGTGTACCAATATTTATCGATTTATAACTCAGAACAATCAAACTTCTTTTCCCTCATCCCCCACTTTAAATAAAGCAATGTCCTCATTGCAAAACAAGGAATCATAAAATAGAGAAATAGAAAAGAAATGTACAGAAAACTCCCCTGATCTTGAAGAAAAATGCTTTCTTGATCTGATTCAGAAAAATATACAACAGCACACTTCCGTAGGCATCACGATTGCATTTAGCGTATGCAATAAGCCTTTAAACCCCTCGGTATCCCGAGTGGATGAGTTGTAGTCTCATGAGGGTTTCCAGGGAACACACCCACAAAGTTCGAAACTGCAAAACTAACAAGAAAATAAAAAGTAGAACAAGAAAACAAAATATAAAATAACTAATTAAAAATTAAAACTATCAATTTAACAAACAATAACCTACATAAAATAAGGTACATGAAATAAACAATAATAACTAGTACATAAATTATATGACAAACAGAGCAGAAAAAAATTTCTTGCAAAACAGCCTTTCAATCGTCGGCTGGTGCAAACAAAATTCAAAAACCTTGCTCCAGTAAAAATTAAACTTATATAATATGCAGATACATATAATTAACAAGTAAACAATTATTTACAACCAAATTACATCATTATCACAACTTCTAGACAAGACAAAAATATTTGTTTAGCAAATCGAGCCTATAAAATTGTGCGTGATTAACAAAAAACCCTTCTTATTTTTTAATTTTTTCTCTTTTTTTTAATTTATTTTTTATTATTTCCCAACTTAATCGAATAAAAAACCGTTCTCCAGCAGAACGAAAGTCCAATCGGTTAATTGTTCCCCGGCAACAGCACTAAAAACTTGATGCGTGTGAAAACGTCTAGTTTTATTATTTATAAAGTCAGGATATACCAATCAATACTATCATACAACCAGGCAAGAATACCCGATCAGAATAGTATAGCTATGGTAAGTCCAGGTCGAACACATGAACACATGAACGATGTTATTCAGTTAAATTAGAATTATTGATAAAGCAGTAACATAGGGGTACGTTTTAGTTCCGTGCGAACGTTCAAGATAAACTAAATAACTAAACCAAACAACATAAAACAAGATAAGAGGAACAGATAAACAATTGGAGATAGACATGTAATTGATTAGAGTCTTCACACTTAGATTCATATTATCTGGTTCATGTGTTTTGATTATCTAATTGTGATTTCTTTCATATTAACTTAAATACTAATCAAAGAATCCAAGTTAAATGTAAATTAGCCAACTTTCCGGGTCCAACTAATTTCTACAACCTAGAGTCCCACATTAGACATCGATCCGATGTCACAAGGATGGTGCTTTATTGTGTGCTTTTCCATAGATTGTGCATTAAGTATTCACGACTTGTTACGATTAATTCTCGTGGTGTAACTCAACAATACCTTCTAATAATTACTTATTAGCTCATTCATTTTAGATTGATTAGTTACTATTATCTTAACCTATCAAACTCAATCTATTTAGCAATGATCATAAACCTAGATTCATAATCATTAATAATCAATAACATCAAAGGAACTCAATCTCAATGACACTATTAACCACGTTAAATAATAGCAACTAATAATCACCAATAAACAAGGATTCACAAATAACGTAACAATCTTCAATCAAATAATTCATTCAAAACACAATTATAACCTTCAAACATTCATAATCACAGATTATTAAACTAAACAATATACATAATCTAATTCATGATTCAATTATACTAAATCAGATTCATATCCCAAAACAAAACACATAGACATGTTTAGATATGAAATCAGAAGATGATACGCAAACCGAATCGTGAACCGAATGATGTAGAATCGATAGGAATCGATCCTAGCTTTTTACGCCTCCGAATCGCCATCGTTTCGCTCCCAAAATGGGGGAAAACCCCCTCTGGTCGTCTCTGGTCGAATTAAGGTTTGTAATATGAAGTTATAAATTGAAAACCCTAAAATCGGACTTAAATGGCTGGAAAAGTGATCCATATGGCGTATGGAATTTCCATACGGCGTATGGATCGAAAAGAAGCCCACAGGCTTGGCCCGCGAAGGGTCAGCCCACTTTTTCAATCCATACGCCGTATGGATTAATCCATACGGCGTATGGATGCATTTTCACTAAAAGAGGCACAAACAAAAGTTGTAGCCCCGTCTGTTAGCTAAATTCTCCAAGTTGAATCACCCCAATCGGAGTTCGTATGAAGAAGTTATGGCCAAAATACTAACAGCATATCTGAAAACTCAGCTTTTACACTTTCTTCATTTTCATCTCATCTTTCGTTCTCTTTCCGATTCAAGCTTCATATTCACTTTGATCTAATTCTCTCTTGTCTATCTTTTAATTCTCAAAGCTTCTTTTCTTCATGATTTAGCTCGTTTTCTATTTCTTTTCGATCCAAGCTCCGATTAAACTCCTAAATGCAAATATGAACGAAATAAGTATCTTATTCACACAAAATGCATTAGAAACCTATCAAACACGGGGTAAACTAGTACTATAATTTAGTACATTTTGGCGTTTATCAATGCGTAACTTAAGGTTTACCTTAAGGTACGAGAACAAGGAGTATGTTCTCGATGAGCAGATTCCCGTAATTGATAATGATTCAACCCAAGAGGAGATTGAGGCACACTGGAAACATTATGATGATGCGAATAAGGTGTCTTGTATCATGGCATCGTCCATGAGCCCTGAATTGCAAAAGACTTTTGAGAATACTTGGGCTTATGAAATGAACTAACAGCTTAAGGAAATGTTTCAGGCAAAGGCAAGCAAAGAATGCCTTGATGTGGTTAAGTCACTCATGGCTTGCAAACCCAAACCTGGAGTATCTATCTGTGCTTTTGTATTGGAGATGAAAGGGTACTTTGATAGGTTGGAATCATTGAATATGATGTTTGACACAGAGTTTTCCATTGCCATAATTTTATCCTGCTTGCTAGCTGTCTACAATCAATTTGTAATATCATATTAGATGAATATGAATGAGAGAGAAGGTTCAATAGTGGAACTCCATAATTTACTGCAAACTGCTGAGCAAGGAATCAAAAAGGATGATGTGTCCTATAGCTTAGCAGATCCTGCGTTGGCAATTGGTCAAAATGCAAAGAAAAGAAAGAGGTCAAATTGGAAAGCAAAGACTGCGAATGGAAAGTTCAATCGTAGGTCCAAAAGAAAGATTGATTCTGATATTGCACCAGAAAATGATCCAACGGAAGTAGTGTGCTTTTACTGCAACATAAAGGGGCACTGGAAACGTAGTTGCCCGAAATACCTGAAGGACCTTGAAGATGGAAAGGTCGAAAAGAGTGTTCACTCAGGAATGTTCATGATCGAACTCCATAATACTACAACTTCTAATTCGTAGGTTCTCGATACAGGGTGTGGTACTCACATTTGCACTGTATTGCAGGGTCTAAAGGAAAGTAGAAAGTTGAATCATGGAGAGCTCAACCTAATCATTAAAAACAGAGGAATCACACCTGTTATCGATATTGGGAAGTATGAGCTCGTGCTGAAGTCTGGAGTTAGGATAGATTTGAATAATTGCTGTTATTCATCAGAAATGACTAGAAACATAATTTCATTTTATGCTTTGTTTAAGGATGGTTATCGGTTTTCAATTGATAATGACAATGGTGATATTTTGGTTTATCTAAATAGTTGTTGTTGTGGGTGGAATTTTTACTGACCATGCAGGATCCTAGATTAGTAATTATGTTGAGTGTTTATAAGGATCCTAGATTGTTCTTGGATAACTCATGTGCGGGATATTGAACTTACAATCTGGATAAGAGAAGGTATGATCTTGACTTGCTATATTATGTAGGATCTTCAGGTATGTCTATATTATCCTCAAAGATTATGTTAAAATAGGGATAATTGTCATTTAATCTTACTGGTGAGATTGTTATATCATAGGATTCCGATAGGGATATTGTCTCCTATTTCAGGATCACTAACTTATAACTATCCCGAATATAACTAAATCTGGGATAATAGAATGTCTTGGACTTAGTATTATTTTGTTAATCTTATAATATATGCTTATTATAAGGATCCCAGATATCATATATCTCGGGATCCCTTTTGCTACTAATGTTTTCGCGTGTTTATTAGGTTTTGACTAGGTCATGAGAGACGTGGGAAGTTAGTTCCGATTACTATGGATCATATACTACTTGGAGAATATTTGAACTACAGAGAAGGGAGTCAACACGTGCTCAGTACTCAGTCAAGTGAACGTTGGGGATGCTCCACCAAATCTCGGGGATGATCCCGGATATCTCGGAATTCTTTGTTAAAGATCTGTAGTATATAAAAGAGGGTTGAATGATCGATTAGGCTAACTGATATTCATCACTTACACTCAATTACACTCTCTGCAACTCGTTTACACTTCCACACTTAACCATTTTCGCACTTAGACGATCATTCTTGCGCTCTTTAGTTTGTTACCTTTGTTTTATTAAATAAGAAAACATAAGGCAAGGATCGATTGATCCTTCCCGAGGTTTTGTGCTGGCGATCTATCATAGATCAAGGGTTTTCCTCGTACATCGCTGTGTTCTTGCACCTTTCATTCATTTACTTTATTAAATTTGCATTCTTTATCATACTTACTGTATTATCCCGGAATTATCCCGGATTATACTTGTTTTTCTGCATTTTTCTAGGTCTATTGCATACAAACTCATTATTTACAAAGTCCTTAACTACATATTTGGTAAGATTTAATCTTAAGTTAACCCATATTGGCAAACTTACAAGTTTTCACCGTAAAAGATAGTTTTCAATCAAATAATTTATAAACCAAATTCAAGCACACAACCTCACTTTACTAATTTGTTCATTAAATTTCCTAGTGTAATTTTTTGACCAAAACAATTTGGCACCCACCGTGGGGAAAGTGGTGCTTTTTACGATCAAACTTTTTATTAAATCTTTATTAGAATCATTTTTTGCATAAAATCTTTCAAAAAATGGTGACCCAAGGACAAACCACCTCTTCTTCTGTACCATCATCTTCTGCTGCTAACATACCACCATATGTGCCCGTTTCTTCATCGTAGCCAAGGCCCCAACCTGCTAATTTGAGGGCGACATCCATTACGTCCGCCTATGTGGGATCAGGTTTGAATGATAGTGATCCTGTTATGATATCTAACCGTGAAATTATGACTATGTTTTCAGAAATGAGAGAACAAATGAACCGTATAGAATGCAATAACGCATCTTTGAGGAGAGATGTCGAAGGCATAAGATCCAGAGAAAGTGTTCCTGTCACTCAAGTTACTACTCCAGTCAGGAGTAGGATCTTGGATTTTGATACTCCTCATTCTGTCAACTACACTGGAGATTTCATATCCATGCAGGGGAGTGCTGGAATCCTGGGATCCACATATGCTACCAGAGTCTCTACACACAGAGATCTTGAGCAAGCTTCAGGATCCATGCCAAGAGTAACGAATAGTGGCAATATATCTTCTGGATGTTCTTTTTGATCTAACATTTTGCAGGATTCTGGAGTAAGCCCCGTTGTAGCAAGGGAGTTACAAAAGCTTAAGGATATGATATCTAGTGTCCCTGGTATAGTGCAACCAATCCTGGAGGTAGCACCATCAGCACATATGATCTTGAGATTTGCACCACCAATATGTGATGCTGAGATCCCGAAGAGATTTCAGACTCCTAACATGAAGCTGTACGATGGGACCATGGATCCTGAAGAACATATAACACAATACAGGGAAAGAATGGAGATTTTCCCGATCCCTACGGATCTAAAGGAAGCTTATCTATGCAAAGGATTTGGATCCACTCTCACGGGATCTGCGCTTAAATGGCTGCTTAATGTTCCTGCATATTCTATTACATCTTTTGCTCATTTGGTTAATCTTTTTAATAGTCAATTTTCATGTACTAGAACTTTCGAGAGTAACCACTGATTTATATAGGGTTGTCCAGAAGGATAACGAAACTCTTCGAGATTTTGTAGGAAGATTTGCCAGGGAATCCTTGGATATACCGAATCCGGATATGGCAATTGCTGTTCAGGCTTTCAAAATGGGGATAAAGAGGGATTCACCTTTCTATGAAGATCTTGTGATGAACCCATGTCGAAGCTTGGATGAAGTTAGGATTAGAGCTTTGAGATTCATACGGCCAGAAGAGGATGCGGTGATCCAGAAAAAAACAAGTGCTTCTTCAACGTATGATAAACCCAATAGGAAAGCTGAGATACCCGTGTTCAAACCAAGTAGGGGCAAACCATATTTCCGGAGTGATGATCGCAGGATCAATGCTGTGGAAGAGGATGACGGAGATTGTCCAAAACTAACTGATTATTGTTTTGCAGCTGACACCGCATAAATCCTCTATGCGATGAGAAACATTGGAGACGAAGTCAGATGGACAAAGAAGAATGAAAAGAGCACCGGATGGAAAGACAGATTGAAGTGGTGTGCTTTTGTCGCACCCCCAAATTCGGGTTGCGGAAGCGAATCGGGTCAGGGCGCGACTAAACAATATACACAACACATAAGATATAATGAACGACCACTAAATGCGTCGTTTTACATTGTATTGATAAAAAACAAAGTTTACATCAAAATATCGTTTACATTAGCTCAGTTACTTGAAATTGAGAGATTTACATTACATAATTAATCTATACAAAATATAATAATGCAATTAAATCTCTGTTTGTTTGAATGCAGACTCGAGCTAATGATTCCTGTTTTGGGCAGCCAACCTACTGCTGGGTACCTGTGATACATGCTAAAAGGGGTCAGCGAAACGCTGGTGAGCTCACAGATTTGTATGTCAACACATATTTGTATGAACCGCAAGATTTAATTGAATTTAAAATGCAATTAAGCAAAATAAAAGTTATACAGCCATGAGCACATAGTCTGAGCAAAATAAAACTATGTTGTGGATGGCTTTGGAATGATTAGTGAAAACAACTCATGTAGTATTTGATGTGTATAGTACTTGCGTTCATATTGTAAAATAAAATGAGCAATGTAATCACACCCCTTTTGAAAACCGTAAAATTGGGGCTATGAGACTCACCTGAGCCTTGAGTGTTTAACTTAATAAACTTGAATTGATTAGCGGTAAATTGACGTCCGAAGACTTGTAACCTGAGGGTGTCCAAGACACGCGATGGTTATAAACATGAGTAGGTAACTCGAAAGACTACCTTTGTAGTTGTTCGTCCAACTAGAATGTCCAGATTACTACGATTTGGTTGATTTGATTATCCAAATTACTATGATTTGGTTGTTTAAATTGCCCAAGTTACTATGACTTGGTTGATTGGTTTAAGTTTTGAAAATGTGTACGGCCCGTTGGTGAATTGGTTGTAATAATAATCTCATTATCATTATTATGATTTTAAAGTGTTGTGCTTGAAAACATGTTCCAATGTGTTTTAGGAGTCGTATCGTATATAGGTTTGAGGTTATATAAGTTTGACACTTAGTGTGAAAAAGAGTTGCAAACAGTCTGTTTTTAGCGTCACTTATAGCTACACTTAGGGTCTATGCGACACTCAGGAAGTGTCGCATAAAATGAGGAATTCTGTGGTACTAGCGTCACTTGAGGAAGTGACGCATGAGATGCGACACTTGAGGAAGTGTCGGGCGTGAGTGTCGGGTACAGTTGTTAAGCATCACTAGACAAGTGACGGTATAAATCAGATTTAGGTTATAGGCGTCACTTAGGCAAGTGATGCTAGAAGTGTCGGTAAATAGGGTTAGGCGTCACTGGACAAGTGAATTTAATGGAAATTGGAGTGTGTCGGGATTTGTCGGGAACTTACAAACATTGTGCCGGAGGATTTCGAAAGGATGGAAACGTAGATCGTGACGCGGTGGTTCTTTTTCTTCAAACAAGCGGGGTGATTCAAGGGTGTTTAATGGTAGTTTTTGTGGAATTAAGGTGATGGTGGTTTGGTGGTGGAATGAGAGAAAAAGAAGGAAGAAAGAGAAAGAGGATAATGAAAATGAAGAAGAAAAGGGGGTGATGGGGGTTTTCCCCTCCCCTTGGCCGGCTTGTGGGGCCCACCCCTTGTGGGTGTGTCCCAATTTTTGTGTTCCCTGTGTTTGTGCTTCGTGCGGTGTTCGTTTTTCCGATTGTTTAAACGTTTAATAATTATATTTAAAATACGAATAATTATTAATATTTTTGTTGAAATATTTCATCAATTACTTGTACTTGAGTTATAAAATATAACTTAACTTGTTTCGTTTTATTCGCGAGTTTATTATTTTACTCGCGTAAATGTTGTTAATATTATACGTGTTTGAGTTGAAATATTATCTAAATAATATTTTGATAAAATAGAATTATTAAATGTCATATTATTTAATAGAATTGTTCACCAACGTCCGTATTAATTGAATCGAATTGCATTCGATTTGAAACTTGTACGATTTAAAATCGCATACTTGTATATATTCAACAATATATATATTGATACATTAATTAGCCTAACACAGAACTAGTTACATGTATTACACTTAATTAGGCACTAACTACTAGTCCTAATTTGACGGGTGTCACATTCTCCCCCTATTAGGAGAATTTCGTCCCGAAATTTAGTTCGAAGTCGTGATTGAAGTAGCGTCTGTGAATAACTGTGGGTACTTGAGTCGCATCTGGTCCTTCCGTTCCCAGGTGAAATCCGTCCCACGTCGCGAATTCCACCTGACTTTGACAATGGGAATACGACTTTGTTTGAGTTGTTTGACCTCACGGTCCATGATTTCAGCGGGTTCTTCAACGAAGTGAAGTTTGTCATCGACGCGAATCTCGTCGAGTGGAATAATGAGTGTCTCATTAGACAAGCATTTCTTCAAGTTAGAAATGTGAAATGTGGGATGCACGCTATTGAGTTCGGGTGGCAGCTGCAATCGATATGCCACTGAACCAATCCTCTCGAGGATCTCGAATGGTCCAATGTATCTGGGAGTTAGCTTCCCGCGTTTACCGAATCGGTTAACACCTTTCCAAGGTGAAACTTTTAGTAGTACTCGATCCCCAACCTGGAACTCGAGTGGTTTGCGTCTCACGTCAGCATAACTTTTCTGACGATCACGTGCGGCCTTGAGTTTGTTTTGAATCTTGAAGATTTTCTCGGTTGTTTCGTATATGAGTTCGGGTCCAGTGAGTTGGCTATCTCCCACTTTGGTCCAACAAATTGGTGATCGGCACTTACGAACGTACAGTGCCTCGAAAGGTGCAGCCTTGATGCTGGTGTGATAGGGCTATTGTTGTACGAGAATTCACACAACGGTAGGTGTTTTTCCCAGTTTACACCGAAGTTAACTACGCAAGCTCGTATCATGTCGTCCAGTGTTTGAATTGTTCATTCACTTTGTCCATCGGTTTGAGGATGGTATGCGGTACTCATATCAAGAAGGGTACCAATGATTTTTGAAGTGATTGCCAAAAGTGAGATGTGAAACGACTATCCCTATCCAAGATAATTGAGATTGGAACACCGTGTCGAGTAACGACCTCTTTGATGTATATTCGTGTGAGGCGTTCCATTTTATCGGTTTCCTTGATTGCCAAGAAGTGAGCAGATTTCGTGAGACGATCGATGATCACCCAAATGGTATCGCAACCGCTCGATGACTTGGGTAATTTGGTTATGAAATCTATGGCAATTTGTTCCAATTTCCATCAAGAATGCTGGGTTGTTGGAGTAAACCATAAGGTTTTTGATACTCGGCTTTGACTTTTGAGCAAGTAAGGCACTTGCTGACGTATGTAGCGATTTCAACTTTCATATTCGGCCACCAATAAAATTCCTTAACGTCATGATACATTTTGTGGGATCCAGGATGGATAGAATATTTGGACTTGTGAGCTTCATCCATCACCAAGTCTCGTAGGTTTCCAAAACTGGGCAACCAGATTCGGTTTGAGAAATACCTAACTCCGTTAGGTTTGATTTCGAATTGTTTATCCATGCCTTGCAAGGCTTCATTTTTGATGTTATCGGGTTTCAGAGCTTCGAGTTGAGCAGTGAGAATCTGAATGTTTAGATCGTTGTGAATAGTCATATTGAGGGCTCGAACTCGAAGTGGTTTCGATCGTTCCTTTCGACTGAGGGCGTCGGCAACAACATTTGCCTTACCCGGATGGTATTTGATTTCGCAATCGTAATCGGTGAGCAACTCGACCCACCGACGTTGTCTCATGTTGAAATCCTTCTGATCGAATATATGTTAGAGACTTTTATGGTCGGTAAAGATTGTGCACTTAGTGCCGTAGAGATAATGTCTCCAGATTTTGAGAGCAAAAACGACAGCTCCTAGCTCGAGATCGTGGGTGGTGTAGTTCTTTTCATAGATTTTGAGTTGTTGCGAAGCGTAAGCAATTACTTTGTCCCGTTGCATCAACACGCAACCGAGACCTTGGTGAGAAGCATCGCAGTACACCACGAAGTCATCAGTGCCTTCGGGTAAGGATAGAATTGGAGCACTGCAAAGTTTTTGTTTCAGGAGTTGAAATGCTGACTCTTGTTTATCAGTCCAATCGAACTTTTTGTCTTTCTGAGTCAGTGCCGTGAGTGGTTGAACTATTTTTGAGAAACCTTCGATGAAGCGCCGATAGTACCAATCCCAAGAATTGGCGTACCTCGGTCGGAGTGGTTGACGACTGCCAGTCTCTGATAGCTTCGATTTTTGATGGATCGACATGGATTCCTTGACTATCGATAACATGTCCAAGGAATTGAACGGTTTGTATCCAGAACTCACACTTAGAGAATTTGGCATACATCTCCTCGTGCATAAGTAGTTCTGTTCTAGGATGGTTCTGAGGTGTTGCGCATGTTCCTATTCGTTGCGCGAGTAAATGAGAATGTCTTCAATGAAGACAATGACAAACTTGTCGAGATATGGCTTGGACACCTGATTCATAAGATCCATGAATACAGCCGGTGCGTTGGTTAGACCGAATGGCATCACCTGGAATTCGTATTGCCCATAACGGGTTCTGAAAGCAGTTTTTGGGATGTCGGTGCCACGAACACGTAATTGGTGATAACCTGACAGGAGATCGATCTTTGAATAAAAACTCGACCCCTGTAGTTGGTCAAATAGGCCATCGATTCGAGGAAGTGGGTATCGGTTCTTGACAGTTAGCTTGTTCAACTCTCGATAGTCGATACACATTCGAAAAGAACCGTCTTTCTTTTTGACAAACAGGACCGGAGCTCCCCAAGGAAAAGAACTCGGCCTAATGAATCCTCTTTCTAGGAGTTCCTGTAATTGATTGGATAACTCTTGAAGTTCGGATGAGGCTAAGCGGTATGGTGCTCGGGCCACACGTGCGGCACCTGGCACGAGGTCGATTGAGAACTCAACATGTCTTGGTGGTGGTAGACCAGGTAGTTCTTCGGGGAAGACTTCTGGAAAGTCTCGAACGATGGGCACATCCTCAAGTCGCTTCTCCTCTGACTTTTTCTCCATGATGTGCGCGAGGATTGCTGGATAACCCTTTCTCAGAAATTTTTGAGTTTTCAAGCAAGATATGACGTTGAGTCTCGTCCCACCGGTCTCCCCCTGTATGACCAACGTTCTACCGACGGCGAGAGGAATACGAATGATCTTATCGTAACAAATAAATTCGGCACGATGTTTGGACAACCAGTCCATACCAATGATGACGTCGAAACTTCCAATTTCAACAGGCATAAGGTCAATTGAGAAGGTCTTGTTGGCTAGGTTTAAAGTGCAATTAGGTATCACACTATCGGTTTCTATGAGTTTACCATTTGCAAGTTCTACGGTGTACTTAACATCTTGAGCAATAGGTGCGATATCAAGTAGGGGGCAAAACACATAAGAAATAAAGCTTCTATCGGCAGCAGTATCAAACAGAATAGAAGCAGATAAGTCATTGAGAAGGAACATACCCGTGACCACATTCGGGTCCTGACAGGCATCCCCGGAGTTGAGTACGAACGCTCTTCCCCTTGCATTGTTGTTGTTGTTGTTTTTGTTGTTCTTGTTTTTAGGGCATTCATTTCTAAAGTGTCCCGTCTCCCCACACCCATAGCAGGATTTGGGTTGGTTGGAATTGCTGTGAGAGGTGTTGTTGTTGGATTTGTGGGCTCGGCAATCTTTGGTCAAGTGCTCGTACCTCCTACAGTTGTTGCAGAGAGTACTGCATGGACCATCGTGATGGTAGTTACACTTGGAGCAGTATGGTCTGTCCCCAGTGTATCCACGCTTGGGTTCAGAATTTGTGTTGTAAACTTTGATGGCATTGGATTTCTTGTTGTGATTGTTGTGGTGTTCAGAAAACTTGCGTTTGTTGTTGTTGGATGTAACACCCTCAAGTTTCGGGTTGCGGAAGCGGTCGGGTCGGGTGTTACCAAATCAAATATCACAGCACAAGGATATAGCAAACGACCTCTAAATGAGACGTTTGAAAAAGCAGTTGTTACATTCCCAGAATAATTGTTTACATTGTTGCGAGTTTGCAAAATAATTTCAATACATAATTTGTAATATAAAAATTAGGCAGAGAAATCCGGATGTTTGAAAACATGCGACTCGAGCTAGTATAATCTTGTAGCAATCCTAATCCTGCTGGGCACCTGAGAACACATGCTAAATCGAGTCAACTATTAAGCTGGTGAATTCATAGGATTTATAATTGAAACATAAAGTATATGTCTTGTATGTTTTGAAAGATGGTTTCAAAATCCACGATTTTGATTTGTTTTGTTATGTTATTGTAATACCAGTGTGTATACATCTAACGGGGTATTTCATACTCACGTAGTGGTGACGTGTACCTAAGTACATAAAGATTGTGGCTTACCATGTCCCGATACCTATCAGGTATGATTGAGTCTACAGACGTGAGGTAATACAGGCCTAAGTATGAATCGGTTAATTGTATGACCGCGTCATATGATAACAAGTAATAATGTTACTTATGTTGTAGTAAAGCGTTAAGATGCCCGCGTGGCATAATATGTTGTGTCCATCAAAAATATATTGTAGTCCCACAGAACTATGATCGAATGTTTATTATGTTGCATCCAGCAACAGTTGATTGTAGTCCCGCAAAACTATGATTGAATGTTTATTGTGTTGCATCCAACAACAGTTGATTGTAGTCCCGCAGAACTATGATTGAATGTTTATTGTATTGCATCCAACAACAGTTGATTGTAGTCCCACAGAACTATGATTGAATGTTTATTGTGTGTCCGTTTGACCAGTTAGTGTGTGCTAACCCGGACATGATTGAGTATTTATTGTGTCCGTTTGACCAGTTAGTGTGTACTAACCCGGACATGATTGAGCTAACAGCCTCGTGTGGAAACTCCACCGACCCGTTAACTTGTTGCGGATCACGAGCATAAGCTCGCCCATCCGTGAATGAGTGTGGATCACGAGCATAAGCTCGCCCATCCATGAATGAGTGTGGATCATGAGCATAAGCTCGCCCATCCATCGATTGTATCATTTTACCGCGATATCAGACTTGTGCCCATTGCAATACCGTGGCATCGTTTTGTGCCCACTTTACCGTGGCCTCGTTGTGTGGCCAACTCTCATCGACTGAATTGCTCGCAAGCAAAGTTTGAAATTGAGCCGGCAGTACCACGACATGCCCAACTAGTTTGATTGTGTTCGTATGCATGTATGTATACCTATATACATAACTAAATTGTAGGTGGCACCAAGTGCTCGAGATGAAGTACAAGCATGTGTGTATATATATATACATATATATATACGTCGAATTAACAACTACCTCAGATAGAGTATCATGTAGCACATGAAATTGATTTATTGTAGTTAAGTATGTATATACAGTACTTAACTATTTTGTTGTGTTACAATAAGCCTAGGTATGATTAATCATCACCTAGTTGTTTTGGTATTAGTATATGAAATCCATACTAACGTATATTTCTAATGTATACTCCTAGCCTCAGCCTAGCAAGTATATTGAGATCCTCGGTTGTTGTTTACTCGAGTTCAATTCCAATTTAAAAGTCCTGGAATATATATGAGCAGTTTTAGTTCCTAAAAGGAAGACTAATCCTGTAAAAAATCTAGATGTTGTCCAATGTGGGTAGAACTAACTAGTTCTAATGTATTCCATGATATTGACTCACGACAATATGACCAAAGTATAATTATAACCTAACTAGGTTAAGTAGTGGTTTTGTTCAATAGTGTTATTATGGGTGTAATTTCTAGTATTACACATTTGCATGCGTCTCACCCCGAAAACAATAAAACAGTTGAAAGAGGGGGGCTATGAACTCACCTGTGAGTTGTCAGCGATCCTAAGATACGCGTGTCGTCCGATGGGTAACCTCCTAGTGTCCTAAACACGTGAGGTTATATAAGTAAGGGAAAAATCAATTTGTCTAAGTGAGTTGTGCAAATATTCGTTCGTCGCTCTGGTTTGAAAACTGTGTACGGGGGTCCGGGGGCAGCACGCCTGGTAGCGAGGTCCAAGGGGTGGCAACCCTTGGCGGGGTCCAAGGGGCAGAGCCCCTGGCTGGGGTCGAGCTGCCAGGTCAGCTTGGAAAATTTTTATTTCTATTATATTGCTTTAGTGAAAACGCTCCGAAATTTCATTTCGGATTAATATTAGGCGGTAAAATTTGAGTTTCGACACTTAGTGAAAAATGTGTATTTTCTGTTTTTAGCGATACTAGGCTAGTTTCGCTATAGGCGACACTTAAGATTGGCGTCACTTGGGAAGTGACGCTAGGGGCATCACTAAGAGGCGTCACTTAGGGCGACACTCAAAGGCGTCACTATTTGCGTCACTAAATGCGACACTAGGTAGCGTCACTAGGATGCGTCAATAATATGCGACACTTACATGCGTCACTTAGGCAAGTGACGCTATACTGTAGGTCTGTGGGCGACACTTGTGACTGTTCGACGGGTTTTCACCCAAAAATGCAATCTAGCCCATTTTTAGGCCGAATCTTGTTGTTATAATGTTAATACATGATATATTAAGTGTTTTTAACAGGGAATATCAAGAAAAAGTGAAGAAATCCTTACGTTTTGAAGATTCAAGGGTTTGGATGATGATGGTGTTCTTGATGATGAATATGAAGGTGGTGATGATGATGAATGCTTGTTGATGATGATGATTCCGAAGATGATGATGATGATGGCGGTGGTGGTGGTCGCCGATGGTGGCGGTGGTCGGCGGTTGTGGTGGTTGGTGTGGATGGAGAGGAAGAGATTGAGAGAGTTTAGAGAGAGATGTGTGGTGTGGTTGTTTTTAAAAAACTAGAAATGAAAGAAAATGGGAAGGTGGAGGTGGTTTTATCCATTCTCAGATCCCCACTCTAGGGACTGTGGTCTCTAACCACAATACAAAATGCTCGTGTTTTTGTACCCGATCGTAAATTAAAATAGTATTTTAAATTCTAAAATTCGTTTATATTAATTTGAAATGTTTTCGAGTTGAAGTATTTTATAAAAATACTATTTTGAAACTAAAATTTAATAGATTATTTTCGCGCGGTTTTAAATTACCAGAATGCGTTTTAAATTAAAACGACTTACATTTTTAAACACTTTGTTATAATCGCATATAAAAATACCATTATTTTAAGTTTAAATTTGGCGCGAAAATTGACTTTTTGACCAGGTGTTACATTGGAGGATGTGTAGGATGTCTCACGGCTGACAACCATGGCCATGAGTTTATGAGCTAATTGGATTGCACTGTCAACAGTGGTTGGTTTAGATGAGGCGAAATTCCCCTAGATATTCTCCGGGAGGCCGCGGATATATCTCTTGATGCACTTCTCCTCCGGATCAACTAAACCCGGGCATAACAAAGCGAATTGCTGGAATTTGGTGGTATATCCAGCAATGCCGTTCCCCTGCACTGTCAAGTGCCAGAATTCTTCCTCTAGACGGTGCAGTTCTTCTTCTGGACAATATTTTCCCCTAAGCTTTTTTTTCAGTTCAGCCCAAGGAAGTCGGTTTGCTATTTCAATGCCCACAGAGTTTGTGTGGGTGTTCCACCACATAAGGGCACCTTCCTGAAAGGTGTAGGCCGCAAACTTGACCTTGTTATCCTCCGTACAGTTACAGAGATTGAAGACAGATTCCATACGTTCAATCCATCTGATTAGGCCAATGGCACCTTCCGTGCCTTTGAAGTAGAGTGGTTTGCAGCTAAGGAAATCCTTGTAAGAGCAAGGTTTGATAACAGGAGTATTAACTGGGGTTTCTTCATTGCTTCGAGAGTTACGGGATGAATCCCGAGCAGCCAAAGCATCGGCCACTGCTCAAGATACGGCAGCAGTTTGTTCAGCATCATTGTAACTTTTCTTCTTTGACGGCATGATTCTTCAAGAGAGAAATAAAAGGTACATGAGAGGTGGTACTAAAATAATAAGTACGATAGATGTATATATATAAAAGTGGTAATATACAACATCACAGGGTAAAATCACAATGTAGAAATAACGGGAGAAACTGTCAATTCACATTACGAAGTTGAATGATTACAGACAATCTATAGTTATGGGTTTCAAAAGTCACAGACTTAGAAGTTTTACAAAAGTGTTGAGAATTATTACATCCGGTCGAATTACATAGGTCCTACAAAAAAATGACAAAGTACATATTTAGCCTAAGCTAATCCTGACGTAGATTGAGTTGTGGCAGCAGTGCGGTGAGATGGTCCATAGATTCTGCAAGTCTGCTAACCATTCGGAGGGCATCCTCGGTTTCCCTTAGACGTGTCTCGCAATGGTTCAGCCTTGATTGTAGGACGGAAATTTCATTTCGGTTACCAATCACTTGGTTGTGGACAACCTCCATAGTTTCTATGGTTTCACCCAGACGGTTGTCAAGGGTGTCAACTCAATCCAACAATTCAGGATGAGAGTTAATGAAAAAAAAACTACCAGTACGGTTTTAAAATGGTTACACTACGCTGAAGCCATAGGGTGAATATAATTATAATCCCTCTCATATCCATAACTCTACTCTACCCGTTTTTATGTTGCTTCATTTTCAATTTCTTATTTACAGTCATTACTAATCTTACTATTTTAGATTTTGATCCCATGTGGTTGACGGTATTTTCGTGATCTTCGGAGACTTGATTGATACTTTCGAGCAATGTGAGTCTCCAATTTTCGTTGGTTTCTTAAAGTTCGATATCCATTGTATCAAGTCGTTGCTCGTGTCGGTGTAGCCTAGTGACTAAGTTTGACAAAGCGAAGTGAATGGGGTATGGGTCAGCTCGAGGCAACCTGGTGTTCCTCCTAGCCACCCTTCGGTTTCGCGATACATACGGATGAGAGTGTGATGAATTGGGTGGTGTGTTTGACATTCTGAGACAAAGCGTTAGAAATAATGAGGCCTATATTCATATAATACATGTATAATATAGCCTAAGATATTGAGCGAGAGCGAGGCTTATCTATGTATATATACATATCACATAATAGCCTAAAGTGTCTAACACATACATGTTTGAGTCCCGGTTTCTCTCGTGGTCAGAGTCAACTAGTGTATCCTGTTCAGTCATGACTCCTTTCAGATCTCACATCATATTCTTTTAATTGTACATAGTTGATCCACCCACGATCAGGCACTTTTTTGTGATCCTGACACCCACGTTAAGCGCGGACTATGACCTCATGGCAGACATATACATCATTTGCTTCATTTCAAATGCTTATTACTAAATCTTGTGGTTCACACTTATTTACATATTTATTATGCAAACTTGTGAGCTAACCAGCGTTAGCTGACCTTTTTAGCATGTGTTCTCAGGTACCCAACAGCAGTAGACCTGTTCACTCAGGATGCCCATAGCTCGAGTCAGCATACACATCAGGAGATTATTTTGCATTATTACATTTTGTAACTAAGTTATGCCGATTAATCTCTAAACATTGTAATTATTGGGCTTTTGTAAACATTACACATTGTAAAACTTTATATTATCAATGTATCTGTAAAACGACGCATATATAGTCATTCATTATATGCCTTGTATGTTTTGATTATTGATTTGTAACACCCCAAAGCTTGCTTCCGCTAAACAGTAAATTTGGGGGTGTTACACGGTCCAGGAACATTAACAATGATTAATTGATTAAAGATATGATACTATAAAAAGCGTAGATATAAGAGTTAAATTAAACCAATATCATGTAGTCACTGAACCTAATCATACTTAATAAGGAATACTGCCTAACAGTCATAGTCTAGGCCCACTAAATGCAACCTAGTTCACTATAACCTTAGGCTTTGATACCAATCTGTCGCACCCCCAAATTCGAGTTGCGGAAGCGAATCGGGTCGGGGCGCGACTAATCAATATACACAACACACAAGATATAATGAACGACCACTAAATGCGTCATTTTACATTGTATTGATAAAAACCATGAGCACATAGTCTGAGCTTAACTTGAGCGTTAGGTCCAGTTAAGGAAACCTAACTGAGTTGCCTCCTACGAGTGCCTAATCTACACTCGTCTTCCCAAATGCTAATACGTCCGTTTGACCAGTTAGTGCGTGCTAACCCGGACGAGGATTGTCAATCCTATATGATATCATATACTAACATTTACGCTACAGATGTATTACCAAACTATGTTGTGGAGGGCTTTGGAATGATTAGTGAAAACAACTCATGTAGTATTTGATTTGTATAGTACTTGCGTTCATATTGTAAAATAAAACGAGCAATGTAATCACACCCCTGATGAAAACCGTAAAATAGGGGCTATGAGACTCACCTGAGACTTGAGTGTTTAACTTAATAAACTTGAATTGATTAGCGGTAAATTGACGTCCGAAGACTTGTAACCTGAGGGTGTTCAAGACACGCGATGGTTATAAACATGAGTAGGTAACTCGAAAGACTACCTTTATAGTTGTTCGTCCAACTAAAATGTCCAGATTACTACGATTTGGTTGATTTGATTATCCAAATTACTATGATTTGGTTGTTTAAATTTTCCAAGTTACTATGACTTGGTTGATTGGTTTATATTTTGAAAACGTGTACGGCCCGTTGGTGAATCGGTTGTAATAATAATCTCATTATCAGTATTATGATTTTAAAGTGTTGTGCTTGAAAACATGTTCCAATGTGTTTTAGGAGTCGTATCGTATAAAGGTTTGAGGTTATATAAGTTCGACACTTAGTGTGAAAAAGAGTTGCAAACAGTCTATTTTTAGCATCACTTATAGCGACACCTAGGGTCTATGCGACACTCAGGAAGTGTCGCATAAAATGAGGAATTCTGTGGTACTAGCGTCACATGAGGAAGTGACGTATGAGATGCGACACTTGAGCAAGTGTCGGGCGTGAGTATCGGGTAGAGTTGTTAAGCATCACTAGACAAGTGACAGTACAAATCAGACTTAGGTTATAGGTGTCATTTAGGCAAGTGACGCTAGAAGTGTCGGTAAATAGTGTTAGGTGTAACTGGACAAGTGACGGATGTAAGTGTCGGGAAAAAGGGGTTTTATGCGGCACTTAGGCAAGTGACACAACGCACTTTATGCGTCACTTAAGTGACGCACGAAGTGACGCTATACTGGTCTGACCTATGCGACACTTATGTCTGTTTGACAGATTTTGAGCCAAAAATGAGTTTTTCGGTTTCCGTTTGGTCCGATTCTTTTACCCAACCCTTAGATGGATATTATGAGCTTAAAAAAACAACAAACAAGTGAAAATAATGGAAATCGGAGTGTGTCGGGATTTGTCGGGAACTTACAAACTTTGCGCCGGAGGATTTCGAAAGGATGGAAACGTAGATCGTGACGCGATGGTTCTTTTTCTTCAAACAAGCGGGGTGATTCAAGGGTGTTTAATGGTAGTTTTTTTTGAATTAAGGTGATGGTGGTGTAGTGGTGGAATGAGAGAAAAAGAAGGAAGAAAGAGAAAGAGGATAATGAAAATGAAGAAGAAAAGGGGGTGGTGGGGGTTTTCCCCTCCCCTTGGCCGGCTTGTGGGGCCCACCCCTTGTGGGTGTGTCCCAATTTTTGTGTTCCTCGTGTTTGTGTTTCGTGCGGTTTTCGTTTTTCCGATTGTTTAAATGTTTAATAATTATCTTTAAAATACGAATAATTATTAATATTTTTGTTGAAATATTTCATCAATTACTTGTACTTGAGTTATAAAATATAACTTAACTTGTTTCGTTTTGTTCGCGAGTTTATTATTTTACTCGCGTAAATGTTGTTAATACTATACGAATTTGAGTTGAAATATTATCTAAATAATATTTTGATAAAATAGAGTTATTAAATAATGTCATATTATTTAATAGAATTGTTCACCAACGTCCGTATTAATTGAATCGAATTGCATTCGATTTGAAACTTGTACGATTTAATCAAATCGCATACTTGTATATATTCAACAATATATATATATATATATATATATATATATATTGATACATTAATTAGCCTAACACAGAACTAATTACATGTATTACACTTGATTAGGCACTAACTACTAGTCATAATTTGACGGGTGTCACAGATTTCCATGAGGATTTCGGTCATATAACTGAGGATTGCATAGCTTTGAGGAAAAAAATAAGCTATTTGCTCGGAAAAGGTCATCTGAAGGAACTCTTCAACAGAAGAAAAGATCAAGCTCGGGATCATGATAAATCTCGTGATCTGGAAGTTCAGGATCATTCTAGGATCCCGCAGAGACTAGGATCACCATCTCCGAACGCCAAGGTAATCAACTTCATATCTGGTGGTTCTTTCATCTGTGGTACATCTTACTCAGCGGCAAAAAGACATGTGAAGGAATCGAAGTCAGAACAGCGGGATAAGCCTATGAGATCAGTGACCTTGAAGAATGAGAAGGTGGTCACTTTCAATGAAGATGACAAGGAGAACGTTCAGGATCCTCACCATGATGGTTTGGTTATTACCCTATATATTGCTAATCATTTTGTACGCAGGATCCTGATTGATGGTGGCAGTTCTGTAAACATCATCCAACTGGAGACACTCAAAAGGATGGGGATCCCGGAATCGGAAATAGTAGCGAAGTCAACTGTCCTCGTTGGGTTCAACGGTGAAGCTAAAAACACTGTGGGAGAGATCAAACTTCCAATCTATATTGAGGGGGTAAACTCTATGCAGCGCATTTGTGTAATGGATTCGTTATCTTGCTATAACATTATTCTAGGTAGGCCATGGATTCATGACATGAAGGCGGTCCCATCAACATACCATCAATGTGTAAAGTTGACCACTCCATGGGGAGTTGTCAGGATTAACAGTGATCAACAAGAGGCTAAGGATTGCTACACGACATCGATGAAACCTACTACCACGCCCACGCCAGCATAGCAATTAAAGACGCGAGCATGGGGCATCTTGGAAGCAACTGAATAGGATGTGAAAGAAGTGCCGCTAAACATTGATGATCCTGAAGAAAAAGTATTCTTGGGATCCACAATCCCTAAGGATCTTGAACAAGACCTTGTGAAGTTCCTGAAGGATAGAAAAGCAACCTTTTCCTGGAAACCTGAGGATATGACAGGTATATCTAAAGATGTTATTAACCATAAACTTGGTATTGACAGAAGTTTCGGGCCAATTCAACAAAAACGAAGAAAATTCGCTCCGGAAAGGAATGCAATTATACAAGCCGATGTTGAAAGGTTGCTCAAGTCTGGTATGATTCGAGAAGTTAAATTCCCAAGATGGTTGGCGAACGTGGTAGTGGTACAAAAGAAGAAGGGAAATGGAGAGTATGTGTGGACTACACTGATCTCAACAAAGCATGTCCGAAGGATCCATTCCCATTACCTCACATAGATTCCATGGTGGATGCAACTGCTGGACATGAAATCCTGACCTTTATGGATACATCTGCAGGATTTCAGCAAATACAGATGGAACCATCTGATCAAGAAGATACAACCTTCATGACACCAACATGTATATATTGTTATATCGCAATGCCTTTTGGTCTTAAAAATGCGGGTTCAACATACCAGAGGCTCGTGAATATGATGTTCAAGGATCACTTGGGCAAAACCATGGAAGTCTACATTGATGATATGGTGGTTAAATCCAAGAGAGCTGAGGTCATCTTCAGGATCTTCGAACTGCTTTCAACATACTAGACCAATATAACATGAAGCTCAATCCTGCTAAATGCCATTTCGGAGTGGGGGAAGGAAAGTTCTTGGGCTATATGGTGACTAAAAGAGGGATCGAGGCTAGTCCAGAGCAAATTAAGGCCATTCTGGATTTGAAATTCCCGGTCAACACCAAAGATATACAAAGATTGACCGGAAGGATTGCAGCTCTCAATAGATTCATTTCAAGGTCCTCGGATCGATGTAAAGAATTCTATGATATCCTGAAAAAGAATAAAAGATTCGAATGGGGAGATAAACAAGAGGCAACATTTCTGGAATTGAAGAATTATCTGTCATCGGCTCCTTTGTTAATGAGGCCGGAGGATGGAGAACCATAATATCTATACACGGCAGTATCCCGAAATGCGGTGATTGCAGTACTCGTCAAGGATCATGAAGGTCAGCAGCACCCTGTGTACTATGTAAGTAAAAGCCTACTTGATGCTGAAACCAGGTATTCTCATCTCGAAAAACTTATTCTTGCCTTAGTAATGGCCTCGACTAAACTAAGACATTATTTTGAAACACACCCTGTTCATATAAGGTCAAATTATCCCATAAAATCAGTAATAAGAAAACCAGAAATGTCAGGAAGAATGGCTAAATGGTCTGCAAAATTAAGTGCATTTAATTTAATATATGAACCAAGAAATGCCATAAAATCCCAAGCTTTAGCAGATTTCATAGCAGACTTCACTAGTGATCTTCAAGAAGAAGTAGACTTAGAGGTATAACAATTAGATGAATCGAAAGATAAATGGATTTTATACACTGATGGAGCATCTAATATGAACGGAATTGGATTAGGGATAATACTAAGATCACCACAGGGAGACATAATGCCACAAGCAATTAATTGTGAATTTCAGGCTACTAATAATGAAGCAGAATATGAAGCATTAATTACTGGGTTACAACTAGCTAAAGATATAGGAGTAAAACATTTACAAGTTTGCATGGATTCCTTATTAGTTGTTAATCATTATAATGATACTTATGCTGTAAAAGGCGAAAAGTTGGCTTTGTATTTGGACATTGTTAAAAGGCTTACTAATATTTTCGAGACGTTCAATATAGACCAGATACCAAGAGAAGCTGATAAGCATCAAATAGATACTATATTTTATACTATTTATCCCTATATTTGTATACATTTTAATGCATTTATATGATTTTAGATACTTATTTTGTTAATATTTGCAGAAATGTATTTTAATTAAAGATTGAAGAAAAAGGAACGAAAATAAGACCAAAACTGAAGAAATTAAAGCGGTTGAAGAAAAGAAGACTTAAACCTTAAAGAAATGAAGACTAAGATGATTATATTAAAGAAATGGGCCAAGAAAACAAGTTGAATCCGTTTAAGAAGAAAGAAAGCCCACATTGAAGCCCAAGCCCGTTTATGGAATATTCTGGAAAAACAATCCAACCGGCGGTTGGATTAACCAACCGGCAGTTAATGTTAAGAGTTTCAAATCGGTGGAAAGCGCAGAGTTGGAGTGGGATTCAAGTAACTCCAACCGGCGGTTGGAAGTCCCAACCGGCGGTTGGAGGGTCGACCACAAAAGTTATAAATAGAGGCTTAGTCTAAGATAAACGATATACGATTCAAAGAAGAGAAATACGAAAGTTAGGGTTTTAGGTCAGCTTTAGGTGCGAATTTGGAGGCTAAGGAGCTAGGGTTTGAAGGTTTTTAACCCTATGAAAAGCTAGTTCGTCAATTGGTTCGGTTTCTTTATCCTTGTAACTTTATTAACCTTTTGGGTTACTTTGGATATTGTTTATTTGAATTAATTGCTTGTTAGATTTTCGTTATTAATGTTTAAATATATGTTTATTAGGTTTATTATATGAATTATATGTTTATGTTGGAACTATATTATTGAATATTATTATGCAAGAATTATGTGTTATATTATGTTAATGATCATAATTAACTGATTTATAGATAAACTTTATTAATCTTTTGGGTTTTTAAATTAAGTGATTATGTTTCATTAAATGTTAAGTAGCATTGTAATAAATAGTGATACTTTACATAACCTTTGACTGTATTGCTATATGAAAATTATCTTAACCTTTGTGGTTTTCTACATTAGTAAATCACAATAATAATAGCCAACACGCAAATAGACATAAGTTAATATAATAAGTTTAATAAATAATAGTTTAAATAGTCATAATCTTCTATCCAATTGAGTATTCCTACGTTGTTCCTTAAACTTATCTATTAAGAATCGGTATCAATTATAAATATGTTCGATCAGAACTAAAACGTCTCCCCTATCTTTTATATTATTGTGTATTATTGTAAGTTTGTATATTAATTGTAATAATTGTAATTAGAATAAATAAATAGTTAGTTATAGATTAAATCACGTTCCCTGTGTTCGAATCTGGACTTACTTATAAAGCTATATTCCATGATCAGGATAACAATTGCCTGAATTATGTGATAGTATTATTTAGTATTTCCTTAATTAAAACTTGTGATTATAATTGCCTATACTTAGCACACATCAAGTTTTTGGCGCCGCTGCCGGGGAGCGGTGTATTTTAATTAAAACTAACTATTTTCCCTGTAAAACAATTATATTTTTTCTAATGCGTTGCAAAATCAATACGAAATATCGGCTCACCCATTGAGAATACTGACAAAAACAAAGGTATAAGGAGAGTTCAGCCCTACCTCATTGATTTATCATATAAGAGGTAAGGTGCTTCTCGAAAGAAATAGGTTTTTAATAAGCTTCGCGCTGACCTGTTTCTCCGCTTTTGTGTACTATCAATGGATCTACCGAGATCTTTTGATTAGCAATGTATAAGAGATTAATATAATTATTCAATATGTATAATAAGTCACTTTAGGTAAAATAGGATTAGATAAGTAATCTAAACTATGTGCTATTTTATGTGCACAGAGAAATTTAACTGTTATTAAGAATGGAGTCGATGCAAGTGGACTTTGGAAGTGATAATAAGGATTTTAAAGATATAGAGATAGATGACCATTCTTTTGAACCAAACAAGAAAATCAAGCTAACAACTGAAGATGAGTATTTTGAACATCCTCCCGTGATTTCAACCAAGGAAGACATGTTTGTATACTTAGATGACCATGAGGATGAGCTTAGATTTGTTATGGAACTCATACATAAGTCTACTTTAGAATATACTGATTATCAAAAAGAGTTGATTAAGAAGATGGAAGAACAATTCACTGCTTGGGTTATATCTAATGAAACCAGAGATACATATGATTTTATCAACTATGTGAATGAGCTGAAGTATGATATTGTGAGTGAACATGAAATGGTAGATCCAACTTTTTGTGAAGAACAACTGTTGAAGTATACTTATGTGCATCAAACATTTGAGAAATCTTTGTTTCCTTATTCTGAGAAACAAAGGGAAATGTTAGGAGAGCTTAAGGAAATAACAGAGTATGCTACTGGAAACTTGAGTAATATGGCTGACATCTGCTTACTAAAGAACTTTCAAGATTCTTTAATTCAATAAAGGCTAGAGAGTATATTGATTTTGGAAGATTCTTCATAGATTGTACGGTTGATTTCTACATTCAGGATATTATTGATGAATTTTACTATGGAGAATGTGATGAAGTAACACGTAGAATTCCTGAGTACTTTTCTCATAAACCAATGGCGAACTTGGTCACTTATGCTAAAAAGGAGTTGCAACTAGCCTACCCTGGAGTTCACTACAATCAAAGAAATAACCTTTTTCATCTAGGGCTATCAGAGGTTTATTATCATTTAGTAGATACTTTTAGGTATTCTGGGTTAACAACTGATCAACAAGAAGGATACTATAACTGAATCTTAAAAGATATAGGAACAGCAGTGAGAACCCACAACACATATGATAATCATGATATACATTTAGGTCTCTATGGGTTATTAGATTCGTTAAGGCAAAATCATGTAGAGCGCGAAACGAAAATTGAAGATAACTACTTGAGTATGGACGAAGATGGTAGAATAGCTAAAAAGGTAAAAAGAATAGCTTCCATGCTCATAGAAACTGAAAACGCTGAAAGAATTCATCATGAGAGTTTCTCTGAATTTGCTTCGCCAATACCCGAGTTAACTAATAAAATCTATATGCATTTTCGAAGGATTTATCCTGAGAATTTTGGAAAACCTATCTATGGGAATTAGGCTTGAAGATCAACAAATCACTTCTGAAGATCATTTGCAACTTTTTTGTTTTTAAATAGTTATTTTTTTTTCTGTTTTCTATTTTATTTAGGATTTGAATTTTATTTGGATATTTGAAGTTTATTGTTAATTTCGTGCTTGATTAATATAGAGTTTACTGCTTTTGGATTTATATGATTATCTCATCTCTATTTGTATTAGCTACACAAATGTTAGAAATCTAAGTATTCAGAATTGATTTTTACACGAGTTGCAATAGTGATAAGAATTTGATTCAAATTACTTAAAGAGAATTAATACTATAAATTTTGAATTTATGCTTAACATTGCTTACAAAGTTTGCCGGTATATTAAATTTAATATTTTGGTGACGAATAGATTGAAACAATATTTTGAAATTCGATAAAGTCGACAATTGAATTTTCAGACAGTGAATGAGTCGACGCAATCACTGATTGATAAATCTGTGTATACCAAAGTAAGTTTCTTTATATCTATTACTTGTAACAACTAACAGCAATGCAGGTATTTATATTAATTGGAGGAACGAAATTCTTAAAACAGTAAGTCTCTTTTTCCATGCATTCACTTTCTTAAAAAGGTACAGATAGTATATAGTTAATAAATATTACGTAATAATATTGTATATTACATTTGTAGAAATTTTGTATTAAAAATACGGATAAATTAAGTTATTATGTATTAATACGAAAGATTTGTGGGCCAAAAAGAAGTTAAGACAAAGCCCAATAAAAACTCACGGACCGAACGGAGGCCTGAGCTCAATTTTTGAACCAACCGGCGGTTAGGATTCCCAACCGGCGGTTGGATCCTTTTTCGCTCAAAAACCAGAAACCTTCATTTCTGCCATTTTTTTCTCACATTTCACACACATATTACACACACATACGGATACACTCATATACGTATTATCATCATCTTTTCATTGCGTTTTTCATTATCAAAGGTATGATTTCTAACTCGTGTTTATTATTTTTCATTTTAATTCCGTATTATATAACTTTATTATGTTTATCGCGATTTGTGGATTGATTACACATATTTTGTTAGTTTAAATGATTAGGATTACTTAGAAACTAGTTTAGGTTAGCTAATTTATGATTTTTATGGTTTGAGGATTGATTGCGGATTGTTGCGGATTGATTTAATTAGGATTAGGGCTCGATTTTAGATAATTACTCGAATAAAATGAAAATTTTTAACGACTACATTTTTGATTTAATAACATTTTAAAATAAAATTCGAGTATATATATATAGTATTAATAAAAAAAAATTTAGTATACTTTATGATTCGATATATTCAAAACAAAAGTATTATATTTTACAAACTTCTTAGACTCGATATTATTAAAATAACAAACATTTATAAAATTTAAAATTTAAGTTAGAAAAACGACAATTTCAAAAATTTTGACAAAATAAAATTAATATATCGTTATAAAATTTTTCGATAAAATACAAAATTAATTAAAAATACAATTTTAGAAATAAAAAGGGTATAATAAGAACAAGATTATGTTTATTAAAATGAATATATTTTGAATATTAATAAAACTTTGAAACTGATTAGTTGAGATAATAAACCTCCACAATTAAAAATTTATTTACAAACCATTTTTGATTCAATATTTATTATGAAATATTCATTATTTGATTTGATATTATATTTCGAAATGAAGACATATATTATGCTTAGTTTATTGGATATAACATTTGAAAATAAACAGGTGGCTATCAAATATTAAGCAGAAATGCTGCCCAAATTTCTAATTTTTAAATATGTATTAGAAAGTTATTAAAATTTATGTTTACAGATATGGCGACTAGACGTCAGAGAGGTCTTGCACTCTTGGCTAGAGAGGACTTTCAGTTACATACTTTTCTGAGATTTGAGCATGAGTCTGTCACTGAGGAGCGCAGGACAGAGTATGCTGATAGATTACCGGAGCTTGTGGCACAGCCAGTTGAGGTTCCTGATGTGTTAGACTGGTCGGTTATGGAGAGAGTTATAGATCCTTGCCATGATGGGGAGACTGGGGATGCTACTCTGAGGAGGCTGATGAATCAGAGTTATCTTTTACCATCAGGTGATGTTGGTTTTGTTTCTCTGGCTTGGTTTCGCTTATTTCAGATTCAGGAGATTATCTATTGAGAGCTTGTTATCGAGTTCTACACTACTCTTAGATTTGATTCCACGTCTAGGCAGTTTGACCAGCCTTCGATTTCCTTCCACATTGGAGGTCAGCCTAGGACGATGAGTTTGGTAGAGTTTGGTAGAGTTTGGTATTGCTGTGGGGCTCTATTCACTAGATGAGCTCCACAACCCGTTTTTTGTGGATCATTTGACTGCAGGTATGGTTGGCCAGTATTCGTCTGTTGAGATAGCTGCATATTGGAGAGATTTAGCTATTGTTGATTATGGGGAGAGAGCACCTTCTGACATACACATGAGGAGTCCAGTTCATAGGCTACTGCATAGGTTGTTATCATTTTCTATCTGTGGTAGGCATACGGGACCTGAGAAGGTCTATCAGCCTGATTTCTTTTATTTACACACTATGATTCAGGGGACACTGATCAATGTTCCCTGGAAATTAGTGCATTGGATGACGACAGGAGCGACTAGGTATAGGCTTACTAGTAGTTTATGTGGAGGGCAGTATGTTACTAGGAGAGCTAGGTATTATGGTATGACAGCTGCTGATTTCTTGACATGTACACCAGTTACACCAGGGATGTCCTTGCTAGGCGAGGACAAGTTGATTGAGTTAGGGATTCTACAGGTAGGTGTACAGGAGGGGGTATTATTATGGACACCTGAGGTTGCGCCAGGACAGCAGCCGGTACATAGAGAGAGATTGAGAGGACCACCTGTTCCACTACCGCTAGTACCTGAGATTCCAGTGCCAGAGGTTGATCTACCAGCAGGTAGAGGTAGAGCCCGTGGTAGAGGTCGTGGCAGGGGTGATATGTTAGAGGATATTCAGCAGAGATTGGAGAGGATAGAGATTGCTCATGGTAGGAGATTTGACATGATTGATCAGAGGTTTACTAGGTTTGAGCAGCGGTTTGATAGATTTGAGAGTGAGAGCTATCACAGATCTGATTATCAGCATGAGTTACGGCAGCAGCTGTTACGAGAGAGGTCTATTCAGTTCCAGCCATATGTTCCATTGGTATTTGATGATGGAGCTGGACCTTCGAGACGTCCAGGGCAGGGGGATTCAGATGATGATTAGTTTATGTTTGATACATTTGACATATATATTCTAGATGACTATATTTATTATTACTATCACTTATTATTATTACTATGCTAATTTGGTTGTTTATTTTTGATAGCACAAGTCTGGCAGTAAGTTCAGCACTTTATTTCATACAGTCTATCTTATTAATGAACTTTGTGGGTATGTTCCCTGGAAACCCTCACGAGACTATAACTCGTCTACTCGTGATACCGAGGGGTTTAAAGGTTTATTTCATAGGCTAAATGCAATCGTGATTAACTACGAAAGTGTGGATGTTGTATATTATTTTTCAAGAGATCAAGGAATCAACCAAGCAGAATTTTTCTTAGCCGATGAAGACTTTTTTTTTAAAATTCAGTCACGGGAGTTTTTCTGTTCCATTTTTCTTTCCCTTAATCACTTTTGTTTATCATTTTTATACAATGAGGGCATTGTATAATTTAAGTGTGAGGATAAGGTTCGTAAGAAAAAGATTTTCTTTAATTATTAAAGTTTCTATTGTTCTTAATTTTTACAAAAATTTAAATTTTTTTAAGTAAATAACTAAGTATTTATTAGTTAGAATACTTTTGTTAAAAGTTTTATTTTGTATTTAAAAGTTTAGACTTTAATATAGATTAACTGTTTTGTATATATAATGTAGGCTACTTAATAAGGAGTGATATATAGTTATATGATATGATGTACTAATAGGCAATCTATATGAAGATTTCTGAATTTTAAGAAATTAATATAAATAACTTGTTTATTATTTTATGGTACATAATATGATGTATGACATAAAAGTCTTAATTTTTAGATTTATCATGCAATAATTTTATATATCTTTATATTTATATAAAAACATTTGGGGGTCTACTAATAGTTTCCTCTGTTGTACGTAAGTACAGACCTGGTTTCTAATTAGTATTCTTAAATAGAGTAGAAGAAAGAAGAAAATCTTTCAAAGAAAAAAAATGAATAAAAATAAAAATCAAATTATGTCGCTTTGTTGTACGGCTGTACAGACCTGTCACCGCTGGTTTGATTTAAAAATTACTTTACCTGAATCAAGTTATGTCGCTCTGTTGCATGTAAATGCAGACCTGTCACCAATGTCTTGATTCTTAAAAATGGATTTTATATACTTATTTGGAATATAAAAGTAAATTGCATGATTAAGTTTAAGAGTATATCATATATGGAAATCATAAGTAATATACATACTAATAATAAAGATGTATTCAGAAATATAAATATAGATTGTTTAAAATGGACAAATATATTAGTCATCGTTCATAAACTATATATTGCACGAATAATAATAATTTTTATTTGTACATTATAGTTATCCATGTTAATTAAATTATTAAAATTTTTAATTTATGAAACAGGTTTTTAGTTTTGGTATTCTGATTTTTAAATATCAAGTTTGATGCTTATTTTAAATTTTATTCAGTATTCTACTTGAGGACAAGCGGAACTTAAGTGTGGGGATATTTGATAAGCATCAAATAGATACTATATTTTATACTATTTATCCCTATATTTGTATACATTTTAATGCATTTATATGATTTTAGATACTTATTTTGTTAATATTTGCATAAATGTATTTTAATTAAAGATTAGAGAAAAATGAACGAAAATAAGACCAAAGCTGAAGAAATTAAAGCGGTTGAAGAAAAGAAGACTTAAACCTTAAAGAAATGAAGACTAAGATGATTATATTAAAGAAATGGGCCAAGAAAACAAGTTGAATCCGTTTAAGAAGAAAGTAAGCCCACATTGAAGCCCAAGCACGTTTGTGGAATATTCTGGAAAAACAATCCAACCGGCTGTTGGATTAACCAACCGGCGGTTGGTGTTAAGAGTTTCAAATCGGTGGAAAGCGTAGAGTTGGAGTGGGATTCAAGTAACTCCAACCGGCGGTTGGAAGTCCCAACCGGCGGTTGGAAGTCCCAACCGGCGGTTGGAGGGTCGGCCAGAAAAGTTATAAATAGAGGCTTAGTCTAAGATAAACGATATACGATTCAAAGAAGAGAAATACAAAAGTTAGGGTTTTAGGCCAGCTTTAGGTGCGAATTTGGAGGCTAAGGAGCTAGGGTTTGAAGGTTTTTAACCCTAGGAAAAGCTAGTTCATCAATTGGTTCGGTTTTTTTATCCTTGTAACTTTATTAACCTTTTTGGTTACTTTGGATATTGTTTATTTCAATTAATTGCTTGTTAGATTTTCGTTATGAATGTTTAAATATATGTTTATTAGGTTTATTATATGAATTATATGTTTATGTTGGAACTATATTATTTAATATTATTATGCAAGAATTATGTGTTATATTATGTTAATGATCATAATTAACTGATTTATAGATAAAATTTATTAATCTTTTGGGTTTTTAAATTAAGTAATTATGTTTCATTAAATGTTAAGTAGCATTGTAATTCAACCGAACCATGAAGTATCAATAATATGTTGATAGGTCTTAATAGATAGTGATACTTTACATAACCATTGACTGTATTGCTATATGAAAATTATCTTAACCTTTGTGGTTTTCTACATTAGTAAATCACAATAATAATAGCCAACACGCAAATAGACATAAGTTAATATAATAAGTTTAATAAATAATAGTTTAAATAGTCATAATCTTCTATCCAATTGAGTATTCCTAAGTTGTTCCTTATACTTATCTATTAAGAATCAGTATCAATTATAAATATGTTCGATCGGAACTAAAACGTCTCCCCTATCTTGTATATTATTGTGTATTATTGTAAGTTTGTATATTAATTATAATAATTATAATTAGAATAAATAAATAGTTAGTTATAGATTATATCACGTTCCTTGTGTTCGAATCTGGACTTACTTATAAAGCTATATCCTATGATCAGGATAACAATGGCCTGAATTGTGTGATAGTATTATTTAGTATTTCCTTAATTAAAACTTGTGATTATAATTGCTTATACTTAGCACACATCAGAAGCCAATTCAGAAGCGGATGCATTGGCAAATTTGGGATCAACTCTCAGGATCCCGCCGGACATCAAGATCTCGATTGTTCATATCTTGTCACCAGCCATAGAGGATAAGAAAGAAGAGCAAGTGTGCGGAATTGATGAACCTGATATTGGAGATAATTCAGATACATCAACTTCTGGGGGCAAATCGGGATCATGGATGCAACCTATCATGGAATACTTACAAAATGACGTGATCCCAAATGATGAACAAAATACCAGAGTTTTCAAACTTAAGGTATCTCATTTTATTATTCAAAATGGGATATTGTATCGCAAATCTCTTGCAGGACCATTATTGCGATGCCTTGAGGATCCTGAAGCACAAGCAGTACTCAAGGATATGCATGAGGGAGACTGTGGAAATCATTCTGGGGGCAGAGCATTATTTTCAAAAACTTTGAGAACAAGTTATTTTTGGCCAATTACGAGGAAGGATTCCATGGATTTCGCTCGCAAATGTGATGCTTATCAAAGACATGGGAACATTGATCATCAACCGGTAGAACCGATGTATCCAATTATCTCTTCATGGCCACTTATGAAGTGGGGAATGGATATTGTTGGGAAGCTACCTACTGCTCCTGGAGGAAAAGTCTTTATGCTTGTAATGACATACTACTTTTTGAAATGGATTGAGGCAGAAGCATTTGTGCAAGTAAATGAAAAAGATGTGATCTCGTTCATTAAAAGAAATATCCTTACTAGCCTTAGGATCCTGGCAGAGATAATATGTGATAATGGATCTCAGTTTATTGGAAATAGAATAACCAAGTTTTGCGAAAGTTGGGGCATTAAGATGATAAGTTCAATACCAAGTTCATCCCCAAGCTAACGGACAAGCAGAATCCAGTAACAAGATCATCATCAACAACCTTAAAAAGAGACTGGGTGCTAAGAAAGGGAGATGGGCTGAAGAGTTACCATTTGTTCAATGGGCTGACAGGACTACTGAAAAACAAGCGACCAAGCAAACTCCTTTCGCTCTAGTGTTTGAATCTGAAGCTATGATCCCGACGGAAATGGTGATCCCGACCGCAAGATCCCGAATGAAAACTGAAGAAGCAAATAGGAAAGCGTTGATTAAGGATCTGGACACTATGGATGAGATTAGGGATCGTGCTAAATTCAGGATTGCGGCTTATCAGCAAAGGATTTCGAAATCTAACAACAAAAATATCAGGATACGAAGATTCCAAGTTGGGGATCTAGTATTAAGAAAAGTGTTTCAAAACACTAAAAATCCTGCTGAGGGCAAATTAGCACCAAAGTGGGAAGGTCCTTATTTGATTGATTCGAATCCTGGAAAGGGGGCATATTGGTTAGCAAACATGGATGGAGAACTACTTCCTAGATCCTGGAATACCATTCATCTAAAGCTATATCACGTGTAAGTTAAGTATCTATATTTAACATAAAAGGTACTTCCGAGATCCCTGACTTTTCATTACATTTATTCCTCTTATTAATATAAGTATGTGTGCCGTTAATATATGTATATAAATATGTGTGTATTTAATCTTTTTTCATTGTTTTCATATGAACCTTGTACTAACTTACGCGTCGGAGGGGTGTTAGGCAAACTAACACCCACCTTTATCCAAGGTTTTGTATTTGTTGTAGTTGATACATTTGGAGATCATGCTATGAGAATAAGAGGTTGGCCACCTCTCTCCCCCGATTAGGAATCCCAGGGATTCCTCTAAAGGTTTTGAGGATGCTAAAAATGCATAATCACCTCTCTTTCATATGGGTTTACACACTCAAGCATGGAGCGCATGTGTTTGATTATAGAATCAGGGTTATGGGACCGGTGATGCCTCTGGTACCTGACAATTTCATGACCATGGACCTATAGATCAAATTCTTTTTGGTTGTCATCACTGAGTGCACTAGGTGTCGACCCTTTAAGATAGTAATGTTTTCACATTACACTTAGCAAAAGGTTAGTAATGTTTTCACATTACCTAAAGGTTTTGGCGTATTCACGTCACTAAAGAACAAAAGGCTTATAATGTTTATACACTGAATATCGCGCAAGGTCTGTAATGTTTTCACATTACCTAAAGATATTGGTATTTTCGTACCATACAAAAGATGGATTATCCCGAGACACGGAATACCCCATGTGATGATATTACATTGCAAACACTTGATTTTATTGGTGTTATCCAATCTTAAGTCTATTGGTTATAATGTGTTCACATTATTCAAAATGTTTTGTCAAAACATTCAAAAGTTTGTAAACAGTTTTATGAACTTACTTTGAGAATTTCAAAATTGATTTCTAAGGATTAGTTTTGAATATGTAAAGATAACTTGTCATTTATTCTATGGTAACATTGCAGGATTTTGCTTATTTCTGTTACTATCATCCTAATTATACAAAGTTATCCTGAGGGAATCTCCTCCGAATCCCGAAGATCAAAGATTTATTAATCTTTCCATTATCTTACTTTCTGTTCTATCTACTGCGTATCCTGAGGGAATCTAATCGGGATCCTGTTTATCAAGCAATGCATATGTGTTGAGAGAATCTACTCAACATTCAAAGGAAAATAGAAGATATATATAGCAAATCCTAATATTATCAAAAGATTTCAGGATCATCAGATCCTGAAGACGAAGTTCGCCAAGCTGTTCAAAAGAAAAAAAAAACTAAGTGGCCAGCATAAACCACTTTCAAACACCACCATGGTTAGCCATGCCAGGCTAACCTCACCCCGAATAATTGTTTGATTATAACCACAATATTCATAAACTAAACAAGCATCAAAATAAAAATTAGGCTCCGGCTAGTTATATGCCATCCTCGCCCGAGGAATCTTCACTGTCAACTGGATCCATAGCTACCTCCATATCATCACCTTTAGAGTTAGATACTTCGCCGGTGATCCTGATTTTAGGAGCCTTGGTGGTTGTCTTTTTTGGAGCTTTAGATCCTCCGAGACCAATAAGAAGTGGACTTGCAGCATAATCATCCCTCATTCGTGCTAGCTTGTCCTTCCATCCCTTAACATCCCATAAGCTGGCGTCCAGTCCGTTCTCAGCGGCTTCTGTGGCCATGTGGATTTTAAATTCCAACACGGCGATAGTAGCATCCCTCTTTGCTTCTTCAATAAGGGTGCTGTTCACTTCTGATCCTTCCTCATTGGCATGACCAGACTTATGGGCAAGCATCGTTTTCAGGACCTCTATCTTCTTTTTAGCCTTTTCTAGTTTGAGGGTGCTCTTCTTTTGGGCTGCAACCAGATCATCAATCATTCCAACCTTCTCCGAATATCTGTCTATCAAGATATCTGCAGCCTAATAGATGAAACTAGTGTTAGAGTTTGCATTTAAAGAGAAATTAAAAGTGAAAGACCTTACCATCATGAGATTGAAGGCGGGAGTCTCAAGATCGTATAATTCTTCGACTTTCCTCTTTTTCGAGAGGAAGTGAGTCGAAAAAGGCTTGAACCTCGCATCGCTAATCTTGATCGCTTCTTTTCGTGGTGGTACTTCTGGGTCAATGTCGGATAGAGTAAAATGGACTGCAAGATTAAAATAAGATAGGGGAATAGAAGGATATGGTGATAATACGGAAGAAGAAAAGAGTTACCGGATATTGCTGTAGTCTTCTGCGTATCTTGGGTTATCTTCGATTAATGATCCCTTGTGCGATTCGAGCGGGAATATAAGGTTCCTCTGGACGAAATTCACGACAAAAGAAAGGGAGAAGATATATGAAAGATAAACAAGCTGTTTAATCAGTGAAATAAATACTCCGGCATGAATATCGATGAATGAAAATATGTCACCTAACTTCAAATGGATAACTAAATCAGCTGAAGTTGTAACGTTTTCAGGATCCCGAACAAACGATACAACTTCAGGGGCAATTGTTGTGGGTATAATTTTCACTAACCATGCAGGATCCCGGATTAGTAACTATGCTGAGTGTGTATAAGGATCCTAGATTGTTCTTCGATAACTCATGTGTGGGATATTGAACTTACAATCTGGACAAGAGAATGTATGATCTTGACTTGCTATATTATATAGGATCTTCAGGTATGTCTATATTATCCTCAAAGATTATGTTAAAATAGGGATAATTGTCATTTAGTCTTACTGTTGAGATTGTTATATCTTAGGATTCCGGTAGGGATATTGTCTCCTATTTCAGGATCACCAACTTATAATTATCCCAAATATAACTAAATCTGGGATAATAGAATGTCTTGGACTTAGTATTATTTTGTTAATCTTATAATATATGCTTATTATAAGGATCCCAGATATCATATATCTCGGGATCCCTTTTGCTACTAATGTTTCCGCGTGTTTATTAGGTTTTGACTAGGTCATGAGTAACGTGGGAAGTTAGTTCTGATTTCCATGGATCGTATACTACTTGGAGAATATTTGAAATACAGATAAGGGAGTCAACACGTGCTCAATACTCAGTCAAGTGAACGTTGGGGACACTCCACCAAATCTCGGGGATAATCCCGGATATTTCAGAATTCTTTGTTAAAGATCTGTAGTATATAAACGAGGCTTGAATGATCGATTAGGCTAACTGATATTCATCACTTACACTCAATTACACTCTCTGCAACTCGTTTACACTTCCACACTTAACCATTTTCGCACTTAGACGATCATTCTTGCGCTCTTTAGTTTGTAACTTCATTTTATTAAATAAGAAAACATAAGGCAAGGATCGATTGATCCTTCCTGAGGTTTTGTGTCGGCGATCTATCATAGATCAAGGGTTTTCCTTGTACATCGTTGTGTTCTTGCACCTTTCATTCATTTACTTTATTAAATTTGCATTCTTTATCATACTTACTGTATTATCCCGGAATTATCCTGGATTATACTTGTTTTTCTGCATTTTTCTAGGTCTATTGCATACAAACTCATTATTTACAAAGTCCTTGACTACATATTTGATAAGATTTAATCTTAAGTTAACCCATATTGGCAAAGTTACAAGTTTTCACCGTAAAAGATAGTTTTTAATCAAATAATTTAGAAACCAAATTCAAGCACACAACCTCACTTTACTAATTTGTTCATTAAATTTCCTTGTGTAATTTTTTGATCAAAACAATTTGGCGCCCACTGTGGGGCAAGTGGTGCTTTTTACGATCAAACTTTTGATTAAATCTTTATTAGAATCATTTTTTGCATAAAATCTTTCAAAAAATGGTGACCCAAGGATAAACCACCTCTTCTGCTGTACCATCATCTTCTGCTGCTAACATACCACCATATGTGCCCGTTTCTTCATCGCAGCCAAGGCCCCAACCTGCTAATTCTTGAGCGACATCCACTACGTCCGCCTATGTGGGATCAGGTTTGAATGATAGTGATCCTGTTATGATATCTAACCGTGAAAATATGACTATGTTTTCAGAAATGAGAGAGAAAATGAACCGTATAGAATGCAACAACGCATCTTTGAGGAGAAATGTCGAAGGCATAAGATCCAAAGAAAGTGTTCCTGTCACTCAAGTTACTACTCCAGTCAGGAGCAGGATCTTGGATTTTGATACTCCTCATTCTGTCAACTACACTGGAGATTTCATATCCATGCAGGGGAGTGCCGGAATCCCGGGATCCATATATGGTACCAGAGTCTCTACATACAGAGATCCTGAGCAAGCTTCAGGATCCCTGCCAAGGGTAACGAACAGTGGCAATTTATCTTCTGGATATTCTTTTGGATCTAACATTTTGCAGGATTCTGGAGTAAGCCTTGTTGTAGCAAGGGAGTTACAAAAGCTTAAGGATATGATATCTAGTGTCCCTGGTATAGTGCAACCAACCCCGGAGGAAGCACCATCAGCACATAGGATCTCGATATTTGCACCACCAATATGTGATGCCGAGATCCCGAAGAGATATCAGACTCATAACATGAAGCTGTACGATGGGACCACGGATCCTGAAGAACATATAACACAATACAGGGAAAGAATGGAGATTATCCCGATCCCTGCGGATCTAAAGGAAGCTTGTCTATGCAAAGGATTTGGATCCACTCTCACGGGATCTGCGCTTAAATGGCTGCTTAATGTTCCTGCATATTCTATTACATCTTTTGCTCATTTGGTTAATCTTTTTAATAATCAATTTTCATGCAGTAGAACTTTCGAAAGACTAACCACTGATTTGTATAGGGTTGTCCAGAAGGATAACGAAACTCTTCGAGATTTTGTAGGAAGATTTGCCAGGGAATCCTTGGATATACCGAATCCGGATATGGCAACTGCTGTTCAGGCTTTCAAAATGGGGATAAGAGGGATCACCTTTCTATGAAGATTTTGTGATGAACCCATGTCGAAGCTTCGATGAAGTTAGGAATAGAGCTTTGAGATTCATACGGCTAGAAGAGGATGCGGTGATCCATAAAAAATCAAGTGCTTCTTCAACGTATGATAAACCCAACAGGAAAGCTGAGATACCCATGTTCAAACCAAGCAGGGGCAAACCATATTCCCGGAGTGATGATCGCAGGATCAATGTTGTGGAAGAGGATGACGAGGATTGTCCAAAACTAATTAATTATTGTTTTGCAGCTGACACTGCAGAAATCCTCTATGCGATGAGAAACATTGGAGACGGAGTATGATGGCCAAAGAAGTATGAAAAGAGCTCCGGATGAAAAGACATATCGAAGTGGTGTGCTTTCCATGAGGATTTCGGTCACATAACTGAGGATTGCATAACTTTGAGGAAAGAAATAAGCTATTTGCTTGGAAAAGGTCATCTGAAGGAACTCTTCAATAGAAGAAAAGATCAAGCTCGGGATCATGATAAATCTCGTGATCTTGAAGTTCAGGATCATTCTAGGATCCCGCAGAGACTAAGATCACCATCTCCGAATGCCAAGGTAATCAACTTCATATCTGGTGGTTCTGACATCTGTGGTGTTTTGGTCAAAAATTACACTAAGCAATTAAGTTATCAAATTTAGAAAAGTGAGATTGAATGCAATAAATTACTTTCAAGATAATTACGCTTTTACACGATTATCTATATGAGTAAACGATAATTTTAAATTGAAAGTTATGTCTCAAATCCTTTGATCCGTGGATCCTTGTTGAAATCGTATTTAATGACAAAAACAAATGTTTGCAAATAGGATTATTCCAAAAGTTTAAGTAAAATGGAAAGTACTTTCAGGATAATGCAAGTTATGCGATAAAAACACGTTTACAATCAACATAAATGCATAAAACTGAATGAAAATGCGATAATTTTGATTAGAAACAAAATAAATACGTGTTTCCGTGACAACTGTAAGATAAAATTGGGATAATGCAGGTTATAAGATCAACAGATTAGTAACATGCAAATTAAACGATGAAAATATAAAGTGAATGCAATCAACACAAGGATATACGAGGAAAGCCCTTGATCAAGGTTGATCGCTGGCACAAAACCTCGGGAAGGATCAAATGATCCTTGCCTTTGTTAATCTTATTAAAATAAAAGTAATTGATTACAAACTAAGAGCACAAAGATGATCGGCTATGTGTTGATATAAGAAATTGATAAAGTGTTGGTGAATGTGTTTGAGAATAAATGAGAGCAGAGTATAAGTGTTTTAGCAGGTGTAAATAATGATTATTCATCCTCCTAATCGATCATCCATGCCTCATTTAAATACTAAGAGCGTATAACAATATTTCCAAGGATCTCGGGATCCTCCGATGAAAGATGAAGACCACCAACGTCTCTTTTGACTTGATTTAACACGTGCAGTGGACTTCGTCTCCATAGAATCGTATCAAAGCTTCTTCATGTAATCCGGAGCATATATTATTGACGCGTTCCATATACGACATGGTCAATACTTAAAGAAAATAAACACGTTAAACAGCGCGTGATCCTGAACTAATATAGGTTCAGGATCCTAAACTATGCACACCCCAAAATAAACATAGGATCCTCACTTAAGGATCTCCCTTATCCAGTATCCTGCATAATTATGTTAGATAAATATACCTTGAATAGGATCCTGCAAGATAAATAATAAGAGTAATTCCGGGATCCCTAAATATGACTGTGATCCTGAAAGTATACTCATAAACTATCATTATCCTGACTTATAAATATAATATGTAAACGCTTTTCATACCTGTGTGACGACATTATGATGCTATTAAGGATCCTGTAATATTAGATAAAAATCTTCCCACAACAATTGCCCCCGAAGTTATAACGTTTTTTAGGATCTTTAAATGTTATAACTTCTCAAGATAACCGCTCAAATCGTGTTAGGTAAGATATTTTACGCGTATCGGAAATCATGCCCCAATACTAATGATAACCTCTATACTCTTATCACATCAAACCGTCTTTAAATTTTTACATTATTCCTTTTATCTCTCATCCACCTTCTTCGCTATTTTAATTCATAATTACTCCTTAATTTCATTCTCATACCAAATCCCTACCGAAAGAAGAAAGTGGAGGATTTATATGATCTTGAGACTCCTGCTTCTAACCTTCTGATAGTAAGATCTTTTATTTCCAATTTCTTGTTTGAACGATTACACTAATAACATCGATACTATTACTAGGCCGCAGACATTATGATAGACAGATACTCAGAGAAAGTTGAAGCAGTCGACAATCTGATTTCTAACCAGAAGAAGAATGCCCTCAAGCTAGAGAAAGCCAAACGAAAGATTGAAGTCCTTAAAGCTAAGCTTGCTGCAAAATCCGGTCATGCTAACGAGGAGGGATCAGATATGAACAATACCTTGATGGAAGAGGCAAAAAGAGATGCTACTATCGCTGTACTGGAATCCAAAATCCACATGGCTATGGAAGCTGCTGAAAACGGACTAGATGCTAGCATGTGGGATGTCAAGGGATGGAAGGACAAGTTGGCAAAAATGAAAGATGATTATCCCTCAAGCCTTTTTTCATTGGTCTCGGAGGATCCAAAGCCCCAAAAAGAAATGCATACAAGACACCTAAGAAAGAGATCACCGATGCCCTAATGAAAGGTGAAATGTCCAATTCCAAAGGCGATGAAGACATGGTGGTAACCGATGATCCAGTTAACAGTGAAGAATCCTCAGGCGAGAATGGCATTTGACTAGCCGGAGCCTGATTTTTATTTTGATGTTTGTTTACTTGCTAAGGGCCGTGATTGTAATAAACAATTATCTGGGGTGAGGTTGATCTGGCATGATCAACCATGGTTGTCTTAAATGTGGTTTATGTTGGCCACAAGACAATTTTATTTTCTGCACTTTTGAACTCTTATTCAGGATGAATAATCCTGAAATCATTTGGTATGAATGATATTAGGATATTATCTATATCTTGTGTCTTCAGGATACATATATCTGCTTGATAGTTGTTTAGAAACAGGATCCTGAGGAGATTCCCTCAGGATACATCTAGGATAATGAGAAGATTCTCTCAATATCCATTCTGCAGTATAGGTTTCAAGGATCCTTAAATGGATCTAAGATAATCCTGAGTTTATGATCCTAAGATTTCAGGATCCTAAAATATTTCGTTGAAAGTGATAAATCCCAATAGATATTTCCCGTTAACATGAAGATGCCAACAATTTATAAATCGATTTTGAAAACAATTTCATTTGATTCCGAAATATATTTATGATCTTTGAAAGTATATTTTATGATACTCAAATCAAAATAATTTTGATAATTTAGAAAACATTGGAGCTAACCAATGAAAACTTTTAATAATGTGAAAACATTATAATCTTTAGATAGTTTAAACAAACCATAAGAGTGACATGTAAATGTCAATTCATTGGGTAATGTGAAAATGTCTAACCAATTGGGTAATGTGAAAACATTACAAACCTTAGAGTGACGTGAAAACGACACAAACCTTAGATCGATACGTTTAGTGCACATCAATATCGACATTCATTAGCGTTTGATCTATAGGCTAATGGAAATGAAGTTATCGGGTACCAGAGGCATCACCGCTAGCCTCTAATCTTCAATCCATGATCCTCAAATGCATGAACTACAACAAATACAAGATCTTGGGTAAAGGTGGGTGTTAGTTTGTCTAACACCCCTCTGATGCTTAAGTCAGTACATTATTCATTAATGATAATAATTATGAAAAACTTTCATGCATATATCAATATATAATTATAATACATACATACATATTAAAGTGTAATAAAATCAATGAAAAGTTAAGGATTACAGAAGTAACTTTTTATGTTGAATATAAATATTCAACTTACACATGATAAAGCTTCAAATGAATAGCATTCCAGGATCTTGGAAGTAAGTCTCCATCCATATTTGCCAACCAGTATGCCCCCTTTCCAGCATCTGAATCTATTAAATATGGACCTTCCCACTTTGGTGCTAGCTTTCCTTCCGCAGGATTCTTAGTATTTTGAAATACTTTCCGTAATACCAAATCTCCTACTTGAAACCTTCTTATCCTAACATTTTTGTTATAAGATCTTGAAATTCTCCGTTGGTATGCGGCAATCCGGAATTTAGCACGATCCCTTAACTCATCCACAGTATCTAGATCCTGAAACAATGCTTCTTTGTTTGTTTCCAAAGTCTGCATCTGGGATCTTGCCGTTGGGACTACCATTTCCGTTGGGATCATAGCCTCGGATCCAAACTCCAAAGCAAAACGGGTTTGTTTGGTCGCCTCCTTTTCTGTAGTCCTATCAGCCCACAAAACAAAAGGCAATTCCTCAGCCCATCTTCCTTTCTTAGCATCCAGCCTCTTCTTAAGATTGTTGATTATGATCTTGTTGCTGGATTCTGCCTGACCATTAGCTTGAGGATGAACTGGTGTTGAAGTTATTAACTTGATTCCCCAACTTTCACAAAACTTAGTTGTTCTTTTTCCAATAAATTGAGATCCATTATTACATACTATTTCCGTTGGAATCCCAAATCTAGTGAGAATATTTCTCTTGATAAATGATATCACATCCTTTTCTTTTACTTGAACAAATGCCTCGGCTTCTATCCATTTGGAAAAATAATATGTCATTGCTAACATAAAGACCTTTCCACCAAGAGCTGTGGGTAATTTTCCAACAATATCCATTCTCCACTTCATAAATGGCCATGGTGAGATAATCAGATGCATCGGTTCTGCTCGTTGATGATGGATGTTCCCATGTCTTTGACAAGCATCACATTTGCGAGCAAAATCCATGGAATCCTTCTTCATAGTAGGCCAAAAGTATCATGTCCTTAAAGTTTTTGAAAATAATGCTCTGCCCCCAGAATGATTTCCACAGTCCCCTTCATGTATATCTTTAACTACTGCTTGTGTTTCAGGATCCTGAAGGCATCGTAATAATGGTCCAGCAAGTGATTTTCCATATAATATACCATTTTCAATAGTAAAACGGGATACCTTTAATCTGAAGGCTTTAAGATTTATCTCATCCTTAGGGATCACATCATGTTGTATATATTCCATGATCGGCTGCATCCACGATCCTGACTTGCCCCCACAACCTGATGCATTCGAATTATCTCCAGACTGATGATCCTCAACATCACATACTTGTTCTTCATTGTTATCCTTATCAGCAATAGCAGGTGTTGCAATATGTATAATTGATATCTTTACATCTGGTGGTATCTTTAAACTTGATCCCAAGTTAGCCAGAGCATCTGCTTCAGTATTATTCTCACGTGGTATCTGTTGAATGTCGAAGATCTCGAAGCTACCTGCAAGATCCTTAACAATCTCCAAATACAAAGCTAATCTATCTACTTTTACAGTGTATGTTCCATTATAATGATTCTCAATTAACAATGAATCAACATACACATTTAAATACTTTATACCAATATCCTTAGCCAACCGTAACCCTGCAATTAATGCTTCATATTATGCCTCATTATTTGTAGCCTGAAATTCACATCTTATAGCTTGAGGCATAATATCACCTTGAGTTGATTTTAATACAATTCCTAAACTAGTTCCTTTTATATTAGAAGCGCCGTCAGTATATAGTGTCCACTTTTCACTTATTTGATTTAATTCGTGCACTTCTAAATCTACTTCATTTTGAATGTCACTGGTAAAATCAGCAATAAAGTCTGCTAAGGCTTGGGATTTAATTGCATTCCTAGGTTCATAAATCAAATTATAAGCACTTAACTTAACAGATCATTTGGCTAGGCGTCCTGACATTTCTAGTTTTCTTAATACATTTTTAATAGGATAATTAGTTTTCACATGAATCGGATGTGTTTCAAAGTAATGCCTAAGCTTAGTGGACACCATAACTAACGCAAGTATAAGTTTTTCGAGATGAGAATACCTGGTTTCTGCATCTATTAGGCTTTTACTTACATAGTAGACTGGATGTTGTTGTCCTTCATGATCCTTCACAAGTACCGCACTTACGCCACTTCTGGATCTTGAAAGGTACAGGAATAGTGGCTCGCCATTCTCAGTCTTCATCAATAAAGGAACTGATGATAAATAATTCATCAATTCTTGAAATGCAGCCTCGTGTTTTTCTCCCCATTCGAACTTTTTGTTTTTCTTCAGGATATCATAGAATTCCTTGCATTTATCTGAGGATCTTGAAATGAGATGATTCAAAGCTGTTATTCTCCCCCATCAATCTTTGTATATCCTTAGGGCTTGATGGGGATTTTAAGTCTAGTATAGCTTTGATCTACTATGGACTAGCTTCTATCCTTCTCTTGGTCACCATGTATCCTAGAAATTTTCCTGCCCCCACTCCGAAGTGGCATTTCGCAGGATTAAGCTTCATGTTGTATAATTCCAGGATGTCGAAGGCCACCTTAAGATCCTGAAGATGATCCTCAGTTTTCTTCGACTTTACTACCATATCATCGATGTATACCTCCATTGTGCTTCCCAATTGGTCTTTGAACATCATATTGACCAGCCTTTGATACGTTGCACCTGCATTTTTAAGACCAAAAGGCATCGCAATATAACAATATATACCTGTGGGAGTTATGAAGGCCGTGTCTTCCTGATCTGATGGTTCCATCTGAATTTGTTGAAATCCTGATGAAGCATCCATGAAGGTCAGGATCTCATGTCCAGCTGTAGCATCTACCATTGAATCTATATAAGGCAATGGAAAAGGATCCTTAGGGCAGGCTTTGTTGAGATCCGTATAATCCACACACACTCTCCATTTCCCATTCTTCTTTTGTACCACCACCACATTTGCCAACCATCTTGGAAACTTTACTTCCCTTGTCATGTCAGCAGCAAGTAGTCTTTCAACATCTGCCTGGATAATAGCATTTCTTTCCGGCGCAAAATTTCTTCTCTTTTGTTGAATCGTCCTGAAACTATTATCAATTCCAAGTTTATGAGTTATAATATTCTTAGATATACCTGTCATGTCTTCTGGCCTCCAGGCAAAAGTTGATTTCTTCGTTCAAGAACTTCATCAGATCCTGTTCGAGATCCTCTGGGATCCCCGAGCCTATAAGCACCTTTTCTTCAGGATCCTTTGAGTCCAGCGGCATTTCTTTGACGTCTTGTTCCTTTGTATCTAAGACATCACACACCTTATTCTTTAATTGCTATGCTGACGGTGGCTTGGCAGTAGACTTCATTGATGTCGTATAGCAATCCTTCGCTTCTTGTTGATCACTGCTTATCTTGACCACCCCCCATGGAGTTGGTAGTTTGACGCATTGATGATACGTCGATGGTACTGCTTTCATATCGTGCAACCATGGTCTTCCCAGGATAATGTTATAGCTTGACAAACAATCCATAACACAAAATTTTTGAATGGAATTTACCCCTTCAATATAAATCGGCAGCTTGATATCACCAACCGTATTTTTTGCTTCTCCACTGAATCCTACCAAGATAGTGGATCTGGAAGTGATCTCTAATTCTGGGATTCCCATTCTTTTTAAGGTTTCCAAATGTATGATGTTAACAGAGCTTCCTCCATTGATCAGGATCCTGCGTACAAAGTGATTGGCAACATAGAGAGTAATAACCAAACCATCGTGGTGAGGATCCTGAACATCTTCCAAATCATCCTCATCAAATGCTATAACTTTCTCATCCTTTTTCATGGAAGTCCTTGTTGGCCTATATTGCTTTTCTGATTTGGATTCCTTGGCATGCCTTTTTGCTGCAGAATAAGAACTACCACATATGTCAGAGCCACCAGAAATAAAATTGATTACCTTGGCATCCGAAGGTGGGGATCCTGCTCTAGTAGGGATCCTGTGATTATCCTGAGCTTCAGGATCTTGAACTCTATCATGATTCTTCCTGTGATCCTTCTTTTTTCCAATTAGATCCTTTAGGTATCCTTTGTCGAGCAGGTGGCTGATCTCTTTTCTGAGAGCTATGCAATTTTTAGTTATATGACCAAAATCCTCATGGTATGCACACCACTTAGATTTATCCTTCCAGACATAAGGTTTATCATTCTTCTTTGGCCATCTTGCTTTGTCTCCGAGATCCTGCATGGCACACAATATACCAGTTGTATCTACAGAAAAATTATAATCAGTTACTTTAGGATACTCTTCATCATCCTCATCAATAGTGTTCACACGACGATCCTCATTTCTGGTATAAGGTTTGCTTCTATTTAATCTGAATGAGGATTAATCTGATTTCCTGTTGGGCCTATCATATGCTGATTGAGTGTCCACCCTCTTCTGTATCATTGCATCTTCTTCCATCCTGATAAATCTTAGAGCTCTATTTCTAACTTCGTCAAGGTTCCTGCAAGGGTTCATAACAAGGTCTTCATAAAATGGGGAATCCCTTATGATTCCCATTTTGAAGGCTTATACAGCAGTTGGCAATCCAAATTGGGTATATTCAAGGATTCTCTCCCGAATCTCCCTACAAAATCTCGAAGAGACTCATTAGCCCTTTGGACAACTCTGTATAAATCAGTTGTTAGTTTTTCAAACGTTCTACTGCAAGAGAATTGGTTATTAAATAAATTAACTAGATGAGCAAATGAAGTAATGGAGTAACGGGGAACGTTTAACAGCCATTTTAGTGCGGATCCTGTGAGAGTAGAGCTGAAGCCCTTGCATAAACAGGCTTCTTTACGATCAGAAGGAACTGGAATGATCTCCATTCTCTCCCTGTATTGCGCGATATGCTCCTCGGGATCCGTTGTTCTATCATATAACTTCATATTTGGTGTTTGAAATCTTTTCGGGACCTCAGCATCACAAATAGGTGGTGCAAATCTCGAGATCCTATGGGCTGTTGGAGCAACTTCAGGAATTGGTTGCACAACTCCAAGGACACTCGATATCATATCCTTCAGTTTTTTTATTTCCCTTGCCATCATAGGGCTAACCCCAGGATCCTGAAAATTGTTAGTCCCAACAGTATTGTTAGAAGTATAATTACTATACATGTTACCACCGTCAGGAGTCCTATATGAGGATCCTGGATTAGATTGGTGACCCCTTGACATAGAAACTCCTGAAGCAAATATTGGATCTGGAATCCTAGTGCTCCCTTGCATAGATACGAAATCTCCTTGATGTTCCGTAATTGGAGGAGTGCCAAAATCAAGGATCCTGCTTCGGATAGGGGTAGTGACTTGAGTAACAGGAGTACTGTCTCTTGCTCTCAAATTCTCCATATCCTTCCTCAGGATTTCATTGCTTCTCTCCACTCGTTGCAGCTGCTCCTTAACCTGCACGAACATAGACACAATATCCTGGTTAACAATCATAACGGGGTCCGGATCTGAAAAGAATCCGACCCCTGTAGAAGTGGATCCAGCCGATGATAGTCTAGCATAAACTTTTTGTGGCTGCTGTTGAGATGATGTGAGAGGTGGAGCAGGAGGAAGAGTAGTTCTCGCAGATGATGATGTTGGCACGGTGGATGATGTAGATCATCCTTGGCTCGACATTCTTAACAGAAGATGACTCAACAAGGATTTTAACAAGAGTTTGATTAAGTAAAACACCACTTGCCCCACGGTGGGCGCCAAATTGTTTTGGTCAAAAATTACACTAAGCAATTAAGTGATCAAATTTAGAAAAGTGAGGTTGGGTGCTATAAATTACTTTCAAGATAATTACGCTTTTACACGATTATCTATATGAGTAAACGATAATTTTAAATAGCAAGTTATGTCTCGAATCCTTTGATCCGTGGATCCTTGTTGAAAACGTATTTAATGACGAAAACAAATGTTTGCAAATAGGATTATTCTAAAAGTTTAAGTAAAATGGAAAGTACTTTCAGGATAATGCAAGTTATGCGATAAAAACATGTTTACAATCAACAAAAATGCATAAAACTGAATGATAATGCGATAATTTTGATTAGAAACAAAATAAATACGTGTGTCCGTGACAAATGTAAGATAAAATTGGGATAATGCAGGTTATACGATCAACAGATTAGTAACATGCAAATTAAACGATGAAAATATAAAGTGAATGCAATCGACACAAGGATATACGAGGAAAGCCCTTGATCAAGGTTGATCGCCGGCACAAAACCTCGGGAAGGATCAAATGTCCTTGCCTTTGTTAATCTTATTAAAATAAAAGTAATTGATTAGAAACTAAGAGCACAAGGATGATCGGCTATGTGTTTATCTAAGAAATTGATAAAGTGTTGGTGAATGTGTTTGAGAATAAATGAGAGCAGAGTATAAGTGTTTTAGCAGGTGTAAATAATGATTATTCGTCCTCCTAATCGATCATCCATGCCTCATTTAAATACTAAGAGCGTGTAACAATATTTCTGAGGATCTCGGGATCCTCCGATGAAAGATGAAGACCATCAACGTCTCTTTTGACTTGATTTAACACGTGCAGTGGACTTCGTCTCCATAGAATCGTATCAAAGCTACTTCATGTAATCCAGAGGATTTATTATTGACGCGTTCCATATACGACCTGGTCAATACTTAAAGAAAATAAATACGTTAAACAACGCATGATCCTGAACTAAAATAGGTTCAGGATCCTAAACTATGCACACCCCAGAATAAACATAGGATCCTCACTTAAGGATCTCCCTTATCCAGTATCCTGCATAATTATGTTAGATAAATATACCTTGAATAGGATCCTGTAAGATAAATAATAAGAGTACTTCCAAGATCCCTAAATATGATTGTGATCCTGAAAGTATACTCATAAACTATCATTATCCTGAATTATAAATATAATATGTAAATGCTTTTCATACCTGTGTGACGACTTTATGATGCTATTAAGGATCCTGTAATATTAGACAAAAATCTGCCCACAACATGTGGTACATCTTACTCAGCGGTAAAAAGACATGCGAAGGAATCGTAGTCAGAACAATGGGATAAGCCTATGAGATCAGTGACCTTGAAGGATGAGAAGGTGGTCACTTTCGATGAAGATGACAAGGAGAACGTTCAGTATCCTCACCATGATGGTTTGGTTATTACCCTATATATTGCAAATCATTTTGTACGCAGGATCCTGATTGATGGTGGCAGTTCTGTATACATCATCCAACTAGAGACACTCAAAAGAATGGGGATCCCGGAATCGAAAATAGTTACGAAGTCAACTGTCCTCGTTGGGTTCAGTGGTGAAGATAAAAACACTGTGGGAGAGATTAAACTTCCAATCTATATTGAGGGGGTAAACTCTATGCAACACTTTTGTGTAATGAATTCGTTATCTTGCTATAACATTATTCTAGGTAGGCCATGGATTCATGACATGAAGGCGGTCCCATCAACATACCATCAATGCGTAAAATTGCCCACTCCATGGGGAGTTGTCAGGATTAACAGTGATCAACAAGAGGCTAAGGATTGCTACACGACATCGATGAAACCTACTACCAAGCCCACGCCAGCATAGCAATTAAAGACGCGAGCACGGGGCATCTTGGAAGCAACTGAACAGGATGTCAAAGAAGTGCCGCTAAACATTGATGATCCTGAACAAGACCTTGTGAAGTTCCTGAAGGATAGAAAAGCAACCTTTGCCTTGAAACCTGAGGATATGACATGTATATCTAAAGATGTTACTACCCATAAACTTGGTATTGATAGAAGTTTTAGGCCAATTCAACAAAAACGAAGAAAATTCACTCCGGAAAGGAATGCAATTATACAAGCCGATGTTGAAAGCTTGCTTAAGTCTGGTATGATTCGAGAAGTTAAATTCCCAAGATGGTTGGAGAATGTGGTAGTGGTACAAAAGAAGAATGCGAAATGGAGAGTATGTGTGGACTACACTGATCTCAACAAAGCATTTCCGAAGGATCCATACCCATTACCTCACATAGATTCGATGGTGGATGCAACTGCTGGACATGAAATCCTAACCTTTATGGATGCATCTTCAGGATTTCAGCAAATACAGATGGAACCATCTGATCAAGAAGATACAACCTTCATGACACCAATAGGTATATATTGTTATATCGCAATGCCTTTTGGTCTTAAAAATGCAGGTTCAACGTACCAGAGGCTCGTGAATATGATGTTCAAGGATCACTTGGGCAAAACCATGGAAGTCTACATTGATGATATGGTGGTTAAATCCAAGAGAGCTGAGGATCATCTTCAGGATCTTCGAACTGCTTTCGACATACTGGACCAATATAACATGAAGCTCAATCCTGCTAAATGCCATTTCGGAGTGGGGGCAGGAAAGTTCTTGGGCTATATGGTGACTAAAAGAGGGATCGAGGCTAGTCCAGAGCAAATTAAGGCCATTCTAGATTTGAAATCCCCCGTCAACACCAAAGATATACAAAGATTGACCGGAAGGATTGCAGCTCTCAATAGATTCATTTCAAGGTCCTCGGATCGATGTAAAGAATTCTATGATATCCTAAAAAGAATAAGAGATTTGAATGGGGAGATAAACAAGAGGCAGCATTTCTGGAATTGAAGAATTATCTGTCATCGGCTCCTTTGTTAATGAGGTCGGAGGATGGAGAACCATTATATCTATACACGACAGTATCCCGAAATGCGGTGAGTGCAGTACTCGTCAAGGATCATGAAGGTCAGCAACATCCTGTGTACTATGTAAGTAAAAGCCTACTTGATGCTGAAACCAGGTATTCTCATCTCGAAAAACTTATTCTTGCCTTAGTAATGGCCTCGACTAAACTAAGACATTATTTTGAAACACACCCTGTTCATATAAGGTCAAATTATCCCATCAAATCAGTACTAAGAAAACCAGAAATGTCAGGAAGAATGGCTAAATGGTCTGTAAAATTAAGTGCATTTAATTTAATATATGAACCAAGAAATGCCATAAAATCCCAAGCTTTAGCAGATTTCATAGCAGACTTCACTAGTGATCTTCAAGAAGAAGTAGACTTAGAGGTACAACAATTAGATGAATCGAAAGATAAATGGATTTTATACACTGATGGAGCATCTAATATGAACGGAATTGGATTAGGGATAATACTAAGATCACCACAGGGAGACATAATGCGACAAACAATTAATTGTGAATTTCAGGCTACTAATAATGAAGCAGAATATGAAGCATTAATTGCTGGGTTACAACTAGCTAAAGATATAGGAGTAAAACATTTACATGTTTACATGGATTCCTTATTAGTTGTTAATCATTATAATGGTACTTATGCTGTAAAAGGCAAAAAGTTGGCTTTGTATTTGGACATTGTTAACAGGCTTACAGATAATTTTGAGACGTTCAGTATAGACCAGATACCAAGAGAAGCCAATTCAGAAGCGGATGCATTGGCAAATTTGGGATCAACTCTCAGGATCCCATCGGACGTCAGGATCTCGATTGTTCATATCTTGTCACCAGCCATAGAGGATAAGAAAGAAGAGCAAGTGTGCGGAATTGATGAACCTGATATTGGAGATAATTCAGATACATCAGCTTCTGGGGGCAAATCAGGATCATGGATGCAACCTATCATGGAATACTTACAAAATGACGTGATCCCAAAAGATGAACAAAATCCCAATGTTTTCAAACTTAAGGTATCTCGTTTTATTATTCAAAATGGGATATTGTATCGCAAATCTCTTGCAGGACCATTATTGCGATGCCTTAAGGATCCTGAAGCACAAGCAGTACTCAAGGATATGCATGAGGGAGACTGTGGAAATCATTCTGGGGGCAGAGCATTATTTTCAAAAACTTTGAGAACAGGTTATTTTTGGCCAACTATGAGGAAGGATTCCATGGATTTTGCTCGCAAATGTGATGCTTGTCAAAGACATGGGAACATTCATCATCAACCGGCAGAACCGATGTATCCAATTATCTCTTCATGGCCACTTATTAAGTGGGGAATGGATATTGTTGGGAACCTACCTACTGCTCCTAGAGGAAAAGTCTTTATGCTTGCAATGACATACTACTTTTCGAAATGGATTGAGGCGGAAGCATTTGTGCAAGTAAAGGAAAAAGATGTGATCTCGTTCATTAAAAGAAATATCCTTACTAGGTTTGGGATCCTGGCAGAGATAATATGTGATAATGGATCTCAGTTTATTGGAAATAGAATAACCAAGTTTTGTGAAAGTTGGGGCATTAAGATGATAAGTTCAATACCAAGTTCATCCCCAAGCTAACGGACAAGCAGAATCCAGTAACAAGATCATCATCAACAACCTTAAAAAGAGACTAGGTGCTAAGAAAGGGAGATGGGCTGAAGAGTTACCATTTGTTCTATGGGCTGACGGGACTACTGAAAAACAAGCGACCAAGCAAACTCCTTTCGCTCTAGTGTTTGGATCTGAAGCTATGATCCCGATGGAAATGGTGATCCCGACGGCAAGATCCCGAATGCAAATTGAAGAAGCAAATAGGAAAGCGTTGATTCAGGATCTGGACACTGTGGATGAGATTAGGGATCATGCTAAATTCAAGATTGCGGCTTATCAGCAAAGGATTTCGAAATCTAACAACAAAAATATCAGGATACGAAGATTCCAAGTTGGGGATCTAGTATTAAGAAAAGTTTTTCAAAACACTAAAAATCCTGCTGAGGGCAAATTAGCACCAAAGTGGGAAGGTCCTTATTTGATTGATTCGAATGCTGGAAAGGGGGCATATTGGTTAGCAAACATGGATGGAGAACTACTTCCGAGATCCTGGAATACCATTCATCTAAAGCTATATCACGTGTAAGTTAAATATCTATTTTAACATAAAAGGTACTTCCGAGATCCCTGACTTTTCATTACATTTATTCCTCTTATTAATATAAGTATGTGTGCCGTTAATATATGTATATAAATATGTGTGTATTTAATCTTTTACATTGTTTTCATATGAACCTTGTACTAACTTAAGCATCGGAGGGGTGTTAGGCAAACTAACACCCACCTTTATCCAAGGTTTTGTATTTGTTGTATTTGATACATTTGGAGATCATGCTATGAGAATAAGAGGTTGGCCACCTCTCTCCCCCGATTGGGAATCCCAGGGATTCCTCTAAAGGTTTTGAGGATGCTAAAAACGCATAATCACCTCTCTTTCATATGGGTTTACACACTCAATCCTGGAGCGCATGTGTTTGATTATAGAATCAGGGTTATGGGACCGGTGATGCCTCTGGTACCCGACAATTTCATGACCATTGACCTATAGATCAAATTCTTTTTGGTTGTCATCACTGAGTGCACTAGGTGTTGACCCCTTAAGATAGTAATGTTTTCACATTACACTTAGCAAAAGGTTAGTAATGTTTTCACATTACCTAAAGGTTTTGGCGTATTCGCGTCACTAAAGAACAAAAGGCTTATCATGTTTATACACTAAATATCGTGCAAGGTATGTAATGTTTTCACATTACCTAAAGATATTGGTATTTTCGTACCATACAAAAGATGGATCATCCTGAGACACGGAATACCCATGTGATGATATTACATTGCAAAATTTTATTGGTCTTATCCAATCTTAAGTCTATTGGTTATAATGTGTTCACATTATTCAAAATGTTTTGTCAAAACATTCAAAAGTTTGTAAACAGTTTTATGAACTTACTTTGAGAATTTCAAAATTGATTTCTAAGGATTAGTTTTGAATATGAAAAGATAACTTGTCATTTATTCTATGGTAACATTGCAGGATTTTGCTTATTTTTGTTACTATCATCCTAATTATACAAAGTTATCTTGGGGGAATCTCCTCAGGATCCCGAAGATCAAAGATTTATAAATCTTTCCATTTTCCTACTTACTGTTCTATCTACTGCGTATCCCGAGGGAATCTCCTCGGGATCCTGTTTATCAAGCAATGCATATGTGTTGAGGGAATCTCCTCAACATTCAAAGGCAAACAAGAGATATTATTATTAAAAGTTTTCAGAATCATCAGAGCCTGAAGATGCAATTCATCAAATTATCCGAAGAGAAAAACTACCATTGTAAATTGTCAGACACTTCTGAAAAATAGATAACAATAGTTTGAAGAATTTCTAGAAATACAATAAATCCTAGGATTTCCAGGATCCTTGACCCTTGAGGATGGCTAATCTGTCCTTCCAAATCGCGCTTTTCCAAGAGGAGGCATTGAATCCAGGAAGAGAAGCTTCATTCGCCATTGTAATCCTGGTCTCGAGCACAGAAATAGAAGTATCCTTTTCCGCTTGGAGACTATTTCATCCATTGCATCGATCACTTTTAGCTTCTCGAGATAACATTTGGATGCATGCTCCATACCCTAGATATAGAAAAGGTCATTAAATCATGATTTTTATTTGAGAAAGAAGAAGTTGTACTTGATAGAAGAATTGGAAGGATTGGTCGAAATTGAGTGAGGATTCATTTGCCCCAGGAATATGTTTAGATTAGTTTTCCCTTATAGTGGAATAGAGCATCTCGCTACATGATTTATTGTCTTTCTTTGCTATCTTCTCGCAAGGGAAAGTTTCATTGTCGATATCCTCTAAGGTAAAATGAACTGAAGATTTCTAGCATCCTATGAGAATCAATGTAAGATAATGTATGGTGCAGATTAGGAAGAACTCATTTATGTACCTCTCTTAGTAGACTTCGGCATCTGGGGAAATGAAAATATCTCAGGATATTGGAAAGTCCCCTTTTCTGCAGGTATTTCCAGAAATCTTTCAATCTTATTATTAGAATCTTGATGAGGAGGAGCTAATTCGGCAAGGTTCACTGAAAAACAAAGCAATTATTTTAATTAGAAGAATTGTTGAGTATCCATAATTAGAATTATTTCCTACCCTCGGAAATCAAAGATGAGTGGATGAGATCACCACTTGGAAGAGAATCACGAAAGACAAAAAAGAATCTTCCCTCCCAATTGGGATCAGCGTCAAGGAAATTGAAGATCACTGATTGGTGGTATGGTTTAGGGGTAAGAACAAAGAAACCTGACTCAGAGTTTTGAAGATCGAATATACAGGACAATTCAGGTATATCTAAGGCTAGTCCATAAGAGTCTTTGACTGCTTGGATAACTGACAAAGTACGCCAGATCATTGGAGTGGTTTGAGCGTAACACAATACGGTGACGGAAAAGAATTCATTGAAAATAGGTGGGAATGGATATTTCAACCCGATTGTGAATGGGTATTCAGGGAAACAAATCTAGTTTTCCGAGTACCAATCGGAACGAGACTTAGGATCGAATGGTCTGATGAAACAAGAAGGGGAGAAAGCGCCATCTGATTTAAGTCTATTTATATCCAAATCAAGGAAGTTACAGGGTTTAGGTCTAGTAATTATGTCTTGGCTAATAAACTCCGATTGATAAAACGGTTGATCGGAAGAAAACATTGAAGAAGACATTGTTGAAGACAAATAGAGAGGAAGAAAAGCGTACCTTTTCGACCGATGGGGAAATACGATGTTTATTGCTGGAAAATGCGATAAATACTCTGGCGCAGTCATCTATAAGAGAAAATATCTCACCTAACCTCTTTTATTGGGAAGTTGTAACGTTTTCAGGATCCCGAACAAACGATACAACTTCGGGGGAAATTGTTGTGGGTAGAATTTTCACTAACCATGCAGGATCCCGGATTAGTAACTATGCTAAGTGTTTATAAGGATCCTAGATTGTTCTTGGATAATTCATGTGCGGGATATTGAACTTACAATCTGGACAAGAGAAGGTATGATCTTGACTTGCTATATTATGCAGGATCTTCAGGTATGTCTATATTATCCTCAAAGATTATGTTAAAATAGGGATAATTGTCATTTAGTCTTACTGTTGAGATTGTTATATCTTAGGATTCCGGTAGGGATATTGTCTCCTATTTCAGGATCACCAACTTATAATTTTCCCGAATATAACTAAATCTGGGATAATAGAATGTCTTGGACTTAGTATTATTTTGTTAATCTTATAATATATGCTTATTATAAGGATCCCAGATATCATATATCTCGGGGTCCCTTTTGCTACTAATGTTTCCACGTGTTTATTAGGTTTTGACTAGGTCATGAAAGACGTGGGAAGTTAGTTCCGATTTCCATGGATCGTATACTACTTGGAGAATATTTGAACTACAGAGAAGGGAGTCAACACGTGCTCAATACTTAGTCAAGTGAACGTTGGGGACGCTCTACCAAATCTCAGGGATGATCCCGGATATTTCAGAATTCTTTGTTAAAGATATGTAGTATATAAACGAGGCTTGCGCTCTTAACCATTTAGGCTAACTGATATTCATCACTTACACTCAATTACACTCTCTGCAACTCGTTTACACTTCCACACTTAACCATTTTCGCACTTAGACGATCATTCTTGCGCTCTTTAGTTTGTAACTTCGTTTTATTAAATAAGAAAACATAAGGCAAGGATCGATTGATCCTTATCGAGGTTTTGTGTCGGCGATCTATCATAGATCAAGGGTTTTCCTCGTACATCATTGTGTTCTTACACCTTTCATTCATTAAAAGTTTTCACCTTTCATTTATTAAATTTGCATTCTTTATCATACTTACTGTATTATCCCGGAATTATCCCGGATTATACTTGTTTTTTCTGCATTTGTCTAGGTCTATTGCATACAAACTCATTATTTTCAAAGTCCTTGACTACATATTTGATAAGATTTAATCTTAAGTTAACCCATATTGGCAAAGTTACAAGTTTTCACCGTAAAAGATAGTTTTCAATCAAATAATTTAGAAACCAAATTCAAGCACACAACCTCACTTTACTAATTTGTTCATTAAATTTCCTAGTGTAATTTTTTGACCAAAACAATTGTTTTGTTTTTAAAGCTTCTCCTTACAATGGCATATATGAAAATGTTGAATGTACCAGCAATGTGATTTTAAATGTTGATTCGCCTAATGAGCTTGATAAATCCAAATTTTGGCATTATCGTCTTGGACATGTAAACAAGAAATACATCGGCCAACTCAAAAAGGATGGAGTGTTGGAATAATTCGACCTCAAATTGGACGATGTATGCGAATCTTGCTTATTCGGCAAGATGACTAAATCACCATTCACGGGATCTTGTGAAAGAGGTGAAGGACGATTGGACTTGGTACACACAGATGTATGTGGACCATTCCGATGTGCCACAAAAGATGGAAATCGATATTATGTTACATTTACTGATGACTACAGTAGATTTGGACATGTTTATCTGATTAAGCATAACTCATATACTTTTGAGATATTCAAAAGATATCAACACGAGGTAGAGAATATATGGTCATAAAGATAAAGGTACTCCGATCCGATAGGGGAGGAGAATACCTTAGTATTGAGTTTCTCGATCATCTTAGAGATTGTGGAATAGTTTCACAATTAACTCCTCCTAGAACGCCACATCTTAATGGTGTTGCTGATAGGAGAAATAGAACCTTGTTGGACATGGTTTGGTCTATCATGAGTCGGGCTACACTTCCGATAAGTTTTTAGGGTTATGCATTAGAAACAACCGCTCGCATCTTAAATCTTTTACCCACCAAGAAGGTTTCAAAGACACCTTATGAGATGTTGAAGGGAAAAAACGTCCTTCTACAGACCGACAGATAATGTGGTCTTTGTAGCTCGAAGAGGATTGTTCCTTGAGAGAGAAATGATATCTAAAGAGGACAGTGGGAGTAAAATTGATTTTGAAGAAATTCAAGAGACAACCGATGAAGAACCTACAGTAAACACGGATGTTCAACAAGAAGTAGAAACACCTGTTGAACCTGAAGACGTATCCTTACCCGCTCGCAGAACCAGTAGTAGAGTTAGCAAGCCTCCTCATTTCTATGGTTTCCATATTGACGATGAGGATGAAATTAGTGATGGTGCACTAAATGACTTAGATGAGCCTGCTAACTACAAAGAAGCGATGGCAGGCCCTGAGGCTGCTAAGTGGAAGGAAGCTATGAAAAATGAAATTCAGTCCATGTATGACAACCAAGTTTGGAATTTGGTTGACACTACACCCGGTCTTTAGACGGTGGGTTGTAAGTGGATCTTCAAGAAGAAGACAGACATGGATGGGAAAGTACACACTTATAAAGCAAGGTAGGTAGCGAAGGGCTATACTCAAACCCACGAGATTGATTATGAGGAAACCTTCTCACCAGTAGCTAAGATAAAGTCAATTAGGATCATGTTAGCCATAGCTGCATTTCATGATTATGAAATTTGGCAGATGGATGTCAAAACCACCTTCCTTAATGGGAAACTGACAGAGGATGTGTTCATGGCATAACCGGAAGGTTTTGAAAATGAAAAGTGTCCTAATAGAGTGTGTAAGCTTCAAAAGGCTATATATGGAATTAAACAAGCCTCTCGTAGCTGGAATCTCTGCTTCCATGAGAAAGTCACAGAGTTTGGATTTTCTAAAAGCGAAGATGAGTCCTGTACATATGTCAAGTTCAGTGGGAGTGTTGTAGTCTTCCTAGTATTATATGTGGATGATATACTACTCATAGGAAATGATATCCCAACTTTACAAGGTGTAAAAGATTGGTTGGGAAAAAGTTTTGCTATGAAAGACGTGGGAGATGCAGCATATATTCTTTGTATAAAGATTTACAAAGATAGGTCGAAGCGTCTCATAGGACTTAGCCAGGACACGTACTTAGATAAAATTTTGAAAAGATTCAAAATGGATAACTCTAAGAGAGGGAATTTGCCCTTACATCATGGCATAAAGATTAACAATGATCTTTGTCTGAAATATAAGGAAGAATCGGATAGAATGAGTCGAATCGCATATGCTTTGGCTATAGGATCGATTATGTATGTCATGACGTGTACAAGGCCTGATGTCTCATTTGCTTTGAGCTTAGTGAGTCGACATCAGCAGAATCCTGGTGAAGGTCATTGGACAGCTGTAAAGAATATCCTTAAGTATTTGAGAAATACTAAGGACAGGTTCTTGGTTTATGGTGGAGAAGAAGAACTCAAAGTAACGGGTTATAGGGATGCAAGTTTTCAAATAGATAGAGATGATAGCCATTCACAGTCTGGTTGAATATACTTACTAAATGGGGGAGCGGTGACATGGAAAAGTTCCAAGTCAGATATGGTGGCAGATTCAACGTGCGAGTCTAAGTACATAGCGGCTTGTGAGGCTTCAAAGGAAGCCATCTGGATTAAGAATTTCATTAGAGATCTTGGAGTTGTTCCAACGGTTCAAGACCCCCATTGAAATATTTTTTGATAACGAAAGTGCGGTCGCCTTAAGTAAAGAACCCAAGGATCACGGAAAGTCAAAGCATATTGAAAGAAAATACCATTTTGTTCGAAGGAAAGTAGAAGAGGGACTGTTGCTCCCCAAACGGCCGTGTGAAGATGACGTATGGATCGCAATCGGTTTGTTTTAAATTTATATTTGCTGGGGTCTAAGTATGACTTACTAATACTGAACCAAAGGCTAGTAGATGGTAAGTATGACCTAGAGTCGTTCTTAAAGAGAAACTGAATTGAAACGGAGGTGATCCAATCAATCTTTCTTTTCTAGTAAAGGTTTTAAAAGAGTGCGTTGAGGATTTTGGTTCAGTTAACTAAGTAAACTAAATAAAGCGAATAAAATGTAATAATAAATTAGATAATAAAAGTAGTATTTGTTGTGAGTTTGTTAGCTAATAATGTGGGATGATGACTAATATGTCACGAGGAACTAAGGTGTCATGATTCTGATCAGACAGACGATGCTCAACTCTCCACACTCTCCTGTGAGGGAGTCAATGCCCCGTATTATTGAACGTATTCGCTCGTGGGTGAAGGAATAGAGTAGCAGGTCATTAGCAAGTCTAACCGTTCTTAATACCATAAAGATTTTAAATCCATTAAACAACTAACTTAGAGGTTATGTTCGGACTTATTAACTAATTCCTATTGATGAAACTTAAGAATGATAAGCAGGGGAAAACGTTCAGGTTTCTTGCGTATCTTACTTTTGGTTTCATATTTTAAGGAAAGGATATCAGTGTAACTTAGATTTCAAACTTGCCTTTCTCATTACAATAAACAAATCCCTAGGTTTTCGTAAATGGCCATTTAGCCTGTAGCCTACCTACTCTAATCTAATCTAAATTAACTAATCTAATTAAAATGCTAATTAAAATGCTGACGGCTTTTTGCATAAAGTTAAACCCATACCATGTCGGAAAATGCTATGGTGATTCACAGTGTATTTAATCTTTACCGATGTTTCCATTGTGAATTTAATTGCTTCGCCATGTTCACATTATAAGTACATTGTGATCGAAAGTGTACAATACTCATGGCAAGTCCACGTAATCACATTGCATTTTATGATGCTTGCATGACGTTACAGTTAAAAACATAGTTTCTACACAGATAACTATTGACCAAGTATCAAGGTTCGCGACTCCTCTTTACCAGGTTACAATCACGTTAGTTAATCGAAAGGCGAATGTAAGTTTTAGGTTTAAAATCATAAGATAAGTCCGTTCATAAAGTTTCCATTTTATAATGTCGATCCATGATACACCTACCTTCGGTCATTACCGGCTTCCATACGTATGTACTTTGCTTAAAAGCATTTCCAGCACTATACCAAGTAAACAGTCAAATAGGGGCCATCATATTATTTCACGACATATTTAAAGTCATCCCACAATTATATATGCTAACTACATCACAACAAATACAATAGTAATCTACTTGCTAATCATGGCACAAATTAATTCTAGCATAATTAAAGCATACATATTAAATTAAGATAGAATAGGATAGAAAGAACTCGGATTAAAATGCGAGAAGGAATAGACTTGAATTAATAAGCGTAACTCCAAGTGTACACCAAAGATTACAAGATGTTCCCTAGCAATCGTTCTACTCTAAACAAGCTTCCTAACTAGCCTACTACTAATTTTGAAGTAAGAAAATAGAATGAGAAAGAAAAGAGAGAATTATGCTTAGTGCATATGACACATCTTCAATTGGAAGCCTTGGGGCTCTATTTATAGGTGAAATGTGACTCATGTTAGCATTCCAAGGCACACATTAGAAAAAAGGTAAAAGGTGGTGCACCGGGTACGAAAAAGTAGCGAAAGGTGGCGCACCGGGTACGAAGAAGCATGGAAAGGTGGCACACCGGGTACACGCAAGGACGGAAAAGCAGAAACGGGATGGGGAGCAGGTGGCCAGCGCCACCCAGCAGGTGGCCGGCGGCGGCCTGGTGGTGGCCGGCGGCGGCTGGCTGCTACCCGTCCCGGTTCAGTCGTCTTTCGCTGCGTTGCTTAATTTGCGTGTATCTTCTTTGTTAATGCTCGTACTCGCTTGGTACACGTGCTAGGCCTTTTCGCAACTTTAGGGTACGCGTGCTACACCTTTCCGCACTTTTGGGTACATGTGCTAGCAACTTTACCACCTTTTGCTAACATGTTCCCCTAATTGCTAAAGTGCACCGGATTTCATCTATAAATAGAGCCCCCATGGCTCATTTGAAGACACACCAACACCATACAACACACCATCTCATACACTTTCCATATCTTTCTCATTTCTCTAGCTTCTAGTTTTATTTTCTATTTTCTTACTTTAAATTAGTATTAGGCTAAGTTTAGGAAGCTTGTTAGAATAGAACGAAAGCAAGGAACGTGCTTGTAATCTTTAATGTAAGCTTGGAGTAATGGTCATTAATTCAAGTCTATTCCTTCTCGCATATTAATCTCGGTCCTTTCCATCCTTATCTATCTTAATTAATTATGTATGCTTTAATTATGCTAGAGATAGTTTTGTGTCATGCTTAGCGAGTAGATTACAATTGTACTTGTTGTGATGTAGTTAGCATTAATAATTATGGGATGACTTTAAATATGTCATGAAGTAATATGACGGCCCCTATTCGATATAGTACTGGAAACGCTGTTAAGCAGAGTACAAATGTATGGAAGTCAGTAAATGACCGAAGGTAGTTGTATTATGGATCGACATTATAAAAATGGAAACTTTATGAATGGACTTATCCTTATGATTTTAAACATAAAAATTATATTCGCCTTTTGATTAACAAACGTGATTGTAACCTTGTAAAGAGGAGTCGCAAACCTTAATACTTGGTCAATAGTTATCTGTGTCAAAACTATGGTTTAATTGTAACGTCATGCAATCATCATAAAATGCAATGTGATTACGTGGAATTACCATGAGTATAGTACACTTCTAATCACAATGTACTTATCATGTAAACATTGCGAAGCAATTAAATTCACAACGAAAACATCGATTAACGATTAAATACATTGTGAACTACCATAGTATTTTATGATATGGTCTGGGTTTAACTTTATGCAAAATCCGTCAGCATTTTAATTAGATTAGATTAGTTTAGATTAGATTAGAGTAGGTAGGCAATAGGCTAAATAACCATTCACGGAAACCTAGGGATTTGTTAATTGTATTGAGAAAGGTAAGTTTAAAATCCAATTTAAAATGATAATTTTCCTAAAACCATGAAACCTAAAGTAAGGTACGCAAGAAACCTAAACACTTTCTCTCGCTTTTCATGCTTGAGTTTCATAAATAGAAATTAATCAAGTAAGTCCGAACATATTTTCTAAGTTAGTTGTTTGCCGGATTTGAAGTCTTTATGGTATTAAGAACGATTGGAATTTTTATGGACTTGCTACTTTGTTCCTTCACCCACGAGTGAATGCGTTCAATAATAAGGGTCACTGACTCCCTAATAAGAGAGTGTGGAGAGTTGAGCATTATCTGTCTGATTAGAATCATGACACCCAAGTTCCTCATGACATATTAGTTAATAACCGACTGATATGGAATCTATGGGATATACCATAAGCTATCAAATCTAGTAAACATTGCCAATTTAGATAAATGTTTCCCCCCCAAAAGTCATCATCCCATATTATGAGCTAATGAAATCACAACAAATACTACTTTTCATTATCTGATTTATTATTATCTTTTATTCACCTTAGTTAGTTTACTTAGTTAACTGAACCAAAAACCCCAACGCACTCTTATAAAAACCTGTACTGGAAAAGAAAGAATAATTAGATCACCTCCGTTTCAATTCAGTTTCTCTTTAAGAATGACTCTAGGTCATACTTACCATCTACTAGCCTTTGGTTCAGTATTAGTAAGTCATACTTAGACCCTAGCATTTACAAATATAAAACACCTATTGATCGGCGTTGTGATCATCCGATCGTGAGCTTCCATCAATGCCTCTATTTATACTTGAAATCCGATGCACGTTAGCCATCCAGGGTGCAAGTTAGCATGTTTTTGGGGGGTGGTCCGTTCCGAGAAAGTGGTGACACATGTACCTTAAAGGCGTGGAAAGTGGTAGGACGTGTACCCTAAAGTTGCAGAAAGTGCTAGCCCATGTACCAGACAAGTACGCGCAAGGACAGAAAAAGGGGGAGGGGACGGCCGGCAGCCAGCCGGCGGCTGCTGGCGGCCGCCCACCCTAATTCGTCGTCCGTTCGCTCATTTCTTGTTTCGCACGTATCTTATTTGTTATGTGTCCGTTTTCGTTGATTCTTTTTGCGTTGGATTCATTTTTTAAAAACGAATACTTTGATGGAAAGAAATCCCTTATATGTGTCTTTGAACTTTAGATGTCTTGTACGAATCGTTTGAATCTTCCGGCGTACGCAGAGTCTTCATTATTCGTCCGTTTTTGTCCGTTTTTGCTGATTCTTCTTCTGTTAGATTTGTGATTTAAAAACGAAAATCTTGGATAAGAGAAATCTCAGTGATGGGTACTTTCTCTCAAATCTTGTCTCGGATGTCTTGAATCTTCAATCGTGCGTGGAATCTTCATTTTCTGCCCGTTTTGCGTGATTTTTCTCGTGCATCTTCATGTTGATCTCCTTGGCAGATTTTCATTGATTTGCATATTATTTGAGTCCGAATGCCAAGTATTTCTCCAGAATGAGAGAGATATCGGTAGTAAAAACGTGATTTTTTACGCGATATCAAGTATCCCACACTTAGATTTTTGCTTGTCCTCAAGCAAATCTTCAGTAAACTTCTTCGAAAGTCTAAAAGGATGCCTTTGTATTCTGAAAAACTTTGGTTCCTGCAGGCTGGGTGAAATGATTTCAAATGGGGTTCTAACAAGCTCTCTTTTCAATCTTCATGATGTAAGATATACATGAATGGGGTCCTCACAGGTGGTCACTCAATTCACTCAAGTGTATCGGGTTTCCTAACTCTTAATTCACTCAGGGGCCAGTCATGTAGCTCTTTTGTCGTCATAAGCTTGGTCGAGAATCAGATCTGCAATACTTTAAATGGGGACGGTGCTAATTATCCCTAGACATTTGTAAGAGGGTAGAGATGGTATATGGAAGAAGGGTTTTGTAGGTGGTTTAATTGGGGGTTTTGATATAGCCTAAGAGTTTGTCTGTGATGACTTATCTTTGACGTTTTAGTGATACCTCTTTTGGATTTTTCTCTCTTTTGAGCTTTCTTTTCATAGCTTTTTCTTCTTTTGAAGAAATTTTCCCTTGGCTTTAAATGATCCTTGGGTTTTTAGTTCTTTGATTTCTTCTGGCAGCTTTGTTTATGCTTTCCTTCGGAGTCCTTTTGTAAATGATATTTTTATCCTTCGGGGATTCCTTCTAAGAATGTGTTTCTTGTAATAATTCTTCTGACAGAACAGATGCTTAGGCTATGGCCAAGAGATGTAAAGGAAGGATTGGTTTTTTTTTTTTTTTTTTGAAGTGAGTTTTTGAAATGAAAAGGCTAAGGCTCAAAAGGTTTTCTAATTGATCTTCAATGATGAAAGTGAGCATTGGTTGGGTTAGGCTTGAAAACAGGGGTTTTTATGAGAGGGTTTTATTCTAGGAAATGTCGAGATCCTCTAATTGCACCTTCGTCACGTATGATGCCCGTTTTTGTAGTTTCAAAATGTAGAACAAGTTCTAACTTAAAAGGCGTACATTGGCACACTCACAATCGAAAAGTGAAGCATTAAAGATAAATGCTTTTATATGGCTCAAGATTCCTCACTTATTTTGGTGGTTTAACCTAGTCATGCGATTGATTTTTTTGAAACTTAGTTTGAAAAAAAAAATCAAAGGGTTTTACCCGTTATTATCGATTTCCCAAACCCTTGAACTTTTGTTGACCAGAAATACCCTTTTTGGACTTTCCTTGATTCAAAAATTTGAAAATTTTGCTTAGAATCTGAGTTTTCTAAAAAAAGATTGATCAAAAATTTTATGTTGCACTTCAGTAGTGATTTTTCAAAAATTTTGATCAAAAACTTTGATAATTGTCCCTAATGTTCTATTTCTAAGTTAGGTTAATCCCACACTTAGATTTTCGAATGAAGGTCAATATTTTCAAAGTTATTCTCTGTTTGTGAGTCATAATCCCACACTTAGAGTTTTACTTAGAATTTTAGTGTGTTTAATCAAGCAAAGTAAGGTTAGAAGAGATACTTTCTTATGTTGCGTGCGTAGCCACTGGATTTTATGGACCAGATTCAAGTGTGTCAATTCGCTGGAAATGGACCAGGCTCATTAAAATGAACTTGTTCCATAATTCCTACGTCGAGTTTTGAATCATAAACATCCTTTAGAAATCACAAATGTCAATACACGTTATTACTAAAAATAACATAACTAATAATATCTAATCCATATCAGCGTAGAGCGCCTCCCAATCAGTGAAGTCATCATCCATAAAGATCGTGTTTTCAATGACCGATGTAGGTGATGCTGACTCCTCGATGGTATAGACTGGACATGCAGTGCCATTCTCTGGATCCTGAATCCAAGCATCTATTGCAGCTTTCTCCTCCTCTAGTGGGTCCATAAGAGTGGCGTGGTCCTACGCAGTCATGTTCCAAGGTGGGAATAGGTCTCACGGTGGAATGTGCGGAGCGGGATCAGGTCCCATCTGAAAGGGGCATACAGGTATGGAAGGAAAGCCTAGAGCAGTGTGGATCTCAGTGATGGCAGTGTACTAGACCTCGAGGGCTCTCAGTATCGACCAAGTGACAGCAGGGTCCGCGGTAGTCACCCCATGATGAAAGGTGGGTACTCTGGAGGTCCCTGCGGTCTGTCCCTCTGATCTGAGAGATGAAGGTAACCTGGCATGGAGGGGACGTAAAAGGAATGTCTACTGAACGTTCACCTCCACCAAGTCTGCCAAGATCTCATCCAACCGAGGGGGCGGTGACTGTGGTCCCCTGACGGTCCTCATGCTACTGCCCGGTGATGAACTCCGGGAGTGATACATGGCACGTGAGCGTCTCTGACTGGGGGCTCGTGCTCCGGCTAATTGCAAACTCATCTTGCAAAATACAAAAGGTCAATGGTCTAAACATAATCATTAGCCTTTCATAAGGCAAGGTACTGCATAAAAAATGGATTAGATCAAACACCAAAGTAAAAGAAAAATTAATGCTGAAAATATAAGATAAGCTTGAGATGCCTCCCAAGAGCGTTTTGTTTATCGAGTCTCGTAGCTTGACTCTTTTATACCTGCTATTCTATTAGGGTTATTTGTAGTTATAGACTTCATCGATTGATGGAAAGTCTTCTACGTAGTGTTTTAAACGGTGACCGTTTACCTTGAAATTCCCGTCTGGAGCCTCGAGTTTGATGGCACCATAAGGGAATACTTTAGAGATTGTGAATGGACCGCTCTACCATGTTTTGAATTTACTAGAAAACTTCTTAAACCGTGAGTTAAAGAGTAGAACTTTATCACCGGGATTGAATCGTATGGGGCGAAGCTTCGCATCATGAAGCAATTTGGTTCTTTCCTTGAATTTGTAGGAGCTTTCATAAGCTTGATTTCTTAACTCTGCTAGCTCGTTCAGTTGCATTTTCAGGTGCGTTCCCGTTATCGTAGGGTCTAAGCTACAGTTCTTCAGCGCCCAGTAAGCTTTGTATTCGAGTTCAATCAGAATATGACATGCCTTTCCATAAACGAGCCTATAGGGGGTTGTTCCTAATGGCGTTTTATAAGCTGTCCGGAATGCCCATAAAGCATCATCTAGCTTATCTGCCCATCTCTCCTTGTGTCGACCAACTGTTCATTCCAGAATTCTTTTCAGTACCCGGTTTGTTATTTCTGCTTGCCCATTCGTCTACGGGTGATACGCCGTTGATGTTTTGTGGGTAACACCGTATTGTTGCAATAGTTTCATAAACTGAGTATTGCGAAATTGCATGCCTCGATCGTTGATGATCGCTCGCAGAGTTCCAAACCGACAGAATAGCTGTTTTAAGAACTTGGTTACGACTTTTGAGTCATTTGTTGGAAAAGCTTGAACTTCGGCCCATCTGGACACGTAATCGACAGCTACTAGAATATATTCCTTTCCGTAAGATTTCGGAAATGGTCCCATGAAGTCTAATCCCCATATGTCAAATATCTCGCATGCTTGGATGTTCGTCAACGGCATTTCGTTACGCGTTTTGATATTTCCAAACCTTTGGCAAATATCGCAACGTTTCATCAAGTCTTAAACCTTCTTTGCTGTCAAATTTGTTGCATGATGTCCTCCTGAGTCGTAAACCTTCTTTGCTGTCAAATTTGTTGCATGATGTCCTCCTGTGGGTCTGTGATGGCTTTGGTGGAGGATGTGTTTGGCTTCTTTCCCATCGACACATCTTCTTATAATCTGGTCAGGACAGACCTTGAACAAATATGGATCATCCCAAAAGTAATGCTTGATGTCACGGAAGAATTTCCGTCTTCGTGATGATGGATCCCTTTTCTTGTGATTCCTCCAACTACGAAATTGGCAATGTCTACAAACCAAGGGTCGTCGGTGAATTGTGAACCTTGCATTTGTTCTCCTAAAATCATTAATTGCTCTTCTGGAAAGCGATCTTTAATATCTCTTTCCGCAAGTTGTTCCATCGACGGATTTTCAAGTCGACTTAAATGATCTGCGGTGACATTTTCTGCTCCCTTCTTATCTTTTATCTCGATGTTGAATTCTTGTAGGAGTAGAATCCATCGTAACAATTTAGGTTTTGCGTCTTGCTTTTTGAAGAGGTATTTTAGAGCTGAGTGATCCGTGTATACTACCGTCTTGGATAGTATTAGGTAGGATCGAAATTTATCAAAGGCAAACACTACGGCCAGAAGTTCCTTTTCCGTGGTTGTGTAGTTTTCTTGAGTGTCGGTAAGTATTTTACTGGCATAATAGATTGGTCGAAAGTGATTATCCTTCCATTGCCCTAGAACTGCCCCAACTGCAAAATCGCTAGCGTCGCACATGATCTCAAATGGTAGACTCCAATCTGGAGCGACCATGATTGGTGCGTTGGTTAGCTGTAGTGTCGTGGATCACGAATCGCAACTAGAACTTGTACACCTTGTGAGGAATACAAGATATGAATTAAAGAACAAGAAGTATTCAATCAAAATTGCTTTTGTATTTCACGAAAACACAGAGAGAAACTGTGTGAATAGTTACAAAAGACTTAGCTCAAAATGAACTAAAAAAAGTCTATTTATAGACTAACCTCAAACCTTTGTGCAACAATAAACCATCACTTAGTCAACCCGATAATAAGTAATCACGGATTGACCAAAGTGTGCGACAATGACACATTGTCGGACTTACACCTTACGACAATAGACTTATTGTCGGACCTAAGCTATTGTCGGACCAGACTTCAACACTTAGATAAATCAGAAAGTTTTTACAAACAAATAAAAATCAAGCGTTAGACATTTTGCTCCAACAAACTCCCTCTTGGATAATGCTTGATATCTTTAAACTTAATCTTTATGTATATCCAGGCAGATTGCAACCAGCATGAACACCTTGAGCACATCATACTTCAACAACTCGTTGGAACTACAAGGCCATGGCTTCATCATCAAATGCATCATCATAGATAATCGGATTCACTAGTAGAACTTCCAGATCATCTTTTGAGAGATTTATCAAACTCAAGGGATCGAACACATACACAATTGTTTCTCGATTCCACATAATGTCTCCCTTATTATCTTTGTCATAGCATCCAATTTCTGCTTCTCCCGTGTTCCCATTATACTTCCAATAACTCACAAATTTCCAAAAATTAACTGGAAGTTTTTCAAGTGGAATTTTCCTTAGACATTTTACCCGTGGATAAGTAGTAATCACTTGTGGTTGATTTGAAATAGGTTCAATGTCAAAGTAATCCACAGTTTTTTTTGGAAACGTCTCTTTGACCCTCGTGTATTTTCCTTTATTGCACTCACGCAATAGTACTTCAATCATCCAATCCACCAAACCATTTTTAGAATGATTGATAATATCAATTGAAGCGATGTGATTGACTTCACACTTTGGAAGTTTTTCAAGTACTTTAAAAGTTGGATGAAAGTATTGAAGCACATTCATTCTCTTGACGATAAACACTTTGTTATCATTATCATACTTCCATCGAATAATCCTTCCAACACACTCATGTGTTGGTATTTTAAAGAACTTTCTGGTCTTTATTTTTTCAGGCTCAGGTTGTTTAGAAAACCACCATGGAAATTTTTGTTCAGGTTCTTTTTCTTCATCTGAATCAACCCAAAATCCTTCTTGTATCACATATCAGATTGAACTTTTTCTGGGTGAAGTTCATCTTCAGAATCTTCCCAGTCTTCAACATGAACATCATCAAAATCTGGCTCAAACCCTGGAGGAAATATTGGATCATCAAACTCATCAAAATCATACTCTCCATTATTACACAACTCCACAAAAGGAACCAAATCTTCAATGATAACATTCAAAGGAGTAGGACATAGAATCTCTTCTTCTTCAACACTATCTGATAACTCTTCTTTATCAAATCTGCGTGAAGATTCTCCAATCTCAAACATAGAAGATTCATCAAGATCATATAACAAATTTCCAACGTATAAAGCATTTAAGTCTTCTTCACCAAGATAATCAAATTCCATATTTTCAAAACTTGGTTCGGGAGTCAAAACCATAGCAGGAACAAAACTTATTGGTTCAATATTCAAGGGTTCTTCCATATCATCATTTTGAACCAGTATCATTGCTTGAGAAAAATTTGGTTGATCACCATTACCATCATTTTCACCAGAATTATCAGAATCATCAGATCTTTCAACATTTTCTTCAACATCATCATGAAATCCTTCATGACCTTGATCATTTAATCCAGCATTTCCTTGATCATCATTATTATTCTGATCATTTGCATTATCATCAACATCATCATCAACATCAACAACTTCATGCACATTCTCCCCCTGATCACCTAATTTTTCTTTTAGAAGAAAGATTTCTTATTCAAGTGATTCAATCCTTAAAGTCTGAGAATTAATTTGTTGACCTTGATTGGCAATAAGAACATCCTGAGTGCCAATTCATTGCAAAGCATGAAATAAATCATCTCTCAACTTATCCACCAGAGTCAATAAAGGATTCATAGCTCGTTGAAGAGAAGCATCAAGAGCTTCCATACTCACAGTAGGAATAGCTGTTGTAGATGAAGTTCCAGCAGCTGCAGAAGATGAAGAAACAGGTATTGATGAAGTAATAGGAATTGAAGTAGAAATACCAGGTTCAGAAGAAGTGGCAGGCATAGATATAGAAGAAGAAATTGCTGATGAAGACATAGGCAGAGAGACAGAAGAATACAATGCTGAAGAAGATACAGGCAAAGATTCAGAAGAAAACAATGCTGAAGAAGTCACTGGAAATGAAGAAGAAGAAGATCCAGTTTCAGAAGAAAAAGTTCTATTTACAATCAACCTCCTTCTTTGAGTAGGTCTAGGCTCAGGAATATACTCAGGATCCTGGGCCTCTTCTCTTTGTCATCTCAAATCTTGTCTTTCCTTCTCGATATTTTCTTCAGTCAGCCTTTGAGAAGCTAAGGATTCTTCAAAAGTCTTAGGACGAATAGGTTCCTCATCCTCAGAACTAGATGATTCAATCTCAACAAGATGATCAAGATTTTGTTGAACAACAGCATCAATCTCATGAACTATTGGAAGTTCATCTTCCTCTTGAACTGACTCCCCCTCAGATGAAACTTCCTCACTATTATCATTTGATTCCATTTGAATGTCTATCTGAGGTGGAAGAAATTCTTCATCAATAATATGCCCAAAGAGATCAACAGTTGGTGGTGTAGGTTTACCACGATAACTATTACAATCAGCAAACACTCTTTTTGGAATCGGAGTATAATGCAAAATCTCTCCATGATATGTAATTCCTTGAATATGTTGATCAAAAATCAGCTGGAGGAATCGTGGGACATGAAAAATCCATCTTTGTTGATGTTCCCAACCAAATTCTCAAAAATATATCTCGAAAAGTTATATGGAATGTTGAGTACCAAAGCTGTCATTAAACCAGCTAAGTGGTAATTCATTGCATCAAATCCAGCTTTTCTTGGAGAGATACAACCAATCAAAGTATGAGCCAGAAATTTCCAATGTGGACCAAAATGATTCTTCATAATTTGAACATCTCGTGGTCCTTTAGTACAACCCATTTGTTGAAGACAATCATCAACAATATTTCGTGGAATATTATTTAAAGCATTGACATCATCACCTAATTGCAAAGTATGTCTATTCAATTCCTCAATGAGTACAAGTGGTCTTCCATCAACCGTGGCTGTGATACAAGAAGGTTGAACATCCGTGTGATATTTAGCAGTTATCCAAAAATCAGTCATATGATCTTCATAGATATTTTCCACTTGAACTGTCAAAGCATGAGAAATCCTTGATCGTAATAAAAACCTAACTATAACACCCCATTTTCACAAACACTTATTATATTATTATACTGCAGAAGCGCGTCCCAAAAACACTTACCGATATTACATATACTAAAATGTAGCAATTTTAAAACATCACACTTATAATTATATATTTACAAACCATTTACTAAAGATCGGGTGTTATATAACTAACAAAACATAGTTCTAATTTTCCAAAAGGATCAGAGTGAGCGCGGTCAAAATCAAACATTCATCTTGTTCCTAATCCCGATCCATACTTACCCAAAAACCTGCAAAATGTTAAACACGGTGGGATTAGCTCACAGCTAAGTGAATGGAACTGTATCCGACAGTTCAATTCAGAGATAACAAATCATACAACAAATAAACATATCCCAACACAATCAAAGAGGATCGGCGGTTCTTGGTATGCCATCACAAGAACACTTTAAACCACTGGTATGCCATCACAGTGATTTACCGATAGTTTGAAGCTATCTTCACTGACTAGGGTTCGTCCTTCAACTATATGTATTGGAAACCCCGCCAGCCAAACAATAGCAACAATCCCAACCAGTGTTGACCTCTGAATAATCCACATAGTCAAATATGCCCAGCGGCCAAGAATTACACATTGTACAATAAACATGCCAATACTGAATATAAATAACCAATCAACAATATCTATAATCCAATAAACTAAACAGTCAATAACCAATTACCAAAATGTCCATCCATTGTACCTAACTTGTTACAACGGAATTGAACAGAAGAATACAGTTACCACTCACCGATAATCTAGTCTCTAAACTCAGTTGTCTAATGTCACTGAGTTTCCTTCTGCTTATCTGAGAACACAAAATAATAACAAATCAGTAACTCATCCCATAACCATTATGTTAACATATTTATCAAATCATGTAATCCCTAGAGTCTAGGCAAACAACAGTTCAATCAGATAAGAAATCAGAAAATCCTGAAATGACGTTTAAAAAACCGAAAAATGTCATTTTCGGGACCTAGATGACCCCGAATGGCCAAAAACTGCCTAGACTCTTAGAATAGAGCCGGGATCATTAGGCCGTTTCCGAGTGACCATGCGAATTTCAAAACAATCCGAGTTACCCCGAAAAGACTTACGCATTTTCAAAATTTGCGAAACAAAAATCTTAAAAATCTCGGTTCGCAGTGATCTGGTTTCGCAGGTCAACTCGGTTCGCAGAAACTCAACTCGCTTCGCAGAAACTCGAGTCGCAGAACTCGATTCGCAAGCCAACTCGGTTCGCCCCGTAGCAACTCGAGTCACAGAACTTGATTCGGTTCGCAGAACCCAACTCAGTTCACAGAGTCAACTCGCTTCTCAGGACTCAACTCAACTCGCAAGGCTCGTCTCGCTTCGCAAGACGAACTGAGTTTTGCGGGTTTCGCTGCAAATGTCTAATTTTCGAACCAATCTCACCAAAACTCAGTTTCTAACTCATCCTACACCTCATATAATCTCTAAAAACATCTAATAACATCAAATAACAATTAAACAAGCTTTAATTTCACTTAAATCACTCAATATCTCAAAAACCCATTTTATAAACATAAAATCACTCACCTCTTGATGAAATTGAAGATGGAGGTGTTAAGATAGAGGTGATGATATGAATCTAATACTAACTTGAATCTAAATACTTGTTGCTTACTTAATTTCTTTGAAAGATTTGAGAGGAAAGTTTAGAGAAATAAACAAAATGAAGAAATGGGAATTGTAAGTTTGGTGAGGTCGGTTTATACACCAACCGACTCACTGTTAGTTCATTTAATATAATACCCCTTCTAATCCTACTGTCTAGAACCCAAAAATACTCGCGAGATAAAATATTTTATATTACTGTCACGTTCAACAATTTAAAACAAGTAATATTTTATTAATCACAATAAAACCCGTGACCATTTTACTTATTTATTTTCAAATAAACCAAATAAATTATTTCTCATTTTTTAAATAATCATTTATTTCTAAATCCAGAAACAGGGTGTTACACTAACCATGGGAAAGAATTTCCTGGTTTCAGGTTTATCCGGTGCCTCAAGTAAATAAGCTGTTGCATTGTGATATTTCTCAAAAATTACTGCCCTCCTAACCACATCAGGTTGTGCTGCAGCAATAGGATCGGGTTCTGCCATGATATATAAATACAAGCAGCACAAAGTATATGTTAAGCAAAATACCTAAACATACTTTGAAAAAATTTCAAGTTTCAAAAATCTGAAAAAAATTTAAGTGTTGAAAGCATGCGACAATAATAACTTGAGCACTATTCATGCGACAATCACATTTTTATACGACAATAGTTATTTAAAAGAATATACACACAAAGATATCCGTGAATAACATTGTCGGAGTACTATTCATGCGTGAATAAGTACTGTTCATGCGATAATAATGGATTGTCGTAACAAGTAGTCAAACAAGTCAAAGTCAACAAAGTCAGTTTCATGGAACACTGTTCATGCGTGAATAAGCTATTCACGCATCAAAACCCTAATTCACTATTCATCCGACAATGGTTATTGTCGGACGATTCCTAGGGTAGTGTTCATGAACAGTGTTTTTCGCATAAAATCAACGATTAAAACTTATTTACAAGGAGATAAAGAGGGAAAATTATACCAATCGATGCGGAATGAGAAGGCGTTCAATTCTATCGGAACAAAATTGAATGAATCGTAGCACACAGAAAGTAATCGAAGAAAAAATCAAACGGCAACGTATTGTCGGAGTATATATTGTCGGAGTAAAAAGTTTTTGTCGGATAATAATGAAAGAGTGTGTAAAAATTTCAAATTTTGAAATACTTATACTATCATTTTTATTTATTATCCGTGAATAAAAAGATATCCGTGAATAAAATCCGATATATATAAATCCAACAATAATTTTTAATGAAACATTTTAATCAAATCAAATTTACTTTGGATAAAATGCTAAACTATTTAAAACTAAAAGTTTGAAAAATTGAAAAATCTTTAAACTAGATATTTACAAACTAACATAACAGAATAAAAGCAAAATATTTGTGTTGGGGTAATTTTCATGAGTTGGATCATATTGGGATAAATGAATGTATTTATTTTTATTGTTTAGAAATGAAAGTCTGTTTTGATTGTTAGTATTTTTGACCTCTTTAAATTTACTTAGCATTAATAAAACATGCTTTCTAAGAATCATTCTACATGTGATTATTGGTATTATTGTTCTCTTAAACACTCCTGCATTTAAATATCTTTAATTCTTTTATTATTAGCATGCATATTACTTTATATAATCTAAATAGAAATATACTTTTAAGTTCATAATATATTAATATTTTCATATAAAGAGTGATAATATGATGATATCTTTAGAAGTACACACATATGTTGGAATGACACTTAGTCACATATGTCATACCCCGGGTTGGACTTATAAACTGTATGAAAGTGCCTAGTGCTTGGATCTACATGACAATTGACAGTAATTGATAGGCGGAATCAATCAATTACACTTGATGCTAACAAACACAAACCGAAACAATGATATTCAATCAAAGAAAACTCGTTTATTAGCTTGTATTGAGTATAGGGATCGATTACAGAGATACTAAGTCGACAAATTGTGCTAGGGTTTCGTCAACACTAGCCGAAAACCCGTAGGTTTGTATTTATACTAAAACACAGCCGACATGCGTCACTTGTGGAAGTGTCGCATGTGGCCGCCTTAATGCGTCACTTACCTAAGTGTCGCTATGCGTCACTTAACCAAGTGTCGCTATGCGTCACTCAGATAAGTGTCGCCTAAACTAAAACACGAGTGTCGCATTTACAAAAGCTATATTTCTATTAAGAAACTAACGACACTAATTACAACTCGATAGACCAACTGACAGACACTCAAAGATGCATCAACAAACTCCCCCGTGTCTTCAGCTTGGTCTTCAAAATCTTCAAACTCTTTTAAATCATTGAATCTTCACTTCCAACTAGCAGGAAATACACCACCAGCATGTACTCCGTTGGCTACGCAAATATCAATAACCTTTTGAAATTTAATCGCTTCAGCTCTATCTCTTCCTTTAAACTGAATCCTGTTCTGATGTAATCTTTTCATATCATGTTCAGAGAGATTTATCAAACTCAACGGATCAAATACACAAAATATATTTCGTTTAAGACCCCAAGTAGACTTTTTCTTAGGTTGAACAACATCCCATGCTGTTTTCTCTTCAACCTCCGATTCTACATTTATAATCTCCAAATCCGTACCTGGTTCCGATTTTGGGATAAACACAATTACAGCTTCACCAGTAATATCATCATATTCCCAGTACTCCAACCTATTCAAAAAATCTATCGGGATGATCTCCAAAGGTATCTTCTGTAGTCACTTTGCTGGTGGATAGATCATCTTCACAATAGGTTGACGAGTGATCGGATCAAGCTTCTTCTTAAACTTGTACCTCATACCCAACGTCGGCTTTATCAAATTATACTTTTTACTGTTCATCTCACGACGTATGATCAACTGAAAGAAGTCTGCTCGTGAATCTCGTGATCGGTTGATCAAGGGTATCTGAGCTAACCTTTGAAGCTCACACTTCGGCAAAGTACTTATTTTATAAAACTTCATATTGAAGTACTGAATGCCGTCACTTCTCTTTATCATAAAAACAGAGTTGTTCTCATCGAACTTCCAACTCTTAATCAATCTCGTGTAATCAGATCTAACTTTGTAGCTTTTACACGTAACCGGTACCTCAATAATCGGTCTGAGCACAATATCCGGTTTTGTTGTAGAAGTTGATGGCTCGTTCGACTCTTTTTCTGATTCATCTTCAGACGAGTCCGATTCTATAATGGGAGCATCATCATAACATTCATCACTGTGCAGTTGCTCCCCCTCAACTTCAACTTCATCATTTTCCTCAAAGAAATAATCCTCTGCTACAGGATCATTCATTTCCTCTTCCTCAGGCATCGTATCATTATCATTCATCAAGTTTTGCAAATAAGTGAGATCTACGAATGAATAATCTACCGCGATAGGTCTTGCCTGACCTTGAACCTCCACGAAATAATCTAAACTGATATTTTCATTGATAGTAGAAGATAGAAGTACATTTTCTGGTTCAGGGGAAGGAGTTACATTTGTTTCTATTTCCCTAGAATTATTCTCCCCCGAAACAAGTGTGACTGACTCCAATTCTAACAACCTAGAAGACATAGTCGTTATCTGTTGTTGGAGAGAGTCCACTGTGGCAGCTTTAATCTCTAAGTCCTTAATCTGTGAAGCTTGAGCTGCAATGATCGCCTGTTGATCATCAAAACGCTTGGACAAAAGCTCCAGTTGAGCTAAAACCTGCTGAATAGAAATGGTTGCAGGCTGAGGAGAAGTCTGATGAGTTGGCTCCTCAAGGACAATCGAAGTCCGCTGGCGTCGACGTAAAGGTAACTCAGCATAAGAAGGCGACGACCCAGCAGGACGCTTGCCAGGATTTCTCGGAATATGAACCCGACCAGCCGAAATCCGGCGCATAATACGCTTAAAGCGTTGGGGATCAGCCAATTGAATCCCATCTAAAGCTGATTGTGGGTGGCACATCACCCTCAGAATCCGGAGGAGTGGGCCCACCATCATCGGAATCGACCTCAACCCGATCAACGTGCTCAATATCATCGAGGTCCTGAGCGATATTGGCATCAACTAAGTCGTCCTCGTTGACCGGAGGCACGACATCATCCAAAAATCCATGATCGTGCGGCGCAACGTAGTTTTCGTTCACTACGTGCCCGAAGAGTTCACGATCGGCCAAAACAGGCTCGCCCTTTGGTGCAAGCTTGCAGTCATTGAAGACTCGCAGAAGCATGGGCGTTGGAACCAAAAGAGACCTCTGATCTGGTGCAATACCAAGATCCAGGTCATTCAACAGAAGCTGCACAAAACGAGGATACTGCAGCCATTTGTCTTTTCCGGCACGAATATTCTCTACCATGTTGCCGAAGATATAACCGCTAAAGTTGTACGGTTTGTTGTAAATCAAGGCTAACATGAGAGATAGAGTAAGATGGCTGGCAGCATCATAACCTCCCTTCCTCGGAGACAAGCAAACGATGATAATATGGCACAGATACCTCCAGACCCTGCAGAGGTATTGCTTCCTGAAGTCCGAAAGCTGGTTAGCTGGATAACCCATCCTTTGAAGTCCCCCGTAGATAAACGTGGTGGGGAAGATGGTTGGCATCGTGGAGTTGTCGGTGAACTGTAAAACCCTTCGAATCGAGTTCTCAGTAATCTCGATTTCCTCCCCAAACATTGTTGAAACAATCCGGGGAACATCACCCTGAACTCTGATCACGGCATGATCATAGAACTCCTCGATTTGATTCATATATACAGGAGTCGTTGCCGTAATCGCATAAAAAATCCTCGATCTGCGTAAAAACTCGATCATAGGCCGGAATGGAGCCGAGTTCGCATGAGTAGACTCAAGGAATGCCGTAATATTATGTCGGGTGTTGGTACGGCGGTAGTAGTTCTGTAACTCAGCCATCTGTAAGCTAAAAATACAAAGAAGGAAGTTAGCCCGAACACAAAAAGGTTAGAAAACAAATTTTGATTTTAGGCGTCACTTAGGGTAAGTGACGCATGGCCACTACCGTCACTTAAGGAGTGTCGTAATGTACAGTGTGTAAAATTGAAATCAATGTGTAGCGTCACTTACTGGAAGTGACGCTATCAAGCGTCACTGATGTAAGTGACGTTTGAATTTGGTGATTTAAAGTATACGACACTTGCAAAGTGACGGGTGAAGAACATGCGACATTTAACCTAGTGACGGTATCCTAAGATGGTCACTTAAGAAGTGACGGTTTAAGTGACGGATATAAGTAGGCGTCACTTAGACAGTCACTTGGGGTAGTGACGCATGTAAAGACGTCACTAGGTAGAGTGACGGTTTGAACAATTAAAACAATTATATGCGTCACTACATGAGTCACTTAAGAAGTGACGCAAAAACAAGCGTCACTTAGGAAGTGACGGTATGGGTTACCAAATTACCAAGTAGCGTCACTTGAGGTAAGTGACGCAAGAAGTGTCGCAACGATGAAGATCGTCGTGCACTGTTCATACCCAGATTTGAAAATTAGGGGTTTTGGAAAACGAAGTAACCACGTTATGCGCATTATAAAAACGAATGGAACACACCCTTTATAACACAAAAACATGATCAAACAAGTAGTTAAACAATCGATTTTCAAGATTAAACCCTAACCGTAACCCTAACTGAAAATTACAGTTAAAACAATGAGCGTAAAAGGTTAAAGTTAGTACCAAATGAGTCGTAAAAGTGAGGAGAGCACGAATATAAGACTGGAATGCAAGCAAAGACCGTAGAATGCACGAATCGAGCGAAGGAGAAACGTACAGCCGAAGTGACGTAAAGACAGTAATAGTGTCGGTATGTCAGTGCAAGTGACGCTATGAGTGTTTGAAAGTGATGAGTGAGAGTGTCGTGGGGAAGGGGTATTTATACACCGACCCTTGTATGCGACACTCAACCCGGCACTTATAGCGAAACTTATCCCGGCACTGACTGCGTCACTTAGGTGAGTGACGCAATATCGTATGCGTCACTGGTAGCGTCACTTATGAAAGTGACGCACAGTGCATTTTTAGTGAAAAATTTGCGATTTCTTAGATTGTTTCGCGTTTGTGATTTCGGTACTCAAATTTGAAAATGTAATTGTAACTTGGATAATAACTAAAAATTACACTAACTTAGAGAAAAGAAGACGTATACAAGAAAATGTAAATTGACAACTATTCTTAGAACAGATACCACATGTAGGTATTGATATAACGATCCGTTAGATCAGAGATAAGGGAACCTCTTCACTCTTTCTCTCTAAATTAACCACTAGTGAATTAACACATTTTTTTTTTTTTTTTTTTTTTTTTTTTTTTTTTTTTTGGTGACGGAGTTGAGAAAATCTGATTAGGGATCATATCGGAATAACATGCATTTATTAGGAACAGTAAGTGTTATTTCGATCATCAGTATCTTTGTCCTCTTTAAATGTACTTGACATACTAAGAACACTGTTTATATAAATTATTTCAAAACGATTATTAGTATATTTGTCCACTTAAACATGTTATACGTACAACTAAGAGGTATTTTATTATTATTGGTATGTGTATTTCGCTGTGGTTCCCATCATAGATATACATCTTAACTTAAAACATAGACCATGTTTTCATTTACAGATAGAATATAAGAAAATCAATTTTAAGAATCAAGTCAGCGGTGACAGGTCTGTACTTACGTACAACAGAGCGACATAACTTGATCCAGGTTTAAGCAAAACCAAACTTGGTCAAACCATTTTGGCGACCTTGTAAGGTATCTTAATATAGAAAGACTTTTCAAGTACTTTGACTTGTGTTTGCTTAATTTTAAAATATATATTAACAGAAACCAGGTCTATACTTACGTATAACAAAGGAGACTGTCAATATATACCCCCAAATGAAATCATATAAACATCTTTCACAAAAACATGTCTAGTATAAGTAAGAAATTAAGACTTTTGTCGTACATCTGATAATGTTATACCACTTGAAATAGACAAGTATTGATTAAGCTTCTTAAGACTTCTCAAAGTGTTTTGTATAACATGCCTACTAATATATCGTATGATGAAGATAATGTTTATAAAAATTGTTTTCAATACATCAAATAAATCTACTGACACATCCAAGATAAACCTTAAATTTCCATTTTATGCATGTCACCGGATGTACTATCATATCCCAAGTTGTTTACAGACACAACTTCAACGTCTTTTTAAATGTAGCAACATTGCTTTTCTTTAAAACTAGAAAGTATAAAGAGTGGCTGTTGCATTTTTTTTTTTAAAAAAAAACATTGCTTTAAACATATCCAAGTCACAAATTACTTTTTCGTTGTAAAGAACCTAAGACCGATCATGTTGACTAATTCATCAAATCGTGCTCTAGAGAAAGCCTTAGTGAATAAGTCAGCATTTTGTTTCAGGGTGTCAATATGGACAAGGTCAATGAGGTGTTTCTCATAGCAATCCCGTATAAAGTGAAACCTAATTTCTATGTGTTTGGTTTTAGAGTGTTGTACGGGATTGCGTGTGATAGAGATGGCAGCAGTGTTATCAATATGTATAGGAGTTAAAGTTAAGAGTAACCCGTAGTCGCGCAGTTGGTGCTGAATCCAAAGAACTTGAGAACAGCAGCTAGCAGCAGCAATGTACTCGGCCTCAGCTGTGGAAGTAGAAACCGTAGTCTGCTTTTTGCATTGCCATGACACCAAGCGAGTTCCAAGAAACTGACATCCCCTTGTCGTAGACTTCTTATTGATGTTGCAGCCACCATAATCTGAATCGGAATAGGCAGAGAGAGTGAAGTTCTTCTCATTGGAGTACCATAGACCTAGTGAAGGTCTATATTTGAGATAACCAAAAATCCGCTTCACCGCCTTCATATGAGAAACCTTTGGTCGTGCCTGATATCTTGAACAAAGAGAAACAGCAAAGACAATATCAGGTCTTGAGGCAGTGAGGTACATAAGGGAACCAATCATCGAACGATAATCCTTTTCTTTGCAGTCCTCATCATCATCAGCAGGTCCAAGATTATGATTGAGCTCAATTGGGGTTCCATAAGGTTTACAAGTAAGCATATCATATCGAGTCAACATGTCATTGACATACTTTGACTGATGAATATACATTCCTTTGGGTGACTGCTCAACTTGCACGCCAAGGAAAAAGGTGAGATCTCCCATTGCACTCATCTCGAAAGCTGACTTCATGACCTCTTCAAATTCGTTACATAGAGCCTCATTCAACGACCCAAAGATGATATCATCGACATACACTTGAACCAGTAACATATCATCTCCTTTTCCTTTAGTGAAAAGGGTGCTGTCGATGGTACCCCGAGTAAAACCATTGTCCACCAGATGAGTAGCAAGCCTCTCATACCATAGGCGTGGAGATTGATGAAGTCCATACAATGCCTTGTTGAGTTTATAGACATAATTTGGATGCACCGAATCTTCAAAACCTGGAGGCTGTTGAACATAAACCTCCGTATCAATTTGATCATAAAGGAATGCGCTTTTAACGTCAAGTTGCTTGACGCGAATCCCTTTAAATGATGCAAAGGCCAAAAAAATACGTACGGACTCCAATCGGGCGACAGGGGCAAAAACCTCATCATAATCAAGTCCTTCAATTTGAGTATATCCTTGAACAACTAATCTTGCTTTGTTCCTCGTGACAACCCCTCGATCATCTTTCTTGACGCGATATACCCATCTAGTACCTTTTGGATCGGCACCCTTAGGTAATGGAACTAGCGTCCACACTTGCAGCTTGTGAAATTGCTGCAATTCATCTTGCATGGCCTCGACCCAGGATGGATCTTGTAAGGCCTCCGAAACTTTCTTTGGTTCAGTTTGGGAAAGATGGCAGGAATTAACAGTTGCCATAAATCCCAAAACCTGATCAGCTGAAGTATCCTTATCTTCAGCAGTTTGCTTCGCCTGATGTCTCGTTTGAACAGATGAATGGGGATCACCAATGATATTGTCAATTGGGTGATTCCTATGTATCCGAGTAACTGGAATAGCATCTGGCACAAGATTTAATTCCAAGTTATTCAAATCACTTGCAGTGGCAGAAGCATCTTCGTTCTCTTCATTAGTGAAGAAACGAGAATAGTCCATGTCTTCTTCATCCTCTAAGAGAGGCATATCAGGATCATCCGGAAGATCCGTGGTATTAACAGTGTTTGAAGAAGACTGAATGGTTGTAGTTGGTGGTGTGGGTGTAGGTACAGATGCAGAAGAAGTAGTGGATGTAGATGAAGGAATTTGTTGTGTTGGTGTAGGTGATGGAGTGGATGTCGTATCGGGAATCGGATTGGATGTTGTAGGAGGAGAATCGGATGTTTGTTGAAAAACATCGAGTCCATGAAGCATTGTGATTAATTCTTCAGTGTCGTAAACCTCCGGTACATTAAAGGAACTGAAGAGTTTCCCATAATTGAAGAACCAATCCGGACCCGTTCCTTGAGGTGGTTCCGTATACCGTAGGCATTTGACCTCAAAGTGTTCCTCTATCTTGTTTGTTGATTTGTTGAATACCCGTTTGTTTGGAGAATTGACCGAATATCCGAGAAAAATCCCTTCAACGGCTTTATCACCAAACTTAGGGACACGTTCTTTGGTGATCATTATCAAACAAGGACATCCAAAGGGCTCCAAAAACTGCAGATTTGGCTTGCGATTATTGAATAGCTCATAACACGTTTTATTCTTCTTTTTAACCGAAAGAACCCGATTCAAAACGTAGCAAGCAGTATTAACTGCCTCGGCCCAGAAGATAATAGGTAATTTGGAATCCGCTAACATAGTGCGAGCAGTTTCAATGATTGTCCTATTCTTCCGTTCAGCAACTCCATTCTGTTGAGGTGTTCTCGGAGCACTGAATTGATGTTCAATACCCCTAGAAGCGCAAAATAGCTCAAGAGTTGAGTTCTTGAATTCGGTTCCATTATCGCTCCGCAGTCTTTTAACCTTTAAGTTGCACAAATTTGCCAACTTATCCAACAAGTAGACCAAAATTCCCGCTGTCTCATCCTTTGTTGCGAGAAAGTATACCCACGAAAAACGTGAGTAGTCATATGTCACTACTAAACAATACGAGCGACCACCTATGCTCTTTGTAGAAACAGGACCAAAGAGATCCATGTGCAGTAGTTCTAATGGAGCATTTATGGAATTCACAACCTTAGACTTATGGGACTTCTTGTGGAGTTTGCCCTTGTGGCAAGAAACACAGTCATCCTTCAAGGCGAAGGACTGTTTCGGAACTCCACGAACCAAGTCGTTGTTGACTAGGAAATTCATTTTTCGGAAATGAATGTGTCCCATTCGTCTATGCCAAAGGAGTGATTCCTTTTCTGAAGCTTTCGAAAGGAGACAAGTGTACTCGCTGGTTGTCTCCACGGTTCGCATGTTCATTACATAAGTGTCATTTCTCCTAGGAGCACGCATTACTACCCATTCCTCTGGAATGACATATCCCGGCTTCAATATGACACACTCAGTCTTAGTAAAAGATGTGGTATAGTCCTTATCACAAACTTGTGATACACTTAGCAGATTATGTTGAAGCTCGACCACATAATTTACATTCTCAAAGCTAACCGTTCCATTGGTTAGCGTTCCTCTCCCCGAAATCGTTCCTCCCGTATCTCCAGCAAAAGCAACATGACCTCCCGCGTATGGTTTAATATCCACTAAGAGAGACACATCACCCGTCATGTGTCGCGAGCAGCCACTGTCCATGAACCATTCACTATCGTTTATTCGTTCAGACTGCTGCAACACAGAAAGTGAGGAGATTAGTGAGAAACGGTGACCCAAGCCTTTACAGACTTAGGTCGACCAAAGTCATCAACAATAAGCACATCAGATAAAACTTTATTTTTAAACAAATCAGATTTTGAATCTGATGTGTTATTATTGATGACATGTGAGTCTTTAGTGGACTCCTTTATCTTCCAAACCTTTGATGGTTCGGGATTTGACTTTGAAATAGTGTTGGGCTTTGGTTTTAACAAAGGATTTTACCCAACACTAACTACTTTCTTATCAGATTTGGGAGAGTCAGAGTGATGCCTAGGAGGTGATTTTGCAAAAGAATTTCTGTAGAAAGATGTCCTAGGCATATCTCTCCCATACCGCTGATGAGAAAGTTTGGGACAAGCACGAATCAAATGTCCTTGTTTCTTACAGTAGAAACAAGAACGAGTCTCTTGAAATTGTGGAGACGGAGGATTTACCACAGGAAGTGACGAAGCATTTTTAGAACATGAACAGATTGTACACGTTTTAGATAATGCTTGTGGGGGTTTAGAAGTTGAGGCATAAGTTTTATCAACATGTACCTTTTCACTTGTCACCTTTTGTTTTAAAACATTTGTCGGTGACTTTTGAAGTTTCACATGTAAAACTCTATTTTCCTTTTTATTTTGAACCTTTTTTACAGGTTCAACTTTCAAAATCTGTTTTTCAGGTTTAGCCTCAACCTTCTTAAACTTAGGATATTCCTGATCAGTAATATCCTCTATCTCAACAATGTCATCAGTATGAACTTGAGACTCACTTGCAGCTTTAACAAACTGAGGCAATGGATACTCTTGCCTCTTGTTTTTCTCCGTTGTCAGTTTGTTAAGCTTGGCTTCTTTGGCCTTAATACCATATAATTTGGTATAATCGACTGAAATCTCTTCAAGACCTTGTTTAGTAATTGAGGGACAATATTCAGCATTAGAAGGTGGTGGTACTTGGTTATAGCCAAGACCTTCCTTCTTTTTGCCAGTTGTCCCTTGCTTACTGACAATCTCATTAAAAACTTGTGTTGCGGATGTTGAACCCAAGATTTTATTTTTATGATTTTCAAACTCATCTTTTAAATCAGATAATTCTTTAGTCAACAATTCAATCTCAGTAAGATAACTTTTAATTGCGTCTTGTTGGCTAAAGACCTTTGCTTTAAAAGTTTCAGTATCTAATTTATGAGCTTCAAGATGTTGTTCATAAAGTTTTTCATTTTCTAATAAAAAATTATTAGATTCATTAAGCTTATCAATCTTATCCCGCAAATTTTGATTATCTTTCTGATAGATCTCAAGAGATTCAGTCAAATTAATACACGAAACACAGTTAAATGGCTCAGTGGGTTCAGTAGGTACCTCAGGTGTGATATGAGCCATCAGACATTGAAACTTTGCGGCTTGAGCACTCCAATCAAAAGCGGTTGGCTCAAAAACTATCAATGCATTATCCACAGCCAATGATTTAGCTTCTTCTTTCTCAGTTGATTTTGGTGGATCTGGCTTAGTGAGACCTGACGACGGCATCCTGGGTTTCTCACATTCCCTTGCAAAGTGACCAAGGTTCTGACAGTTGTAACACCGAACCTTGCTTTTATCAAACCCAAACCCAGTCTTCCCATTACCTTCCAAGCTTTTCCTGCCCGTTCTTTGCAGAAACTTCTGAACCCTTCTGGAAATCATAGCTATATTCCAGTTCAAATCCATTTGCTCCAAGTCATCATCATCCAATTGAGCATAGTCTTCTTTGGTCATTTCCAAGGTATTATTTGGTTGAGAAACCAAATCTTTGTAAGAACTAAGAAAAGCTGTATAAATTGCAGCTTGCTCTTGAATTGCTGGTGATGATGAAACCTGCTGTTGTGTTCCTTGATTCGTGCAGGTAGTGCCAGAAACATAAGCTGCATGAGTATCCCCAGTTGGATAGGATGAAGGATTAGTATCCGATATGAATGCCATTCCTCCATAACTCTTACCAGTGTTTACTTGGCTTCCATAGAGTGAAGGATTTTGTACGAATCCAGTTGACTTGCACTCCTTCTTCTTCAATTCCATAGCATGGGCTTGAAGAACTCCTATAAGTTGATCCAAAGTCATCCCAGATAATTCTTGATTTTCCTTCAAGAATTGAACTTTCACATCCCATGCACTTGGTAAAACATCCAATAACTTTTTATTAATCTCAAGTGCAGTGAGAGTATATCCTCCTTCAGTCAATTCACTCACTAGTTGTGAGTATCGAGTAAACAGTCCAGACGTCGTTTCATTAGGTAAGGGGTCAAATAAATCATACTGTTTTTTAATTAATTCCAGTTTTGCCTCCTTATATTTCTCATTTCCCCCACACCTCGTCTCTATCGCTTTCCATAAATCATATGTTATGTCATGAGTTTTAAACAGTCTCATGACATCCTTTGTCAAACACATACAAATAGCTGAATGTGCTTTCCTTTCTAGTTGATAGTCTTTCTTCTCCTGAGGAGTCATAGCAGTGAAAGATTTGGGTGGAGGAACACCGCGATAGTTTCCTTCAGACACAGGAGCCTCATATCTTTGTTTTAATGGACCCCACAACTCCGGACAATGAAAATCCACAAACTGTTCAAATCGATCCCTCCAATAAGCATATTCCATGTCTGCTGTAAATAGAGGAGGTTTATTATTTGAACCAATATCATTTCCCTGTTTTATCATTTCTCGAATTCCTCTAATATCTTCCTTGTCCGCTGCCATTGAAGATATACCTGAAAATGTACGCAAAAACAAGAACTCGAAAAATATTAGTACTTAATGCGTCACTTAGTAAGTGACGCACTGAAGTGTCGCAACGACTAGCGTCACTAGGTAAGTGACGCTATCGAGTGACGGGCGAAGTGACTGATGACACTAGAAGTAAGTGTCGCTCAATCAAGCAAGTGACGCACTCAAGTGACGTACTTGAGTGACGTATTAAACAAATAGGCGTCACTAGTAGAAAATGACGCAGTAAATTAAAAGGCGTCACTAAAGGAAGTGACGCAAGAAAATCAAAAGGCGTCACTAAAAGAAGTGACGCTAAAATGTCAAGTGACGTGCAACAGTGACGCACGTAAGTGACGGTGGATTAGGGTAGACGACACTTAAGTTAAGTGTCGTATTAACCATAAGTGACGCGTTTAAGTGACGCGTTCAAGTGACGGTATAACCCTAATTTGGGATTAGGTAGTGCCGCAGTAAGTGACGCAGCCAAGTGACGGATCGAGTGTCGCAAAACGGCTGCAAAATCCCAAAACCCTAAAAAATTCGAATTTTCGTAAACCAAACTCAAATTCCTTGAACCCTAATGGACGAAACCTGTTGATATTGATGAATTTCGACTGTAATACTCCTTTGCACCTCAAAATCCGTATGAATTCGTGATTCTTGAATCAAGCAAAAAACCGAAATCAATCCTAAATACCTTCTAAAAGTCAATATTATCACCGCAAGGCTCTGATACCAGTTGAAAGTGCCTAGTGCTTGGATCTAGATGACAATTGACAGTAATTGATAGGCGAAATCAATCAATTACACTTGATGCTAACAAACACAAACCGAAACAATGATATTCAATCAAAGAAAACTCGTTTATTAGCTTGTATTGAGTATAGGGATCGATTACAGAGATACTAAGTCGACAAATTGTGCTAGGGTTTCGTCAACACTAGCCGAAAACCCGTAGGTTTGTATTTATACTAAAACACAGCCGACATGCGTCACTTGTGGAAGTGTCGCATGTGGCCGCCTTAATGCGTCACTTACCTAAGTGTCGCTATGCGTCACTTAACCAAGTGTCGCTATGCGTCACTCAGATAAGTGTCGCCTAAACTAAAACACGAGTGTCGCATTTACAAAAGCTATATTTCTATTAAGAAACTAACGACACTAATTACAACTCGATAGACCAACTGACAGACACTCAAAGATGCATCAACACTGTATCACAGGTCTATACATCGTATAACAGAGTGATAGAGTTTATTTTGATTTGATATATGAAACTTTGGAATATTTGCACGTCCATTTATAAAAATATACCAACTAAGGTCTGTACTCAGTACAACAAATAGTCAATATATTTTCCCAGATATCATAATATTAAGACCCTAAATCATGAATCATAATATACTAATTCCTCAAAATTAAAGACATTTATCATCATTTTGATAACCTTTGATCATTTTTATTAGACCTTTTGATTGTCATATATTAATATTTTGGATTATGTAAAATAATATGCATATATGGTTAACATTTCTTAGACTAGATATTTTAAATGCAAAAATGCCTACCAATATATCACATATAAAATTAGTTAGTAGAAGATTTGGTTTAAAAATGCTATGTAAACCTACTAACACATCAAATATAGTACTTATCATTTCTTTTACGTATTTTTTATTAATACATTTCCCAATGTACTATCATTTCCCAACTTTTTACACAAAATCTCCCCCGATTTTTTTATTTTTCAAATGTTTTTGGATTTTTATTTTTCAAATGTTTTTGGATTTTTATTTTTCAAATGTTTTTTGATTTTTATTTTTATAAAAGAAAACAAGCAAGCAACAAACAGGAAATATAATTTAAAAGATCCAAAGTTTTTTTTTTTAGGTAAAGGGTAAAATTTTACCCGGCAAATATATTCCCAAAAGCATTGAAGTACAAAGGGTGTGAGTGAGTCCCACACCTCTGCCCGTTACATAGGCAAAAGACTACATAACAAGGACACAACCACTACTCTACAACTAAGCAAACATCTGCTAACCGCAGAACAAAACACAGCTGCAACGCAGCACATAACCACTAACCATACTGCTAAATGCAGTTACAATTACTTTAAAAGTAAATAATCTAAATGTAAAGACTAGGTTCATAGAACCATTTCTACGGTGATCGACTCGGTCTTCATTAATCTTAGTATATTGACCCATGACAGCAAACACCAACGTCCAAGCTGCATCACGCAACAATCACAAAGCATTAAATTAACTTGCCCTACCAACACGTCCCAAAGACCATTGGCAAAAGGTCCAAGCCAACTTCAATATGTTGAATACACCTGCCCTACCAATTCCGGTAATGGCAAAAGGTCCAGGTATACCCACACGCAGCATAAGCCATCCAATGACCTAGCTGAAATATCCAACCAGTAGGACCCTAACCGGAAAATGGGACCACCAGAAACCACGTAACCAAGAAACTTAAGCATAGCATGACCCCAAATCGAACTCATACATACCCAAGTCGCACTATCCTCCACTACAAAGGCATAACCATCAATGAAGGTTGATATGAATCGCACCATAGAGACACGAAACAATCAACACAAACGCTCCATTGAAACACCCAAACACCAATAAAAAAATCACCCCCCACCCCAACCACGTTATCTCTCCCTAGATGATCATCATAAAACACCCGACACTCAAACCAATAGTCGGTCAACACCCAAGTTTCCACGAAACCCTAATCCACCTCCACAACCCTTAACCTTAGCCTTCCGCAATGAAAAATCCTAATCCACCCGGAATCCAATAGCCGGAATAACCAGACCTGAACCCTAGATCGTATTCATCTTCTATGTGTTAACACAGGTCGGACAACAACCCTAATATCCAAAACCCCAATCCGGAAAATTAAACAGAAAATAAAGATCCAAAGTTTACTTAATTTAATCCAAATGTTTCATGCCGAGCATCGAAATGAGTTCCTCAAAACGTGATTTGGAAAAAGCTTTGGTAAACAAATCAGCTCTTTGTTTCAATGTGTCAACATGAACCAAAATGATCAAGTTTTTCTCATAGCAATCCCGGATGAAGTGAAAACGTATTTCAATATGTTTAGTTTTTGAAATCACTGGACGACCCAAAGCCTCCAAGGCTTGGGTCTCCATTAGCAACTAATTGTTTCCATCAAATGTCTTGCAGTCATCCCGAGCTATCGATAATGTGTGGTACATTGATAGTGGCTGCTCAAGACATATGACCAGGAATCTCTCCTTACTTGAAGATGTTAAAATCAAAAATGGAGGGTTTGTTGCTTTTGCGGGAGATAAAGGAGGAATGATTTCAGGCGAAGGAACTGTTACGAATGGTGAAATAAGTTTTGACAAAGTGAATAGTGCCGTGGATCACGAATCGCAACTAGAACTTGTACACCTTGTGCGGAATATGTCGCACCCCCAAATTCGGGTTGCGGAAGCGAATCGGGTCGGGGCACGACTAATCAATATACACAGCACAAAAGATATAATGAACGACCACTATATGCGTCGTTTTACATTTGTATTAATAAAAACCAAAGTTTACATCAAAAATAGAGTTACATTAGCTCGGTGGAATTGAGAGATTTAAGTACATAATTAATCTAGACAAAATATAATAATGCAGCTAAATCTCTGATTGTTTGCATGCTGACTCGAGCTAATTGATCTTGATTGTGCAATCCAACCTACTGCTGGTCACCTGTGATACATGCTAAAATGGGTCAGCTAAACGCTGGTGAGCTCACAGGTTTGTATGTCAACACATAATTGTATGAACCGCAAGATTTATAATTGAATTTATAAAGCAATTAAGCAAAACAAAAGTTATACAGCCATGAGCACATAGTCTGAGCTTAACTTGAGTGTCAGGTACAATTAAGGAAACCCAACTTGAATGCCTCCTACGAGTGCCTAATCCACACTCGTCTTCCCAAATGCTAATACGTCCGTTTGACCAGTTAGTGCGTGCTAACCCGGACGAGGATTGTCAATCCTATATGATATCATATACTAAAATTCACGCTACTACGTATTACCAGACTATGCTATGGAGGGCTTTTGAATTGATTAGTTGAAGTAACTCATGTAGTATTTGATTTTTGATTTGTACTTGCGTTCAACTTGTAAAACAAAACGAGCAATAATATCACACCCCTGATTGAAAAACAGTAAAATAGGGGCCATGAGACTCACCTGAGCCTCGAGTGTTTAACTTAATAAACTTGAATTTGACTAGCAAGGAATTGATGTCCGAAGACTTGTGACCTGAGGGTGTCCAAGACACGCAATGGTTATAACATGAGTAGGCATCTCGAAAGACTACCCTTGTAGTTGTTCGTCCAACTTAGAATGTCCAAATTACTACGATTTGGTTGTTTGACTTGTGTTTTGAAAACGTGTACGGCCCGTTGGTGATTTGTTTGTAATAATAATCCCATATTATTATTTTGATGATTTTGAAGCATTATACTTAAAAATAAATTCCAATGTGTTTTGGAGGTCATGTCACATTCGTGTTTGATGTGATACAAGTTTAACTCTTTGTGTGAAAGTTTAGATGTAACACTGTTACTCGTGACCCTAGGGTAAGGGCGAAGCCCGTTAATGACAGGGGTCCGGGGGCAGCGCCCCTGGTAGCGGGGTCCAAGGGGCGGCAGCCCTTGGCGGGGTCCAAGGGGCAGAGCCCCTGGCTGGGGTCGAGCTTGGAAAATTTTTATTTCTACTAAATTGCTTTGGTGAAAAACGCATCTGGACTCGAATTTGGGTGAAATCGAGTGATAAAATTTTAGGTCTCGACACTTAGTAAAATTTGTGTTTTCTTGGTTCTGTTTCATGCGACATAGCGTGCGACATACGGCTTTGTGTCGCTAAGTGCGACATAGTCTGTTGTGTCGCAGATCATATCTGTGACATAAGGGCTTGTGTCGCTAAGGGCGACATCCGCAATTTAGTGCGACGTAGGGCGTTGTGTCGCTATATGCGACATCCGTAATTTCTGTGACATAACGATTTGTGTCGCTATATGCGACGTTCATGATTAGTGCGACATAGTGGCTTATGTCGCTATATGCGACATATGGTCTGATTTAGCGACATAAAGGCTTATGTCGCAGGTGGCCTGGAGCCTCTGCGACATAACGCGCTGTTGGCCGGAAAATGGGCCGAAAAGGTGTTTTCCGGCCTCCGTTTGACCTGAGACTTTTACCCAACCCATTTTTGGACATTTTAAGCTTAAACCAACCATATACATGTAAAAATAAGTGAAATCGATGAATTTCGAGAGTTCGCCGGAAACTTACGAAGTGTCGAATGGAAATTCCGAAAAGATAGAGTTGTAGATCGTTGCGTGGTGGTCGTTTTTCTCTAAAAGCTCCAAGTGATTTGAGGTGGTTTTGCGGTGTTATTTAGTGATTTAAGGTGGATGGTGGTGGTTTGGTTTTTAGAGAGAAAAGAAGAGCGGAGAGAGAGAGATAAGTGGGAAATGAGGGTAAAAGGGGGGGAAAGATGGCTGATTTTAGGGGGGGGTCTCCCTACTTTTTAATCCCCGCGTTTGCGCTCCGTGCGGTGTTCGTTTTCCCGATCGTTTAATCATTAATTAATTATTTTGGACGTTTAAACATGCGTTTTAAAATACGAGGATTTAGTCAATATTTTTGTTGAAGTATTTTACCAAATACTTAACACTTGAGTTATATAAAATATAACTTAGTTTCGCTTTGATTGTTTGCGCGCTTAATATTTTAATCGCGTAGATGTTTCTTCGTGCGATGCGAATTAATTACAAAATATTATCAAATAGTATTTTGAATAATTAGTGTTATTAAATAATGTTGTATTATTTAATAAAATTGTTCACCAACGTCCGTATTAATTGAACCGAATTACATTCGATTTGAAAATTGTACGATTTAATCAAATCGCATAATTGTATATATTAAACCATATATATATTGATGCATTAATTAGCCTATCACAAAACTAATTAATGTATTAACAATTGATTAGGCGCTAATTACTAGTCCTAATTTGACGGGTGTCACAGAATACAAGATATACAACAAGATATGAATTAAAGAACAAGAAGTATTCAATCAAAATTGCTTTTGTATTTCACGAAAATACAGATAGAAACTGTGTGAATAGTTACAAAAGACTTAGCTCAAAATGAACTAACAAAAGCCTATGTATAGACTAACCTCAAACCTTTGTGCGACAATAAGCCATCACTTAGTCAACCCGATAATATGTAATCACGGATTGACCAAAGTGTGCGACAATGACACATTGTCGGACTTACACCTTACGACAATAGACTTATTGTCGGACCTAAGCTATTGTCGGACAAGACTTCAACACTTAGATAAATCCATAAGTTCTTACAAAACAAATAAAAATCAAGCGTTACAATAGACTTATTGTCGGACCTAAGCTATTGTCGGACAAGACTTCAACACTTAGATAAATCCATAAGTTCTTACAAAACAAATAAAAATCAAGCGTTAGACAATTTGCTCCAACATTAGCTCCTTTTTTAGGTAGTTGAAGGCCTTCATACAGTTCTCATCAAACACAAACTTGATGTCTTTTCCTAAAAGGTAGGTGATTGGTCGAGAAATCTTGGAGAAGTCCTTGATAAAACGGCGGTAGAATCCAGTGTGTATAAGAAAGCTTCAAATGGCCTTAACGTTGGTTGGTGGTGGAAGTTTTGCAATGGTTTCGACTTTTGCTTTGTCTACTTCGATTCCTGACTTTGATATCCGATATCCTAAAACTATTCCTTCCTTCACCATAAAGTGACATTTTTCCCAATTCATAATGAGATTCGATTCAACACATTTGGCGAGCATTCTGTCGAGGTTGGATAGACATGATGCGAAAGAGTCGCCAAAGACCGAGAAGTCATCCATAAAGACTTCCATGCATTGTTCAATCATTTCATGAAAAAATGCAACCATGCATCTTTGAAATGTTGCAGGTGCGTTGCATAATCCAAACGGCATTCATCGGTATGCAAATGTTCTGTATGGGCTTGTGAATGTTGTCTTCTCCTGGTCCTTCAGATCGAGCGGGATTTGAAAATACCCGGAGAAACCATCTAGGAAACAGTAGAATTCATTCCCTGATAATCTTTCGAGCATTTGGTCAATAAACGGTAGCGGGAAGTGATCCTTGCGAGTTGCTTCGTTTAACTTCCGGTAATCAATGCTAACCCTCCAACCGGTAACTGTCCGAGTTGGTATAAGATCATTATCTTCGTTCGTAATGACCGGCATTCCTCCTTTCTTTGGGACGACTTGAACAGGGCTAACCCAAGGTGAGTCGGATATTGGGTAAATCAATCCAGCATCCAAGAGTTTGATAACCTCTTGTTTGACCACATCCTGAATCTTAGGATTTACCCTTCTCTGTCTTTGCACTGATGGTTTGAAATCGCTCTCCATGAGGATCTTGTGCATGCAATAGTTGGGACTAATTCCTTGTATATCAGAAATTTTCCATGCAATCGCCTTTTTGTGTGATTTCAAAACATTGATGAGTTGAGCTTTCTCCTTGTGTTTTAGCTCTTTTGATATTATCACTGGGAGTTGTGATGTATAGTGGAGGAAAGAGTATTCGAGGTGGGTTGGTAATTCTTTTAATTCAAGGTTTGGCGGTTCTTCAATAGACGGCTTCATTCTATCTATCTCGTCTCTATTTAGCTTGGAATGGCGCATCGTCTATCTCGGGTTCAGATGTGAAGATTGAAGCTATTTCAACCCACTCGGTTTTATTTGAGAATTCATCCATCTTTAGCTAGTATTTGTTGACTGATGATGAGGAAACTTCATCATTTCTGGTGAGAATGATCTCTCCGTCGTCCGTGAACTGGAATTCTTAAAACTGAGCGGATGAAGATTGGTTTATGGTGATTTCGGGGTTTGGAAATGGTAGTGGTACGGGTTGGTTGGCTAATTGCGGGTCAAATAATGGTGGCTCAACACTCATTCCCTTGAATGAATCTAGGATTTCTTCAATTGAAGTGAGTAGGTTTAATGTGTTGAGTATGGTTTTATCTCTTTTCAGCCAAGGTAGCAGTGTACCGCATGCTAATGGAACAACGATTGTTTTGCCATCGGTGCGCAGAAATTTCTTTTCAAACAGGGGAAATAGTAGTTCGTCGGATGTTGTTGGTGAAGTGACTACGGAATGTAGCCCATGGTCCTTATTATATAGCTTCCGAATAGTGACTATGGTGTTGGGTATCGGATCCTGGCTTGATAATGCTAGTACTTCTTGGAGATGTTCATCAAAAATATCCTGCATGGTATCACACAAACCAAGGTCCTCTTCCAGAGGTTGCTTCATTAATCGATCGACGTTAAAGGTGACCTCCTCTTTCCCAACTCTCAATTTTAAAGATTTTTCGTTAATGTCAATTACGGCCTTGGCAGTATTTAGGAAAGGTCTGCCAAGGATGAGCGGGATATGGGTGTCTTCCTCAATGTCCATGACAATGAAGACTACTGGAAATACGAACTTATCAACTTTGACCATGACATCTTCCGCAATTCCTCGAGGGAGTTTAACTGATCTGTCAGCTAATTGGATGGTCATACGAGTAGGTAACAGGTCATTCAATCCTAATTTCTCAAAAAGGGAATAAGGCATAAGATTAACACTACCACCTAGGTCTGCTAAGACGTTTATAATTTGAATATCCTGGAGAAAACAGGGTATAGTAAAGCGTCCAGTATCGGCTAATTTAGGTGGGAGACCATGTTGTACAATCAAAGAGCATTCAGCATCCAGGGGTAAACTAACTATTTGCCTAAGTTTTTCTTTGTTTGAAAGGAGTTCTTTAAAGAATTTGGCACACGAGGGTATTTCTACTAAAGCATCTAATAATCTAACATTTAAGTGTAGGCTTTTAAATATTTCCAGATATTTATCGAATTAAGCTTCTTGCTTCTCCTTTTTAAGTCTACCAGGATAAAGTATTCTTGTTCGATGTACATTATCTGGAGTTTTGGCTGGTGATGGGTCAGGTGTTGTGACAGGGATGTCAATTGACATATCTTCACTAGTTGTAGGAGTGGGCGAAGAAGGGTTTTCGGGGGAGTTATCTGGTGGTGGTGGATCAACTTTGGTTACTTTTCCTCCTCTAGTAACGATTAACACATCATCACTTGGTGGATGACTGGTGTCACTAGTGATTACCGACGTACTTTCCTCAATAAAACATAAGTTTTTCAAAATAGATTTCATGTTAGAAATTAATTTATCTGAAATTTTTATTATGGCGTCAATGTTATCTTGAAATTCAGTTACTCTCTTGTTTATAATGGTTTGTTCAAGCATAAAATCTGATAAAAGTTGTTTTGAGGAAGGTAAGTGGTTTATAGGTGAAGAAACAGCCAAAAGTTGAGTTAAATATCCATTTGGTGGGGGGTTGGTCCAATCAAAATAAGGTGTTGACATGATTGGTCAAAATTGAGTAAACTAAAACTAAGCTAATCGTAAAGGCAAAAAGGTAACTTTTGATTGATGTTGATCTCTCAAAAGGATCGCTAAACACTAAAGTTTCTAAACTCCTAAAATCAGTCACCGACACTCCACGGCAACGGCGCCAAAAACTTTTTGTATGCCACACCGGTCGTTGAAATTTCTAATGGTGATGCAAGGCAACAGTGGGTTTTAAATTTATAAGGTTGGGGCCTAGGGTTACTATTATTGCTAATCTAAGGGCTAGCAAAGGATAAGTATGACCTATGATCGTTCTTCAAAGCGCGATGAATTGAAACTAGGGGATTTAGAAACTTTTATGTAACTAGCTAGGGATAAGAGAGTTGGTTTTGGTTTTGGGTTTTTCTATCCTAAATTAAACTAAACTAAACTAAACTTAAAGTGGAGGTTACTTCAGGGGTTCATCAATTAAAGCGATTGTCTACTATGAAGTGGTTTAGGTGATGTTAAATATGAAGAGTTCTAATGAGGATAAGTTCATAAGTTAATGTGAGCTATTACTACAATCCTTCTATCGGGCTAATGCGGAGGTGTCCACAATCAGGCAAACAGAATGTCACGTGGGTTGCAGAACATATTAAAGCATACACCGAAAGTTCTCTCAAATGTATGTCCATATTATCCGAAAGTTAATCTCGAATCCTATTATCCAATCTCGGTCGTCAGAGATGTCCGAATCATTGCATAGTTTGTTGAATAAATAATCTTATGAACGGGGTTTACCCTCGCCGGAATAGGTTGGAATAACTGGTCTAGGCGGCCGGATAATACGTCAACACTTATTCGTATGAGTTATCAACATTACTCAAGTATGCAAGAAAACAGGGATAGTTTATGCTACAAATAGAAACCTAAGCAATACGTTTGTTATTCGATTCATAATATAACTACCTTCGGCCGTTCTTGACATCCGTACGTTTGTACTCCACCGTAAGCGTTTCCAGTACTATATCAGAGAACAGTCGAATAGGGGTCGTCATATTATTTAACAATAATTAAGGCCGTTTGTATTTCACTATTATGATAATCCTAAGGCAATAATCAAACAAGAACATGCAATAAGACGATCAAAACAACAGTTCCATATAAGCATACAAAAGTATTATCTAAGTCGAGGGGATTCCGAAAGTTGTCTCAAAAATTTCATCTATACGAATTTAATCTTAATCTACATCTATTCCCATGTTCCGTGTCTCTTAGATCTAATTTTAGTGTAGAGAACACCGGTCATACCGAGTTCAATGATTCAATCTAACATAGTATAAGCAAGTGACCTATACCCTATGAGTTAGCTACGTTCATTTTTGGATATGGTTTTAGTCACAACATGAGTTGGGCAGATAAACGATAAAGATTTAATTCCTACATCTATTTATAATATAAGCCATCCGCAATCTCATAACATACAATTTAATCACATAATTAAATCTTCCTAAACGACTATCATAACAGACAATTGAGTTATCTAATTAATCATGGCAATTCTAGCATACATATTTAAATTATTAACATAAAGAACAAGCATTTTTAAATATGGAAGATAGATTAGAACCTGGAAAGGTGTACAATAACTCGTAGCTAAAATGTATCCCGGAGCACCTCCGTACAAATCTTCCTTACCTAATTAATTAGCTATTCTAACTAATTAGTCTAAAAGAAGATTTAAATTACAAAGAAAATATGTATGATGTGTGTGTTTTCTAAGGTGTGGAAGGTATGTCTTGAAATGAACCATGATGCCTCTATTTATACTTGAAATCTGGTGCATGTTAGCCATCCAAGGTGCAAGTTAGTTTTTTTGGGGGGGTGGTCCTTTCCCGGAAAGTGGTGGCACATGTACCCTAAAGGCGCGGAAAGTAGTAGCACATGTACCCTAAAGGCGCGGAAAGTGCTAGCACATGTAACACACAAGTACGCGCAAAGACAGAAAAAGGGGGAGGGGACGGCCGGTAGCCAGCCAGCCGGCGGTGCCAAGCTGCCAGCCAGCAGTGCCTGGCTGCCAGCCAGCGGCGCCTGGCTGCCAGCCAGCGGCGCCTGGCTGCCAGCCGGCGGCTGCTGGCGGCCGCCCGCCTCGGTTCACCGTCCATTCGCTCATTTCTTGTTTCGCGCGTATCTTCTTCGTTATGCGTTTGTTTTCGTCGATTCTTTTTACGTTGGATTCGTTTTTCAAAAACGAAGACTTGGATGAAAAGAAATCCTTGAGATGTGTCTTTGAAATTTAGATGAAAAGAATCTTCTGGCGTACACAGAATCTTCATTCTTTGTCTGTTTTTGCTGATTCTTCTTCTGTTAGATTCGTAATTTGAAATCATAACAAATACTACTTTTTATTATCTGATTTATTATTATCTTTTATTCGCTTTAGTTAGTTTACTTAGTTAACTGAACCAAAAACCCCAACGCACTCTTATAAAAACCTGTACTAGAAAAGAAAGATTGATTGGATCACCTCCGTTTCAATTCAGTTTCTCTTTAAGAACATCTCTAGGTCATACTTACCATCTACTAGCCTTTGGTTCAGTATTAGTAAGTCATACTTAGACCTCAGCATTTACAAATATAAAACACCCATTGATCGGTGATGTGATCATCCGACCGCGACGCTGCCATCAATGCCTCTATTTATACTTGAAATCCGGTGCATGTTAGCATGTTTTTGGGGGGTGGTCCTTTCCCGAAAAGTGGTGGCACATGTACCATAAAGGCGTGGAAAGTGGTAGCACGTGTACCCTAAAGTTGCAGAAAGTGCTAGCACATGTACCAGACAAGTATGCGCAAGGACAGAAAAAGGGGGAGGGGACGGCCGGCAGCCAGTCGGCGGCTGCTGGCGGCCGCCCGCCCCAATTCGCTGACTGTTCGCTCGTTTCTTGTTTCACGTGTATCTTCATTATTATGCGTCCGTTTTCGTTGATTCTTTTTGCGTTGGATTCGTTTTTTAAAAATGAATACTTTGATGGAAAGAAATCCCTGAGATGTGTCTTTTAACTTTAGATGTCTTGTACGAATTATTTGAATCTTCCGGCGTACGCAGAATCTTCATTCTTCGTCCGTTTTTGTTGATTCTTCTTTTGTTAGATTCGTAATTTGAAAACGAAGATATTGGATAAGAGAAATCTCATTGATGGGTACTTTGTCTCAAATCTTGTTTCGGATGTCTTGAATCTTCAATCGTGCGTAGAATCTTCATTTTCTGTCCGTTTTGCGTGATGTTTCTCGTGCATCTTCATTTTAATCTCCTTTGCAGATTTTCATTGATTTGCGTATTATTTGAGTCCGAATGCCAAGTATTGCTCTAGAATGAGATATATCGATAGTAAAAACGTGACTTTTTACGCGATATCAAGAACGATCATACTTTTATATGGGCCTGCTACTCTGTTCCTTTGCCCACGAACGACTGCGTTCAATAATAAGGGCCACTGACTCCTTCACATGAGAGTGTTGAGAGTTGAGCATCGTCTGTCTGATCAGCATTAGTTCCTCGTGATATATTCGTTGATAGCCAACTAATAAGGAATCTAACGGTTATACCATAAGATATCGGATTTAATAAACATACCTAGTTTAGAAATCACAACAAATTATCAGCTAATGAAATCACAACAAATACAGCTTTCCATCATCTGATTTATTATTATCTTTTATAGCTTTATTTAATTTTACTTAGCAAACTGAACCAAAAACCCCAATCACTTTTATAAAACCGCTTTACTAGAAAACGATTGATTGATTAGAACACTTTTGTTTCAATTCAGTTTCTCTTTAAGAATAAATCTAGGTCCAACTTACTACTTGCTAACCCTTTGGTTTAGTAATCGTAAGCCACAATTTAGACCCCAGTTTTACAGATTTTAAAACTAAACTAGTTGCGTTGACAGCGCATCAGTCATGTAAACATCGTAAAACGCAATGCGATTACGCTGGAATCACCATCGGTGTAGTACACTTCCGATTACAATGTAATTACTATGTAGATATTACGAAGTAATTAAATCAACGACCAGTGTGAGCCGCAACAGCCATGAAAACTTTTTTTCCCACTTTATGAAAATCAAGTGAATGTAGCTCCACAAATATGTGAGAATTCATATGCGTGTATTTATCATTAAATATTTACGTTGCTCCAAATAGATAGTTAGTTTAGACATATAAAAGTGGTTGGTTATATTGTTGCTCATATAAGAAGAGTTACCGGCTCTGCATATGATTACATGACAATACTCTGTGAATTATCAAGTGTCATTTGCAATATATCAACATCAGATAAAAAAAATCCTCATATAGGTTTGTTGAATTAGTTATAATCACTATCTTAGTAATTACTATTTTTGAATTCGTCTAAATAGTCATAACCAAGTTTTGTTGCCAATGATATTATTAAATAAGACCAAGTGTAATAAAAAAAACAACCATACAAATGTTGTAAATGATGCAAACTTGATAATAACTCAAGAGCCTCGCACCCTCAAACTTGAACATAAAACCACCAATATCCTGTGTTGGGATTTGAGCTTAATTGACTAAGTGTTGAAGACTAAAGATCAAGTCTTAACCACTGTTAGAGTAAAAGATTGCCATGGTTAGAAGAGTTGAAGACTAGCCACTGCTAGTACAAATGTAATAGCATAGCCACTGTTGGTAGAGTACTTAGTGTTTTGTAAACTAATACACTTGTAGCCACTGTTAGTATATATTATAGTCACTACCACTGTTGGTATGTTTGAAGAAGTTAGTTAGGAAGTTAGAGTTTTGCATGGAATCAAATTGTTTCCATAATAACATACGATTGTATAGGACTCTATAATCTATAAATAGAGATCCTTTAAACCTAGTTAGGTTAACGATTTTACACAGCTTCAAGGTTTTCTGTAACCCTAATACATTAAGTGTATTCGTCTTATATCATTAATAAGATTGAAGCTTTTGATATTAATTGTGTTTTACAAGTTATTCATGATATTCTTGATCTTCTTAATATTATTGAGTGTGATTCCGCAACTTCTCAATAATAATTCGAAGCTTATTATTATCTATTGTTTATTAGATTATTCTGGGTTTGTCAAGTGGTATCAGAGCTAGTTAAGCTTTGAATACAGGAAGATCTGGGTTTTACTGTTTGATCGATTTTTGAGGGTCTAGTTTAAGTTTTAAGTATTGAATCAATGGTGATAGAAGGTAATGAAGGAATCCAGGTTACTAAGATCCCCATGCTTAGGCCTAATGACTTTGATCTATGGAAGAACAGAATCAAACAATACATGCTTCTCACAGACTATCAGATGTGGGAAATTGCGGTTAATGGTCCTCCAGTAACACTTGATGGTGATGGTGTTGCACAACCAAGACCACCACCAACTTCAGAAGCAGAAAGAAAGGTTAGGTCAATAGAGTTTAAAGCACTCAGTACTCTGTTATTATCTATTCCTAATGAATATCATAGAAGGTTTGAAGCATGTCAGGATGCTAAAGTTTTTATGGAAACCATGAAAAGAGATTTGGTGGTAATGACAGCACCAAAAAGAATAAAAGATCTCTTTTAAAGCAGAAATATGAGAACTTTAACTCTGCAAAGTCAGAAACTTTGACTCAAACCTTTGATAGGTTTTCAAAGTTAGTAGGAGATCTAGAGAATCATAAAGTGAAAATTGATAAGGATGATCTAAACAGAAAGTTTTTGAGGTCATTAGGTGAGGAATGGATAATCTACACTGTTGGGTTGAGACAGAGTGCAGATTTGGAGACAAAAGAGCTTGAAGATATACACAATGATCTGAGTAACTTTGAACCTGAGATAGAGAGTAAGAAACAGGCATCTGGAAATAGTCACAATGCTACCTTTATGTCAATGGCTGGAAAAAAAGCAGAGTCAAGTCAAAAGGGCTCTACTTATGTTTCAGGAGGAGTTGGATCATCATCAAACTGTTCGAATGATCAGATTTTGGAATCTTTCTTTGCTAGTAATGTGAACTCTTCACTTACTATCGAAGACTTAGAACAGCTTGATGGAGATGATCTAGAAGAGATGGACATTAAATGGCAAATTGCTTTAATAACTCAGAGGGCAAAATGGTTTATGCAAGTTGGTTTGATAAGAGTAAGATAGAGTGTTTCAACTATCATAAGATGGGGCACTTTGCAAGAGAATGTAGAAGTCCAAAGAATGAACAGAATAGTAGTGGGAATGGACAAAGAGCTGGAAGCAATGGGGCTCAAACAAAGAATATACCAATCCAGGGTGCTTCATCAAATGCTCTTGTTTCTATGGATGGCTATGGATGGGAATAGAGTGATCAAGAAGAACATGAAGTAAAGAATCAATGTCTCATGGCCATTGCTAAATCTGACAAGAAGTCAGTGGTTCCTTATGAGGTACAAAACAAATTATGCTCTGTTGTTTGTAAACAAACTGTTAAACATTACAGGGATCATAATCTGAAAGTGTGTGATGAATTAAAACAATGGGAAATCAAAAGTAAACACACCATAGCAGCAATTGAAAATTTTGAAAAACAGATAAAAGCATATGAAGTCAATGCAACACAGTATAAATATGACATTGAATATGCTAGGTGGGAAAGAGACACTTTTAAAGATAAGGTAGAATTGTTTACTAAGAAACTTGCTGAGGTCACATGTGGGAGAGATAGCATAAGACTAAAAGTAAGTAACTTAGAACATGCATCTAAGAGTGTCAATAAACTTATCAATTCTCAGATTCATGATAAGCTTAAGACTGGATTAGGATACAATAATGTACCTCCTCCTTATAACAACAACCACTTTCCTTCCAAAACTGATATTGCAACACCCGCCAAATTAGGGCTTGTCATTAGGTCCTAATCATCTTGTAATACAACTAATTAGTTTTAAGTTAGGCTAATTAATGTATCAAAATATATATTATTGAATATATACGAATATACGATTTGATTAAATCGTGCAAGTTCCAAATTGAATGAAATTCGGTTCTTGCAAATACGGACGTTGGTGATCAAGTTTATTTAAAAAGTATAAATTTGTCTAATAACGATAACATGCCCAAATATTATTTTGATAATATTTCAATTATCTTTTGTACCGTGTAATAAACGCCTACGTGACTTAAACATTAATTTACACGTAAGTTTATTAGGTGTTTGACAAAATACTCCAACACAATATTAAATAAATAATTGTATTTTAAAACCTATAATTAAACGTGTAAAATAATTATTTAATGCAAAACGAACGAAAACCGAATGTTGCACGGAACGCGTACGCGGGAGAGCGAAAAACCGGCGGAGCCCACACTTGGTGGACCCCACTAACCGGCCCCCCTTTTCCCCCTCCTTTTCTTCCCTTTTTCCTTTCTTCTTTCTCACTTTCACTTTTTTTTACTTCTTTCTTTTCTCTCTAAACTAAACCACACCACCACCACTTAATATCACTAAAAACACCACCAAATGACTTCGATCTTCACCACCCGTTTGGAGAAAAAGAACCGCCTCACAACGATCTACGTTTCTATCCTTTCGAATCCTTTGCGCAACGATTTGTATGTTTCTGACAAGACCTGAAAACACTCGATTTCAAGTATTTTTAGGTTCTAGTTGTTTCTTTAAGCTTAGAATGTCCCTACAAGGGTTTTGTAAAAGAATCAGACTAAACGGAAACCCGAAAACTCATTTTTTGCTCAAAAATTCGTTAACAGCCTTAAGTGTCGCAACGAAGGTGCAGTATAGCGTCACTTCGTGCGTCACTTAAGTGACGCATTGAGTGTCGTTAAAAGCCCTAATCATGCGTCACTTGCATAAGTGCCGCATAAAACCCCTTTTTCCGACACTTCCCTCCGTCACTTGTTTAGTGACGCCTAGAAGCCTTAACCGACTCTTATACACGACACTAATGGAGTGTCACCACCTTATGCGTCACTTACCTAAGTGACGCCCTAAACTCAGAAATTCCAATTTTATGCGACACTTCCCAAGTGTCGCCCAAGCCACCTAGTGACGCCTCACTATGCGTCACTTCCATAAGTGACGCCCTTACCCAGATTCTGATATTTCATGCGTCACTTCCTAAGTGACGCCTAAGACCCTAAGTGTCGCTATAAGTGTCGCATGAAACAGAACCCAGATTTTACTAAGTGTCGAGACCTGAAATTTTATCACTTGATTTTACCCAAATTCAAATCTTAGATGCGTTTTTCCCTATAACAATATGGTAGAAATAAAAAAAAATTCGAGGGGCCTGGGCCTGGGACCCCTGCCACCCCTGGGACCCCGCTAACCAGGGGCGCTGCCCCCGGACCCCCGTCACCTAAAGTTTGTAAATACTTTTTTTAAGTATAATACTTCGATATAATAATAATATCATTGCAAATAATCACCAACGGGCCGTACACGTTTTCAAAACTCAAACTTACCAATCAAATCAAATCATTGGACATTACTAGTTGGATGAACAACTAGCATAGGTTATCTGTTAAGATAGCTACTTATTTTATTCGACCTTGCGCGTTATAAACGCCCGGCAGGTTACAGTCTTCGGACACCCCATTTTACTTCACCACATTTGCTTCACTGCAACTCTTCAGGCTCAGGTGAGTCTCATAGCCCCGACTTTTTACTGTTTTTACTCCCGGGGTGGGAATACATGCTCTAACTGTTTTACACGTGAACACGAGTACAAAACTCGCTATATTTTGCATGAGCTGTTTTCTAATCACTTTTAAGTCCTCTACGATCATAATTCTGGTAATACTTTATGTAGCGCAAATGTTAGTGTATGGTACCATATAGGACTGACCATACTCGTCCGGGTCAGCAAGCACTGACTGGTTAAACGGACACATTAACTTTTGTTCATACGAGTGTGGATTAGACACTCGCTCGGAGGCACCCACGATCAGGCACTTTAGTGTGATCCTGACACCCACGTTAAGCGCAGACTATGACCTCATGGTAGACATATACATCATTTGATTCATTTCAAAAGGTTACCATTAAATCTTGTGGTTCACACTTACATATTTATTACGCAAACCTGTGAGCTCACCAGCGTTAGCTGACTTTTTAGTATGTATTCTCAGGTACACAGCAGTAGTAGAACTGCTCAGGATTAGCTAGCTCGAGTCGCATGCAGATCTCAGGAGATTCATATGTATTTCTACATTTTGTAAAATAGATATGCTTTAGAATCTCTTACATTTTGGCTCACGAGCTTTTGTAACTATTATAACATTGTAAAACTTTTGAATTATCAATGTAATGTTTAAAACGACGCATATAGAGTCGTTCCTTATACCTTGTGTGTTTTGATTATTGATTAGTAGCACCCCAAAAGCTTGCTTCCGCTAAACAGTAAATTTGGGGGTGTTACAGATTGGTATCAGAGCCTAAGGTTATAGTGAACTAGGTTGCATTTAGTGGGCCTAGACTATGACCGTTAGGCAGTATTCCTTATTAAGTATGATTAGGTTCCGTGACTACATGGGATTGGTTTAATTTAACATAGCCTGATCAACTATGTACAATTAAAAGAATATGATGTGAGATCGCTGAACAGGATACACTAGTTGACTCTGACCACGAGAGAAACCGGGACCCAAACTTGTCTGTGTTAGACACCTTAGGCTATTATGTGACATATATATACATAGATAGGCCTCGCTCTCACTCAACATCTTAGGCTATATTATATACGTATTATATGGATATAGGCCTCACTCTTTCTAACGCTTTGTCTTAGAATGGCAAACACACCACCCAATTCGTCACACTCTTAATCCGGGTCGCAGAACCCGAGGGTAGCTAGGAGGAACTCCAGGTTGCCTCGAGCTGGCCCGTACCCCACTCACTTCACTCTGCCGGCCTTGGCCGCTAGGCTGGACCGTCACGAGCAACGACTTCGCACCATGGATGTCGCTTTGCAAGAAACCAATGAAAATTGGAGACTCACAGCGCTTGAGCGTATCGACCAAGTCTCCGAAGATCATGAAAACACCGTTAGCAACATGAACATACTCCACGACCGGGTAGTGGAATCAGGAATAGAAGTCGAGCTCTTGCGACTCAGGTTGGAGCAATGCGAGCAATGCCTGTAGGAGGCCGAAGAATACTCAAGGATGCTGGTGCAACGATTAGTCTTGGCTGAAGACAACGCTCGACAGGCCAGCAGCCTTGCAAACACCGTGGATTGTCTTGTTGCATTGATGGAACGAATTAACCTACGTCAAGATTAATGTAACCCTATCTTGTAATTTTCCTAGTACTTAGGTGAAATCATTGTAATTCAACCGGATGTAACAATTCCCAGCATCTTTTGAAACCCTTATGTTCTGTATCTTTGGAACTCGTACCTTGTATCCAACTTAATTATCTAAATGGATTTCGATTATCCTTACCATATTGTGTTATCATTGTATATTTCACTACATATACAACTGTAATGCATCATAATGTCCTACAAGCACCTCACTTGTTCTTTTTCCTGATTCAGCAATATGCCTTCAAAACGATACACATTCAGCGACACCGAAATAGCTCAGCTCATCGCCCAGAGTGTAGCTCAAGCCATGGCCACCCGAACAACAACTTCTGGTAGCGAGGACACGGCTGCCAACGGGCCACAACCTAGGCCTTGTTCATACAAAGATTTCCAGAACTGCAAGCCGTTGAACTTCAAAGGCACCGAGGGTGCCATTGGATTATTATGCTGGTTGGAGAAAGTAGAGTCAGTCTTCCGCATATGCAACTGCCTGGAGGACCGCAAGGTCAAGAATTCCACCTGCACCTTTCTGGACGGTGCTCTGACTTGGTGGAATACCTATGCTCAGACTGTGGGCATTGATACTTCTTATCTAACTCCGTGGGAAGAGTTGAAACAGATGCTGAAGGACGAGTACTGTCCCAGAGATGAGATTCAGCAGCTAGAGCACGAGTTCTGACACCTCACCACCCAAGGCAATGACATTGCCGGATACACTACCAGGTTTAACCAACTGGCACTGTTGTGCCCATCTCTTGTTGATCCGGAGTACAAGCGGATCGAGCATTACATCTGGGGACTTCCCCCACGCATTCAGGGTTTGGTCACTGCTTCCAACCCCGCCACTATCCAAGCTGCCGTCCGAATGGCACATAACCTCATGGCACAGGTGGTCCGTCGAGGAACATCTACCGCCAACAATCCAAACCAGTCAGGGGATAACAAGCGCAAATGGTCTGGAAACAACAACGACAACACCTCATCATCCAAGAAACCTGAAACCGTCAAGGCCTACTCTTCTGGGTCTGAACCAAAAAGGGGCTACTCTGGAAACAAGCCCTTCTGCTCTAAGTGCCGTCGTCACCAGATTTGGGCACATGGCCAAAGACTGCAAGTCTACCACCAACTCCAGCACCAACCAACCCAGAGCCTGCTTCGAGTGCGGTAATCCAGGACATCACAGGAACGAATGTCCCAAACTGAAGAACAAAGGCTACAACACTGCAAAAGGTAGAGCTTTTGTCCTAAACTCAAAGGATGCCCGCCAAGACCCGAATGTGGTCTCGGGTATGTTCCTCATCAACAACTTATCTGCTTCTATTCTATTTGATACTGGTGCTGATAGAAGTTTTATATCTGATGAATTCTGTCCACTACTTGACATCACACCTGTTGCATTAGATTCTAAATACGTCGTAGAATTAGCTAACGAAAAACTCATTGAGACCGATAGTGTGATACCCAATTGCACTTTAAACCTCACTGATGAATTGTTTTCAATCGATCTTATACCCGTCGAGATCGGAAGTTTCGATATCATCATCGGCATGGACTGGCTGTCCAAGCATCACGCCGAGATCGTGTGCTATGATAAAATTGTCCGCATACCCCTCGCCTCTGGTGGTACTCTAGCCATACAAGGGGAGACCAGCGGAACGAGGTTAAACGTCATTTCATGTATGAAAACCCGCAAATATCTGAGAAAGGGTTATCCGGCAATTCTCGCTAACATTGTGGAGAAAAAGTCAGAGGAGAAGAGGCTTGAGGATGTGCCAATCGTTCGGGACTTCCCAGAAGTTTTTCCTGAGGAATTACCTGGCCTTCCATCATTTAGGCAGGTAGAGTTCTCCATCGATCTTGTGCCCGGAGCAGCACCCGTGGCACGAGCACCGTACCGTTTAGCTCCATCCGAGCTTCAAGAGTTATCCTCTCAACTACAGGAACTCCTGGACAAGGGGTTCATCCGGCCAAGCTCTTCACCTTGGGGAGCTCCAGTCTTATTTGTCAAAAAGAAAGACGGTTCTTTCCGCATGTGCATCGACTACAGAGAACTGAACAAACTAACCATCAAGAACCGTTATCCACTACCACGCATCGATGATCTATTCGACCAACTTCAAGGGTCAAGTTTCTATTCCAAAATTGATTTACGATCCGGTTACCACCAATTACGAGTTCGCGATGTCGACATTCCGAAAACTGCGTTCCGAACTCGTTACGGGCATTATGAATTTCAAGTCATGCCCTTCGGTTTGACAAACGCACCGACTGTATTCATGGATCTCATGAACCGAGTGTGTAAACCATATCTCGATAAGTTTTTCATAGTGTTCATTGATGACATTCTAATCTATTCGCGCAATGAAGAAGAACACGCGCAACATCTTAAGATCATTCTGGAACTTCTCAAACATGAAGAGTTATATGCCAAATTCTCTAAGTGTGAATTCTGGATACGAACCGTTCAATTCCTTGGACACGTAGTAGATAGTCAAGGAATTCATGTTGATCCGTCAAAGATCGAGGCTATCAAATGTTGGCAAGCACCGACAACGCCGACCGAGGTACGCCAATTCTTGGGTCTCGCTGGTTATTATCGATGTTTCATCGAAAACTTTTCAAAAGTAGCCCAGCCTCTCACTGTGACACCCGTCAAATTAGGACTAGTTATTAGTTCCTAATCATCTAGTAATACATGTAATTAGTCCTATGGATAGGTTGATTAATGTATCATCATATATATTTTGTGAAATATATACACGAACGCGATTTGTTTAAATCGTGCATTTCATATCGGATGGATTCCGATACATATTAATACGGACGTTGGTGAAACTTTTCAATAAATAACATAAATCTATTTGGTGAATTAATAGTAGTTATTCACATTATATTATTATGTATTAATAATATACGAGACAATGTACGTTTTATTTAAAACGTAACCGACACGAATAAAACGCGCGAGGCGCGCCCGACAAACGAATAAAGTTCAAGTTATGTATTCATAACTCCAAATAAAGTATTTTGATTAAATACTCCCATCAAAAATATCAAGAATTAAATCGTCATTTAAAACACAAACGATAAACGTTTAACGTATACATAAACATCGAAACGAACGGGTAAACGAACACGAGGCTTAACGCAAGTTGGGGAACAAGAAAATAACACACCACACCCCATATGGGACCCACTAGAACTGGCCACATGAGGGAGTATGGTGCTCCATACTCCTTGTTGTTGCTTCTTTGACAATAAGTCACCAAACACCCATCCTCAATCATTCATCAACTACCATCTCTCCCTCTACTCTCTCTCCCTCCCTTCTCCACGTTTTTGATCAGCCACAAAACAACCACCATCATCCACCACAAGCCACCATACTCATCTCCATCATCCACCATCGGTTTTTGAAGATTGAAGCAAGGAAACGAAGCTAATCACCTCCTCATCTCATTTCGGCCTTAGATTCTCCATTTTGTTGTAAGAAATCCTTTTCTTTAACTATATTTACTTGGATTAAGTTTATTAACATGTCTATGTGCTCACTCAACCAAGAAATGTCCAAAAAAAGTAACTCAAAAATCGTTTTTATAAACATAAACACAAAACACACAATCTGGCCAGAAAAACCGTTCCACAAAAACGTCCATAACTTGAGTGTTACAAAGAGTTAGACAACGAAACACCCACCAAAATTTGCATATGGAAGATCTCTACAAAAAGTTCTTCTATGACCCGACTTGAAAATCCACGGATATAAGTGTAAAAACAGGATCTTTGAACTGGACTCACTTCCGAACCAAATCAGACCGCTCCTTGTGTTTATTTTTGTTAAAAATAGTAAATGAACTTATTAAATTACCATAAAGTGCAGAAATCAACAAGACACCTAGGAGAATATTTGTGATTTTTGGTTAGACTTGATTCGGACTAGAAATGGGTGAAATCGGGGGTTGAATCGAGTTAAAAATCTGGAACCGAAGCTCTAGGGACTGTTTTGACATATTGGTAAAACCGCCCCTCCGGGTGAACCACCGCCACAAATCAATAATTTTATTAAGCCTTATTACCATTTTATAACTTGTATAAAAGTTTCGGGTCAATCCAAAGTCGTTTGACCACTTTCCCGAACCTGAACCCATGGCATATGGACTAATCCTAATCCGAACTTAGACTCTCGGACCCTGGACTTCCGGACATAGACACCTTTGGACTACAAACATTCGGACATAGATATATATACTTTTGGACATATATATAAAAGTACTCACTTTTGAAAACGCATATGTATACACTTTTACAAGTAAACAAAATGATGAAATGCATAATAATAATACTTGGATTATTATTACAAACCGTCACCAACGGGCCGTACACATTTTCAAAATGCAAACAAACAAACCAAATGTATTTGGACATTACTAGTTGTGTGATCAACTAGCATAGGTGATCTTATTAGATACCTACTCGTATTAACCATCGCGCGTCTTGGACGCCCTCAGGTTAACAGTCTACGGACATCTTAATGCTTGGTTGAGCATCATACGTTTATTGGTTTAAACGCTTCAGACTCAGGTGAGTCTCATAGCCCCTATTTTAAATGCTTTTACCTAGGGGTGAGATACATGCTCTGTTTTGTTTTACATGTGAACGCAAGTATCAAAAATCGCTATATCCTGCATGAGTTAATCAGCTAATCATCATAAGTCCTCATAAGCATAGTTTGGTAATACTTTGTAGCGTGAATGTTAGTGTATGGTACCATATGGGACTGACAATCCCCGTCCGGGTCAGCAAGCACTGACTGGTCAAACGGACGCATTATCATTTGTTCATACGTGTGTTGATTAGGCACACGCATAGAGGCACCCTCGCTCAGGCACTTAATTGTGATCCTGACACCTCAGTTAAGCTCAGACTATGTGCTCATGGCTGTATATACCTATATTTGATTAATTTCAATTATCATTAAATCTTGTGGTTCATACATTATGTTTATCATTAAACCTGTGAGCTCACCAGCTTTATAACTGACCTTTTAGCATGTATTCTCAGGTACTCAGCAGTAGTATGACTGCCACTCAGGATGCCCATTAGTTCGAGTCGCATTCAGACATCAAGAGATTGTCATGCATTACTATATTTTGTATAATTTAGTTATGCCATAGAATCTCTATCATTTGACTCAAGGACTTTTGTAAACTATATTATAACAGTGTAAAACCTTTATAACATCAATGTATTTGTAAACGACGCATATAGAGTCGTTCATTATGTATCTTATGTGCTTGTGATTATTGATTAGTCGCGCCCCGAACCGACCCGCTTCCGCAACATAATTTGGGGGTGCGACAGATTGGTATCAGAGCCTAAGGTTATAGTGAACTAGGTTGCATTTAGTGGGCCTAGACTATGACCGTTAGGCAGTATTCCTCATTAGATATAACTGGTTCAGGAATTACATCATACGAGTTTAATTTAACATAGCGTAGCTAACTATGTACAATTAAATAAATAGGATGTGATATCTGAAAGGGGTTATGTTGAACAGGAATGCGCTAGTTGACTCTGACCACGAGAGAAACCGAGACTTATACTTGGTTTGTGTTAGACACACACTAGGCTATTATGTGATATAGGCGTATATACATACATAGGCCTCACCTACGTGCTACTCTATAGGCTATTATATATTGATGATATATGAATAGGCCTTACCCGTGTATTATGTTCTAAGCTATTATATATGTCGAATATATATAGATATCATGCGATAGTATACTCATTAACGCTCACACCACCGAAGACGATGAGTATAGCTACTACCGTCTATTTAATTATACTCGCGTAACGTCTTACAACACACTTCGCCGTACCGTCATGTGCTATAGAGGAATATATCATTTCGTATTCCTTCCATCATTTTATTTCTTCGGAATCACAAGTGGAACCTATTGTTAGAAGGACTTATAGGTTTCCATACACCCCGCTCTCTCGCAAACTCGCATCTTGTAATCAACTCCATTATCTGTTGAATTATGATTATCACTTGTGCGATTGTGATATATCATGAATTTGCATAAACAACTCATTGATCCTTTTCTTGTTTCTTTTTAAAGAATCATGCCGCCAAAGAGGAAGGGTTACAGTGAAGCTGAACTCAATGCAGCGGTTTCCCGAGCTGTAGCTGAAGCCTTGGCTGCTCAAGACTCTCGAAGGAGTGATGAGACAGTCAATACCACTCCTCCTCCTGTTATCAAACCATGTTACTACAAGGATTTTCTCAGTTGCAAACCATTGTACTTCAAGGGCACGGAAGGTGCTATTGGCCTGATCCGATGGATGGAATGAATGGAATCTGTCTTTAGTCTCTGTAACTGCGCTGAAGACAGCAAGGTCAAGTTTGCTGCTTACACCTTTCAGGAAGGTGTCCTCACCTGGTGGAATACCCATACTAGTGCTGTGGGAATTGAAGTGGCTAATCAACTTCCCTGGGGAGATCTGAAAGAGATGCTAAAGGAAGAGTATTGCCCCAGCGAAGAACTTCAGAGGTTGGAGGAAGAATTCTGGAGTCTGAGAGTCCAGGGCACTGATATCGCTGGTTACACCACCAAGTTCCAACAACTCGCTCTCCTGTGCCCATCTATGGTAGACTAAGAGCAAAAGTGCATCAAGAGGTACATTCGCGGTCTCCCGGAAAATATCCAGGGAAACGTCGCCTCATCCAAACCGACAACCATCCAAAGTGCTATCCGCCTCGCACACGAACTCACGGCAATGATTGTCAGCCGTGAGGCATCCATTACATCTTCTGGTAACAACAAAAGAAAGTGGTATGGAAATCTCACTCAAAACCAACCATCGTCCAAGAGGTCTGAGTCTGACAAGACCACCAGTACTGGTTCTGGTTTCAACAAGGGTTATACTGGGAACAAACCCTTCTGTTCAAAGTGCCACCGACACCATGAAGGCCCTTGCGGCACTCCTTGTGGTAAGTGCCAAAGGTATGGGCATCTGGCCAAAGACTGCAGGTCTACCAATGCCAACACCAACACCACCACCAGCCAACCAAAATCCTGCTATGAGTGTGGAGATATCGGGCATTTTAGGAATGAATGCCCAAAGCTGAAGAACAAGGGTAACAACACTGCAAAGGGAAGAGCCTTCGTGCTGAACACAAGAGAGGCCCGTCAGGATCCGAATGTGGTCTCGGGTACGTTCCTTCTCAACAATCTTACTGCCACTGTTCTATTTGATACTGGTGCTGATAGGAGTTTTATATCTGATGAGTTTAGTCCATTGCTTGACATCACTCCTATTGCTTTAGATGCTAAGTACATTGTAGAACTAGCTAACGGCAAACTCATAGAAACCGATAGTGTAATTCCTAATGGCACTTTAAACCTCGCCAACGAATTGTTTGCCATTGATCTCATACTTGTCGAGATTGGAAGTTTCGACGTCATTGTTGGCATGGATTGGCTATCCAAGCACCGAGCTGAAATTGTCTGTTATAACAAAATCATTCATATTCCTCTCGCCACCGGTGGTACTTTAATCATACAAGGGGAGACCGGTGGGACGAGATTGAATATCATATCATGCATGAAAACCCGCAAATATCTTAGAAAGGGCTATCAGGCAATCCTCGTGCACGTTATGGAGAAAAATTCAGAAGAGAAGCGACTTGAGGATGTGCCAATTGTTAGAGATTTTCCAGAAGTCTTTCCCGAAGACTTGCCTGGTCTACCGCCACCGAGACAAGTTGAGTTCTCAATCGATCTCGTGCCCGGGGCAGCACCCGTTGCACGAGCACCGTATCGTTTAGCCCCTTCAGAACTTCAGGAGTTGTCTACTCAGTTGCAGGAACTCCTGGATAAGGGTTTCATTAGACCGAGTTCTTCACCATGGGGAGCTCCGTTACTGTTTGTGAAAAAGAAGGACGGTTCATTCAGAATGTGTATCGACTACAGAGAGTTGAACAAATTAACCGTCAAGAATCGTTACCCACTTCCTCGCATTGATGACCTATTTGACCAACTTCAGGGGTCAAGTTTCTATTCGAAGATAGATCTACGATCAGGTTATCATCAACTACGAGTTCGTGACATCGACATCCCAAAGACTGCCTTTCGAACTCGCTATGGTCATTACGAGTTCCAAGTGATGCCATTTGGTTTGACAAATGCACCGGCTATATTCATGGAACTCATGAACCGAGTGTGTAAACCATATCTTGAAAAGTTTGTCATTGTCTTCATCGATGACATTCTCATTTACTCGCGCAATGAACAGGAACACGCACAACATCTCAAAACCATTCTAGAACTTCTTAGACACGAAGAGTTATATGCTAAATTCTCCAAGTGTGAGTTCTGGATGCAAACTGTTCAATTCCTTGGTCATGAGATTGATAGTCAAGGAATTCACGTTGATCCATCGAAAATCGAGGCTATCAAGTGCTGGCAAGCACCGTCAACACCGACCGAAGTACGTCAATTCTTAGGACTGGATGGTTACTATCGGCGATTCATAGAAAACTTCTCATAAATAGCTCAACCTCTCACGACACTGACTCAAAAAGAAAAGAAGTTCGATTGGACTGATAAGCAGGAGTCAGCATTTCAGCTATTGAAGCAAAAGCTTTGCAGTGCACCCATTCTATCGTTACCCAAAGGCAACGATGACTTTGTGGTATACTGCGATGCCTCACATCAAGGTCTTGGTTGCGTGTTGATGCAACGGGACAAGGTTATTGCCTACGCCTCCCGACAACTCAAAGTTCACGAGAAGAACTACACCACTCATGATCTCGAACTAGGAGCCGTAGTGTTCGCACTCAAAATTTGGAGACACTATCTGTATGGCACAAGATGTACCATATTCACCGATCATAAAAGCCTCCAACATATATTCGATCAGAAGGATCTCAATATGAGGCAACGTCGCTGGGTCGAGCTGCTCACCGATTATGACTGCGAGATCAAGTACCACCCGGGTAAGGCAAATGTTGTTGCCGATGCGCTAAGTCGAAAAGAACATCCAAAACCACTTCGAGTCCGAGCCCTTAGTATTACTATTCATAATGATTTTATCATTCAAATCCTTGCTGCTCAACTCGAAGCATTGAAACCGGGGAACATCAAAGATGAGACCTTGCGCAACATGGAGAGACAGTTTGAAACCAAACCCAATGGGGTCAAATACTTCGCTAACCGAATATGGTTACCTAGCTTTGGGAATCTTCGAGACTTGGTGATGGATGAAGCTCACAAGTCCAAATATTCTATACATCCTGGATCTAACAAGATGTATCATGGCATCAAGGGATCATACTGGTGGCCAAACATGAAAGCAGAGATTGCCACGTATGTCAGCAAGTGTCTCACATGTTCAAAAGTCAAAGCAGAATATCAGAAACCCTCCGGTCTACTACAGCAGCCGGACATTCCTGAATGGAAATGGGAGCAAATCGCTATGGATTTCATCACTAAACTCCCGAGAACATCAAGCGGTTGCGATACCATCTGGGTGATCGTGGACCGGCTCACCAAATCAGCTCATTTCCTTGCCATCAAGGAAACTGACAAAATGGAACATCTCACACGAATCTATCTGAAGGAGATCGTAACCTGCCACGGCGTTCCTATCTCGATTATCTCTGACAGAGATAGTCGTTTCACTTCTCAGTTTTGGAGATCACTACAGAAATCGTTAGGTACTCGTCTGGATATAAGTACTGCGTATCATCCTCAAACCGATGGCCAAAGTGAAAGGCAATTCAAACACTAGAAGATATGCTACGCGCCTGTGTAGTTGACTTCGGTGCAAATTGGGAACATCATTTGCCATTATGTGAATTCTCGTACAACAACAGCTACCACACCAGTATTGGAGCTGCACCATTCGAGGCACTGTACGGTCGTAAGTGCCGGTCGCCTATCTGTTGGACCGAAGTTGGAGATAGTCAACTGACTGGTCCTGACATCATTCATGAAACCACCGAGAAGATCGTTGGTATCCAGCAACGGCTGAAAGCCGCACGTGATCGTCAGAAGAGTTATGCTGACGTGAGACGCAAGCATCTTGAGTTCCAGGTGGGAGATCGAGTTCTGCTCAAAGTATCACCTTGGAAAGGTGTCATCCGCTTCGGCAAACGTGGGAAACTAAACCCTAGATACGTTGGACCTTTTGAGATCCTCGAGAGGATTGGTCCATTCGCATATCGATTGCAGCTACCACCTGAGCTTGGTAGTGTGCATCCTACATTTCACATTTCTAACCTTAAGAAATGCCTGTCTGATGAGACACTCATTATTCCGCTCGAGGAAATTCAAATCGATGACAAACTTCATTTTGTCGAGACACCAGTGGAGATCATGGACCGTGAGGTCAAACAGCTTAAGCAAAGTCGTATCCCTATAGTTAGAGTTCGGTGGAATTCTCGGCGTGGTCCGGAATTCACCTGGGAACGGGAAGATCAGATGCGACTCAAATATCCACATTTATTTTCAAACTCCACTCACGCGCCAACTCAGAGCTGAATTTCAGGACGAAATTCTCTTAACAAGGGGAGAATGTGACACCCGTCAAATTAGGACTAGTTATTAGTTCCTAATCATCTAGTAATACATGTAATTAGTCCTATGGATAGGTTGATTAATGTATCATCATATATATTTTGTGAAATATATACACGAACGCGATTTGTTTAAATCGTGCATTTCATATCGGATGGATTCCGATACATATTAATACGGACGTTGGTGAAACTTTTCAATAAATAACATAAATCTATTTGGTGAATTAATAGTAGTTATTCACATTATATTATTATGTATTAATAATATACGAGACAATGTACGTTTTATTTAAAACGTAACCGACACGAATAAAACGCGCGAGGCGCGCCCGACAAATGAATAAAGTTCATGTTATGTATTCATAACTCCAAATAAAGTATTTTGATTAAATACTCCCATCAAAAATATCGAGAATTAAATCGTCATTTAAAACACAAACGATAAACATTTAACGTATACATAAACATCGAAACGAACGGGTAAACGAACACGAGGCTTAACGCAAGTTGGGGAACAAGAAAATAACACACCACACCCCATATGGGACCCACTAGAACTGGCCACATGAGGGAGTATGGTGCTCCATACTCCTTGTTGTTGCTTCTTTGACAATAAGTCACCAAACACCCATCCTCAATCATTCATCAACTACCATCTCTCCCTCTACTCTCTCTCCTTCCCTTCTCCACGTTTTTGATCAGCCACAAGACAACCACCATCATCCACCACAAGCCACCATACTCATCTCCATCATCCACCATCGGTTTTTGAAGATTGAAGCAAGGAAACGAAGCTAATCACCTCCTCATCTCATTTCGGCCTTAGATTCTCCATTTTGTTGTAAGAAATCCTTTTCTTTAACTATATTTACTTGGATTAAGTTTATTAACATGTCTATGTGCTCACTCAACCAAGAAATGTCCAAAAAAAGTAACTCAAAAATCGTTTTTATAAACATAAACACAAAACACACAATCTGGCCAGAAAAACCGTTCCACAAAAACGTCCATAACTTGAGTGTTACAAAGAGTTAGACAACGAAACACCCACCAAAATTTGCATATGGAAGATCTCTACAAAAAGTTCTTCTATGACCCGACTTGAAAATCCACGGATATAAGTGTAAAAACAGGATCTTTGAACTGGACTCACTTCCGAACCAAATCAGACCGCTCCTTGTGTTTATTTTTGTTAAAAATAGTAAATGAACTTATTAAATTACCATAAAGTGCAGAAATCAACAAGACACCTAGGAGAATATTTGTGATTTTTGGTTAGACTTGATTCGGACTAGAAAGGGTGAAATCGGGGGTTGAATCGAGTTAAAAATCTGGAACCGAAGCTCTAGGGACCACCGCCACAAATCTAGTTAAAGAACCGCCACAAAACAAAGTCGTTTGTATAAAAGTTTTGGTAAAACCGCCACATATTGGTAAAACCGCCCCTCCGGGTGAACCACCGCCACAAATCAATAATTTTATTAAGCCTAAACCATTTTATAACTTGTATAAAAGTTTTGGGTCAATCCAAAGTCGTTTGACCACTTTCCCGAACCTGAACCCATGGCATATGGACTAATCCTAATCCGAACTTAGACTCTCGGACCCTGGACTTCCGGACATAGACACCTTTGGACTACAAACATTCGGACATAGATATATATACTTTTGGACATATATATAAAAGTACTCACTTTTGAAAACGCATATGTATACACTTTTACAAGTAAACAAAATGATGAAATGCATAATAATAATACTTGGATTATTATTACAAACCGTCACCAACGGGCCGTACACATTTTCAAAATGCAAACAAACAAACCAAATGTATTTGGACATTACTAGTTGTGTGATCAACTAGCATAGGTGATCTTATTAGATACCTACTCGTATTAACCATCGCGCGTCTTGGACGCCCTCAGGTTAACAGTCTACGGACATCTTAATGCTTGGTTGAGCATCATACGTTTATTGGTTTAAACGCTTCAGACTCAGGTGAGTCTCATAGCCCCTATTTTAAATGCTTTTACCTAGGGGTGAGATACATGCTCTGTTTTGTTTTACATGTGAACGCAAGTATCAAAAATCGCTATATCCTGCATGAGTTAATCAGCTAATCATCATAAGTCCTCATAAGCATAGTTTGGTAATACTTTGTAGCGTGAATGTTAGTGTATGGTACCATATGGGACTGACAATCCCCGTCCGGGTCAGCAAGCACTGACTGGTCAAACGGACGCATTATCATTTGTTCATACGTGTGTTGATTAGGCACACGCATAGAGGCACCCTCGCTCAGGCACTTAATTGTGATCCTGACACCTCAGTTAAGCTCAGACTATGTGCTCATGGCTGTATATACCTATATTTGATTAATTTCAATTATCATTAAATCTTGTGGTTCATACATTATGTTTATCATTAAACCTGTGAGCTCACCAGCTTTATAACTGACCTTTTAGCATGTATTCTCAGGTACTCAGCAGTAGTATGACTGCCACTCAGGATGCCCATTAGTTCGAGTCGCATTCAGACATCAAGAGATTGTCATGCATTACTATATTTTGTATAATTTAGTTATGCCATAGAATCTCTATCATTTGACTCAAGGACTTTTGTAAACTATATTATAACAGTGTAAAACCTTTATAACATCAATGTATTTGTAAACGACGCATATAGAGTCGTTCATTATGTATCTTATGTGCTTGTGATTATTGATTAGTCGCGCCCCGAACCGACCCGCTTCCGCAACATAATTTGGGGGTGCGACAGATTGGTATCAGAGCCTAAGGTTATAGTGAACTAGGTTGCATTTAGTGGGCCTAGACTATGACCGTTAGGCAGTATTCCTCATTAGATATAACTGGTTCAGGAATTACATCATACGAGTTTAATTTAACATAGCGTAGCTAACTATGTACAATTAAATAAATACGATGTGATATCTGAAAGGGGTTATGTTGAACATGAATGCGCTAGTTGACTCTGACCACGAGAGAAACCGAGACTTATACTTGGTTTGTGTTAGACACACACTAGGCTATTATGTGATATAGGCGTATATACATACATAGGCCTCACCTACGTGCTACTCTATAGGCTATTATATATTGACGATATATGAATAGGCCTTACCCGTGTATTATGTTCTAAGCTATTATATATGTCGAATATATATAGATATCAAAAGATCTCAACATGGGGCAACGTCGCTGGGTTGAGTTGCTTACCGATTACGACTGTGAGATCAAATATCACCCTGGCAAGGCAAATGTTGTTGCCGACGCCCTCAGCCGAAAGGAACGACCGAAACTACTTCGAGTCCGAGCCCTCAGCATTACAATCCACAACGATCTTATCAGCCAAATCCTCACCGCTCAACTCGAAGCCTTGAAACCTGAAAATATCAAAAATGAAGCATCACGAAACACGGAGAAACAATTCGAAACCAAACCCAACGGGGTTAAATATTTCGCAAACCGAATCTAGTTACCGTGTTTCGGGAATCTCCGAGACTTAGTAATGGACGAAGCCCACAAATCCAAATACTCCATACATCCTGGATCCGACAAGATGTATCATGGCATCAAGGAATTATACTGGTGGCCAAACATGAAAGCTGAAATCGCCACCTACGTCAGTAAGTGTCTCAGAATGCACTTAAACACCAGTGGAGATCATGGATCGCGAAATCAAACAACTTAAATAAAGTCGTATTCCCATCATTAAGGTCAGGTGGAATTCGCGGAGCGGCCCAGAATACACTTGGGAATGGGAAGACCAAATGCGACTCAAGTATCCGCAGTTGTTCACTGACTATACATCAAACGATGCATCGAACTAAATTTCGGGACGAAATTCTCCTAACAAGGGGAGAATGTAACACCTGCCAAATTAGGGCTTGTCATTAGGTCCTAATCATCTTGTAATACATGTAATTAGTTTTAAGTTAGGCTAATTAATGTATCAAAATATATATTATTGAATACATACGAATATACGATTTGATTAAATCGTGCAAGTTCCAAATTGAATGAAATTCGGTTCTTTCAAATACGGACGTTGGTGATCAAGTTTATTTAAAAAGTATAAATTTGTCTAATAACGATAACATGCCCAAATATTATTTTGATAATATTTCAATTATCTTTCGTACCGTGTAATAAACGCCTACGTGACTTAAACATTAATCACACGAGCAAACGAAACCATTTAAGTTTATTAGGTGTTTGACAAAATACTACAACACAATATTAAATAAATAATTGTATTTTAAAACCTATAATTAAACGTGTAAAATAATTATTTAACGCAAAATGAACGAAAACCGAACGCTGCACGGAACGCGTACGCGGGAGAGCGAAAAGCGGCGGAGCCCACACTTGGTGGACCCCGCTAACCGGCCCCCCTTTTCCCCCCTCCTTTTCTTCCATTTTTCCTTTCTTCTTTCTCACTTTCACTTTTTTTTACTTCTTTCTTTTCTCTCTAAACTAAACCACACCACCACCACTTAATATCACTAAAAACACCACCAAACGACTTCGATCTTTACCACCCGTTTGGAGAAAAAGAACCGCCTCGCAACGATCTACGTTTCTATCCTTCCGAATCCTCTGCGCAACGATTTGTAAATTTCTAACAAAACCCGAAAACACTCGATTTCAAGTATTTTTAGGTTCTAGTTGTTTCTTTAAGCTTAGAATGTCCCTACAAGGGTTGGGTAAAAGAATCAGACCAAACGGAAACCCGAAAACTCATTTTTGGCTCAAAAATTCGTTAACAGCCTTAAGTGTCGCAACGAAGGTGCAGCATAGCGTTACTTCGTGCGTCACTTAAATGACGCATTGATTGTCGCTAAAATCCCTAATCATGCGTCACTTGCATAAGTGCCGCATAAAACCCCTTTTTCCTGACACTTCCCTCCGTCACTTGTTTAATAACGCCTAGAAGCCTTAACCGACACTTATACCCGACACTAATGGAGTGTCGCCACCTTATGCGTCACTTACCTAAGTGACGCCCTAAACTCAGAAATTCCAATTTTATGCGACACTTCCCAAGTGTCGCCCAAGCCACCTAGTGACGCCTCACTATGCGTCACTTCCATAAGTGACGCCATAAGTGATGCCCTTACCCAGATTCTGATATTTCATGCGTCACTTCCTAAGTGACGCCTAAGACCCTAAGTGTCACTATAAGTGTCGCATGAAACAGAACCCAGATTTTACTAAGTATCGAAACCTGAAATTTTATCACTTGATTTTACCCAAATTCAAATTTTAGATGCATCTCGACCCCAGCCAGGGGCCAGCCCCTTGGACCCCGCCAGGGGTTGCCATCCCTTGGGACCCCGCTAACCAGGGGTGTTGTCCCCGGACCCCCATCACCTAAAGTTTGTAAATACTTTTTGTAAGTATAATACTTCGATTTAATAATAATATCATTGCAAATAATCACCAACGGGCCGTACACGTTTTCAAAACTCTAACTTACCAATCAAATCAAATCATTGGACATTACTAGTTGGATGAACAACTAGCATAGGTTTTCTTTTAAGATAACTACTTATTTTATTCGACCTTGCGCGTTATAAACGCCCGGCAGGTTACAGTCTTCGGACACCCCATTTTACTTCACCACATTTGCTTCACTGCAACTCTTCAGGCTCAGGTGAGTCTCATAGCCCCGACTTTTTACTGTTTTTACTCCCGGGGTGGGAATACATGCTCTAACTGTTTTACACGTGAACACGAGTACAAAACTCGCTATATTTTGCATGAGCTGTTTTCTAATCACTTTTAAGTCCTCTACGATCATAATTCTGGTAATACTTTATGTAGCGCAAATGTTAGTGTATGGTACCATATAGGACTGACCATACTCGTCCGGGTCAGCAAGCACTGACTGGTTAAACGGACACATTAACTTTTGTTCATACGAGTGTGGATTAGACACTCGCTCGGAGGCACCCACGATCAGGCACTTTAGTGTGATCCTGACACCCACGTTAAGCGCAGACTATGACCTCATGGCAGACATATACATCATTTGATTCATTTCAAACGGTTACCATTAAATCTTGTGGTTCACACTTACATATTTATTACGCAAAACTGTGAGCTCACCAGCGTTAGCTGACTTTTTAGTATGTATTCTCAGGTACACAGCAGTAGTAGGACTGCTCAGGATTACCTAGCTCGAGTCGCATACAGATCTCAGGAGATTCATATGCATTTCTACATTTTGTAAAATAGATATGCCTTAGAATCTCTTATATTTTGGCTCACGAGCTTTTGTAACTATTATAACATTGTAAAACTTTTGAATTATCAATGTAATGTTTAAAACGACGCATATAGAGTCGTTCCTTATACCTTGTGTGTTTTGATTATTGATTAGTAGCACCCCAAAGGCTTGCTTCCGCTAAACAGTAAATTTGGGGGTGTTACATATATTGATATCAATTCTCTTAAAGAAGGAATGAATGATGATGTTAAAAAGGCTGATCCAATTAAGAGTTTAGAAGAAGATGTGAACTTTGATAGAGTAGTGATTAGTGATTGGAGTGAAGAATATGATAAGAGTGATAATACATCTGAAAGTGAGGAGAGTGTAACATCTAAATCATCATGTGAGAGTAGCAAAAGAGTAACTGGTCTAGTTTCAGAACATGAGGTTGATAAACTAGAAGAGGGAAAGAAGATGTTTTAAGAAAAGGCTAAGCAACAGATAGAACATGTGAGTCAAGTTAATAAATCTAGGAATGGTTTAGGTTATATTAGCAAAACAGTTAAACAAGAGTCTAAATTTGTGAATAATGTGAATGATAAATGTGTTAACTGTGCTTGCAAAACAGAATTTTCTGCACCAAAACCATTTAATAAAACTGCACCCAGAGGCAATCAAAGAAATTGGAACCAAATGGTTTCACAAAAATTGGGGCAAAATTTTCAGTTGGTGAAAGAAAAATCCTGTTATATCTGTGGAAAAACCAATAATCACAATCCTAAAAATTTCAATAGGATTGTGAAACCATTGTGGACAGCTGCTAACATGGTTAATAAACAAAATTTTAAATCAAAAGTTAATCATGTTGCCACTGTTAAGAGGATGAAAAATAAGGCTAACAGTGGTACAACTGCAGCCACTGCTACTTCTGCTGCAGTGGTACCATCAAACAAAGTAAACAGAGGCAAGAAGACTAAGATAATGGATAGTGTTGTCACTGTCAAGCATGGAGTCACTGCTAGTGTTAAAAGTTCCAAAAGAATGTTTACACCAAGCAAGGCTACCACTGCTAGAGTGATTAACACAGGCCTAAGAATTACCACTGTTAGGCCAATTCCCACTGTTAAGTTTGATATTAGTTGGATTTGGAAACCAAAGAACACTGTTACATCCAAAGTTTCTAGATCTTACAGTCCATCAAAATCAATTGTCTTTCAGAGAGTTGATTTTAAAGATTCACATGGGAAACCCAGAACCAAATTGGTTTGGGTTCCCAAGAGAAATTAATTCTCTTTTTGATTGTTTGTGCAGGGCAAGCCAAAAAGCTCATGGCATATTGATAGTGGTTGTTCAAGGCACATGACTGGAGACAGAAAAAAGCTACAGGACTTCAAATCTTTTGATGGTGTATATGTAGCATTTGGAAGTAATCCCAAAGGTGGGAAAATTACAGGCAAAGGAACAGTTCAGAGTGCAAAGCTAAGTTTGGATAATGTTTACTTTGTGGAATAATTGAGGTATAATTTGCTAAGTGTGAGTCAAATCACAGATAAAAAGTACCCAGTTCATTTTACTGACACTGAATGCCTTATCTTGTCCAAGGAATTCAAGATACCAAAAAACATGATTTTAATGAGAATTCCAAGGCAAGATAATGTATATAAGTGTGACTTACCAAACATGTCACCTCAACCTGATTTAAACTGTCTTATTTCCAAAGCAAGTCTGAATGAATCTAAATTGTGGCATAGAAGGATGTGTCACATGAATTACAAAACCATTAATAAACTTGTCAAAAATAAGCTTGTTAGAGGTTTGCCTGAAATGGTATATTCATGTGATGATCATTGTGTTTCTTGCCTAAAGGAAAAGCAACACAAATATTCTTTTAAGTCCAAAACTGTGAATACCAACTGCACACCCTTACACTTATTGCATATGGACTTATTTGGACCAACCAATATAAGTAGTATGGGGAAAAAGTCTTACTGCCTTGTCATTATTGATGATTATACTAGATTTACATGGGTTTTCTTTCTTAGAACCAAAGATGAGACAGGTGAAATACTTAGATCATTAATAACTAAGATGGAAAATCAATTGGATAAAAAGGTTAAAATCATCAGGAGTGATAATGGAACAGAGTTTAAAAATCATGAGATGGATAAATTCTGTGAAGATAAAGGTATTAAGAGAGAGTTTAGTGCACTTAGAACTCCCCAACAAAATGGAGTGGCAGAAAGGAGGAATAGGACACTAATTGAGGCTGTTAGAACTATATTATCTGATGCAAAATTGCCTATGTCTTTCTGGGCAGAAGCAGTTAGCATAGCTTGCTATGTTCAGAATAGGGTATTAGTTGTTAAGCCTCACTACAAGACACCATATGAACTGATGTTTAAGAGAAAACCATTGGTTAGTTTCTTAAAATCTTTTGGGTGTCCTTGTACCATCTTAAATACCAAAGATCAGTTAGGAAAGTTTGAGAGCAAGGCAGATGAGGGCATATTTGTGGGTTATTCTATTCAAAGTAAGGCTTATAAGGTATTCAATCAAAGAACCAGGGTAATAGAAGAGTCATTGAACATCACTTTTAATCAAAATATCACTAATCCTGATAGAAAGGGTTCCAAGTCATTGTTTGATATTGATGCACTTAACTCTGCTTTTAGATATACAACTGTAGATTCTAGTGCAGGTACAAGTGCATGTACAAATACAGGAACAGGTGATGGAAAAGGTGTAGCAGAATCAGGAATGTCCTCTGAAAGAAGAGTGATTCATTGGAGTATATTTGTTTCCAATTTGGTCTCCTGATCCCCCATAAGTGTTTGAATCTGATCAGTCAAAGTCATCACAGAGATCAGAGTCAGAAGAATCTGATGAGATACCATTCATTAAGATTGTTGAATCTGATAGGCAAATTTTGGAAGACAGTGATGAAGAAAGTGAGATGAGTCCAGCACAGATACTTTCAAAAAGTTTGGAGGGGTTTAGTGAGAATACTAGACATGTTGTTCATTCCATTACAAAAGATGTGTCAAGTATTCTGGCAAATGAGTTAAATGAGCAAACACCACCAAAGCAACTTGACAAGGAGAAGGACAAGATAGATTATCTGAATTACATGAGTTCTACTCCTTTGTCAAAAAGGATTTCAAGAGAGGAATCAAGTGAAATGTCTGGACAAGATAGAAATTATACCAATTTGGAAGACAACATACCAGAAACAACAACATCTAAATACATTGTTCATAGAGATCATCCTCTTGAACAAATGATTGGTGATGTTGGTTCTGTTGTGCAAACTAGACAGCAGATTCAGGTCAATGAAGAGGAACTCCATACCTCTTTATATGTATGTTTCTTATCTCAAGTTGAACCAAAGAAGGCAGTGGAAGCTCTTAAAGATCCCAATTGGATTAAAGCAATACAGGAGGAATTGCTACAGTTTAAAATACAGAATGTGTGGACCTTAGTTGATCTACCAAAGGGGAAAAAAGCTATTGGCACCAAGTGGATTATTAAGAATAAGAAGGATGAAAGGGGTATTGTAATTAAGAACAAGGCTAGGTTGGTGGCATAGGGGTATACACAGGAAGAAGGCATTGATTATGATGATGTTTTTGCTCATGTTGCAAGAATAGAAGCAATCAGGTTATTCTTGGCATATGCTTCATATCAAGGATTCAAAGTCTATCAAATGGATGTCAAGAGTGCCTTTCTGTATGGCACAATTGATGAAGAAGTTTATGTTTGTCAACCACCAGGTTTTGAAGACCCCAAGTATCCAGATAGACTATGCAGATTGGATAAGGCATTCTATGGTTTGCATCAAGCACCTAGAGCCTGGTATGAAACTCTATCTGTTTACTTATTGGAGAATGGATTTAAAAGAGGTACCATTGACAAGACACTTTTCACCAAAAGGGTTCACAATGACATCCTATTGGTACAAGTGTATGTTGATGATATTATCTTTGGGTCTACTAAATATGAATTGTGCAAGGAACTTGAGAAGCTTTACGTATACAAAAAATATCATACAACTTGATTATATTGTTTAAAAATCAGTTTTTATATACATTAAAATTCAGATTTGCTTGTACATAATTCCAATCATGAAATAGTTGCTGCCCCCTCCTAGGTCGATGCCCCGGGTGGTCGCCTGGCCTGCCCAGCCCCAGGGCCGGCACCACCAACTAAGGATCAGCATTTCTAAAGTAGTAGTTTATAGGAAAAATACTTCCTAATAAGTTTTGTGGGAAGACTTAGACGGTGATCCCTCTAAAGATGAGCTAAATTTGACGAGTTAAAGTAACGCGATCTAACCCTATAACCAAACCACGACCAACAATAGTTGTTTGCTAAATAGGACCTGTAAGTATACGCTCTAAAACTGTGGGAGGGTCATCATGACAATAGTACTATCCGTATACTCAGTGGCTAGAGTCACCTAGCTAATGGTTATTGTCTGCAGCCATAAGGACTTTTATGCTCTACATTGTAAGTCTGGGTCCGTACTAGGATTTGTTGTCTAGTTCCCAAAGACAGTATGAAAATAGCATTTCATAAATAGTTTGTATAAAGCATAGAAGCATTTATAGTCAGTTCGAGTAAATACATGCAGTATTTACAATCAGTTATTGCATGCTGTAGCAAAACATTTGCTATGTTTTCCACTCCAGGTTTTAAAAACATTAAAACAACAAAAAAAAGGCTGTGAACTCACGGTAGATGTAGTGATGTGATAGCTATCGGATGAGAGTAGCGTCACCCAAGGTATGTCAACCTATACGCAATAAGTGTATTAACATAAGTACTTCGTTTGTCAAGTTATGTTAATAGTTTATTTGTTTTTGAAGAAATTGTTGATTTCTTACATTTGTACAAGTCATTGGTGATTATGTGTTATTTATATCAGTTATTATGTATATATAATAGTCGTTTCGTGCTATTGCATATATATTTTTACTCCAATTTCATAACATATCATTGTTATTGTTTCAAAATTTATCGTACTAAATTGTTAAAACTCGTAACAAATATTAGTTAGGTTTTAGGTTCAATACATAACCACAAAAGTGCCGCGCGAGTGAATACTGCAGTATGCTGATGTTGGATCGCTGTTAAGCGGCTACACCACCAGACCCGTACGGGTCAAGGTGGTCACCTGATCGGGTGTGGCTCACCACCCTTACGGGTGTGTGTGTTTGTGTCTAATGTTTTCTTTTAGGTACCCGCTCGGGTCTAGGATGATACCCGTGCAGGTATATCCTCTCACCCGATCGGATGGAGCACTTCACCCGTACGAGTTTGGTTCCTCATCCGTTCGGGTTTGGTTTCTCACCCATTCAGGTGTCGTTCCTATTCTTGATCTGTGCGTTCAGTTCATACCAAATTCTTATGTATATGGTTTGTTTTGATTTCAACAATTTTTCCAAAGTCCCAATCATCATAATAACTAGTATTAACATAACATAGTGATTATAACAACACAAAATTATACCACTTTCATATTTATCAAATTTTGTAATCTTGAGTTTTATTTACTAAAATTTCATATTCAAGAATTTAACTGATCAATCATCAAAATTTTAAATTATATGCATAGATTATGTTATATTTTCACCATATAAAATGAAATTTATGCAAAGGATTAATTAATGAGAAATTTTCTTACAATGATTGTGACGAAGGTGGTGATGAAGGTGTTGTGATGATGATGATGATGATGAAGTGAAGGTGATGATAGTATTGTTGTGTTTGTTGCTGCTTCTACTCTACTGCTTGTTGCTACCGCCGATTGAGAGCACAGGAAGCTCTAATAATTTGTGTTTGGTGGTGTGAGTATGAAATGAGAATGGAGAGAATGGGAGTATATAAAATGGTTGTTGGTTACCATTTTCGACGGAGGGAGTATAGATTTAACAAGAGAATGTCTCCAAAATTATTGTTGTTGTGTAATATTGTAGGTATTTTACCCATTAATTTCGGGTACGGGTCCAATTATTTGTACCCCGTGTCTCACTCAATTATTCATAAAATTTATTTTATAATAATTTCCAAATACTTAGTTGTAATAATAAAAATAATGTTATTATTTTGGTTGTCAGATTTGTTTTGTATGTTCTTGTCGCATATGGGACATTTTGTATAAAACGTATACTAATTTACGTTTTGTTATTACTTCTGACTGTTCGCATAATATTTTTAAATAAATAATTGTTCAAAAATATTTTCTCGTTTTCTCTAAACTTGTATCACCAACTATCGTATTTATCTAATGGAAGAATAAAGATTAGTCCGATGATATATCATTACCATAGTAAGGTTCAAATGAGTACACCAACTTTGAGTGAGAATGAGAGAACCAACAGATTTCTCTCATGTGTCACTTTATTCTCTCTCCTCCACATTTTTAAAAATTAAATATCTCACAAACAGTAAGTCAAAAAATCATTAAAATTGCACCATAAAATTCAGCGTTTTCTCCTCTTCGATTTGCCGTTTTTGAGTTGTTTTAAAAATTAGTAACACATGTGTTAGTGATTGGTTATACATTTAATTTGTGGTTAAAGTTATGGTTTAGGGTTAGGGTTAGGGTTTAGTAGGGTACGATTAGTGTATTGAAGTCATGATAAGACAATAAAATCTAAGGTTTGTGAATTTTAACGGAAGAAAATTAATTGCAGATGTGTTGGTATGATGAGTTGGGGAAGATGACTCTATTGCCCCACTTGTATTTCCTTATGTCAATCTTTAATAGTTCACCTCTATGGTTATGCATATATACAATTGGACCCCTGACCTTAACCTCAACACAATATATAGTTTTTTGGAAATCTATCTTATATATTAAAAGAAAAATCTTGAGATAATAAAGACCATTAGATGGAGATCAACAATTAAGATCTAACCCTTAATTTATTTCATGACATCATTAATCTCATTATTATGTGACTAAAAGACTAATTTACCCTCTATATTTACAATATACACCATTCAATATTTACAATAATATATATCCTCTGTTTTTCCTTTAATAGTAGATTATCCTCTAAATATTTTATAATTTATTATACACCATTTAATATTTACAATATAAATTATTTGTTTTTTCTTTAATTGTAGATAATCCTCTAAATATTATAAAATTTTATTATTTCTTCTATAATTCAAACTCTTTCTATAATCTTGTTTATTTTATTTATTCTGAAAAAACACCAATAAGTAATATTCAATTTCAAAATATTCATAACTCTATTCCATCGCATAGTGATTTAAATTATTATATGACCTACTATCTTGAATCCTTTTATGAATTTGTAATTTACAATTCTTGGATCATAGATGCCAACGGGTCAGGTTGCGAAGGATTTTAGTGTATTTTTAACCAATTAGTATTACCCATCAATTTTTCATATTTATTCGCGGATTTCGGTTATCCTTATGTATGTAACTTTGGCGAGATAGAAAAACATACTTATTGAAAATATGACGCAAATTTGAAACATGAAAAAAAATGATACCGAATTACAAGAATTAAATCTTAGAGCTAACAATTTATTTTTTTAATTAACTAATTCAAAGTTTCGGTACATAATATAGTATTATTATTAAAGAACAATACATATACAAAAAAGGAAATGATATCATGCACAATAATATCAATCATTGATGAATTAATTTACTGTTTTACTACTAATTTCTCTATATCTCGATTTACATCCTTAAAATAATTTACCATTTAATCATCTAAGGTTGTGTTAATGTCATTCGGGTCAGTAGAGAGCCTGCATTTGAGTTGTCATGTTTTGTCATCTTTTGTCAAAGTTAAAAAGAAAAACTAATGCATTATAGGTTGTTGATTTAAATTACAAAGAGTAACTTAGATGTACAAAAACCACCGATTTACTGAAAAAGGTTATTTTTTAAGTTCAAAATAGTATTTATCTGTTGATCGAACCGGTAAATCTTTTTATTTGGAACATCTCCGTACGATTTTAAATAACATCTTATTATTAAATATCAATACAAAAAAAATAAAGTGATATCATACACTATATTATCTCTATTAATTAATTAATTTATTTATTTGGACTCATCAATCCAATAACTATCACAATTAAAATCCTTAATACATTTTTCATTTAAAATTAAAATATACAAACCGATATTCCGTAAAACACTCATTAAATCCATATGACACATCCATATAATACATATTATAAAGTCACCCCGCAAATTTTGCGGGTCTTAAACTAGTAATGATAATACTAAAGCATTAAAACACATGTATCATCGTTTTTTTACAAAAAAAAAAAAAAAAAAAAAAAAAAAAAAAAAAAAGTAATTTTTTCATATGTAGAAAATAGTTTTCTAAATTGTTACCTACAAATTTTGTTGGTACATTTAGTGTGTCAGTCAGTTGGTCTATCGAGTTGTAAGTGTCGTTTATTAATTGTAATAGAAAAGTCATTTATAGGTTAGCGACACTTGCCTTAGTGTCGCAAAGCGACACTTAGGTAGTGTCGCATGAAGGCGGCCACATGCGTTACTTAGGTAGTGTCGCATATCTGCCGTTTAGTATAAAATATGAACCTAAAGGTTTCAGGCTAGGGTTGACAAAACCCTAGCACCATTTGTCGAAATTGAAAATTTGTAAACAAGCTAATAGGTTACAATAATCAATACAAAGTTGATCTTGATTCGTTTATTTGATTTCGGTTTGCAATTATATTTGTTTAGTGTGATTGTTTGTTTCCGCCATTCAATCGTTGTCATCAATCATTTAGATCCACAGCAAGGGGCACTCGAAGAAGGTTGTACATTTTCTGGTTCTGGGGGAGGTGTTACATTTGTTTCCAAGGTCCTGGGACCAGCCTCCCCCGAAACAATCGTAACAGACTCCAACTCTAATAATCAGATTGAATCAACTCCGTCACCAAAACGAATGTGTTAATTTTGTATTTGTAAATTTGCATTAATTTTGTGCTAATATATTTTATCTTAGTTGGTTTTATTTTGTGATTATAACCAAGTTACAGTTACCTTCAAATTTGAGTACCAAAATCAACACGCAAATAATCGAAAATTTTTAAATTTTTCACTAAGTGACTTTATGCGTCACTCACTAAGTGACGCCCTTAGTGACGTTTCAAGTGTCGGGTTGAGTAACGCTATAAGTGTCGGGTGGAGTGACGCACATTAGGGTTTTGGTATAAATACCCTTTCAAATGACACGCAACTCCATCACTTTCAACATTCAATTAGCGTCACTTACTCTGACATTGCGTCATTTTTGTTCGTGCTTCGTCACTTAGACTATGCGAGTTTTTCGATTTGTACGTGGATTTTCAAGCTTTGTTTGTGCAATCGGACTTCATATTCTTGTTCCCCACACTCGTACGCTTCATTAGGTATAAAATTTAACCCTTTTAATTACGTATACATGCTTTACTCGTATATTAGGGTTACGGGTTTAGGGGTTCATCACAATCACACAAATTGGGGGTTAATACGTTTATGATTGATGTTACAATCTGGTGTGTTTTGATCGTTTTCAACACACGCACACTTTGGTTAACTCGTTTTTCAAAAACCCCAAAATTGTTCGTTGTAATTTCTGGGTATGAACAGTGCTGCAATGATCTTCATCGTTGCGTCACTTCATGCGTCACTTCCTTTAAGTGACGCTATTTGGCAATTTAGAATCCTTACCGTCACTTCTTCAGTGATGCTCTTTAATGCGTCACTTTATTAAGTGACTCCCTTAGTGACGCATATGCTTGTATCATTAATTAGCCCGTCACTCGTATGAGTGACGCCCATCTATGCGACACTTCCTTAAGTGACTCCCTTAGTGACGCCCTAATCTATACCGACACTTATACCTTCACTTTCTAAGTGACTCACCTAGGTTACCATCACTATGCTAAATGACGCATAATTTTGTACCGACACTTTCTAAGTGTCGTTCTTAATGACGCATGATTTGGCCATCTTACTTACACCAATGATGCCTGATAGCGTCACTTACCCTAAGTGACGCTATACTTAATTTCTGATTTTTAAACACTGTTCCATGCGACACTACCTAAGTGTCGGTAGTGTTTATGCGTCACTTCCTAAGTGACGCCTAAATCAGAATTTTGTTTAAACTTTGTGAATATTTGTGCTAATCCTATAACGATGTTTCTGGTTATTTTTTCGGTATTCTAGCTTACAGATGGCAGGTCTGCAAAACTATTATCGTCGTACCAACACTCGCCACAACATCGTTGCTTTTTTGGAGTCCACGCATGCAAACTCAATCCCATTCAGATCGATGATTGACTTTTTACGCCCCGGAATTTCGAAAACAATATCTGTGCAGGGTTTGGAGATATCTATGCCATATCGTTATTGTTTGCTTATCTCCAAGGAAAGGTGGATATGATGCTGCAAGTCATTTGACTTTATCTTTGATGTTGGCACTGGTCTACAACAAGCCCTACAATTTCAGCGGATATATCTTTGGTAATATGGTTGAGAACATCCGCGCTGGGAAAGATAAATGGCTGCAGTATCCAAGGTTTGTGCAGCTACTATTGAATGATTTGAATCTGAACATTGCTCCTGATCAGCGCTCGCTATTGGTTCCGACGTCAATGCTCTTACGAGTCTTCAATGACTGTAAGTTAGCGCCCAAAGGTGAACAAGTTTTGGCAGATAGGGAGATATTTGGGCACATAGTAAACGAAAACTATGTTGCGCCACCAAATGATGGGTTTGAGGATGTTGTGATCCCTCAGATGAATGAGGATGATTTGGTCGATACAGAGGTAGCTCAAGATTTAGATGACATTTTATAGGTCGAGAATGTTGATGTCGAGGATGATGATGATGGTGGCCCCACACCACCCGATTCTGAGGGTGATGTGCCTCCTCAAGAGGCTTTAGATGCAATCCACATGGTTAATCCGAAACGTTTTAAGCGTATTTTGAGACGCATTTCTGAGGGCAGGGTTCACGTCCCGAGGAATCCGGGAAAACGACCAGTTGGGTCCGCTCCTTCTTACGCTAACTTGCCCCACAAAAGGCGCCAGCGCACATGGGTGGTCATTCAGGAACCTGGTCAGCAAACCACTTAGCAACAACAACAACAACCAACATCTCAGCCGCCGCAGCTTCCTTCGATTCAACAACTTTTTGCTCAGATTGGACAGATGAACAAACGTTTTGAAGACCAATCTGCGATTATTCAAGTTCAGGCTGCAGAGATCAGGGAATTAAAGTCCAAGGCTGATACGGTTGATGACTTAAAGCTTCAGGTGACAGATCTACAATCTAGGTTGTTAGAGTTGGAGTCTGTTATGATTGTTTCAGGGGAGGCTGGTCCCAGGACCTTGGAAACAAATGTAACACCTCCCTCAGAACCAGAAAATGTACAACCTTCTTCGATCAATGAAAATATATCTTTGGATTACTTTGTTGAGGTTCAAGGTCAACCGAGACCAATTACGGTTGACAATTCGTATGTAGATCTTACATTTCTTCAACGTATGATGAATGAAAATACGTCAATACCTGAGGAAGAAGTGATAAATGATCCAATGGTAGAGGATTGTTATTTTGAAGGGAACGATGACATTGAAGTTGAGGGGGAGGAGCTCCAGAGTGATGAATGTTATGATGATGCTCCTATTATTGAATCGGATTCTTTAGAAGATGAAGCGGATCATGTATCGGAGGCAGAAACCACTAAGCCGTCAGTTTCTACGGCTGAACCCTCAACGATAAAACCTGATCTAGTGTTTAAACCTAGAGTTGAGGTACCCGTTACTTGTCAATTTTACAAAGTCAGAACTGACTATACAGGTTTGATCAAAAGCTGGAAGTTCGACGAAAATAATTCAGTATTCATGATCAAAAGGAGTGATGGCATTCAGTACTTCAACTTGAAGTTTTATCGAATAAGTACTTTGCTAAAATGTGAACTTCAAAGATTATCTCAGATACCCTTGATCAACCGCGCTCGAGATTCACGAGCAGATTTCTTCCAAGTTATTATTCGTCAGGAAATCAACAGCAAGAAATACAATATGATTAAACCGACGCTGGGTATGAGATATAAGTTTAAAAAGAAGTTGGATCCGGTTACACGAGAACCGATTGTAAGGATGATCTACCCACCTGCAAAATGCTTACAGAAGATACCTCTAGAGATCATTCCTTTGGATTTTTTGAATAGGTTGCTATATTGGGAATATGATGATATTACAGGAGAAGCTGTGATCGTTTTTGTTCCTAATTCTGAACCGACTACGGATCCAAAATCTTCAACAGATGCAGATTTGGGAGCTGAAGAGAAAACAACATGGGATGTTGTACAGCCTAGGAAGAGGTCTATGTGGGGTCTGAAGAGAAACAGATTTTGTGTATTTGACCCTTTGAGTTTGATCAATCTTTCTAAACAAGATATGAAGAGATTACATCAGAACAAGATTCAGTTCAAAGCAAAGGACAGAACTGAAGCTATTAAATTTCAGAAGATTGTTGATATCTGCGTAGCCAATGGGATACACGCTGGTGGTATATTCCCAGCTGGCTGGAAATAGTTTGAAGATTTTTTGAAGACCAAGCTGCTGACAAGGGGGAGTTTGTTGGTACATTTAGTGTGTCAGTCAGTTGGTCTATCGAGTTGTAAGTGTCGTTTATTAATTGTAATAGAAAAGTCATTTCTGGGTTAGCGACACTTAGTTTGGTCTAGGCGACACTTGCCTTAGTGTCGCATAGCGACACTTAGGTAGTGCCGCATGAAGGCGGCCACATGCATCACTTAGGTAGTGTCGCATGTCTGCCGTTTAGTATAAATATGAACCTACGGGTTTCAGGCTAGGGTTGACGAAACCCTAGCACCATTTGTCGAAATTGCAAGTTTGTAAACAAGCTAATAGGTTACAATAATCAATACAAAGTTGATCTTATTCGTTTATTTGATTTCAGTTTGCAATTATATTTGTTTAATGTGATTGTTTGTTTTCACCATTCAATCGCTGTCATCAATCATTTAGATCCACAGCAAGGGGCACTCACAAATTTCATGAAAACTGTATGTCTCAACTATTATTATGTCTAAAGAATATATTGTACGCATTAGAGTTTTTAAATATCTATTATCTTATTTAAAAGTTACTAAAGCTAAATCTTTCTGAGTATGATACATGAAAGATGTGCAGGTTTATTAATATGCGCAGATGGTATTTAATATATATTCGGAACACACAGATACATACATTTTAAATCTATGTTGAACTTGAATATTACGAAATGATTTATGTTTTTTTCTTTCAAGAAACAACCGAAGACGTACACTTTATGTGAATCTATGTCCAACTTGTAATTTGGAGTTTTATCTCCTCAAATTGTACATACAGGAGCGGAGTTAGGAAATATACATGGAGGGGACAAAAATAAAATTATTTTGTATTTATCTATAATTTTGAGGGGGCAAAAATTTAAAAATCTCATTAATACCTTGAAAAAAATTCTTTTTTACGTAATTTCAAAACTTTTGTAGGGGCAACTGCCCCCGCTGCCCTCATTCCAGCTCCACCCCTATGTACATACAATTTATTTAATAACAATCGTATTGAGAAAAAAACAATAACTTAACTATGTTTCAAACTTCTGGAAATTCTATGTTGATTGTTTACAAAATCTAATAGGGCATTTTCCAATCGTCTCGTCCAGGGCACATAATTTTCAAGACCGGCCCTGTTAGTTGGATTGACCCGTGTTTCCTACTAGCACTTGCTTAGGAAATGTTATTCTTAATTGATCTACTTGTGTTTCCTACAAACTATCATTTTGGGAAATGTTATTTTTAATTGATTAACCTGTGTTTCATACAAACTATTACTTTAGGAAATGTTTCTCTTAATTGATAAACATGTGTTTCCTACAAAACAAACAACTATTATTATTAGAAATTGTTTTCCCTTAATCGGTTAAACTTGTGTTTCATATACTACAACTATTTAACGATGTATAAACAACTTGGTTTATTACACTACATATAAACCTGTGAATTCACTCAACAATCATATTGACGTTTTATTTATGTTTTTCAGGGAATTAGTTACGTACGTAAGATCTGCATGTATTCAGGTTGGACAACCATGAACTTATTAGGATGCCATTACTTTTGGGATGTGGGATTTCCTTTGTATAACTGCACTCACTGCAGTCGTACCTATGAAATCTACTTTTGAAATTATGTATTTTAAGACATCTATGTTTTAAACCATACTACTACTCTAAGTCGTAACCTTTTGTAATAACTATCAAACTTGGCATCTTAATACATTATGTTTAGCAATAACCATATGCTCTGTGATTGTGTATTATTTGATAATTGCTCTCGCCCCGCCAGGTCACTAGCTTCCGCAAACTACTCTCACTAATCGTGGATTACCGTTGGGTGGGGTATGACAGTTATGTACACACAATGAAGATTCACACATAGTTATATGCATTTTCAGGTACTTAACCCTTTTGAAATAAACATGTTCATGCTTAAATTGATTTTCTGAGTGTAAAAGGGTAAATAAGTACCATTTAAGAGTTAAACTCTAGAAGGACACGCTAAATGAAATTGAAGTGTTGAGGACTTGCACGTTTGAAGTCAAAGACTTATATTCTAAACAAAGTTAAAGATTTGTTGTAACATAGATGTTAGATGTAGACTATTTAAATTTGAAATTTTTTGTAAATAATTGTGGTAATCATGATTTGCTTTCTTTTTGGTAACCTCGAAAAAGGTATTTTAGTTGTTGCCTATTATACTTGTTAATTAATTGTGATTGTGATAGGTATTATAACAAATTAAGTATAATAGAATGTAGATGTTAGAGGGGCAATGTTGGAATTTTGATTTTTTTTAAGGATTTTAAGATTCAACATCAAACATGTTTATAAGTAATTATAGATATATACTAATAAGTCAATTACTACTAAAACTTACTAATTGACTAAATATGGAAATCTTAACTATTTACATAAGATCGTACACTTATTTTATTCACTTTTTTTTCGTCAAACATTTGACTTTATCAAATTGAACAATTGTTAAAATAAATTCTACTATTATTCACAAAAAAAATAAAAAATTTGAGACATCAAATTATGCAAATGCATTGTATAAATTCATTACTCATGATAAAACGTCAGTGTTGATCATCGATGTAGGTCAACATTGCTAACGACCACCACTAACAATTATTACTGTCTCTTTCATTAACATTATTTTCAGTTATCATCATCATCGATCACTATTACATTTCTCTAATTTATTACCGCCAGACTAAACGGGTAATTTACTAGTTTGTTAAAAAGGACCGATCCAGCTTAATGGATCTCACTTATTGGTCGGGTCTAATTTTTGGACCCATCGGATCACATAAATGAGACAGGCGGGTGAATCTAGATCAAATCTGCCTCCATTTGACACCCTACATGCCCCTTTTCCTTATGCACTCACAATTGATGTGAAGCACATTTGAACTAGAAAATGGAAATCAAAATCGAAGTGGAAGAAGAAACTAATAACGGAATCAAAAGAAAATACGATCAATGTAGTAACGAAGCTTACACACACGAAAATCAAAAAGAGGATTTGGAACTAATGGCGAAAACTGACGATGAAATTAATGAGTTTATCGCTAGAGAGAAAAATCTGCGAAATATGTTTGATCGGTTGCCTGATGGAGGCAAAAGGCTCATAGAAACTCTCCACCGATGCAAAGCCGAACTCCAACGAAGAAATAAAGTTAGATCGCAGCAGGTTAATTGTGCTTTGTTTGTTTGTTTGCCCTAATTTTTATATTAATGTAATGTAGGTGTTTTTAGATGTTATAAATTGCTAACTGGATATGCATATAGGATAATATGAATATGTATTGAATGATTGATTGATTATTGATCTTTTTTTCTTCAGTGTTTGAAAAATAGGATTTGGATTTTTCTGCATTTTGAGAATGAATTTTGAGAATACATTCATGTGGTGATGACATGATATTATGATGGTTTGTTTATTAATATTTTGTATTTAGCTGAAAGTTTTAAAGATGGTCAGTGTATCTGAAAAAGTGTTGTGTAACTAATATGTTATTAAACCTGTGTTTTCGTTTGTAGATGGGGAATGAGGACGATCGATCCCATGACTACCGCACGGAGACGCAGAACCTGGTAGCTAGTAACGTAGAGGTAAAGGTGCATAACTTATTATCTTGTTGACGTTGATAATAAGATATATTCAAAAACTGTTTTATATAAATAGATCATATCATACGTGTTTAGGTTGATTGTGAATGTCTGAAGGTTTTGAAATTTCTTAAACTAGTAAAAGTAGCAGCACATTTTTAGCCCTGTTTTTAGTTTTCTATTTTTCTAGAACTCGAATATGGTATGGAAATATCTGAATGTCTGAAGGTTTGGAAATATCTTGTTGACCTCAAATTATATAATAATAAAAAATTTTAATAAAAAGAAGGGAAAAAATGAGAGATTGAATAAAAGCGATAGTATTGGACTTTCGAGTCGTTCTATCGACTTTCTCTATTTACTTACTTTCGAGGGCAAGTCGCTCTCCCAAATCCAATGGTATGAAATCACATTTATTAATTGTTAACCATAGTGAAATCACAACCATGGTGAAATCACTTGTAGCTCTAAACACCCAATAAATCAAGTCTACAAAGATCACTATAAGAATGATAGTTACCTATTATTCCTCATCCATCAATTAGGTATCAAATGTACACCATAATAGCGATTATTGCTGAATTTACCTTACAGTCTTGGCCTCTTGGGTAAGCTTGTGAAGAAACCCCTATAAAGGTAGCCTCCTAATCAAAAATCGTCTTGTTCCAGCATCCTTCGATCTTGACTACATCACATAAACATATATAAAAATAATGGTCAAAGTGAAGTTATAACATCATATATTCAGAACAAAAAGACTGACCATCTTTTCCCAGCGGCACCTCAAAATATAAACCAACATCCTTTGAAGATTATACATATTTTATAAGTTGATTATATAAATTATTGCGAAGTGGTTCTGGAATTTTTTTTCTTCGTAGGTACTTGCAGTTGGTTTTTTTAAGACAAATTGATCATATTCTCTTAGTGGAATAACCTTATGAACAATGCGAACAGAATAGAAGGGTATATTCCTTTGTGGTAAACTTCTTGCTAGCGCCTTTTTTACATCCCAAAGGTTCTCATGCATTGAAATTTGTAACACAAATAACCATATACGGAGTGACAGTTACTAATGAGAAAAGTAAGCTTAAATTGCACCAGTATATTTTTTTGCAAGGAGTACCATATTGGATAGAAATTTAATGTGCAATACTTTATAGATGAAGATCAATAGATGATAACATCTTAATAGAGTAATATTGGTTTTCTTAAGCTAAGTTATTAGTTACTGAGTTAGTCATATTAGCACGTCTGTTGATGCTCGTTTATAGCAGTCGTAGTGCTTCGATCATCCTGACATTGACTGAAGACACAGAAGAACAATCATAATAGTTAACATTAATTTGTATATCCATCTTATAAAAGCTTTACAGCAATTGAAATATTGTTTTTATACAGATATTATATAGATTATTCTCTTCACTTAATCTGTTATTGTTATTGCATAAGGTTAACAAACAAACTTTTATGGACTTCTATTTAACATAAGCTCAAAGGAAAATTAGTTTACATACCCAAGACACATCCATGTTCAGAACCGCCTGCAAGCAAAATATCATTAAGAAAAGCAAGATGCACATAGTTAATCTACATAATTTAGATATAAGTATTACAAAAGAAGTTTTAAGGCTAAAGGTATGCAAGAAAATGTAGCAGTGGAACCTAACAGAAATGAAACCGCCAAAGCAGAAATTAACCTTTTACACCCTGACACAGTAAAATTATACTATTGGAAAACTGAGAAATTTACAACAATGATGGTGCTGGAGTGCCCTCCAGCGCCCTCTTACTCACATACACCAATTACAGATTTGTTTGCATTTTTGGCACCAACTAAAAAATATATAGCAAACAAGTCTTCACTGCATCGAAAAGGAAGCAAGTCCTCCATGGAGTTTAGACTTTAGAGTGAGAGATCTCTATTCTCTACGCGCAATGAACAGATAGAAGTTTCCGTGAATATATGTGAGTAACACGAATATGACATTTTCAAAATATCTTCCTAAACTTATTTAATTATTTTTGCAGGCACCTTTGGCGAAGCGACTTAGTCCAAGAACAACTAGGAAAGGGCCCTTACATTATGCACCTTGGACGGACCCAAAATCTACTCCTTGTGATCCGTTGACCGATGAGAAGATGCAAAGAATAGTTAACGAGCTTGTTCGTGTTGGCATATCTGAATTTGATGTTGGCAAGGCTGCTGAAGTTTGCTACGATGACCCTGTCAAAGTCAAAGTCCTGTTTGCTCTACCAAGTCATATGAGAAAATCTTATGTGTGTGGGTTCTTGCATCCACCTAGTTGAATCGTGTCTTTTGGAGATTACTTTCTCTAGTATCATGACTTTCTAACTGATTTTGAAGCTTATTTAATCACCGGGAAAACATCCACGTCACTAAGCAATACTTTGTAATCACTAAGCTAGTTTAGTTATTCAAGTTAGTCGAAAATAAACTTAAAGATACAAGACCAGTTCTACAACAATAAAGGATCAGTGACATCTGACAAGTGTGCCACTGATCCGTAACTTCTCTCAGGACATCATTCACTAAATACTGTAAAATCTCTAGCTTGAATTTGGGCGGGATCTTGTGAAAAACAAAAGTGTGCGAAAACACTTTCTTCAACTAGGTACAAAAAGATATCTGCAAAATTATGAACCGATGATTTTGTTGTTCGTACTTTTATTTTGTTGATGTAAATGTTGGGACATGTTTGTGTGTGACAACAGATCTAGCTTGTAATAGTTGAAACGTTATTTGTAATCAAGTTGTATTATTGATTTGTTAATTGCAAACGTTTAATATGATTTGATAGACATTTTAGAGTTAATTGTTTAAATGCTAAAAGATGTAAATCAAAGTAAAAGTTTGACTGAAAAAGTCAACTCGCGAAGTTGACCTGCGAAGTTCAGTTGAACTTCGCAGAGGCCCAACTTCGCAAGGCTGGGCCTGAACTTCGCAGAAGCCCAGGAAGGCTTGCGAAGTTCGGCAAACTCAAACTATAAATATTAATTAAACCCTAAACGTTTAATACTTTTGCCCATACGAATTTCCAGAGCTATTGTGCGAACTTAAGCATTCTAATCGACTAGGTATTGATAGAATAACGTATTGAATCGATACAAAGTCATATTTGATAATCCGAATCGCTAGTATATTGCGAAACAATCGTTCACTATCCGTGAACTTAGTATTGACGGATTCCGCACGTTAATACCTAAAGATAACCTCGTTATCGATCCTATACAAACGGACTTACAATTGGTATCAGAGCCTACGGCTAGATACGCGTAGGTTCGGGGTTATTCGGATAATAACGATTGATTTGGGTTTGATTGTACGTGGATTCTTGCGTAAAATCGATTAAAATCACTCTCTGGAAGTTTTTAGATTCGTAATCGACCGAAAACTTAGGGTTTAGTCGATTAGAAACCTAAAATTTTCGTTTTTGGGGTTTTTCAGCCGATTCTGCGAAGTTGGGGTTTTTGGCGAAGTTCAGTGATTTAGCGAAGTTCAGAAAGTTGCGAAGTTCAGTCTTTGCGAAGTTCAGTGATTTAGCGAAGTTCAGAAAGTTGCGAAGTTCAGTCTTTGCGAAGTTCAGATTTTGCGAAGTTAAGTTCGTGCGAAGTTCGTGAAAAATTCAGTTTTTTTTAAAAAAAAGTTTGCGTTTTTAAGTACCAAAGCTAGCCTAGATGTCTGATGTTAGTAAGTTGATTGAGATGGAACACGAAGTTGGTAAGGCTAGTGGACCACCTAAGTTACTCCGACTCTCAGACTATTATGGTTGGAAGGATAGGTTTGAGTCTTACTGTCATTTCCATGACATAAGCATATGGTTATGTATCAAGAGTGGTTACACCCCTCCAACTAACGTTGTGAATGGAGTGGTAGTTGAGATCACTTATGATAAAATGAGTGACAAAGAAACTAAGGCTTATGAGAAGGAATGTAAAGCTCTTCATGCTATCAGGATGAGCTTACCTAAGGACATCAATCATCAACTGAGATCTTTTCATACTGCTAAGGAGCTCTGGGAAGCTCTTGCGAAAAGAGGTGAAGGTAGTCCTCAGGTTATTGCTAGTAAGACCAATCTCCTTGAGAAGCAGTGGATGATGTTCAAAGCTTTTAAGGGAGAAGACCTCGAGGCTTATACTGAAAGATATTACCACTTGTTAAGTGAGCTGATCACACATAACATTGCCTATACTGATGCTAAAATTGTCAACAAATTTGTTGAAGGTTTACCAAAGAAATGGGAGATGTATGGAGTGATGTTGAAAGATAATGAGACTCGCTATTCTACCATGACCTTAGAGCAAGTCATTGACCGGCTAAAAGGTTATGATTTTGATAAGAAGACAAGAGACTCTGATTCTGATCAGGTTCAGGATCCAGGACTATATCATGGGAATGCCACTCTCAATCAGGCTACTTCTAGCTCGACCAAAGCTTTGTTGACTATTGGTGAAGCAGATGAAGATAGCGAGATTGTTACTGATGAACTGTGCTTAGTGTCTTCTTCCACAAGTGGTAGCACTCAAGCAAAACCTCCTGTCAAAGTAGCTCTCAAGACAGCTAAGGAATACACTAACATGCCAATGAGTGTTAAGACTGCTGAAGAACAATTGTCTATGTTGGCATCATTCATAGCTTGTTATGAAAACTACATTCAGGGAAAGATCACGGATCCTTCAAAATATGATGAGGATTATGATCAAATCGATCCAGAACATCTAGAGGAAATTGACCTTCAGTGGCAACTTGCTATGATTTCAAGAAGGGTTAAGAATTTTCTGAGAAAAACTGGAAAGAAAACAATAGGAGGAAAAGGTGGATTAGATATGTCCAAAGTAAAATGTTATAATTGCCAAAACAATGGACATTTTGCTAGGGATTGCCAAAGACCTAAAGCTGATAAAAACGCAAATCCAAAGAACGACACTTTAGCTTCTAAGGCTTTAGTTGTTGAACAGTTGGATGGATCCTTTGACTGGAGTGCTATGGCTGATCAAGCATTCATGGCTGAAATTGTGGATGAGGATAAGACAGTTGAAGCAACTGGGTATATGCCGACTGCTGAGGAATATCAAGTCAAGGTACCTGATATGACTGTTCCTCCGGCTAAAGATGATGTATATGATGCTGGATCAACTGAGGATCTAACTGCTGAGGACTTCGTGGCACACATGGCAGATGTTCAAACCGACAAGAAACGGGTATGTTTCGATTTTGCTACTATGATTGACGTATGCAATTTAGTTTCTAGTCTACAAGCTCAATTAGGTAGCTATGTAGATTCCCATAATGCCTTGAATAGGGAACTAGGAGAAGCTAAAAGTGATGTGCGTAGGCTAAGTAGCGATAAGGTTGATTTGAGTGATAGGATTCGGTTAGCTAACTTAGATAAGACCGCCCTTAGTGATACTGTTAAGGATCAAGCTGTGACTATAGATGGGTTATATCTAAATGTGGCTAACTTAAATCAAACCATTGCTGAAAAGGATAAGGAGTTGGCTGATCTTAAGTTGAAGATGGTTGAGCTTAATCGTAAATTTGAAGGTTTTAGAACTTCTTCTTTGACCTTAAATACTATAATTAGCTCACAACGTAGTCCTAAGGATGGGTATGGACTAGGATATGGTGAAGTACCCCCACCTTATAATGATAACTACAAACCTACTTCAACTGATGTGGAAATGTCTGATGTTTCCAAAGAACCAAAAGCGGAAATCCCACAGGTAACTGAGTTAGAAAAGCCTGTTGATAAAGACCTTAAGTCTAGTAAGGATGAAACCAAATTAGATGATAAGGTGATTAATAAACAGGAGAAACATTTAGTAACTCACGTTAATAGTGTTCCTCAAATGGGTAAAGAATCTAAGTCTAGAAAGCAAAGATCTTGTTTTAAGTGTCATCAAAAAGGACACGTAGCTTCTTGTTGTCCAAATAAGAAACTAGAAACAGGTCTAGGACAGGTTAACAATATTGTGACTCCTGTAGCTTTTAAGACTAATGTGGACAGGTTAAATGCTAAACTAGGGTTGGGAAGTAAATCTATTGTTAAACCTGTAAACATTTTAAAGAGGGACAGAACACACAGTGTGTCTCCACCTAAATCTAAACGGATCTTAACTCCTAATGCTAATGTTTCATTTCAATCTAAGGATAAAGTACCGTCTAGGTTTCAAACACCAAGTAGAGGCCATAGTCGTAATGAAAATGGCACTACTTCTCGCTCTCAAGGGATGAATTTTGAATATGATTATAAGAACCATGAGTCTAAATCCCAAGGTTATGAATCAAGGAGATTTACCTCCAAGTCTCCAAGTCGACCCAAGACCACTATTCATCCACAACCTTATGTTCCCGTTAAAGTAGCCAAGGTTCCTGATGGAAATGTCTATGGTTACTTTAAAGAAACTAAGATTGTCGATGGTGAGGGACATACCAAGACCGTTATGGCTTGGGTCCCTCTTACGAACTAATTGTGTACTAATGTCATGTGCAGGAGCCTACTGTGAACAAGACAAGCTGGTGGTATGTAGACAGTGGATGCTCAAGACACATGACAGGGGATAGAAGTCTTCTTCAAGACTTCAAGGGTGGATTGAAACAGCGTGTAAATTTTGCTGGAGATAAAGGAGGGATGATAACTGGGAAGGGAAAAGTTTCTAATGGAGCTTTGACTCTAGAGGATGTGAACTATGTTGAGCAACTAGTTCATAACCTAGTGAGTGTTTCCCAATGTTGTGATAGAGGTCATCCAGTTCATTTTAATGAAAAGGAGGCCTTAATCTTGAAGCCAGGGTTTAAAGTTCCTGAAGAATGGATATTAATGAGGGCACCAAGGAAGAAGGATATCTATGCTATCAACATGGGTGCTCCAGTTTCTTCAATGGCATCTACATGTCTTTTGTCCAAGGCTTCAGAAACCGACTCTTTACTATGGCATAGGAGAATGGCACACTTAAACTTTCGAAAAATGAATTATATAACCAAGAATGGGTTAGTAGAGGGAGTGCCAAAACAGAGTTTTAGGTTGGAAGACAGGTGTGTATCTTGTATGAAAGGAAAACAACACAAGAAACCACACAAGTCCAAGACAATAAACTCTATCACCTCGCCATTTGATTTGCTCCACATGGATCTCTTCGGCCCAATAAGCAAAAGAAGTCTAGGTGGGAAATGGTACTGTTTAGTCATCACCGACGATTTTTCTAGATTCTCATGGGTATTCTTTTTAGGATCTAAGGATGAAACCCCCGGAATACTTATGCAATTCCTAGATCAAATTGAGAATGTCTATAAAACGAGAGTAAAGAGACTTCGTAGTGATAACGGTACAGAATTTAAGAACTCGACATTCAATGTTTACTGTTTGTCCAAGGGTATTGAACATCAATTCAGTGCACCATATGAGCCTCAACAGAATGGTGTAGCTGAAAGGAAGAACAGAACATTGATCGAAGCCGCAAGAACTATGCTTGCAGACTCAAAGCTTCCTGTCATCTTTTGGGCAGAAGCAGTGAGTACAGCATGTCATGTTTTGAATAGGGTTCTGACTGTTAAGAAGCATAACAAGACTTGTTATGAACTTTTGAACAAGAAGAAACCAAATTTGAAAGGCTTTGAACCATTTGGTGTGTCTTGTACATTGTTGAAGACTCAACATCAATCTAAATTTGGAGAGAAAGCTGACGAAGGATATTTCCTAGGTTATGTGCCAAATTCTCCAAATAAACGAGTTTTCAACAAAGTCACAGGTCGTGTGGAAATAGTTTATAACATTGAAGTTACGAGCTATACACATGATAATCATAAGGGACTAGATTGGCAGTTTGATTATTCAGATCTTTTTCAATCCTTTAAAGTTCCTGTGAGTGACCACACGGTTGATCCCGACATTCCAGATCATGCATTGACCGATGATGAAGATACACCTCCAAGATCAAAACTCAATGCAGATAGGGATGTTGAGGAAGTGGAGGATGATTCGAGTTCAGATGATTCATCTCCTGAATCACCCAAAACTCCTCCAAAGACTCCTACTTACTATGTAGATCCTGCGTTTCTTGAATATCAACAAAGGGTTCTTAAAGGAGTATTTCTTCCCTCCAGATCCTCTACAGGAGATTTCATGTTTGATAGAGATAATGAGGATGTGGAAGAAATTGCTACTAACTTGGGTGATAATTTAAGAAGTGAACCGGTTAGTGTTTCAAGAGCTACGAAAGATCACCCCCCTTCAAATATTATTGGTGATCCTCAGGCTTCTGTTCAAACTAGAGGAAGTGTTAGTAAAATCTCAGAGTTTACCGATTCACATCAAGCCAATTTCCGTGAAAGTGAAGCTCATCAGTGCATGTATTCGTGCTTTATCTCTCAAGTAGAGCCAAAGAATGTTCAAATGGCTTTGAAAGATAATTCATGGGTTGAGGCGATGCAAGAAGAGCTATTTCAATTCAAGAAATTGAAGGTATGGCAGTTGGTTGATCTACCAAAGGGAGAATATCCGATTGGTACTAGATGGGTGTTTAAGTGCAAACGAGATGATCGAGGAGTGATCGTTCGCAATAAAGCTCGTTTAGTTGTTCAAGGATTCAATCAACAGGAGGGTATCGATTACAACGAAGTGTTTGCACCTGTGGCACGACTAGAAGCAATAAGGATGTTTTTGGCATTTGCTACATTCAAAGAGATCAAGGTATTTCAGTTGGATGTCAAATGTGCCTTTTTGTATGGAGATGTCAAAGAAAAGGTGTATGTTTCACAACCTCCAGGGTTTTCTGATCCACACTATCCTGATAGAGTATATCGTCTAGATAAGGCTCTATATGGATTGCATCAGGCACCAAGGGCTTGGTATGAAACACTATCTACTTATCTACTCGAAAATGGATATTCTAGAGGAAAAATAGATAGTACACTTTTTGTGAAATGGAAGAATGACGACTTTCTGCTTGTTCAAGTTTATGTGGATGATATCATCTTTGGATCTTCGGATGAAAAGATGTGCATAGAATTTGAGCAAGTGATGAGGAAAAAGTTCGAGATGTCTGCAATGGGAGAGTTGACGTTTTTCTTGGGGTTGCAAGTTGATCAAAAGAAAGACGGGTTCTTTATTCATCAGTCTAAATACACACATGAGCTATTAGAGAAATTCAAGATGGATAATACAAGGATTTACAAGACTCCTATTCAAGAAGGTCATGGACTTGGTCCGGATACATCCAGTGATCAAGATGTAGATCCTACTCTTTATAGGGCTATTATCGGATCACTAATGTATCTAACTGCATCCAGGCCGGATATTATGTTTGCAGTGTGTATCTGCGCACGATATCAAGCCAATCCTAAGGAATCTCACATGCAAGCTGTAAAACGGATTCTTCGTTATCTTAAAGGGAAACCTAAGCTGGGACTTTGGTATCCGATTGGGGGAGACTTGGATCTTATGGCTTACACAGATTCAGATTATGGAGGATGCAACTTAAATAGAAAGTCGACGAGCGGTGGATGTCAATTTTTGGGAACTCGTTTAGTATCTTGGCAGTGTAAGAAGCAAACCTCAGTAGCCATTTCTACATGTGAAGCTGAGTATGTTGCAGCTGGGAGTTGTGTATCTCAAGTTCTTTGGATACAACAACAACTGCGAGACTATGGTCTTAATTACACAAATACTCCCGTCATGATTGACAATGAGTCCACGATCTCGATTACAAACAATCCGGTGAAACATAGTAAGACGAAACACATCGAGATTCGTCATCATTTTATAAGGGATTGTGCGGAGAAAAAGCTTATACAGTTAGTCAAGGTCCCCTCAACTGATAACTTGGCAGACTTGTATACTAAGGCTTTCAACAGGACGCGGTTTGAGACATTGATTCAAAGGAACGGCATGCAAAATCCGGAATAACGCGTCTTCCAAAGGTCTTTTTGTTTAAGTACTTTTATTTTTGTTTTGTTTTCTTTTTCTAGTTCTATGTGTTAAAAAAAAAAAAAATAAAAAAAAAAAAAAAAATAAAAAAAAATAAAAAATAATAAAAAAAAATGAGGGGGACGTATGGCATTAATTTGCTTGTTACCTGCGGGGAATCGCCTCCAATAAAAGAACAACTGTAGTTCTTTTAGAAATTTGTTTGAGTTTTAACTGTAAAAACTCGGGAGATGATAGTAAATTAGGGGAGTAAGCATAACAATAATAATCTTTAAGTTCTAGGATCGAGTTGAAATTTTTGGTAAGTTGTTATTTCTAACCTCTTATCGGGTCTGTTATTGATCTCGGTTTACCGATAGAACTTTACGAATCCCAATAACGGGTCAAGGAATGATAGCTTGCTAGAAGTCGTTAGTAAGTTTCTATAAGTCTTACTAGAATTAATTCTTTAACTTAGTAAACAGCTTATATTTATCTTGTTATGCACCTATATCCACTGATAATAACATGTGATATTTTAAAAAAAAAAAGGTACTACAAGTCTAGATAGCTTCATCATATGATGTATCGGTACGCAAAGTATTCTTAGATTTTTGAGCATTTAAGAAGCAATAACATGATGTGACTATATCTTTTGTGGTTAACTTTATAATGTATGACACAACGTCTTAATTGATTGAATGATAGTACTGCTATACACTGTTATCAAAAATCTAAATTTAAAGAGTAAAGGCAAATGGTAATGGTTATTAATGAAATTAAGGGTGACGATTGTTGTAGTATCTACAGACCAGGAGCCACTAATTTCATTAATAGTCCCAAACTAGTTTACTCATACTAAGGGCGACGATTGTTGTAGTATCTACAGACCAGAAGCCACTAGTATCTTTAAATGATGTTTGGTATTTGTCATAAACTCAAAGCAAAGTCAAGTGTATGTTATAAAATAACCGCTACCTTGAAAATTTTAATAGATGCAGTGTTTTAGTTTTACTTGAAATTCTTCAGTATATTATATTGGGGAACATATTGGATATAGTTCACAACTAATAATAATAAGGTTTGCTCATTAATCTAGGTTTAATTTGTTTATGTGGATCATTATACCGATAATCGTCTTGAACTATCAAAGAGACACTTGGATCGTTCACTTATGTGAATAATTAGGTCCAAATATATGTAAAGATATTTTTGCTATAAAAGAGTTATGTCACGTGGATAAAGGTAAAATAAGATATAATTTTATAAATATGAGCTTTTCACTAGTGAAGACATAATTCTATGAGATTTATATGAAATTTTACTAGCAATTTGTCTTAGACTTAACGTAAGCTAATTAATAAATGCTTATTCTTCCTAATATGATCCCGAAGCAGTTGAAATTCTATCTAGGTTAAGATTCGTTTTATTTAGATTAAGTTGGTTTATTTATTTTTCGCATTTGTAATTTTTGTTTATAAATAAAGTTCAATTTTATTTTTATGTGTCGTGTTTTATACCTTTGGTAGCACTTTATTCTATCTTTAATCGTTCCGGAATCATTGAATGTGACAAATACGTCTTGGGAAATTAAAATTTTGACTTGTGTAAAATTATTACCGTTCAATTTATTTTTAAAGTTAAATTCGCGAAGTTGGTCAAATCCTGCGAAGTTGACCAGTCAAACTTTGTGAATTAGACTTAGACTATAAAAGGAACAAGTCAACGAGTCAAACCCCTCACTTTTCCCAAAAACCTGCGAAGTTCACTTAAACATCGCAAAGCTCTCTCGACGGCGAAGTTCAAACGAACTTGATTTGCTCGATTTTTACGAAATTCACGAAAGAGGAAGGATTTTTCACTCCGATAGTTTTATTCCACTTTCGATCGTGATCATTTTGAGGTATGTTTCACAAGATTTCACCGTGTAATTTGCTCGTAATCGCAAGTTCTTTATTTTTCAAAGGTTTCGGTTTGGTTTCCATCGATTTTGAACAAATTAATGAATTCAAAACTGAAATGATCATTGTTTATGCTTAATCGCGGGTCTGTGAACGTGTTAGAAGCATTAGATTACTTAAAACATGCTTAGATCTTCGATTTTGAAATTCAAAATTGGAACAGTCGCGATTTGCGAAGTTCAAGTTGAACTTCGCAGCACCAACTTCGCGATCCGTTTTTGCGGAGTTCATTTTGAACCGGTTCAACTTCATGAACCCCCTTAACTCCGTGACCCTTTGACCTTATGCGGAGTTTGACCTGGTTTGACCACATGCGAAGTTGAGCTAAACTTCGCAGTGTAATGCGAAGTTCAGATAAACTTCGCACAAACAGTAAACTTCGCGTTGACTGTTGTTGATCAGAGCGAATTTTTAATATTTTTGACTTTTAAGTTGACTTTGGTTGACGATTTTGACTCGAGAATTTAGTTTAGACTTAGTTTAACCTATGTTAATAAAGTTTACATAAAATTTTCGATTTTATAACTTGTTTTTGATTTGCGGACTTTTTAAGTTACAAATAAATTACAAGTTACTAGAATTTAAAGTGTTAGAACTTACGGACGTTAAGTTATAAGTTAATACATGTTAGTTATTCCATAATGAGTTATTAATATCGAAAGTCTTCCGATTCATTGCGTAATCGAGCGGCGTGTCCTGATTTAATTATCAGCGGTATTATAACTTATAAATTATTAAACTTTGAATTTGTCAATATCGAAAGTCTTCCGACTCATAGTGTAGTCGAGCGGCGTGTCCCGTAACTTTTAGTTTCGGCGGTATTACAATTCAAGTTTAAACCTTTATAACGAACTTTGATATAATTTATAATTGAACAATAAAGTTTATACTTTTAGGTTCAATTAAGTTTACTAAATTAAGTTAGTTGTTAATAGTGAATTAGACGTTTGATGATCTTAAGGTCATAATACGTAGAAATTCAAGTTAACTTATGTTCGTTTATCTCTTATTTGTTGTTGTTTACAGATATGGCTGCTGCAAGACCGTTTGTTCCAGAGCACAACATTTATGTCAATCTTGACGTAAATGAAGTAGGAGGAGAAAGAGTGCAGCAGATGAAAGCATTTCTAGCTCGATCTAGAGTTAGTTTTGCTGTCTCTGAGAATCCTGCACTGAATTTGGCGGTTCTCACTGACTTTTGGACCGACATTGTATATGACGAGTCAGTCAACCCTCCTGTCATCCGCGCAACCGTGAATAATCGTCCGGTTGTATTCTCAAGAGAAACGGTACGAGAGGTTCTCCAACTTGGAGATGCTGCTCAGGAAAACGGACCCCAAGTTTTCCCGAATAGGTTTATATGGGGTGCTGCACGCAGGATAGGATATTCTGGACCCTCCAGAGGCCAACAGTTTGTCAAGTCATTTTTGATGGGCTAGTGGAGATTCTTGTTTCACGTTATCGTGAAAGTTTTTGCAAACAAGAAGTCTGGATTTGATGATGCGAGTCCAGAGTTGATGTCTATGCTACTATCCTTGGTTTACAACAAGCCATACAACTTCAGTGGCTACATTTTTGATTCATTTGTGGGACAAGTGACTAGGCAAACCAGGAGTGCACCGTTTTTGATATATCCTAGATTCACGATGCTTCTGATTCGACACTCTATTCCTGATCTAGCAGTTCAGGGCAACAAAACAGTGGCCCGTATGACTGTTCGAGGATATGGGTCGATGTGGCTTCATTCTGTTAAGAAGCAAGAGATTCCCAGGCCACCAGATGTTGATCTTTTTGGTGCTGTAGTTGATGCTGCATATGTACCTCTGCCTAATCATGGGTGGATGGATACTGTGGAGGCTCAGGCAGCTGCTGAAGCTGCTGGTGATCAAGAGGATCTCCCAGAACAACCTCAACCACAACAACAACAGCCGCAACAACAACCACAGCAAGCACCGCAACCTGCAGCTGACGCTCAGGTTTTAATAAATGAAGTACTGAACCAGGAATCCATTCCTGAGGTTCGTGAAGTTCTTCTTCATGAAGTACTGGTGCGTAATGATGATGAGAATGATCCTGATCTTCAAGAGATTGAAGGATTTAAGGTATAACTCTCATTTTATCACAAACTTGGCATATTTAAGCATATATCACTTATTAATTCTAGTTCAAAGTTTTCATTAATACAAGTATTAACTGTATCCCGCTATAGTCGGTTAATATATGTAAGATGATTATCTTTGGGTACGAATTGAGTTAAAACATTGTCTTTTGCATGTTTGAACTTAATATTTGTGATTATTTCTTGAACAGGATTCTGAGACTGTTGTCCCAGAGGTCGTTCGATCTGAGGGAACAAGTTCTCAACCTCCTGTTGCTGCTACTGCTCCGTCAGGTCCTCCGAGACGAGAGGGATTAGTAGATTCTGATTCGAGTTCCACTGAGTCTGATAGTGCTCGGTTGGTTACTCGTGAAGATAGAAGGAAGGGCAAGCGTCCGCTTGCTGAAGCTCCTAAGAATACGCGTTCAGTGCGTGTTAGGACTTCTGTTCCTGCTTTATCTTTTGGTGGAATGGCAGTTTCGAATGCTCCACAACAACCTGTGCCGAGAAGGACAAGGCAACAAACAGCCGCTTCTCGCCCTGTGCCACAAGAAGCACAGAGGCCACCACCAGCAGCTCAGCGTGCGACTGCACAGCCTTCTGCGACCTCCGAGAAGGTTAGAGAATTCTGTGTAGTTAACATTGACTTTTCGCTGGTTTTACATATACTTAGAGAGTATTTGAGATGGCTTGAGCTATGACAAGTACTAATTTTGTATACTTTTTAGGAGATGCCTTTTCGTTCCTTGGGTAGAGCGACGAGAGAAGCTAGACTGGCTGCCCGAAAGCTCACAGAAGCTATTGGTGTAGTTAGTACCGAGCAAAGAAAGCTTCATGAAGATTTGCTGTCATCTACACGAGACCAAGGCTCTTTTGATCCTTCTGCTCCAATGGATATCCCTAGAGAGGTCGCCAAATTGCAGGCACAAAGTTATTTGCTTGCTGGTGCCTTTGAGAGTCAGGCTGCTACTTTGTTGGATGTGCTAAAAGTTCAAAACGAACTGCTTGATATGACTCGAACTCTAGATGAGCGATTTGACCGAATGGAACGTTTGATTGTTCGTTGGGTTCCGGCCGAGTCGTCTCAGGGGGAGATCAGGCAGTACATCAATGAGTGCAGAGCAGCTGAGGAGCTGAGGGAGGAGGACAGGAGAGAAAAAGAAAAGGAAAAGAATAAAGACGATGATCCCACAGCTGATAAAGCGCCTGCTAGTGAGCCGACTGGTCCGTCAACGACTAGTGAGCCTGCTAGAGTTCAGGGGGAGTCTACAGATGTTGAAGGAAGTGGTGAAGGTGGTAGTGGTACTGGTACTGCTGAAGCTGGTACGAAAACCACTTAGTTCACTTAGATTATTTTTGAGAATGTTGTGTAATGTTAAACTTTATGTACATTTGATTAGTTTTAGATTGTAATAACTTTTAAAGATTAATGATGTAAATTAAGTTTAAATATTTAATGATATAAGATTTTGACTTAAGATTTTCAATGATAAGTTAAAATGATATAAGATTACTAAATATGATTTAGACTTGAGATCTATTTGACAAGTGAAAATCATATTTGAGTAATTAATGCAATTGAGATAAATAAAGAAATTCTTAGATTGATTCAGGGAAATCAATGAAAGAATTTATATTGTTTGTCTAATTTGTATTAGTTAAATTGGTTACAGAAAAGAATGTCGAAAGTGATACAGATTCAGAGATTCCAGATGAACCAGAAGATGAGGTAGATTATGAACTTGAAGAGGGAGAGTTCAAGATACCTGATGATTGGATGCCAGATGATTGGACTTCTGTTCCTGTGGTTGAGACAGATAAAGTTGTAGATCCTGATTCTCATGTGGATGAACATTTTATGGATCCTGTTGCCACAGAGTTTGTTATTGAAACAGCAGCTGGAGAAAGAGTTGATCTTGACAAAGACTCAACTGATTCTGAAGCTGACCCAGAAGGACCAATTAGCAAAAGAGATAAATGGTTCAGGAAACCTGAGAAAGAGAAGGAGAAGCAGGTTGGAATATCTGAAGTTGATATAACTGGAAATCGAATTCCCAGAAGAGGTATTCTAGGATGGTACTATGATTCAGACTTGAAGCTGTTCGCAATCAAGAGATATGACGGCGTTCAGTATTTTGCAAGGAATTACAAAGTCTTCAATTCTCTATCAAGATATGATGTGAGAGACTTGGCTGGATTAGAGATGAATAATCCAAGTGGAGATGAGTATGCTAAATATATTCAAAGGATTATTAGATCTGCTGTTTGGTCAGGAAAATCTGACTTGATTAAGCCAAGGAAGGGAAGAACTCACAAGACTGATCAGATTAGTGAGAGAACAGGAAGACGAAGGAGAATCAAGGTATATCCAGAAGTCAAGTGCATTAAACAAATTCCTATCAAGAAAATGCCACAAGATATACTTGGCAAGTTGAAACGATGGGAAGTTGATTGTGTGACTGGTGAAGCTGTCATGATTGAAGCTGATGATGAAGTTGAGAATGAAGAAAAGATTATCTTGACAGTTTATGATCGCAGGCATCTAATGAATCTATCAAAGAATGACTTGATCAAATTAGATGAGATCAAGATAGTTTCTAATGAAGGATGGAGAGATGCAGCTAGATATTATCAGTCAATGGTCACAAAATGCATAAGACTGGGAATACATTTTGAGAGTGCGCTATACAAAGAATGATCAAAGACAACTTGAAGATTTTTGACTTTTGACGCTAGAGCTATTGTCAAGGGGGAGTCTGTTGGGACATGTTTGTGTGTGACAACAGATCTAGCTTGTAATAGTTGAAACGTTATTTGTAATCAAGTTGTATTATTGATTTGTTAATTGCAAACGTTTAATATGATTTGATAGACATTTTAGAGTTAATTGTTTAAATGCTAAAAGATGTAAATCAAAGTAAAAGTTTGACTGAAAAAGTCAACTCGCGAAGTTGACCTGCGAAGTTCAGTTGAACTTCGCAGAGGCCCAACTTCGCAAGGCTGGGCCTGAACTTCGCAGAAGCCCAGGAAGGCTTGCGAAGTTCGGCAAACTCAAACTATAAATATTAATTAAACCCTAAACGTTTAATACTTTTGCCCATACGAATTTCCAGAGCTATTGTGCGAACTTAAGCATTCTAATCGACTAGGTATTGATAGAATAACGTATTGAATCGATACAAAGTCATATTTGATAATCCGAATCGCTAGTATATTGCGAAACAATCGTTCACTATCCGTGAACTTAGTATTGACGGATTCCGCACGTTAATACCTAAAGATAACCTCGTTATCGATCCTATACAAACGGACTTACAGTAAAATTATGTATGTAGCATTTAAGATTGACATTATTGGGTAAACGAGGGGATGCCACTGTTGTAAGAATTTAAGTATTTAACCCTTCAATCAAGCATTAAATCTGCATTTGTTGTTTAATCACAAATTTCTTATAATCTGAACGACAATTCGATGAATTTAAGATTGAGCTTATCGGGAAAATTATAAGACTCTTGTTCTCGAGAGAAGTATAATAGGATTGATGGTAGAGTGTTGATCGATAACAAACACAAATATATTTAATTGAATGTAATAGTATAAAGATAAGTGTATAATTTCGTTATAACAACTGTTTATTTTATTATGAAAATTTAATTATTTTGACAAAAATAATGGAGTATATACTAAAAATGTAATTCTACAAAATAAAGTTCAAATGACTAGATAAATTTTTGTGAGAATGGGAAAACAAATAAGAATGCACCATGTGTTATCAAACCATCTTTTCTCATATTTTTAAAACTTAAATATCCCTCTCTAACGGTAAGTCAAAAAATCACAAAAATTGCACCATAAAAATCAGCGTTTTATTTTACTTCGATTAAAGATGAGACGAGGTATACCTTCGACAAACTTTTTTTTTCTTCATTTTTGCGGTGGGTTTTGAAAATAACTAACACATGTGTTACCAGCGAGTAACATATGTGATACCACCGAGTTCCACATGTGTTACTAATTTTGTAAATTGTGTTACTAATTCTGTACAATTTGTACAGCTAAAAAACGAAGTCGTCGAAAGTATATGTTGTGATATGACAAATTAAATAGAAAAAAATGTTGACTTTTATGGTGTAATTTTTTAAAAATTTTGAATTACCATTTATGAGATATTTGATTTATAAAAACGTAGAAGAAAATAAGTTAGATGACATAGGGGTGTTCATGGACGGGTAACTGGGGACTCGGTTACCGGAGTCCCGGTTCGACATAATTTTGAACCTAGACCGAAAAATTCGGTCAACCGATTTTGCAGTTCGGTTAATCGGTTAACCAAATTAACCGTTTATTACTTGAAACTTATTTAAAAAGTAATCAATAACACACAAATATATGTTCATTATTGAGTGTTCACTAATTTTAAAATATTTTGACGATAAATGTTTCAAACGATAAAAATTTTACTCTATATAATTGTATATTTATGTTATACGTACGCTAATCTTTGAATATAATTAGAACTAAGTAGCAATAATTATAATATTAAATTAAAACTAAGCTAGTAAATTATATTAAATTGAATGGAAAAGAAATATAAATGATTTCTCATCAAATTACAAGTGTGTATATCTATATATAAATATATTATATACACTATATATATATATATATATATAAATATATTATAAGGTATATTTAAACTTTTCTGTTTTTTGGTTAACCATTTATCACGTCTATTTCAAAAACATGAACCGAAACTGAAAAATCGAAAAAATTCTGGTTCGGTTAAGCGAAACTTAAAAATGAAAAAAACTCGGTTCGATTAACCTTAAATCGATTCAATGCAACCGATTTTCAGTTCGATTTTCTAGTTTCGGACTATATTGAACACCCTCCTAAATGACACATCCTTAATTAATCAATTCTTATCAAAAAATTTATTTCATTTAAACCTCACTTGAACACGTATAAAATACGGAGTAACTTTGACCATTGGTCGTCTGCGGCCTCTCTTCCTCCCGCCAACGCCAACGCAACCACCACCGTCGATATTACAATCACATTCTCTATATTATTAAAAGAATAAATATATAAGTATAAATATAAATATAATATTTAGAATGGAAATGGAAATGGAAATCGATGAAGGAAACAACGGCTGCAACGGAATCAAACCCTTGACTCTTGACTGGGACCACCTGTTAGACTCCGGCGACGACGATCGTCCACCGGAAATTATCATTCCATCAATAAAAAAACCGGTGGATGACAGCGGCGGTAGTACTGAAGCCGACACACTCGAAACCCAAGAACCGGATATTGAACTAATGATGAAAACTGACCGCGAAATCAACGAGTTTATTTCCAGACAAAAATATAAATTGGATAATTCGTCGATTAAGTTGCCTGATAGAGGGCGAGAAGCTTAAAGCAACTCTCAAGCGATATGTAGCCGAACTGGAACGATGAAATAAAGCTAAATTGCATAAGGTTTGTGCTTTGTTTTGCCGTAATTTATATCCATCTTATGAAAGCTAAATATGTTAGATTAGATTGATCTATTCACTTAATGTAATGTTTTTATTGTATAAGGTTAACAAACAAAGATTTAGTAGACATACCAAGACACATCCATGTTCACAACCATTGTCATTAAGGATAGCAAGAAGCACATAGCTAATCTACGAAATTTAGATATATAAGTATTACAAAAGAAGTTCTCACTGCAATGAAAAGGAAGCAAATCCTCCACGAAGTTTAGAGCGAGAGATCTCTAAGCGAAATGAACAACGATCAAAGTTTCTGTCAATGTATATACGAGTAATAGGAAAATGATAATTTTCGAAATTACTAAACTGATTTTGTTATCTTTGTAGGCACCTTTTGCAAAGCGGAGCCTTAGTCCAAGAAAAACTATGAAAGGGTCCTTACAATATGCACCTTGGACGAATCCAAAATCTACTCCTTGTGATCCGTTGACCGATGAGAAGATGCAAAGAATCGTTAATGAGCTTGTTCGTGTTGGCGTATCTGAAATTGATGTTGGCAAGGCTGCTGAAGTTTGCTACAATGAACCTGTCAAAGTCAAAGTCCTGTTTGCTCTACCAAGTCATATGAGAAAATCTTATGTGTGTAGGTTCTTGCATCCACGTAGTTGAATCATGTCTTTTGGAGCTTACATTCTCTAGTATCACGAATTTCTAACTGATTTTAAGTTGGTATGTTAGCATACTATAGGTTTTTTCCGTAAGATGTTAACTGAAAGTATCCTCTAACATTATTGCGGTATTATATAAGTAAAACATTTTGGGGTGGCGTATATATGTTTGCTATCATCTTTATGCATGCATCTGGGGCTAGACCGTATTCTGTAATGTGGAGTCAAAAGAGGCTGATAAGGTTGACATCGCTTTTGAGGGTTTTTTTTTTATAACATGAGCACTCTTACTTTTTGCGTTGTTGATTACTTGATCCTTTGTGTCCAGGTTAATTTGATTTCATGTTTTGTTTTCCTTTGTTTATTTTCCCTTCATTTACCATTTTGAAACGGATTATACATATAGTTATAAATTAGGTGAATTTTGTCCTTAAATTGTTTATATTAATTTGTATTAAAATTAAAATCCAAAATTGATACTTATGATTGTACCATAATAAACACTTTGACCAACATTGACCCATAGATATCACCTAAAATATAGTCCAAAACCCTTGTACATATTTCACTCGAAATATGGAATCGCCTTATATTTATATATGTAAGTCTTTGTCGATCCCTCTCTACGATCAGTAACATGAGTATCAATTTTATTTTTTCCAGGCATACTTCCAAATCTCATGATCTTGGAGTATACATGACTAGGCGATCTCATAAAAGTGGTCACTCAATTCACTCAAAGTGTATCGGGTTTCCTATCAATCTAGAACAATTGAAATCGCTCAGTCTGCCAGTCATGAAGCACTCGTCGTCATAGGCTTGGTCGAGAATTAAATCTCCACCACTTAGGATGAGGACGGTGCTAATTATCCCAAGATATTCATGAGGGTATGGATAGTGGTGATTTTTTGTAACACCCATTTCTTAGGTCTAGTAGTATTTTTATATTTTCTGACTTAGAATTATTAGTTAATTTGTCATAAAATAGTGTTGTGTTATTTGAAAATAATTAAGAAATGAGTCAAATAATTTATTGTGACTAGTAAATTATTAATTGGTTTAAATTAATATAGTTGACTGTAAAATAAAATAGTTTCCCCCGCAAATGGTTTTTAAGTTCCAGATAATAGATCTAAAAGGGAACAAAACTAGTACACATATTATCTAATATATGTGTTTAATACGTATGAAACCTTCAAAATTATTCCAGAGAGATCGAGTGAGCGAGAAAGAAAGATTGAAACCCTAAACTAACCAAAATCATCATCAATCTTTACTTTTCTTGTGAAATCAACTTCTCTTTTCTTCCTGTGATGTACGGTCGGACTAGAGCAACCACGGGAACGATTTGCAAAGTTTCAAAACAAGTCTTGGAGTGAAATTGAAGCTAAGAAATTTTAAATTAAGCTTCAAAAACATGATTGAATCATCCTATCATCGTTATAAACAACTTGTAAGTGTTAATTCTTTGATTTTCATAAACCTAGAAAATGGGTTTTTGGGCAAATGATTAAATTAGGGTGATTAATATGAAATTGAGGCTTGTAATGATCATATAATTACTAGTTAATGATTGTTCCATGATTATAAGTGAAACCCTAAGCTAGAAATGATAAGATTAAATGAGGATTATGAAGAAAGTCATGGGCTTAGTTGATTATTCATGAATTAAAGCTTGTAATCATGTTAGAATTGTTAGTTGATATTTGAATCATGATTATAAGCTAAGCTCTAATCTAGAATTGATGAATTTGATATATGTTCATGAAGAAAGTCAGGAACTTAATATGTATTTTAAGAACTAAAGCTCTTAAGCTTAAGTTAATGATATGTAGTTGTTAATAGTTGTTAATAATCATATTATAGTTGATTAATGATGATGAGATGTGATTAAGTTGATGGAATCACCTATATCATATTTTGATACAATTGAGTAAATTATGAATGAAAGTTTTAAGCTTGTGTTAGTGGTATATAATTGATAATTGTTGTTAATATGATTCTAAGTATCGAACTTAGTTACTTGTGAAATAGTATGGTAATTAATTACCACTTGATTATTGATAATAGTTGATATCAAGTATTGAGATAATGGTGTACTCATAAAATGAGTTGTTATAACTTGGTCATTATTTGTAGTTTGATATAATTAAATTAAATGAGTTATGTGTTATGGATTACTTACTAACTCATTATTTATATTGTATTCTCAGATATGGAGAAAGACTCAGTGATATTAGACTACTGAGCAGAGCCTGAGGTATCGGTGAGTGAATCTATAAACCTTAGTGTAGTTGTAACAGGTTTTGTTACAACGAGTAAACGTATTATTATTGATTTAGTTGCCCTGATTATTATGGTCTAATAATAATAATACTGTTGATAGACTGTTAGTCTGATAAGATACCATGATGAGTATGTGAATACGTGATCACTTGATGTATTACCTTTGTGCATTGTTGATTCAGAGGCCAGCATTGGGCTGGGCTTGGGTTGCTATTGTTTGGACGACACAGGGTCTCAGTACAAGTATTATTGTCGTAGCCTGGGTTGTTTGGGTTATAGCACCAAGTATTCGGTTAAACCTCTGTATGATCCTGCAATTGGTTTTTAAGTGTTCTTTGAGAAGGTTGCCTCAGGAACCACCGGTCCTCTTTGACTCCAGTTATATTTGATAAACAGATGTGTTGTGTGTTTATGGTTATTTGTTGTACACAAAGTTGTTATACTAAGTTGGGCTTTTATTTATTGATTTACTCACTTAGCGTTGTGCTAATCCCACTATTCTACTTCCTGCAGGTCATGGTTTTTCATATATTGTGGGTTGGGCAGGATGCTTTGAAATATGATGGAGTGTTTGACAGGCCAATTACTCTGATGTTATTTTGATAACTAATCACATGTTTTGAATTATATAACACCTATGTTGTAGTATTTTGGTTTGAAGAAAACTAAACTATTGTGTATCATATGTGGAAAAAGCTTATAAACATTTTAAAGTATTGTATAGTAATAATATATGTTTTAAATCGACGCTTCTGAATATAAATTATTATTGTAATAGTTTAATAAATGATGGGTGTTATATTTTTGGTTGTAACGGTTGCTTATCTTAGGCATCCTAAGATCATGAAAAACTTATTTGTAGAATGGAGATGATAGCTACTCGTCTTCTATCAGATCTTTCTTTGAACGGTTGATACTTTGAAGCACTTAGCTTTATTTTATTTTATTTTTCTTTTCTTTCTTTTTTTTTTCTTTTTATTCTTCAGAATTTCTTTGCTAGAGAACTTCCAAGGATATTTTTGCTTTTCTTTCGGATCATCGATACTAAAAATGAGTATCAGAAGGGTTTTGGGCTTGAAAGATTTTTGAAAAGTGGGTTAATTCTTAGGTAATGTCAAGGTCATCTAATTGCACCCATACTGCGTACGGTACTCACCAATGTGGTCTTGAAGCGTATGTCAGGAGCAAGTTCTAATTCAGAGATGCTAGCATCGGCACACACAAGAAATGAACAATGCAACATTTAAGATGAATGCTTTTAAAGCTCAAGATTCCTCACTGCAAATAGGGTTGTATGTGCTTAACCATGTCCCTTTTAGATTATCAATTCCTATTTAAGAAATTTCTACCTTAATTTCCCTAGTATTTCAGAATAACTGACTCATATTAGAAATGGTTCCTCCTAAAAGATATTATAACTCAAAAATAGTAGAGTTAATCGAGTGATTTAGCTCATTCTTTATTATTTTAGTTTAAAATTTTTGAAAAAGTTTGGAAATTTTGAGAAACATTTTTATGAGTTGAGCTATATTGGATATAAAAGTCTTAAACATCCCATCTAAAGTATTCTATACCTGCTATTCCACACTTAAAGGAATATTGTCCCTAATATTCTCTTAAGTTGAGATTGTATTGCAAGTACAATCTCACACTTAGAGTTTAAACATATAGAAAATGTTTCTCAAGTATTTGGTTTGGGTTGGAATCCCACACTTAGTGATAAGTTTAGCATAGAGTATAGATTACTTTGTATTTTAACAGTTAACAAAGTGAAATAAAATCATGAAATTGGAGTGAAAGTTAAGAAACTCCCCAGATAACGATTGTCGTTATGAAGCTGAGAGCGGTAAATGAGAGGAGACGATGTGGATCTTGCTTTTTTTCTTCATGAAGAACGGTTCAACTTCGGATGTATCGATCTGGTGCACAGTGCCTCCTATCCATACTTAGCGGAGGATCGTTCCATCATGTAAGTGGAGATTCTTATTAGTGAATCTCCTACTTTAGTGTTTAAGATTTGGAGACGATTCTTGCTGAGTGAGTGCAGTGCGGGTTGAGATCCTACACTTAGGTCTTTAAAGAGTATCAACACGTGCGGGTTTCTGAAGAAGATAGTCCAAGCTCCTTCCAGAGATGTGTTTAAGTTTTGCAGTCCGCAGGTGTGTAAGCCTTGTCTGTCTGCCTTTGACTCCACGGTTCTTCCTTTGATGCACGTCATCTCTTGGATCTTCTCAGCCATTCAACATCCACTCAAATCACCAATTTCTCTCGAAAATAACTAAGAAGGAAAGAATAGATTGTAGAAAACAATGCGAAGTGATGTCTTCCTTCGGACACGAACAGAATCAACCCAGAAACACCAAATGTTGAATAGAGGTTAATGGACAAAGATCCTAATCGTCAAGAGCCGCTGTTGTTACTCAATTGCTCCTAATGATCTGAAAGTGCTGAATCCGATGACCATAAATCTTTACCACCCGAGATCTTCTCCGACAAACTGATGTAATGAATATGATGTTGTTCTTTATCGGTAGAGATCTCCAGTTTCCGAGTTAATCCCGTACCAATTCCTTTGTTTGAATGTCCCCTGATGGTGATGGTTGTAGGTGCGAAGGGGTGGATGGATGGGTGAATGTGGATGGATATGATGATGTGGATGGTAGTGATAGTTTCGGGTTCCATTATGTGGCAAGATATAGCTATTGGATTTGGATTATCTGGGTACAAGTGGTGTGTATTGAGGTGATTTACTTGTTGAGCTAGCCATAGACAACTAGTAAGCATCTATGTATCTGAAAGTTCCATCTCTTCCCTGCAAAGCAATGCTCCAAAGTTTCCAAAATTCAATGAACTGTAAGCTCCCCTTGCCGTCTTTCCATTATACTCAAAGATTATTTATCCATAGGCATGAATCCCTGCTTGTTAGGTATTTATACAGATAGAACAAACAAACGTGATCTAACAAACAAGTGATTATTCTCCAAATCATAGATTCACTGGTTTGTGAAGGACCTATCAAAGTGAGTACTTTGAAGATGAAAAAAACCAGTGTACGACTTGGAGTCTAAACTTACACCAAAAGTGTTAGTTTCCTATAATTTCACCGCAACACAAACAACAGATATGGAAATACTAGTCTAATCAGGTAGCCAAGTATAGAGATGTCCAAAGAGCACATTTTTAAACGAGTTCGAGCATAATACACATATTGACATACAAATCATGTTATCACATTAAGCATTAATAACTTATGTATGTTCACATAAATATATGTAAGTACCTCAAATGCTCGAAACATGTCAGTGGATGTGTAAGATGACTAAGGCTCCTAACTACTAGTAGATTTCCATGTTTGTGAGTGAAAGGGATAAAAAAATATATGTTGCAATAAAGTTCGAACAAGTGGGAGTAGGAAGTATTAAGTTTTGACAAAAATTTCAATGAAGTAATTTAGCAAACCATCCTTTTTGTTCACAAAAATAAAGAAGACTTAGATCATTCATTTTAGGGATTATCTTCTACTTATTTGGGTTAGCATACTACCATTACCAAGACTACATTAGACACGGGTTGCTTCCCGAGAAGCACTTGTTTTTGTTGTAGTCTCTAGCTTGACTCTAGTATTATTTCTTAGGCAATCCTAGGAGCTTCCTTGCATCCATCAGTAGACACAAGGGGTAATATTGGTACATACCTATAAGTTTAATGAAAGTTAAGGCTAGGGTATGTCCAATATAAGGAGATGGTTTAAAGTGAGGGAGTTGTTCAACTGGAGGTATAACAGATCTCTTAACTTCACATACCTCCGTGGGTTAGATTGACAGAATGGGTTGGTAAAAGGAATACTCACCTCTCAATGATGTATAAGACTTTATATGGGGGAGAGATGGTTTGAAGGGAAACCATTACGCAGAACCCACCTTGCTTCCAATGGGGGAGGTGGACAGTATCCATTTTTGTCTCCAATCTTGTAGCAATATTCTCATCGACTACTTGGGTGACAGGTTCTATGGCTTTTGAAGGTTCAACTAGATCAGGGAGTGATTCATTCAGAAAGATAGTTGGGAGATCATCAACCACAACTTGTTGCGGGATGTTGTCAATCACGTTGTTTTGAATTGGAATGAGATCAATTCTAAGAGTTGGTGCGTATTCCTCCGGTCCTTCTGAAGCTGGATCTTCTGTGTAAATCTCCATCTCCGGGATCTCTACTTCTATCTCTCCATCTACATCGTCATACTCGTCACTCCGGCTAAGAGTTTCGAGTTTCAATGACTCGGAAAGTTCCTCTAGAATGAACTCCTCATTGGGCTCGGACGTAGATAGGTTAAGAATGAGTGGAAGTGAGGATTTAGAAGACTGGGTAGGTGTAGGGTTTGTAGGAAGTTTGCGTCCAGACTCATGAGAATGAAAGTCTGTGTCAAATGATATAGATGTGGTGTGTGGGTGCCTATTATCCTCCTGTAGCCTATTATCAGTTGTAACTTGATCCCTAATTCCATTACTGTTCACTTGGGCTAGTGTTTATGTTTTAGACAGCCTATCAGTACATCTTTTAAGCTTGGCGTCTTGTTATTTTAGTAATTGTTCAAGTGGGTTGTAAGAAGGAGAAAGAGTAGCATTACCGCCGAGATAAGCTGTGGGCATATCTCCCAAGTTAGAACTTTCATACGATAATGGTTCGTGTACAGGGTAAGATGAGTGTGAGTAGATATTGAATGGTTCAGGATAGTAAGGCTTGTATTGATGTTGTTGGATAGTGTTAGGGTCATAAGGATATTGTAATTGAGGAGCTAAACACCCTATGTTATCCGAGTAACTCATACTATACCTTTGACATTCGTTATCTATGTGGGCATCACTCTTATGTCTATCTTCAATAAGACTTTTTAATTGATCACTTAATTGTTGTAGAGTTGCCATTGCCAAGTTTTCAGAAAAGACAACACACGAAGAAGGTTTAAGAATTAAAGTTGGGTTGAGAAGGGAAATTAATCTAAACTAAGCTAAGCTAAGGTAATCTAACTACGCTAATCTACGGCAGAAATAGCTTTTGATAAGGGCACATCTATCTTCTTGATCCTTTTTGCTCAGCAATTATGGAGTTCCATTATTGAGGTCTCTTTCTCATTTAAAACCTTTTGACACAAGGTTACAAACTGTTTGTAGACAACTGGCTGACCAAACAGAATTATGTTGACCAAAACTCAGTATCAACCATCATAATATTTCCGGTGAGCTTCAATCTCTTCTTGAGCAGAATCATTATCAATAGTACGAATTTATATACCGAGAATATACACCTTATTCTCGTTGAGAACATACTCCTTGCTCTCGTACCTTAGAGTGAACCTATGGTTCCACAACTCATCAAGAACATACTCATTGTTCTCATTCCTTTGAGTGAACCTAAGGTTTCATATCCAGTTCATACACCTTGCACTAGTAAGCTTTTCCCTCCCAAGAACTGAGAGTAGTGAGAAGTTCGAGTTGTTTGCGGAATTAGAAACGGGAGGATTATTACCATTTTCAACAAGTATTATTGAGATAAAACTATTTTAGTTAGTTTGAATAATCCTTAATAAATTACCCAATTTCAAATTAAGTCTAGGATCCATATTTTAGATTCATTTTGTGAAGAGGTTTGCTATAATCATATCGTGAATTCATTTTAGGTAGACAATGCTCTTGTCAATTTCAATCTCTATGAAATTCTTAGCTCTTTTGAGATTCTTTGAATCTTATCAATGGCATGTCAATCTCGGTTATGCTCATCTACCATTCATGACTGGGATGTAGAGGATCATGAACTAGATGGTGAATTAACCATGCAAATCCCGTGTAGTGCCCGACTTTAGTACGCTAGAGAATCGCGAGTCTCACATCACCCCTCTGTATGTCCTCACATTAATGTGCCGGTTAACCACACACGCTTCATTAACAGTCCATACGAGAAATGTACGGTTTTCATGGGTTAGCATACTTTTCACATTTTCTATAGCTAAAACGGGATTTTGTTCTACTATTTTAAGTCTATTTTTAATCTTGACATCATCCTATCAAAAGTCCTTGGTAGCTCCATTGAACACACGAAGAAGCGGAGAAGCAGGTGAGCGCGAAACTTATAAAAAACCTACTTCTTTAGGGAAGCAAAGCGACCCTACTTTTACATCTCTTGTAGCTTGTTCACTATGGGTGAGCCGATTTATCAATTAACTGACGATGTATTTAGACTTAAACAATATATATATATATATATATATATATATATATATATAAATCGTATTATATATAAAGTCTCTATTAAACATATCTAAGGTTTAGGGTGTTATTTTAAAATATTTTAAAATTTGAGCGTATATTTTAAATCACTAAAATATGAAGGTTTGATTAGTAAATTAAGTTACTGTATGCATATATAAGTCTATTATACATATATTAGGTGAAGGACTCGTGATAACGCGGACTTTCATATTTTCCTTTTTTATATATATATTATATATGTGAAATGTTAGAATGTGTTGTAAAAACTGTTTAATTGTATTGATAGTTTAGTTTTGATATTATAAGTGTAGATTGTTAGTGATAGATGATAGAAGTGAATTGTGTGCACTTTAGTTTGTTGTCACTATAAATACTCTGAAAGATGTTATTTGTATTTATTTGTTGTAATACTGTATAATACAAACAAATATTGAGTCGTATGTGGAATTCAAGAGCCGATAAAAATAAAATTAAATAAAAAACAATTTAATTAAATTACAAACTAAAATAAAACTAACTTTTAATAAAATTTCAAACTAACAAATGTTGTAAATAAAAAATAAAAAAAGTTGCATATGTACATTGAAATGTTGGTTAGAATACTAATAATGTTGGTGTGAGTCCCAAAATCACTATTACTTAGTGATTTGGAATCGCAATGTGTAAAGTTTAATTGTAGAAGGGGGGTTGAATACAACTAAAATCTTTTTCGAATTTATCTAAGTTATTAATCCAAGTTTTAATTGTAACTGACGAATCTTATAAGAACAGAGTATCACAAATAAATATAACAATTAAGTAAAGATGCAATAATAGCTGAAAGATGAATTTTATTAATCATAAGATTCACTGAGTGCTGATTGTGGAATAGACTAGCCAAAGCTAATCTAAATCATACACTCTAGCTAAACTATTACATAGAGATAAAATAGTAGTGGACAAACACGTTAACTATTTTACTCGCTGGTCGCTGTTACGTGCTTAGACAAACTACTCACTGAACAAACAAATGATTAACACGTACAAACGACAAGTTTCTAAGTGCAAAGTACTACTCTATTTATAGTGCAGCTATCTCGTAAACATTTTCTTCAAATCATGATCTTGGAATGACATGTGTCGCTGTTTGATTGATTTGATCTCTGAGACTGATTATTGTGTTGTCCCAATTCGGTTACCTCGAATATCGCATCTTCCTTAACACCAATCACTTGCTGCCACGTAATCCCTCGGATATATATGAAAATATGGGAGACACTTGCTGACATAAGACTGAAGAGCAACTTGCACTTGACTAGAAACTTATTAGAGTAGTCACTGAAGATGAAATAATCCTCCTCACTCACTCCGAGCTATCGTGCTCTTGTAGAGTGACTTGTATTGAATATCTTCAGTAACCAGCTTTTATTCGAGCAGTGATTTTTTCCTTTATTCATTTAAAGATGTAATACTCTTGCAGCTAGTATCAGCGACACCAAGTTGAGTTTTAATCTTTCTTAGCATATCATTTTCCTTGAGTTGAATGAATATCGACCAATGATTAATAACTTCAGCAATAGCAGCTCCGACTTAATCATTTTCTTCATCGAGTTTGTTATCATTGAGTTAGTTAGTGACCAGTGACTCAACATGTAACACCCCGCAAATTTGAACGCGATCACGTACACTAAACATTTGCATTTTAGGCTAATTCCCTACTTGAGTGAATTCACACTATTTTTATGAGATAAAACTATTTAATACATGAGTGTTGGTCCCGTTTAACTAAATAAATATATAACTACTTAACACAGTTAATTATAGAGGAGGGGAGGGGTGAATACAATTTTTCAAGTTTAAAGTAATTTTATTGATTGAATCAAAATAATACTTTACAACAATTACTTGCGGAAGAGAAAAGACACACTATTTTAAGTAATTGTTACTTGATGACAGATTTAAATATAACAAATCACTCAGCATGAGGAGCTGATGACAATCAGTGATCTCAACACAAGTGTTGGCACAAAGCTTGCTGACTAACAGGAGTGGCTGCTGTAGATTAAAGGTTATATTTAATGTAATTTAAAGTGTATTTAATTCGGTTGTTGAACTGAGTATTTATAGACATAAATCCTCAATATTGTCTTAGAGATAATATGTTTAACCGATTGAATAGTCTTTAAAGATTTGATAGATATGGTTTGAAAGTATCAAATCTTCTATAACATATTCATGCGGAAGGTGTTTTAAATATAATAATACATTTTACAGAAAAATTATAGTACTTTTTCTGTAAATGAAGGTTTGTTGACTTCGTGTATTATTGTACGCCGGTTATACGGCTATTATACACCTTGTAGAATACGCCTTCTCAAGTGCATAGGAATCTGTCAGACCCATGCGCCTTCATCTATGAATAGTTGCTGGAGCAGGTAAGATTTCTTTTGAAACTTCCACTTCAATCAGAGATCTTCTATTTATATCTTTAGTCTTTGACTTCAGATATAGGTATCAGTGACTTTTAGCATCTATGGATAACTTTCCAAGTCTTTAAGGTATGATCAGTGTTGATGACTAGCTGATGGAGACTTGCAAGTTTACACGACACGTTGCTTACACAAGTAGTGAGACCACAAAGATAAGGGATGCTGATTATGTATCAGCGTCCAAAAACTAATTCTGTCATACATAAATGACTGCACTTGATGTGAACTTGTTGTTGCATTGTCAGATGAGTTCTTCACATGGATTGAAGGATAAGAATCATCTTTATCGGTTTCCGTAAGCTCAGTTTGATCATTTTCAATACCAGTGTTACTAGGTTCAGCTTATTTAGGGTGCTCTCCTTTAGTTGGTAGCGAAGAGGTTTCTGCTGCATCTTTCAAGTGCTCCCCCTCAGCTGATGGATCAGTGACTACCACCTCTACAGCTTCTACTATTTCACTGATGACAACTTTCTCCCCCTAAGCTGATGGAGGATCAGTGCCAGCAACAGGAACTTTGGAGATCAACGCAGAAATCATGCTTTTGAGTACTCTTTTCAGTGCCTTAAGATGTTCACCAAGTTTCTTGAAGGCAACCATGGTTCCAAGCTGAAAACCCCGAGTCTCAGTTAAAGCTTTGCGATCATCCTCGGTGAATCTGGTGTCACTTATTGCCTTTTTGATCTGTTCCTCAAATGTAGTGACACTCGAGATGATAGACTCAACCTTGGAGGGAACAGGGTTAGCATCAGCTGTCACTTCATCAACCTTATACGCAAGATCCTGAAGTTCTTTTGCCAGGTTTGTGGGAAGCAGTTCACGTAGCTTTTGTATTTCACTAACACACTGAGTGGTGGAATCTTTGATTGATGTAATAATGGGGGAACTGAGTGATGTTACTTCACTTCGAAGGGTTGAGATTTCAGTGGTAAGTGATGCAACTTTTTGATGTAGGTCGCTGAAGGACTGTTCATTGGCCTTCATTTTATTTTCTTGTATAGTTACCATTTGATTGAGCTTTTTCAAAATATGGTCAAGATCACTAGCAGGTAGTGGAATTGAGTGATGAGGTGGTGTAGGAGGTGGTATATGAGGTGGTGTATGAGGTGGTGTGTTGTGGTGAGAAGGTTGTGATGGAGATGGTGAAGACTGTGTAGATATATGTACAAAAGGGGAAACAGGTATAAGAAGATCATAGGTGACGTTAGTTACCTGATAATCAGAGTCAGAGCCTGATTCTGATTGAGTTTCGAATCGAGAATGGTATCATCCGTTTCTGTTGCTGAGCCAGAGAGATCGCTGATGTTCACAAATTCTTCAAAGAATGCAGTGGTTACCGTACTGGGCAGCAGACCATAGTGAGATAGTCGTGTTAGGTATAGATTTGTGGCATCATCTTCCACTATTTCAGAATGAGAGATGTCCATAGGAGTTTCTTCAGATGACAGACCAGCTCCAGAAGTTTCTTTTGACCCCTTGGTTTGTGATCGTCGAGGAACGGTGGATAAAACTGGTGATGAAGGGTCAGGCTCAGTGGTGGCTTCAGGTTCAGGTACTACAGAAGCTGGAGAGTCAGATACCTCGATGGTTGGTGAGGGTTCAATGATTTCTTCAGGCTCCCTATTCTCTTCAGCTTCATCTTCTGATTCTGGTATCTTAGCAAGCATCACAGTTGGAATGGTAGATACTGCAGCTTGTTCATTTTCCCTTAAACAATATGCAGGTTTGTTCATATACACAGATTTACCAATCTTCCAGACAGTAAGAGTAGCACCAATTCTATAAGGTTCTCTAGCTGGATCCTTACCATATGCTGCTTCCATGATTCTTTTGATGACCAGAGATAGAAATCTTGGATAAGGAACAGTTGAATCTCTCTTTTTGGCAACAACTCTGGCCTTCAAATCATCAACCAGTAGTTGTGCAAAATCTATTTCACTACCAGTGACGAGAGCATGAGCAATCTGACGCTGAGTGGCATTGGCTTGGTCATGAGAGCCCACATTGGTTCCCAAGCACTGAATGATATGAGCAAAGAAGAGCTTCCATTCCCCACTCATTCTACTCCTAACAATTTTTGCATCAGCATCTTGATGATCATAATAAATTAGATCAGTAACTCTTTTTGATGCTTCAGCACTTACCGGTGCAGCCCAATTTGCTTCTCCTGTTGTTACTCTCTTGTAATTTAACCCTAATGTTGCTCTAAATCTACCCAGCTGGAAGAAAATTTCTGTTTTTCCTTGGTTCGCCGTACCTTAAAAACCCTTGTATTTATCTTTGTCTGTCCTATCTGCCCACCGAAGAGTATACTAGAGTTCATGGAGGTAGGGAATGTACATTGGTTTAGGATCTCTAGTCAGAGCCTTTGATATAGGAGAGAAGATGAGGCAATTAACCATATCCTCATAGTTTTGAATGCCGGGAGGAATATCAAAATTAGCAACATAGTTGCAGGGTTTGATTACAATTGAACCAGGTTCAAATTGTACTTGTGGAGCTTTGAGAGCTTTGACTGCATTGTTTGGTACGAACACAAGTCCATCTGTAGGTGATGATTTAGCACGAGGCATGATTTGAGTTGATGATTGTGAAATTAGGTTTTAAATTTGGGAGAATTTGTGAGTGAAAATTTGGGGGTGATGGGAGGAAATGGAAACGGAATGGGTATTTATATGTGTCTGTTGGATTGGGATTGGTGGAGAAAGTGGGAGAGAGAAAGTGAGGAGAGAGGGAAAAGTGGGCTGATGGACTACCCACGTCTTTTCAAAAGATATTTATTATAATATAATTTTTTTTTGTGATTTTAAAGAAGTTTTATTTAACTGAAATAATGTTCGGAAATAACATTATTTCGAGAAATATATATATATATATATATATATATATATATATTAAGAAAACAAGTAACAAGGAAAGGCATGAAAGTTATTCTCGTTGATAAATCAGTTAGAGATAACTTAACAGCCTTTCAACCTGCACCTTTTTGAGAAGCTCCAGAGTTATTCGCGCTGATAAACGAGGTAGAGATAACAAAGCAGCTAGTCAACTTTGGATTTTCAGAACAAGGATGAGCTTCGATGTTATTCTCGTTGATAAATTAGTTAGAGATAACAAGGCAGCTCTTCAACTTGTTTTGTTTTACAAAAGCAGGAATGAGCTCCAATATTATTCTCGCTGATAAATCAGTTAGTGATAATGAAGCAGCTCGTCAACCTATTTTACAACTATCAGCCATCTCGATTTTTTTTTACTGTTCTTCATTATTTGTGAAGAACATTTCTTGAGGATAGTAGCGCTCCTCAAGTCCTACTCTATAGCGAGCAGCAGCGGTACGAGGATAATAAACATCAGCATAGGGTTTGAGCTTACGTTTGATCCACACTGATGCCTCTTTCTTTGCTTGTTTCACAACTTTCTTCCAGTGTGTAAAATGATCCTTGAGTCGAGTGGGAATAGATCGCTTTGCAATTCTTCTTTGAGTTTCTATTTCTCTACACCTGTGCATCAGCTCCCAGTTTTGCTGATTGAGTTGGGTGACTTGATCTTGAAGATTTTTAATGGCATGAGCATTTTCATAGTCTTCTAAGATTCCTCCAACTTAATCGTAGAGCCTGATATCTCCAAACTCATCCATACTAATGAATTCAGGCTGAGGTTCCTCCTGAATTTCATGTTCTGGAGTGGTTGAATCAGATTGATATTCCATTTTTTTTAAGAAGTGAGAGCAAAACAAATGTGATACATTGTGCAACAATTCATGCCCTTTTAAAGAGCAAGAGGTGTAGAGAACATTTTGAAAATTGTAGATTGAAAGACGTATCTCTGTACAGAAGTATTGTTTTTATAAAAAGAAGTGAACAACTTGTTTTAAAACTAAACTAAATATGAGACAAGATAATTTTGAGAAAAGGACAAAAAATTTTACAGTGAAAGAAGAAAAGTGATTTACTGTATGACACTGATTAAGAGGTGATTTGAAAGGAAAAGAGAAGCATAAACTCATTATGCATTTAACATTTCAAGCTCGTTGATTAATAATTTAAATATGGTTTCATCCAAAGGTTTGGTAAAAATGTCAGCGAGCTGATGTTCAGTTAGAATAAAATGTAATTCCACATCACCTTTCATCAAATGATCTCTAATGAAGTGATATCTTACATCAATATCTTTGGTTCTCGAGTGATGAACAGGATTGTTGGTAATAGCTATTGCACTTTGATTGTCACAAAGAATAGGTATCTTTTCCAGTACAATGCCATAATCAGCTAGCTGATTTTTCATCCAGAGAACCTGAGCAGTGCAATGACCAGCAGCAATGTATTCAGCTTCAGCGGTGGAAGTTGAAACAGAATGTTGTTTCTTGTTGGACCAGCAGACTAATTTTCCACCAAGAAGTTAACAGCCTCCTGAAGTGCTTTTTCTATCAATTTTACAGCCTGCATGATCAGAATCTGAGAAACTAATTAGTTTGAACCCTGAGCCTCTGGGATACCAGAGACCAAGGTTGGGAGTACCCTTTAGGTACCTGAAGATTCTTTTCACAGCGATCAGATGTGATTCCTTAGGATTTGCTTGATAGCGAGCATAGAGACAAGTAGAAAACATATTATCAGGTCTACTTGCAGTGAGACAGAGAAGAGATCCAATCATTCCTCTATATATGGTAGCATCCACTGATTTGCCATTAGTGTCAGCATCCAGTTTAACAGGAGGAGCCATTGGAGTTTTCATGATTGAGCAATTTTCAAAGTTGTATTTTACAAGGAGATCCTTAATATATTTACTTTGATTTATGAAAATTCCTTGTTCAGATTGCTTAACTTGTAAGCCTAAGAAAAAGGTTAGTTCACCCATCATGCTCTTCTCATATCTTTTGGACATAAGGGAAGAGAATTCTTTGCACAGTTTTTCATTACTAGCACCAAAAATTATATCATCTACATAAATCTGTACCATGATTAAATCCTTGTTTACTTTTTTGTAAAACAGTGTTTTATCAATAATGCCACGTGAGTAGTTTGATTTGCTAAGAAATTATGAAAGTGTTTCATACCAGGCACGTGGAGCTTGCTTAAGACCATACAAAGCTTTGTTCAGCCTTAGAACATAGTTAGGATGCTGAGGGTCAGTGAACCCAGGTGGTTGGGTAACATAGACTTCTTCTTGAAGATCACCATTCAGAAATGCACTCTTTACATCCATTTGATAGACTTTGAAGTTCTTGTGATCTGCAAATGCTAGGAATAGACGAATAGCTTCAAGTCGAGCAACAGGAGAAAAGGTCTAATCATAATCAATTCCTTCTTCTTGTCGATACCCTTGAGCTACCAATCAAGCTTTGTTTCGAGTTACAATGCCTTGCTCATCCATTTTGTTTTGAAACACCCATTTCGTTTCAATTATGGTTTTCTTTGGAGGACGTGGTACCAGATTCCAAACATTGTTTCTTTCAAATTGGACGAGCTCTTCTTGCATGGCACTGATCCAATCAGGGTCGCTGAGAGCTTCATCTATCTTGTTGGGTTCAACAAGTGACACAAAATTAACGTAGAGACATATGTTGCTTGACGCACTTCTTCTTGTTTGAACACCCGTGTCCCTATCACCAATGATTTGATCAACTGGGTGACTTTTAGTCCATTTTGTTGTTCTGATTGGAGCAGAGTTGACTTCTTCTTGATCATATTCATTTATCTGTGTGTGAACCTCGTTATCAGTGATAGTTTGATTGGGTTTGTGACACCCGTCAAATTAGGACTAGTACTTAGTGCCTAATCATTGTATTAATACATGTAATTAGTTATATTTAGGGCTAATTATGTGTATCATTTTGTATATGGTTATATATATACACACGTACACGATTTAATTTAATCGTGCATTTCATTATCGGATGGAATCCGACACAATCACAAATACGGACGTTGGTGGACAATTTATTAAATAATGGAAAATTATTTAATTAACTCATTTTATTTATATATTATTTGGATAATATATACAAACGTATTTTGTATCGTCTAAAAATAACCGTACGCAACAACAACGCGTGAAACGTGCCCGACAAATGAAATAAACCTAAATTATATTTTTGTAATTCATTATTAAGTATTTTGATAAAATACTTCAAGTAAAAATATTACTATTTCACGCGTACGAATAAAACGTTACACGAGTTAAACAAACATACAAATACGCAACGAATGCGCAAACCAAGACCCGATAACATTTTTAATAACTTAAAATAAAGTATTCAGAATAATAGTTTCAATAAAATAACGCGATTTAAATCGTTAAGGAAACACACGTATTAAAACATATAACGATAATTAAACGTTTAAACGACTGAGTAAACGAACACCGCACGGAGCTCGAATAAGGGGACAAAAATTTAGAGACCCACACCTTGTGGGCCCCCCCACTAAACCGGCCAAGGGAAGGGAGGTGAGGCCTCCCATACCCTTGACTTCCTTCCCCCTTTTGCCTCAATTTCACACAACCACCAAACACACACCTTCTCCATCATCTCTATACCTATCTCTCTCTAAATCGGCACCCCCACCACCACCCAAAAACCACCACAAAAACTCCTTGAATCACTTAGATCATTTGGAAGAAAATGATCACCACGCAAACAGCTACACACCCATCTTTTCGGTTTCTCCTTGTGATGACTTGTAAGATTCTGACACTTTCGAAAACTCTTGTATTTTACTCTTTTACATGTTATGTTGTTTATCTAGCTTGATTTTGTCCATATAAAGTAATAAAACTCATTTTCTAAACATTTGTCGAAAATGTCAATTTTGACCATTTTATAGATCCAACACTTCGGGTTACTCCCGACTCAAACCAATAGTTTCTGCAACCTATACAAACTGATTTAAGACTTGTGTAAAAGTTTCAGGTCAAACCGAGGTCGTTTGACCACAAACCCGACACTCGAAAACCCAAAAAGCATGTTATGTCGCAGAAGGGCCGGACCTTCTGTGACACAAGCCCTTATGTCGCTAAGAATAGGCTACGTCGCACATAGCGACACAAGTCACTATGTTGCCAAAAATTGAATATGTTGCACATAGCGACACAAGCCACTATGTCGTATCAAATTGCGAATGTCACGGTAGCGACACAACACCTTATGTCGCATTAAATTGCGGACATCGCACATAGCGACACAAAGACCTATGTCGTAGTCCTGACCTGCGATACATCAGCCTATGTCGCACTTGGTGTCGCATCCAGTGTCTCACCCAGTGTCTCACAAATCAGAACCTTGAAAACATGGATTTTCACTAAGTGTCAACACTTGAAATTTTATCACTTACTATACCCAAATGCAGATCAGGGATACCGACTTTCCCACGAAACATTTTATAGGATATTGACATTCCTACAACAACTACTAAATTGTATTTTGGGCAACATCCCATGTGAACTATATTTTGGGCAACATCCCACGTAAACTATATTTTGGTTAATATCCCAACCAAACGAACCTTTGGATGACATTCCACAAAACATCACTTACTTGCTAAGGCAAACGTTGCAAACACATTGAGTATGAAACTTTTCACATAAACATAAAACCTGTGAATTCACTCAACCTCGTTGTTGACTTTTACTATATTTTTTAGGGAATTATCTGCATATAAGACTACCGCCTGCACAAATGGAAACTAGACGGCCCGTGAAGCTTTAGGATGCCAACTTTTTGAAACACATGGATTTCTTTTGTATAACTAATTTATTTTAGTCATATTTACGAAATCCACTTTTGTAAAACTTAACTAATTTCCTACTTATACGATTCGATGAATCGTGAACCTTGTAACTATTACTTTTGGCATCTTAATATATATGTTCTGTTGTAATCATATGCTCTGATACGTGTGTATGTACAATATTGGTGTCATTACCCCCATACTTAACTAAATGCTTCCGCTAACTAAAATCAATGAATTTGGGGGTGTGACATAACAATCTCCCCCCTAAATGATTGTGATCGAAGCTCCCTAGACAAACTTGTTGCTGTAGAAATTTATAGTTAGTGCTTAAGAATTTAAGCATTCAGTGACTTGTACTTGTGATCCATTCATTTTTCTTTTTGGATTCTTTTAATATGATTTGATTTTTGCACTTTAGTTTTCTCAAAAGATAAGATATTATTGAACTAAAAGATTATAAATATTACAAGTGAGATCAGTTACAATATGCCTAATCTATTACAAAATTGATTACAGGCTGTTCCAAATTTCCTCTTCTTTTACCAAACCCAACTCATCAGCAACCTCATACTTCTCAGTAGATGGCAAGTATCTGAATTGTCTGGCTAAGGCTTCTTCAATGATGGCTTTTCTCATGTATGAGTCTTTGTTCAGCATGCTTGCAGACCTGATCAGATGAACAAGTTGCTCATGATCAATTTTCTCTAACTCAGCTTATCTCTAAAATCTTAAAGCCCCATTCAAGTCTTTGTAGACCAAGCCTCTTTCACCTTCAGTTACCTCAGTGCCCTCCACTCTTGGTACACCATCAGGGATTGAAAGATTTAACTTTGAAGTGTTTGGAATTTTGTATATAGTTTTAGTCCCTTAGTGATACCTTAGGCTTGGTGGCCTTATTATTTCCTTGCCAAGTATGACAGTATCCTCTGGCATGAGGAGTTGGAGCTCAACCATCTTGTTGAATAACCTATTAATCTCATCCAGCACTTCCTTTTTTGCTGAACTGGAGGAATGGCTCACTACAAGTCTAATTAAATTCCATTCTTCTTTATACAGCTTGCAGACTTGATCCAGTGTTATAACCTGAGTTTCTATTCCTCTATGAATAAGTAGCTGAGCTTGAGATTTGTTTTTCGGTTTCTTCAAGTTGAATTTTGTGATGAGAGCAGGATTAGATCTACCAGTCATTCTCACTGCATATTTCTTTTGATCTATCTCATTCCATAGCTTGTCAACAAATGATTTGACTCCCCCTTTCTTTTTGGAATCAGCAGCAGCTAATTCTCGCTGCTGCTCATATTTTTCCACCTCTTGCAGAACTCTAGCAAACACATCATCACCTTCTTCCTGATCTTTCTTTAGTCTAAGTAACCTTTCTCTTTCCTCTGCCTCTTCTTAACTAAGTTTTAAAAAATAAGCTCGATCAGCATCAGATTGTTCTTTCAACATTCTTTTTCTTTCTTCTTCTTCTTTTGCTTCTGCCTCAACTTGAATTTTCAGGATCATTTCTCGCTCCCTATCCTGTCTAGCTTTGATCATTCTTTCAATTCGCTGTTCATTTTTTTCCTCAGGATGGAGACTTCCTAATGTAGAATCTGAAGAAAGTAGAAGAGTTAGAGCAGAAGTCTCTGGCATAGTGTTCTCTGATGGTTGAGTAGTTGTTGGAGAAAAAGGAGAAAAGATAGTAGTCACTGTTGTTGTTGTTGTCGGTTGAGCTTCTGTTGTTATGGCTAAGGTGAGTTGTGTTGCTGTTGGTATTGTTGCTTCTGTTGAGTTGCTATTGTTGTGATAGGTAAGGTGAGTGGTAAGGTTGCTGTTTGATTGATCTTAGATATGACAGTCTTTATTTGAGCTGTTGTTGGTGAGGCAGAATTTTCCAGAATGGTTTGAAGATGAGACATAGTTGCTGATATATCCTCCTCAGTGATAGTTAGCTTTCTGTGCTTGGAGGAGGTGGAGCCTGATGTAGTTGTTGTTGGGTTTTCTATTCCCTAACTAGATTAATATGCGCAGCAGAATAATTACAAAAATTAATCTAAGAAAATTAGGGAACTAAACCCTAAGGGATCTTAACTTGAATAAATAACAGCAATAAAACAAATGGAAAAAGAGGAAAAATACTAACCTTTGAGAAAACAATTTCTCACGCGTAGATGAACTAGCAGATGCTTCTTGCTTGGAGGCGATGACCCAAACTAGAACACCTCTAATGGCTCACACCTAAAAGAACTAAGAGAATTCCCAAGTCTCCTAAGGTCACGACTCTAGGTCGCAAAACTCTTACAAGGAGCAGGAGTAAGAAAGAGAGAACTAGAACTGAAAACTATTCAATTCAAAAGGTGCATCAGAAACTAAGGGTTAGGCCCCTATTTATAGGGGAGGAGGAGACCCACATTTAGGTCCTCCAGCCGATGTGGGACAACTGCATTTGCAATCCAACTGGCGGTTAGACCTTCCAACCGGCGGTTGGATTATGATTCTGGAATATTCTTCCAGCCATTCCACCACCTTAACAACCCTAGCATCCAACTGCCGGTTGAACCATCCAACTGCCGGTTGGATCTATTTTCCATAAATTTTATTTCTTTTAGTTTCTAATTAATATCTAATTAATAAACTAAATATAATATAAATTCCAATTAATATTATCTCTCATTTATTTCTTTTACTGTTCGTGGAGGGTGACCCAAAAAAGACTCCACTTTTAATAATGTACTTACCAATTAATTATGATATTGAACACTATTCCAACAGTCTCCCACTTGGACAATTCATCAACTATTATTGGTCTAAGTGTATCCATTAACTAAGCAGAGAGTGTCTTCCAATGCGACTGCCGAACTCAGATTCTTATCCTAGAGTTAGCCCTTTAGATAAGTGATCAACTATTCCTTTGTTCTACTGATATCATATGAATCAAGACATGGATTTTAATCAATCTCAAGATTCATAATTAGTTTTCTGATTTCTGATTTCTGATTACATTGACTTTATGAGACTATTGAACCATCAACTTAGTCTCGGCCAGGCCTAGCACTTTAGAGTCAATCTTTAATCCCAAGATATCACTTTTCCCATTAGGCAAAAAGGAACAAATAAATTTCAACTACATAGTACTAGTCAACTCATCATGTCATACCTAGCATACCCTTTATGACTGGCATTTACGCACAACGTTAGAATTTGCTAAAGTATAATAGACTTGAAAAACTAGAAACTTAATGCATCTCAATTTTAAGAATAGAGGATATTATTATCTTAAAATCACTCATGATTTAATCCATGAAGTGATTTCTTTAAGTACAGGTCTCTCCTATACTTAAATCCCCATTAAGTACCCATGACTGTTGCAGCATTCTCCATGCCATGTCTAATCTTCATAGACAATCTACTAACACTCCATGACAGTCTTGATTTATCACTTACTTCCAGGAGTGTGAATGACTGAGGAGTTTTAAGTAAAACTGTTCTACTCGGGAAGTGGTGTCTAAACATGCAAAACTTGAAACACAATGACAACCAATAGTAAATGGCAGAACTCCTTCTAATAAATAATTCTCCATTACTTAATCACCAAGTCTATTACAAATTCCATCATTGTTTACAATGTTTCAAAAATCAAACTAACAACTAAAACTTTACATTATCTCTTAAGCCTATGCTCCTAGCATGCTCATCATGTTTGGACTTTTCAAGTGGCTTAGTGAACGGATCAGCCAGATTATCCTCCGATCTTATGCTCTTCACAATCACGTGCCTTTCTTCTACTTTTCTCTGAACAAAATGGTATTTTCTTTCAATGTGCTTTGACTTTCCGTGATCCTTGGGTTCTCTACTCAAGGTGACCGCACTTTCGTTATCACAGAATATTTCAATGGGGTCTTTAACGGTTGGAACAACTCCAAGATCTTCAATGAAATTCTTAATCCAGATGGCTTCCTTTGAAGCCTCGCAAGCCGCTATGTACTCAGACTCGCACGTTGAGTCTGCCACCATATCTTGCTTGGAACTTTTCCATGTCACCGCTCCCCCATTCAGTAAGTATACCCAACCAGACTGTGAACGGCTATCATCTCTATCTGTTTGGAAACTTGCATCACTATAACCCGTTACTCTGAGTTCTTCTTCTCCACCATAAACCAAGAACCTGTCCTTAGTACTTCTTAAATACTTAAGAATATTCTTTACAATTATCCAATGCCCTTCACCAGGGTTCTGTTGATGTCGACTCACTAAGCTCAAAGCAAATAAGACATCAGGCCTCATACATGTCATGGCATACATGATCGATCCTATAGCCGAAGCATATGGGACTCGACTCATTCTATCTGATTCTTCCTTAGATTTTGGACAAAGATCCTTACTGATCTTAATGCCATGATGTAAGGGTAGATTCCCTTTCTTAGAGTTCTCCATTTGGAGTCTTTTTTAAATTTTATCCAAGTATGTGTCCTGGCTAAGTCCTATGAGACATCTCGACCGATTCCTATAAATCTTTATACCAAGAATATATGCTGCATCTCCCAAGTCTTTCATAGAGAAACATTTTCCCAACCAATCCTTTACACCTTGTAAAGTTGGGATATCGTTTTCTATGAGTAGTATATCATCTACATATAATACTAGGAAGACTACAACACTCCCACTGAACTTGACATATATACAGGACTCATCTTCGCTTCTAGAAAATCCTAACTCTGTGACTTTCTTATGGAAGCATAGATTCCAGCTACGAGAGGCTTGTTTAAGTCCATAAATAGCCTTTTGAAGCTTACACACTCTATTAGGATATTTTGCATTTTCAAAACCCTCTAGTTGTGCCATGAACACATCCTTTGTCAGTTTCCCATTAAGGAAGGCGGTTTTGACATCCATCTGCCAAATTTCATAATCATGAAATGCAGCTATGGCTAACATGATCCTAATTGACTTTATCTTAGCTACTGGCGAGAAGGTTTCCTCATAATCAATCTCGTGGGTTTGAGTATAGCCCTTCGCTACCAACCTAACTTTATAAGTGCGTACTTTCCCATCCATGTCGGTCTTCTTCTTGAAGATCCACTTACAACCCACCGTCTTAAGACCGGGTGTAGTGTCAACCAAATTCCAAACTTGGTTGTCATACATGGACTGAATTTCGCTTTTTATAGCTTCCTTCCACTTAGCAGCCTCAGGGCTTGCCATCGCTTCCTTGTAGTTAGCAGGCTCATCTAAGTCATTTAGTACTGTCACTAATTTTATCTTCTTCTATATGGAAACCATAATATAACTGAGGAGGCTTGCTAACTCTACTACTGGTTCTGCGAGCGGGTAAGGATATGTCTTCAGGTTCAACAGGTGTTTCTACCTCTTGTTGAACATCAGTGTTTACTGTAGGTTCTTCATCAGTTGTCACTTGAATTTCTGAAAGATCAATTTTACTCCCACTGTCCTCTTTAGATATCATTTCTCTCTCAAGGAACACTCCTCTTCGAGCTACAAAGATCACATTTTCCGTGGGTCTGTAGAATAGATATCCAAACGACTCTTGTGGATAACCGACGAAAAGACACTTTTCAGATCTAGAGTCCAGTTTGTCATGAGTTTCTCGTCTAGCGAAAACTTCACAACCCCAGATTTTGATGTGACCAAGAGAAGGACGTTTTCCCTTCCACATCTCATAAGGTGTCTTCAAAACCTTCTTGGTGGGTAAAAGATCTAAAATGAGAGCGATTGTTTCTAATGCATAACCCCAAAAACTTATTGGAAGTGTAGCCCGACTCATCATAGACCGAACCATGTCCAACAAGGTTATATTTCTTCTCTCAGCAACTCCATTAAGATGTGGTGTTCTAGGAGCAGTCAATTGTGAAACTATTCCACAATCTCTAAGATGATCAAGAAACTCGATATTAAGGTATTCTCATCCCCTATCGGATCGGAGAACCTTTATCTTTCTGCCCAATTGATTCTCTACTTCACTTTGGTATCTTTTGAATACCTCAAAAGTATCCGACTTATACTTAATTAGATAGACATGTCCAAATCTACTGTAGTCATCAGTAAATGTAACATAATACAAATTTGCATCTTTTGTGGTGCATCGGAATGGTCCACAAACATCCGTGTGTACCAAGTCCAAGAGTCCTTCACCTCTTTCACACGACCCTGTGAATGGTGATTTAGTCATCTTGCCCAATAAGCAAGATTCGCATACATCATCCGATTTGAGGTCGAATGATTCCAACACTCCATCCTTTTGGAGTTAGCCGATGCGTTTCTTGTTTACATGCCCAAGACGATAATGCCACAATTTTGATTTATCAAGCTCATTTGACGAATCAACATTTAAAATCAAATTGCTAACACATTCAACATTTCCATATATGCCTTTGTAAGGAGAAGCTTTGAAAACAAAACAACCATTTAAATAAACCAAAATATCACCATTCTCATTATCAAATGAAAATCGATAACCACCTTAAACAAAGCATAAAATGAAATAATGTTTTTAGTCATTTCTGACGAATAGCTGTAATTATTCAAATCTATCCTAACTCCAGAGTTCAGCACGAGCTCATACTTTCCAATCTCGGTAACAGGCGTGATTCCTCTGTTTCCCATGACTAGATTAAGTTCTCCATGCTTCAACTTTCTACTTTCCTTTAGACCCTGTAATACTGTGCAAATGTGAGTACCACACCATGTATCCAGAACCCACGAACTAGAAGTTATAGTATTATGGAGTTCGATCATGAACATACCTGAGTGAACACTCTTTTCAACCTTTTCATCCTCAAGGTCCTTCAGGTATTTCAAGCAGCTACATTTTTAGTGCCCCTTAGTGTTGCTGTAAAAACACACTGCTTCCTTTGGATCATTCACTGGTGCAATATCAGAATCAGTCTTTCTTTTGGACCCACGATTGGAATTTCCATTCATAGTCTTTGCTTTCCAATTTGACCTCTTTCTTTTCTTTGTAGTTTGACCAATTGCCAACACAAGAGCTGCTGAGCTAGAGGACACATCATCCTTTTTTATTCCTTGCTCAGCGGTTTGCAGCAAATTATGGAGTTCCATTATTGAGCCTTCTCTCTCATTCATATTCATCTGATATGATATTACAAACTGATTGTAGACAGCTGGCAGATAGGACAAAATTATGGCAATGGAAAACTCTGTGTCAAACATCATATTCAATGATTCCAACCTATCAATGTACCCTTTCATCTCCAAGACGAAAGCACAGATAGATACTCCAGGTTTGGGGTTGCAAGCCATGAGTGACTTAACCGCATCAAGGCGTTCTTTGCTCGCCTTCGCCTGGAACATTTCCTTAAGCTGTTGGTTCAGTTCATAAGCCCAAGTATTCTCAAAAGTCTTTTGCAATTCAGGGCTCATGGACGATGCCATGATACAAGAAACTTTATTTGCATCATCATAATGTTTCCGGTGTGCTTCAATCTCTTCTTGGGTTGAATCTTCATCAATAGTGGGAATCTACTTATCGAGAGCATACTCTTTGTTCTCGTACCTTAAGGTAAACCTTAGGTTACGCATCCTGTCCATATAGTTTGGACCGATCAGTCTTTCCCTCCAAAGAACTGAGAGAAGTGAGAAGTTCGAGTTGTGTGCGGGATTGGGGATGAGAGGATTATTACAATTTATAGAAGACATCTATAAGATAAGCAGTTTTAGTTAGTTTGAATATTCCTTAATTAGTTACCCAATTAAAAAATTAAGGCTAGGATCCATATTTTAGATTCGTTTTGTGAAAAGGTTTACCGTAATCATATTGCGAATTTATTTTAGGTAGACAATGCCTTTGTCAATTTCATTCTCTATGAAACTCCTAGTTCTTTTGAGATTCATTGATTCTTATCAACGGCATGTTAATCTCGGATATGCTCATCTACTATTCATGACTGGTATGCCGAAGATCATGAACAAGATGGTGAATTTAACCATGCAAAACCCGTGTGGTCCCCGGCCCGAGTACGCTCAAGAATCACGAGTTCCACATCACATCTCAGTATGTTCTCATATTAATGTGTCGGTAAACCACACACGCTCCATTAACAGACCATACGAGAGATGTGCGGTTTTCATGGGTTAGCATCCTATTCACGTTTTTAGTATCTTGAATGGGATTTTGTTTTAGTACTTTTAGGTCATACTTTTGATCTTGACATCATCCTATCAAAAGTCATCGGTAGCTCCATTGAACGCACAAAGACGCGGAGAAGCAGGTCAGTGCGAAGCCTATTAAAAAACCAGACTTCTTTAGGGAAGTTGAGCTACCCGCCTTTTACACCTCTTATAGTTTGTTCACTATGGGTGAGCCGATTTATCAATTGATTGACGATGTATTTAACTTTAATAATACATATACTTATAGCTCATAATATATGTAAGGTCTCTCTTTAAACTCTTAGGCTACTGTTCTATTTTAAAACATTTTAAAATTTAGGGTTATATTTTAAACATTTCAAAATATAGGGTCTAAAGTGTAAATTCTTTTTACCAATTTAGATAATCCATTTCCAATTTATCTTTACCTACATACTATTGCTGAATAACTAAATGCTAGTATTTATCAAGCTAAGGCTCTGATACCACTGTTGGGTTTTCTATTCCCTAACTAAATTAATATGCGCAGCGGAATAATAACAAAAAATAATCTAAGGCAATTAGGAAACTAAACCCTAAGGGATCTTAACTTGAATAAATAAAAGCAATCAAACAAATGGATAAAGAGGAAAAATACTAACCTTTGAGAAAACAATTTCTCACGCGTAGACGAATTAGCAAAATTTCTTGCTTGGAGGCGAGTGCCTAAACTAAAACTCCTCTAATGGCTCACACCCAAAAGAACTAAGAGAATTCCCAAGTATCCTAAGGTCAAGACTCTAGGTCGCAAAACTCTTACAAGGAGCAGGAGTAAGAAAGAGAGAATTAGAACTGAAAACTATTCAATTCAAAAGGTGCATCGAAAACTAAGGGTTAGGCCCCTATTTAAAGGGGAGGAGGAGACCCACATTTAGGTCCTCTAGCCGATGTGGGACAACTGCATTTGCAATCCAACCGGCAGTTGGACCTTCCAACCGGCGGTTGGATTGTGATTCTGGAATATTCTTCCAGCCGTTCCACCTCCTTAACAACCCTAGCATCAAACCGCCGGTTGGATCTATTTTCCATAAATTTCATTTCTTTTAGTTTCTAATTAATAAACTAAATATAATATTAATTCTAATTAATATTATCTCTCATTTATTTCTCTTAATGTTCATTGAGGGCAACCCAAAAAGGACTCCACTTTTGATGATATACTTACCAGTTAGTTATGATATTGGACACTTTTCCAACAGTTTTTTAACTGGTCCTTTTTCTTTTGGACAAAATAGAAGAGATATGTAGCTGATCCTCCATGTGTTCATCAGTATCATCTTCTCTGTCATCAGCATCTCCATCTTTTCTATCATTATCATTTCCATCATCACCATCATAACCATCATTCCCTTCATCCATGTTGACATCATCATCCGCCTCCCTGTTCATCCATTGCCAGCAAGCTAATTCATAACTCACTGACTCCCCCTGGATCCTTGCTGACACATCAACACTCCATCCTTTGATCTTACCATCATAAATCTTGAGTTCATCTGGATGAAACTCAGGGAAATTAATTTCCTCAAATTCATAGTCCTCCTCCTCATCATCATCCATATCAACCCAAGATAACTCATCTACTGCATTAGCTTCTAGTTCTGGCTTTTCAGCGATTAGTCAGAGAGAGAAAGATTCCAATAATATATTTCTATGTTCAGCATCTTTATTGATGGAATCATCATTATCAATAACTAAACTCTCCCCCTTTTCATCATAGAAAGATGCTACACACTCCTTGATCCAGCGATAGAGTTTTTTGTTATCAATGCGGAGGGCAGCAACTTCAGCCTTAGTAGCTTGGTGATGAGCAGTCATCTTGGGAAGGGTAGTGGAAATCAGTTTGTCAGTGGCTTTAATGTATTCCTGCATGGAAGAAGCCATATCTTTCTGTTGCTGAGTGAGAGATGAGATGACCTGATCATGAGTTATTACGTTTGTTCTTGTGGCAGTGGCTAGATCAGTGAGTGCTTTCGATTGAGTTTGGAAGAGGATGGTGTGTTCAACACTAGTATCAGTTACTAGTTTGACCTTCTCACTGATAGATGAGCTCCAGGGAGGAATGGAGTCATATGCATGAGCAAGAGCTTTGATAGCCTTTGTTAGATCATCAACTTGTCCTGTAAGAGCTTATCTATCCTCTATCAACATCTTGATATGTTGCTGTGATGATGCGATGTAATTCATCAGCAGCTTATCAGTAGAGGAAGGAGTGGAGGATGATGCTCCATGTTGACCAGTAGGTGAGATGGGTGGAGTTGGTTGTTTTTGTGGAGATGGAGGTGGTGATGTTTGTGTTGTTGGTGATGGTTGTGTTGTGGGTGATGATTGTTTTGTTGGTTGTTTTTGTGGTGACGTTGGTGGTTTTGGTTGAGGTTTTGATCGAGCTCCCTGATCCCCTGCACTCATGGTAGTCTTAGCAAAAGGATCAGAACCAGCTACCATAGATACATTGCCACTGGAAAGAGACATTGCATCTAACTCTTGAATTGGAGAAGTGACAAGAGTAGCTGGTGGAGTACTGGTGATGGGTAAGGGTACAGGTTCAGCAGCAATATTAACATGTGGTGGTGGAGGTGGTGGTGCTTCATCGTCTGATGTGGAGGTGTCGATAGGTTGGGTTTCCTCATCATTACCAGCTTATGTTTTAGCTGATGGATCATCGGAAACAGAAATGTCAGCCTGTATCTCTTCATGTGACCGTGAAGAGACATTGGCAGCTGGTGAAGTGTAAGATGAGAGGTGGCTCAGGTCTGTAGCCAGTGGTGTGGCATCAACAATGGGTGTGTTATCACCCGCTGATACAACTAGCCCTTTGATTAATGTCATCCTTTCGTGAGGATGACAAGTGGCTGATGGGTTGACTCGGTGAGAGGAGGTGGGATGCACCCGAATCACTGCTAATAATGGGTTGAGCCATTTCGCTGTCTGTAGGTTTCCCTTTGTAGAGTCACTGGACTTTTGGGAGTCCAGTGAAGCAGTTGAAGGTTTAGGTTTATCAAGGGTGCCTGCAGGAACTGAATGTTCAGTCTCTGCTTCACCCTTGGCGCCCTTAGACGTCTTCTTTTTGCTATGTCCCTAATCCGTTAATGTCAGAGACCCTAATTTGGATTTTTTCTTGGGAGTAGTGGAGGATTTCTTGATTGGTGGTTTGACCACAGTAGTCACTGGGGTGTGGACAGTGAGGTGGTCAATGGGGGGGGGGCAGTGACTGACGAATGTACAAAAGTAATATCCTGGGGTGCAAGTATCCCCTTGGTTTTCATAAAATCAGAGAGAGACACAGTCGCTGGTTTTGAAAAAATTTGAGAACCAACCAGAGTAGGTTCGAATCCTTTGAAGTGGACTCTTTCATACTCAGGAAACTGATTTTTAAAGATCAATGAGAGGAACCTGCAGTATGGAACATACTTGCTTTTGGATTTATCAGTGACTCTATGAACCTACTCGTTAAAGATCACACTTGCATAATCAACTCTAAGAGAGTTGATCAGTGACCAGCTAATTTGTACCTCTAGGATGCTGAATTGATCATAGCTCCCCGTTTTTGTGCAAAAATATTGAAAAAAGTTTGAAGATAGGGCATTCCACACACCATCCATTTTTGTTTTATGTACAGTGGAGTATTTACGGTTACCACTGCTATCAACGGAGTATTTACAGTCAATCCCAGTGAGATTGACTAGGCCTCCTTTGTCCACATCTCCATCAGGAAGTGGGACGTAAACATCGTGTACAGGGAGTTGTAAAATGGTACGGATGATGGTGGCAGAAATTATAATCGTTTTACTCCCATTGTCGAAAAATCACTAAAGTTGGGATGTACCATCAACAACTGAATGTGTACAGGTATACTGATGCGCCCCCGGTGATCAGTTCAGGAATTGCTTCATGTCGTTGCAGACCTTTCCGCTAGCGGTGGCACCAGATGGTAGTTTTAAATATATAAAAGTCGGGGGAGCCTAAACCTCTGTCCTACTTACTAATACTAGGTATGAATACCTGGTATGAGTATATGGTAAGGATGATCCAAGGTCGTTCCTCACGGTGGTAGAATTGAAACAGAGCTAATTCTAACAACTTAGTAATTAAGCTAGGGTTTTGAAGATTGAAAGGTAATTGTTTTTGGGTTTTTATTCTTTTAAACTACAAATAAAGCATAAAAGTAAAGGGAAGCTAGCAGATATGTAACACTTAAAGATAACAAAGACGTGGTTCACCATGATTTAGGACATCGTATTGTTGGAATGATGATTAGTGGGAATAAATAAACTTAGGTGTAAACACTAGGACCCTACTTATTTAGTTCCAGTTCTAAATTAGTATGTGACTGAGTACCTAGGCTATCGTGATTCTGATCAGGACAGGTTGCTCAACCCCCAACACTAAAATTGTGACAGTACAGTGACCATTGCTCAACTACCCTGTTACGGAATAGTGAGTCTCTGGAGATAACTCTGGGGTGCATGCATGACGTAACAAACTGCCATTAAGGATACTCTAACCATTCTTAACACCTATGTCTAAATGTTATTACCTAATTGTGAGCTGGTTGTTTACTTTGTTATTCTTAACTGTTGGTTAAGTGGAATTAAGTGGTTTAAGCATCTTAGACTACTAACGAGTCTTCGCTTTCTTTTCAGAATTCCTTATTCTAACATTTTAAGCTCAAGTACTTCCATCATGAATTAGAACCTCATTTACAATCAGTCGGTCATCCCTAGGTATATTTACGGTGTACACTGCATTAAGTATTTCCACAGCTTGTATAGATCTTAGTATACTAACGGTGTACAGTACTTTTAAGGTTTAGCATTTCCACAGCTTTATGTATCCTAGACCATGTTTTAGAAGGGTGGCTTCTAGGTAATTCATGATGAGATGATCCTATGACATTTTCTTAGCTTCCACATATTTGTACTCCACATGAGGTGTTTCCAACGCTTTACGAAGTACAATGCCATTTTACGGAGTCTCATAACTTAATACTATAACAAAGATAACTGTATCTAAGTAGTATTCGGGTTTGCAAAGTCCTATCCTAGGGGCAATAGTCACATGAAAGACTGGAAAGGGTGCACGAAAAAGTCTATATTCAGAATAAGTTTAGACTGATAACAAAATATAACAACTCCCATTTATACAAATAGAATTAATGTAACATGGAACACACCTACGAAGTCTCGTGAGGATTTCTAGGGAACACACCCACAAAGTTCGAAACTGCAAACAAAAAACAAGAAAACAAAAAGGAGATAAAGGAAACAAAATATAAAATAACTAATTAAAAATAAAAAACTAACAAATTAACAAACAATAACCTACATAAAATAAGGTACTGAAGATAAACAATAATAATTAGTACATAAAATATATGACAAACAGAGCAGAAAATAAAAATTTGTCGCAAAAACGTCCTTCCAACCGCCGGCTAGTGCACTCAACCGCTAGTCGAACGTTCATGCAAACCAAATTCAAAAATTTCACTCCATTAAAAATTAAACTATATAACATGCATATACATATAATTAACAAATAAATAATTATTTACAACCAAATTACATCATTAATCATCACAACTTTTAGACAAGACAAAAATATTTGTTTAGCAAATCGAGCCTATAAAATTGTGCATGATTAACAAATTTTTTATTATTATTATTATTTTTTTAATTTTTTATTTTTCAAGTTAATCGAATAAGCAACCATTCCACGGTAGAACAATAGTCCAACCGGAAAAGTGTTCCCCGGTAACGGTGCCAAAAACTTGATGCGTGTGAAAGCGTCTAGTTTTATTATTTATAAAGTACAGGAAATACTAATCACTACTATCACATAACCAGGCAAGAATACCCGATCAGAATAGTATAGCTATGGTAAGTCAAGGTCGAACACAGGAACACAGAAACGATGTTATTCAATTAAATTGGAATTATTAATAAAGCAGTAAAATAGGGTTACGCTTTAGTTCTGTACAAACATTCAATATGAACTAAATAACTAAACCAAACAACAGAAAACAAGATAAGAGGAACAGATTAACAATCGAAGATATATATGTAATTACGAAGAGTCTTCCACTCAAATTCATATTATCCGGTTCATGTGTTTTGATTGTCTGATTGTGATTCCTTTTATATTAACTTAGTTACTAATCAAGTAATCCAAGTTAAATGTAAATTAGTCACCGATTCTGGTTAACTAATATCTACAACCTAGGGTCCTGCAATAAAGATCGATCCGACGTCGCAAGAACGTTGCTCTATTGCGTGCTTTTCCCTAGATTGTGCATTAAGTATTCACGACTTGTTATGATTTATCCTCCCGGTATGACTTAACAATACCTACTAATATTCACTTATTAGCTCATTCATTTTAGATTGATTAATTACTATGCTGTTAACTGTGAGTCCCTAATCACTATTATGTTAGTGATTGTGAATCGTTAACAGTGAGTTAATTGTAGAAGGGGGGGTTGAATACAATTAAAAACTTTTCTTTTCTGTTATAATGTGTTTTCTTTGTTTAACAAGTTTTTAACCGTATTAAAGTAACAACAATATGAACACAAGTATGTATATAGGATAAACAGTTCAGATGCTGATACAAATGTAGCTGAAAGATAAATTCTTTTATTGATAAAATTTATCTCTTGTTGATTGCGGAATAGATTAGCCAAAGCTAATCTAAATCAAACAATACAGCTATTACAAAGGAGATGAGCAGTAGTGGACAAACACGCTAACTTGCTCACTCGCTGAAGTAAACTAGTAGTGGACAAACACGCTACTAATTCACTTGCTGGTGTTACTTGTATTTTAGACAAACTAGTCACTGACAAACAAGTGACAATAGAAGTAATCGACACAAAATGAAGTACAACATACTACGCTATTTATAGACGCTGAAATCCTCAATTTCCGTATCTGATGGACACGTGTCGCTGATTGATTGGAGAGGTAGTTGAGATATGATATATCATGGCACGACATTCTGTCTTGGGAAATATCACCTTGTACCATAGACCAATCAAAAGCTTCCACGTTACTCTTTTCAAGTTACGAGGAACACGTGTTGCGCCGTAGTAACGCCGAATGTTGACTTCTTATTTAATGCGGCATTTAATGCTGCAGTCGCTGATAGATATATCAATTCTCCTCATTCTCGATGCGAGCTAACATGCTCTAAAGAATGACTTGAACAGCTAATCTTTAGCGACTTCTTTTATTCAGCAGAAGAGAGAACTCAAGAAGACTTGGAGACTCTCGCTGATAGATGAGTATCAGCGACACACATAGTTGAGTCTTTGATCTTTATAAATTATTCCTCTACTTGTCTAAGATACAATCAGCGACAAGAAAACCTTCAGTAACACTATCTTCAACTTGGATCATACTTCATGTACAGAGAGTAATGCTCTCGCTGACAATGATCAGCGATACAAAGTTGAGCATAATTCTCCTTCAGTAACTCAGAGTGAGAGAAGATCAGCGAACATAAACATCAGCAACAGGAGCTTGACTTGAATCATTTCTTCTTTAGAGAGTTTTTCAGTAAGTGGGTCAGAGACTTGAGAGAGTAAGACACCATCAGTGACTTCGCTTATCAGCGACTAATGACTTCAACAGTCTGCTTGTAGACATTGTCTTAGTCTCCCCCTTAATCCTTGAGATCAGTGACCATCTTGAGTTTGAAGATCAGTGACTCAACATTAACCTATCAAACTCAATATATTTAGCAATGACTATAAACCTAGATTCATAATCATCAATAATCAATAACATCAAGGGATCTCAATCTCAATGACATAATTAATCACGTTAAGTAGCAACTAATAATCACCAATAAACAAGGATTCACGGATAACATAACAATCTTCAATCAGTCAATTGATTCAAAACGCAATTATAACTTTCAAACAATCATAATCAAAGGTTATTAAACTAAACAATTAACAATAAGTATAATCCATGACTCAATCATACAAAATCAGATTCATGAATTCAAATAAACACATAGACGATGTTCGAATTGAAATCGGAAAGTGATATGCAAACCGAATCGTGAACCACGTGAAGGGAAATCAATTGGCATCGATCTCTACCCTTTCGTGCCTCCAAATCGCCATCAAATGCTCCCAAAATGGTGGGAAAACCCCCTCTGGTCTTTGAATCTGTTGGAAGCATGCTAACTGACCTGATTAGGTGTATGAGTTGTTCTTGATCAACCTTCTCAAGTTCATCTTCTCTCTGAAACCTAAGGGCACCATTTAGGTCCCTGTATACCAGACCCTTCTCCCTTTCAGTGACTTCATGACCTTCAAGCTTTGGCACACCAGCAGGGATGGATAGATTTAGCCTTGAAATGTTGGGGATTCGATAGATGCTGCTGGTACCTGACCTATACCTTGGGCTAGGTGGCTGAACTATTTCCTTACCATATATGACAGTATCTTCTGGTCTGAGGAGTTACAGCGACACCATTTTCTGATAGAGCCTATCAATCTCCTTCATGACATCAACCTTAGCTGCACTTGTAGAGTGGCTGATAGCAAGCCTTATCTCATTCCATTCTTCTCTGTGCAGCTTGCATACTTGATCAAGTAGCATTGATTGAGTCTCTGAACCTCTTTGTATAAGTAGCTGAGGTTGAGATTGGTTCCTTGACTTTTTTAGTTTAACCTTGGTGATAGGTGCAGGGTTTGATCTCCCTGTCATTCGAGCAGCAAATCTCTTTCTGTCTATTTCATCCCATTTCCTATCTACTGCTGTTTTGACAGCTCCCCCTTTCTTTTTAGAGCTCTTGCTAGCTGATGTTTTCAGTTTATGTTGCTCTAGCTCACTCTCTTCTATCTCAGCAAGTACCCTGGCAATTGCAGCATCAGACTCTTCTTGATCTTTCTTTTGTTTAAGAAGTCTGGCCCTTTCATTGGCATCTTTAGAGCTTAATTCCAGTAGGTATGCTCTGTCAGCATTTGACTGCTCTTTCAGCAGCCTTTTCCTTTCTTGTTCCTCTCTTAACTCAGCCTGAAAGGTTATTTGCATAATCATCTCTTGCTCCCTGTCCTGTCTTGCCTTTATCTTTCTGGCAACTCTCTGTTCTTTAGTTTCATCAGGACAAGGGGTATCTGAGACTGAGTCAGAGGAAAGGCATGCTGTAGGAGAGGTATCTGAGGTGGTAGTGTTGGAAGGAGTTGCTATGGAGATTGGTGTTATTGTTGCTGGGGTAGGTGTGGTTATTTGGGTTGTTGTAGTTGTAGTTGCTGTAGGTGAGGGCAGGTTTAGGGTTGCTGGTGGAAATGAAGGTACATCTACCTCAGATATGACAATGTGTAATTGAGGGTTACTGACCTGTTGTTTCTTTGATGGAGGAGTAGATGCAGGAGAGGTATCACTGGTCCTTTTTCTTTTGATAACAGAAGATATGGGTTGCTGATCCTCCATATTTATATCATCTTCATCATCTGAACCCTGACCATTTCCATGACCACCTCCCTGGCCATCATCATTGTTATCATCATCATTATCATCAGCATCATGCATGATGGTATCATCCTCCTCATCATCAGATGCATCAGCTACCACTTCCCTATTCATCCATTCCCAGCGAGCCAATTCGTAGCTCATTGAGGTACCCTCAATCCTAGCAGTATCATCCGCTGCCCATTGTTGCACCAGCCCATTGTAGTTCCTGAGCTCTTCAGCACTGAACTCAGGAAAGCTCTCAGTGATATCCACCATATCAGTGGCTATCTCCATATCTACCCAATGCAGTTCAGCAACTGCAAGGGCCTCCAGTTCAGGTTGCTCATCGATAGGACGAAGTGCATAGGTAGTGAGCACAATGTCCCTGTGAGCCTTGTTTGATAGCGGATCAGTCATCTTACGGGGCATCTCTGGATCAGAGACAAAGTCCTCTTCTTCACTCTCCCCCTGACTGGTTCGCTCAAACTGATCAACTGCCCTAAGTATCTGATCAGTGAAGTCTGCGTTTTCCTCTCGCAGGGCAGCGACCTCAGCTCTTGTCTTTGTGAGCTGTGAGACAACCTGTGGAAGTACCTTAATAACTTTGTCAGTGTTATACAGGTAGTTAGATACAGAAATGGCTAAATCATTTTGGTTGGTGGTGAGTTGGGCAATGGCAACAGCATGAGTGGTGAAGTTGTTGGTGGAGGTGGAGGCTAGCTCAGTGACTGCATGGTTTATTGCAGCACTAGCATCAGCTACTGTTTGTACCCTCTCACTAACAGATGTGCTCCATGGTTCAATGGAGTTGTATACATCAGTGAGAGCAGCAACAGCTTTCTGAAGGACAGAGACATTGCCAATAAGTGCCTCACGGTCTTCAGTGAGCATCTTAATTTGGGTTTGGGATTGGGCAATGTACTCCATCAGTAGCTGATCAGATGTGGAGTGAGTGGAGGTGTTTGGGGGAGTAGTTTGGGTAACAATAATGGGGGTAGGTGTAGATTGGGCTACCTGATCAGGGGGTGTGGTCTGATCAGCAGTGACTTGGATGTTATCACTGGAGAAAGAAGTGGGGGTGAGCTCTCTGATGGGAGAGTTGGATGTGGGTGGAGGAATGGGTTGGGTGTCCTCAGAGGTGTCCATTGGCATGATTTCCTCATCATCAGCTTGTGATTTAGCTGGTGGTTCATTGGAAATAGAAGTAGCGACCTGTATCTCACCATGGGTTAGTGGTGAGACATTGACAGTCGGTGCAGTGATAGATGAGAGATGGCCCGGGTCTGTAGCCAGTGGTGTGACATCAGCTATGAGTGTGTTATCACCCACTGATGTCACTTGCCCTTTTAATGAAATGTCACCCTTTTGTGAGGATGACAAGTGGCTGGGTTGACTCAAGCTGAGGGTGTGGGGTGTACCCGAATCACTGCTAACAGTGGTTTGATCCACTGCAGCTTTCTGTAGTTTTCCCTTTGAAGAGTCACTGGACTTTCGGGAGTCCAGTGAAGCAGGTAAAGTTGAGGGTTCAGCAGTGGTGCCCTCAGCAACTGAACGTACAGTCACTGATTCACCACTGGCATCCGTAGATGTCTTCTTCTTACTATGTCCCTGATCCTTTAATGTCAGGGACCCTAATTTGGATTTTTTCTTGGGAGCAGTTGGTGGTTTCTTAACTGGTGGTTGACCAACAGTAGTCACTGGGGGTGTAGTCAATGACGTGGTCGATGGGGGGGGCAGCAACTGACATATGTACAGAAGTTACAGGTTGGGGTGCAAGGATCCCCGGATGTTTCATGAAAGCAGGTAAAACCACAGTCGCTGGTTTTGCAAAAATTTGAGATCCTACTAGAGTGGGCTCAAATCCCTGAAATGATACCCTATCATAGGCAGCAAACTGATCCCTAAAGATCAGTGAGAGATACCTAGGGTAAGGCACGTATTTTGCCCTGGCAGGCTCAGCGACTTTGGTGATCAGTTCGTTAAAGATCACACTTGCATAGTCAACTCGTAGAGAGTTGACCAGTGACCAACTGATCTGGGCCTCCAGGGAGCTGAATTGATCATAGCTCCCTGATTTTGTACCCAAAGATTGGATAAAGTTTGTGAAAAGAGCATTCCAAACACCATCCATTTTTGTTTTGTGGACCGTAGAGTACTTACGGTTGCCACTGCCATCGACTGAGTATTTACACTCAATCTCAGTAAGCTCGACGAGGCCTTGTTTGGCAACGTCGCTCTCTGGCAGTGACTCGTACGACTCATAGGTTGGCAGTTGTAAAATGGAGCGGATGGTGTTGGCAGTTATTATGATGGGTTGGGTACCATTGTCTATAAAACCCTGGAGTTGGGAAACACCAGAGACAACAGAGTGAGTGCAGGTATACCAGAACTCACTGAGCCATTCTGGGTTCATTTCCCCAGGAGACAAGGTAAGAGCAGGGAGGATAAAGTGGTTTTTCAGAAAATTTATCACCTCCGCATACTCAGGTTTAGGGCAATTTACATTTCCCAAATAGTTAGATTTGGGAACTGTAATGACAAGGGTCTCACTGACCGCAGAGGCTCGAAGAGCTTTAATCTCTGGGGTCGGTGTGTAAGCATTGTTGAAAAATTTTGTCCTTGCCATTTTAGAAAAAGAGTAGAAGATTTAAAAATGAGAGGTATTTGCAGAGAAAAAAAAATGAAGAAGATGAAGTTTGAAAAATTAGAAAGCGTAAAGAGTGAAAAGGTAAGGGTTTCGCTGCTTATATACGGTTACTGATGTTGAAAATGTGTGGTCAAAACGAGTATGTACGTGGTCAAAAAGTAAAAATAAAATAAAAAATATGGTTGGTGGTAGTGGAGTAGGGTGATGATGGTGAAGAGTGGTAACATTAAATGGTGATGGGAGTTGTGTGCCGGAAAAGGTATACGAGGTGTCAGAAAAAGTGTACCTTTTCGAGTTCCCATAAGATATTTTAATAAAGTATTTATTAAGAATATAAATCGCTAAAAATTAAATACAAAATGTATTAATTGTAAGGAATATATGTCGAAATAAATGCAGTATTAAATAATAACAAAACTTTCGCTGATACATCATGTCTCAGCGAGATGAAAATAAGTTATATCTTAAAATAAACTAAATATTATGTTTCACATTTGATGTCGCTGATCAAATTACAACTTAGAATACTAATCCAATCAGCTAGTCAAGTATGTGAAGCATAAGATATAGTTTATTTATGTGATATAAGGAATTTTCATGTGCAGTTACAAAATATATAATTTATTGATTATAACAATGCTAACTTATTGTTCTTGCTGATTACATCAGGGAGAATAATAGGTCAGCGTGTTTAAAAAAAATATAAACTATTTATTTTGTAACTACCGTTTATTAAACAAACAGGCTTTAATCATTTAGGTTTAGCATGCCCAACTCGCTGATGAGAAAGGTGAATCTTTTCTCATCTAAAGGTTTTGTAAAAATGTCAGCGAGTTGGTAATCAGTTGGAATGAAATGCAATTCAATGACACCTTTCATGACGTGGTCCCTGATGAAGTGATATCTGACATCAATATGCTTTGTCCTTGAGTGCATCACAGGATTATTTGCTATGGCAATGGCACTTTGACTGTCACAATAAATTGGAACATTGCCAAAGTCAAAACCATAGTCAGCGAGCTGATTCCTCATCCACAGAATTTGAGCAGTGCAGGCTCCAGCAGTGACATATTCATCCTCAGTAGTAGAAGTTGAGACAGAATTTTGTTTCTTGCTTGACCAGCTTACAAGCTTTTCTCCAAGAAACTGACAGCTACCAGAGGTACTCTTTCTGTCCATTTTGCATCCAGCATGATCAGAATCTGAATATCCCTTCAGTGAGAAGTCTGAACCAGATGGGTACCAGAGACCAAGATTTGGTGTACCCTTCAGATATCTGAATATTCTTTTGACAATGAGCAAATGGGATTCCTTTGGATCAGCTTGATATCTAGCACATAGACAAGTGGAAAACATAATGTCTGGTCTACTAGCAGTTAGATACAGCAGTGACCCGATCATTCCTCTGTAAGCAATGATGTTTACAGATTTACCATCAGGATCAGCATGTAATTTTACTGCAGATGACATTGGTGTAGCAAGGGATGAGCAGTTGGTGAATTCAAATTTCTTTAACAAATCTTTAACATACTTTCCTTGATTTATAAAAATACCAGTTTTGGTTTGCTTAATTTGCAGACCAAGGTAAAATGTTAGTTCACCCATCATGCTCATTTCATAACTTTTAGTCATGAGGTTACTGAATTCCTTGCACATGTCATTGTTAGTAGACCCAAAAATAATATCATCAACATAAATTTGGACCAATATAACATCTCTCTTATCCTTTTTAATAAAAAGTGTGCTGTCAATTTTACCTCTGACATAACCACATTTAATCAAGAAGACAGAGAGAGTGTCATACCAAGCTCTGGGAGCTTGTTTGAGTCCATATAAAGCTTTATCCAGTTTATATACATAACCTGGATGCTTGGGATCAGTAAATCCAGGTGGTTGCTTTACATACACTTCTTCCTGCAGCTTTCCATTCAAGAAGGCACTTTTCACATCCATTTGATATACCTTGAACTTCTTGTGAGCTGCATATGCTAAGAACAACCTGATTGCTTCAAGCCTAGCAACTGGTGCAAAGGTTTCATCATAATCTATTCCTTCTTGCTGACAGTAACCTTGTGCAACCAGTCTAGCCTTATTCCTTATTACAACACCATCAGCATCCATCTTGTTTCTGAACACCCATCTTGTTCCAATCACAGATTTCCCAGCTACTTGAGGTACTAACTTCCACACTTTATTCCTTTCAAACTGAGATAGCTCATCTTGCATGGCAGCTATCCAGTGATGATCAGTGAGTGCCTCATCAATTTTCTTGGGCTCAATTAGTGACACAAAGCTTACAAACAAACAAAAGTTAGCACATGCTGATCTGGTCTGGACTTTGGATTGAGGATCACCAATAATCAATTGATTATCAATATGTCTAGTCCATTTAGTCACTCGCTGAGGTTCAGCAGTGACTTGATTATTCAGAGGTGATCCACCAGACACATCAGCATTAGAAGCATGATTAATGTTTAAGCTTTGATTTGGAAAGAGAGTGTTATCATTTTGATGCAAATGATGAGATGGTGATGGGGTATCAACAGGCAAAGATGAAGTTTCTGAATTATTCTGAGCTAAAGTAGAGCCAAAAGTATCTTCAGGGACATCATCTTCCCTTTCGGAATCTGATGGATGAATCTCATGCTTGTCATCACTGATTGTGTTAAAAGTAAGGTTTTCATAATCTTTTGGATCAGTGAGTGATTCATCATAAGATTCATCAAAGGTAACATCCATTGATTCTTCAATACATTCCCTTCTTTTATTATAAACTCTGAAAGCTTTTGAAATGATTGAGTAACCAACAAATATACCTTCATCAGCTTTGGGATCAAACTTTCCTAAGTGATCTCTTTTGTTTAAGACATAGCAGGTACTGCCAAAAACATGAAGAAAACTTATGTCAGGTTTTCTCCCTCTTAACACCTCATAGGCTATCTTATCATGTCTCTTGACAATCAGAGACCTATTCTGAGTGTAGCAGGCAGTGTTAACTGCTTCAGCCCAGAAGTGGGTCTTAAGACCAGCATCTATGAGCATTGACCTTGCTGATTCAATCAAGGTTCTATTTCTCCTCTCTGCAACACCATTTTGTTGAGGTGTTCTTGGTGCAGAGAAGTTTTGAGAAATACCTTTTGAATCACAGAAACTTTCAAGGTCAATATTTCTGAATTCAGTGCCATTATCACTTCTTAAATGTTTAACTGAACAATCATTTAAGTTTTCCATCTTTTTGATAAAGGATATAATTTCATGTGTTGCATCACTTTTGGCTTTGAGGAAGAATACCCAAGTATATCTGGAATATTCATCCACAATTACCAAGCAATACCTTTTACCACCAAGACTGGGAGAACTCACTGGATCAAATAGATCCATATGCATCAGTTGAAAACATTCTGTCACTGAAGATGTTTGTTTGCTTTTAAAAGAAGAGCTGTGATGCTTTCCCTTCTCACACGCTGAACAAAGCTTGTCTTTGTCAAAAGTAAGCTTTGGAAGACCATTTACCAAGCCATACTTGCTGAGCTTGCTGATGGCTTTGAAGTTCAGGTGAGAAAGTCGCTTATGCCATAACCATTTTTCTTCTGAAACGGTTCTAGAATAAAAACATGTTCCTGATTGTGCTGAGTCCATATTGACTACATATGTATTTCCTTTCCTTTGAGCACCCAGGACAGCACTTCCATTTTTGTTGTAAACAACTCCAGCTTCATGATCAAATAGTACTTTATTCTTGGCATCGTAGAACTGACTGATGCTTAATAAATTATGCTTTAGTCCTTCAACATATGCCACCCTTTTAAACATCACATTTCCATTGGTCAAGACCCCATACCCTCTGGTCTTACCAATGTTGTTATCACCAAAAACTACATCAGGACCTCTTTCATCCTGGTAGTCGCTGAGCAGGGACTTACATCCGGTCATATGTCTGGAACACCCACTGTCCAGATACCAGATTGTTTCTCTAAGAATGCCCTTGTAAAGAGTCTCTGGATCCCAGCCGGATGCTGAACACTTCTTAGCTACTTCTTTGATGTTTTCATGGAAGTCAGCATCATCAGCCATCAGGCAGTAATCTCTATCTAAACAAATCATAACTTCTTCTTCATCAGATGATGAGGTTGAGTCAGAGTCGCTGAAGGATCCTTCTTCAGCGACGAATCCTTTTCCCTTCTTCTTGCCAATTTTGGACATAGCTTTCAGCTTCTTGTATTTTGACTTGTATTTGTTGTACTTGTCATTTCTGAAGCTGGGCCTTTGTTCAGGGAGAGGATTGACAGCTTTGGATCTACAGTCAGCTGCAAAGTGACCAGGTTTGCCACATTTGTAGCAGTCACCTTTTGACTTTGAGATGTCACTTGATGGTGCGCCAGCAAATTTGTTAAACCTTGTGTTCTTTCTGAAATTTGCAACCATCATGGCCATATCTCTTTCCAGCTTCTCTAGTCCTTCTTCATAGCTGACTTCAGACTGACTGTCAGCAGCACAACCTTCCTCATCTGCAATCAGTGACTTTGAACTCAACTGGGTGAATTTAACTTTCTGCTTTTGATCAATCTCTTCTAGCTCAGCTACAAGGGCATTAGAAATCTTTTGACTGCCTAGTGCAGCACGAATGTGCTCACTTTGATCAGCCTGTTTTTCAGATTGTTCCCAGTTTAACAATATACCATAAATTTGAGTTAGATTGAGAGAAGTATAATCATTACGTTGTCGAGTACATGTTGCAATGGTTCCCCAAACTTTTCTAGGCAACAGTTCTAGAAATTTTTCAACAACAAATCTTTGGTCTTTTCCTATATTAGCCTTTTCCATTTTATTAATTAAAGCTTGATATCTAGTATAGGTGGAGGCCAGTGACTCATTGGGTTCCATGGCAAACAGTTCATATTGACGAGTCAGATTTACTTCTCTACAGCGAATTATGTCGGGGGTTCCAATATAGATATTTCTAAGAGTGTCCCACATGTGTTTCGCTGTACTGCACAATCTAATGGACTCAAACACTTCATCAGGAAGTGACATGCTTATATATATTTTAGCTTGTTTATCCAGTCTGACCATGCGCCTGTCCTCATCTGTCCATTGTTCCTCCCTTTTTGGCATAACCATTTCTGGTAGGGCAGGAGTGGTTGCAGTAGCTGCAACAGCAGGAATAATGACAGTGGGGGTGTGAGGACCGTCAGTTATTATAGAACAAAGACGATCATCAACAAGGTCTAAGAACATCATCATCCTGGACATCCAGGTTTCAATTCTTGATGGGTCAAAAGCTGGAGGTTTTGTAGTGGAGCCATTTCCCTTCTGGTACTCAGAATCAACACAACTATATTTAACGGATTCCATTGCAGATCTGGTTAAATTATATTTTAAACCAACTCCGCTCTGATACCAATTGTGAGTCCCTAATCACTATTATGTTAGTGATTGTGAATCGTTAACAGTGAGTTAATTGTAGAAGGGGGGGGGGTTGAATACAATTAAAAACTTTTCTTTTCTGTTATAATGTGTTTTCTTTGTTTAACAAGTTTTTAACCGTATTAAAGTAACAACAATATGAACACAAGTATGTATATAGGATAAACAGTTCAGATGCTGATACAAATGTAGCTGAAAGATAAATTCTTTTATTGATAAAACTTATCTCTTGTTGATTGCGGAATAGATTAGCCAAAGCTAATCTAAATCAAACAATACAGCTATTACAAAGGAGATGAGCAGTAGTGGACAAACACGCTAACTTGCTCACTCGCTGAAGTAAACTAGTAGTGGACAAACATGCTACTAATTCACTTGCTGGTGTTACTTGAATTTTAGACAAACTAGTCACTGACAAACAAGTGACAATACAAGTAATCGACACAAAATGAAGTACAACATACTACGCTATTTATAGACGCTGAAATCCTCAATTTCCGTATCTGATGGACACGTGTCGCTGATTGATTGGAGAGGTAGTTGAGATGTGATATATCATGGCACGACATTCTGTCTTGGGAAATATCACCTTGTACCATAGACCAATCAAAAGCTTCCACGTTAGTCTTTTCAAGTTACGAGGAACACGTGCTGCGCCGTAGTAATGCCGAATGTTGACTTCTTATTTAATGCGGCATTTAATGCTGCAGTCGCTGATAGATATATCAATTCTCCTCATTCTCGATGCGAGCTAACATGCTCTAAAGAATGACTTGAACAGCTAATCTTTAGCGACTTCTTTTATTCAGCAGAAGAGAGAACTCAAGAAGACTTGGAGACTCTCGCTGATAGATGAGTATCAGCGACACACATAGTTGAGTCTTTGATCTTTATAAATTCTTCCTCTACTGGTCTAAGATACAATCAGCGACAAGAAAACCTTCAGTAACACTATCTTCAACTTGGATCATACTTCATGTACAGAGAGTAATGCTCTCGCTGACAATGATCAGCGACACAAAGTTGAGCATAATTCTCCTTCAGTAACTCAGAGTGAGAGAAGATCAGCGAACATAAACATCAGCAACAGGAGCTTGACTTGAATCATTTCTTCTTTAGAGAGTTTTTCAGTAAGTGGGTCAGAGACTTGAGAGAGTAAGACACCATCAGTGACTTCGCTTATCAGCGACTAATGACTTCAACAGTCTGCTTGTAGACATTGTCTTAGTCTCCCCCTTAATCCTTGAGATCAGTGACCATCTTGAGTTTGAAGATCAGTGACTCAACATTAACCTATCAAACTCAATATATTTAGCAATGACTATAAACCTAGATTCATAATCATCAATAATCAATAACATCAAGGGATCTCAATCTCAATGACATAATTAATCACGTTAAGTAGCAACTAATAATCACCAATAAACAAGGATTCACGGATAACATAACAATCTTCAATCAGTCAATTGATTCAAAACGCAATTATAACTTTCAAACAATCATAATCAAAGGTTATTAAACTAAACAATTAACAATAAGTATAATCCATGACTCAATCATACAAAATCAGATTCATGAATTCAAATAAACACATAGACGATGTTCGAATTGAAATCGGAAAGTGATATGCAAACCGAATCGTGAACCACGTGAAGGGAAATCAATTGGCATCGATCTCTACCCTTTCGTGCCTCCAAATCGCCATCAAATGCTCCCAAAATGGTGGGAAAACCCCCTCTGGTCGGCTGCTATTCGTGGTTTAAGGTTATGAGAAGTTAGAGTTAAAAATTAGGAAAATAGGAATTTAAACCCATTCTGCTGAATTGATCCATCCGGCGGATGGAAATTCCATCCGGCGTAATGATTGAAAATAAGCCCAGCCCAACTTCGCGTATCCTGGGCCTCCACCGCCTTAATCCATCCGGCGGATGAAACATCCATCTGGCGGATGGATTAATTTTCATAAATATTTTCCATCTTTTCTTCATTTAATCATCTTTTACTCCGATCCAATCTTCTCTTGTCCATTGTTTTATTCTCTTAGCAAATTTTCTTCGCAATAAGCTCGTTTTCTGTTTCTTTTCGATCCAAGCTCCATTTGAACTCCTAAATGCAAATATGAACGAAATAAGTATCTTATTCACATAAAATGCATAAGAAATCTACTGAACAAAGGGGTAATTAGTACTATAATTTAGTACTTTTTTTGCGTTTATCAAACATCCCCCACTTGATCCTACTTCTCCTCAAGTAGACTATCAACTAAAATGAATAGGTAAACGGAAAAATGGGACTTACACACCAACTAGCATTTAACCAACTAAATTTTTATTTAAAAAATAATCCTACCTTAAGATTTAGCAATCAAGAAACTCCTCTAGAAAAATTTTTTTGTCTCATTCATTATTATTATGCATAACAGATAGCTCACAAGGATTACCGATATTGTTGTCCACCTAAACAATCTATACTTAGGTAATTGAGCTTGACTTATCATTATTTTAGCAGTTTTACCCTTGATTTACAATAGCAAAATACTCTCATACATATAACGTGCTGACATTACACATATTATGGATATCCAATTAAAACAATCACTTTTCAAGTCAAGACATTGGTGACAGGTCTGTGCCTCATCACAACAAAGCGGCATAACTTGACTTTGGTTTAGCATGATAACTTTTTAGTCAAACCATTGGTGGAAGGTCTGTACCTTAGTACAACAAAGCGACATAATTTGACTACATTTTTAAAATCAGGAGTTCTTTTAAACTCGTTTTGCTCTTTTTCATTAAATATACTGGCGGAGACCAGGTTTGTACTTACGTACAACAGAGGAAACAACACCCGGTATATCCCCAAATGATATTAATTGAATTCCAAAATTATGGCATATCGCACGCTATCATATATAAGAATTAAGACTAAAGTCATAAATTGATAAAGTTCCTCTCGGAATATCGCATACTTCTTACATTAATTTTATTTAATAGCTCAACACTTTATACATAGATTGCCAATCGATACATCACATGATGAACTATCTAATATTTTAAAATTAAGTTCAAATTATCCTTTGAATTTCCCATATTTGTTACAAGATTTTCTAAACTTAAAGAGAATACATTTTTAAAATAAAAATTTGGGTTGAAAAATGACTAACATAAAATGCCCTAACTTGAAATTTACCAACATTTACCAATTCATAACTTAGGACAAGCAAACTTTTTTTTCCCATCCCCCACTTAAAATAAAGCAATGTCCTCATTGCAAAACAAGGAATCGTAAAATAGAGAATAGAAAAGAAGTGAACAAAAAACTCCCATGAGCTTGAAGAAAAATGCTTTCTTGATCTGATTATGAAAATATACAACAGCACACTTCCATAGGCATCACGGTTGCATTTAGCATATGCAACAAGCCTTTAAAACCCTCGGTATTCCGAGTGGACGAGTTATAGTCTCGTGAGGGTTTCCAGGGAACACACCCACAAAGTTCGAAAATGCAAACAAAAAACAAGAAAACAAAAAGTTGATAAAGGAAACAAAATATAAAATAACCAATTAAAAATTAAAAACTAACAAATTAACAAACAATAACCTACATAAAATAAGGTACTGAAAATAAACAATAATAATTAGTACATAAAATATATGACAAAAAGAGCAGAAATAGAAATTTGTCGCAAAACGTCCTTCCAACCGCCGGCTAGTGCATTCAACCGTCGGTCGAACGTTCGTGCAAACCAAATTCAAAAACTTCGCTCCACTAAAAATTAAACTATATAACATGCATATACATATAATTAACAAATAAACAATTATTTACAACCAAATTACATCATTAATCATCACAACTTCTAGACAAGATAAAAATATTTGTTTAGCAAATCGAGCCTATAAAATTGTGCGTGATTAACGAAAAACTTTTTTTTATTATTATTATTTTTTTAATTTTTTATTTTCCAACTTAATCGAATAAGCAACCGTTCCCCGGTAGAATAATAGTCCAACCGGTTAAGTGTTCCCCTGTAGCGGTGCCAAAAACTTGATGCGTGTGAAAGCGTCTAGTTTTATTCTTTATAAAGTACAGGATATACCAATCACTACTATCACACAACTAGGCAAAAATACCCGATCGGAATAGTATAGCTATGGTAAGTCCAGGTTGAACACAGGAACACATGAACGATGTTATTAAACTAAATTGGAATTATTAATAAAGCAGTAAAATAGGGGTTACATTTTAGTTCCGTACGAACGTTCAATATGAACTAAATAACTAAACCAAACAACAGAAAACAAGATAAGAGGAACAGATAAACAATTGGAGATAGATATGTAATTACTTAGAGTCTTCCACTCAAATTCATATTATCCGGTTCATGTGTTTTGATTGTCTGATTGTGATTCCTTTTATATTATCTTAGTTACTAATCAAATAATCCAAGTTAAATGTAAATTAGTCTCCAATTCTGGTTAACTAATATCTTCAACCTAGGGTCCAACATTAAACATCGATCCGACGTTGCAAGAATGTTGCTCTATTGCGTGCTTTTCCCTAGATTGTGCATTAAGTATTCACGATTTGTTACGATTAATCCTCGCGGTATGACTCAACAATACCTACTAATAATCACTTATTAGCTCATTCATTTTAGATTGATTAATTACTATGCTCTTAACCTATCAAACTCAATATATTTAGCAATGACTATAAACCTAGATTCATAATCATCAATAATCAATAACATCACGGAAACTCAATCTTAATGACATTATTAATCACGTTAAGTAGCAACTATTAATCACCAATAAACAAGGATTCACGGATAACATAACAATCTTCAATCAGTCAATTGATTCAAAACGCAATTATAACTTTCAAACGATCATAATCAAAGGTTATTAAACTAAACAATTAACAATAAGTATAATCCATGACTCAATCATACAAAATCAGATTCAAGAATTCAAATAAACACATAGACGATGTTCGAATTGAAATCGGAAAGTGATATGTAAACCGAATCGTGAACCACGCGAAGGGAAATCAATTGGCATCGATCCCTACCCTTTCGTGCCTCCAAATCACCATCAAATGCTCCCAAAATATGGGGAAAACCCCCTCTAGTCGGCTGTTATTCGTGGTTTAGGGTTATGAGAAGTTGGGGTTAAAAATGAGGAAAATAGGAATTTAAACCCATTCTGCCGAATTGATCCATCCGGCAGATAGATTGAAAATAAGCCCAGCCTAGCTTCGCGTAGCCTGGGCCTTCACCGCCTTGATCCATCCGGCGGATGAAACATCCATCCGACGGATGGATTGATTTTCAGGAATATGTTCCATCTTTTCTTCATTTAATCATCTTTTACTCCGATCCAATCTTTTTTTGTCCATTGTTTTATTCTCTTAGAAACTTTTCTTCGCAATAAGTTCGTTTTCTGTTTCTTTTCGATCCAAGCTCCATCTGAACTCCTAAATGCAAATATGAACGAAATAAGTATCTTATTCACATAAAATGCATAAGAAATCTACTGAACAAATAGGTAATTAGTACTATAATTTAGTACATTTTGGCATTTATCATAACATCATTCCTAACTATCTAAATCATGGCAAACATACAAGCAACTACTCACAAATCATACCAATAAACATTTCTAACATTAATAAATCACAAACATCAAACAAGAACATTATGATTAGATAATACTAGAAAGGATAGATAATACTGATACGTGTTGCGAACAGAATAACAGCTTCTATTTCTTCGAATAATGTCCGAGCATTACAACCGCTAGCCTCTACTAATTATATTACATTACTAATCTAGAAGAAAAGAGAAGGATTCCCCCACTAATCTTCTCACTAGTCCAAGGGTTTAAACCCCTAAGAAGAAACTAGAGAGAGAGAGAGACTAGAGAGAGAACCTAGAGAGAGAAATTAAAGAAAACCTAGAAAGAGAGATATTTCTAGAGAGAGAGAAGAGAGGTGAAATTGAGGTGTGAAGGTGTGTGAAATGAGATAATGAGGTCCTCTATTTATAGGCAATCCATGGAATCAAGAGTACAAGTCCAGCACCACCGTACAAGCAAACAAAGCAAAACAAGAACACATGGGGGGCTAGAGGCCATACACGGCCCTATACAGGCCATACACGGCCCTGTATAGGCCATACACGGCCCTGTATAGGCCGTACACAGCCATGCCAAGGCCGTACACGGATGTAGGCATGCCGTGTGCTAGGACGTGTGTTGTTTTCGGTTTTTCACATTGCTTCAGAAGGCCGTATCTTCTTTGTTTTGCGTCCGTTTGACTTGATTCTTTCGCCTATGATATTGTAATTCCGTTACGCTTCTAACGATAAAAATTTGGTAGGAATTGTAGGTGTGGAGCCCCGGTGTGTCCATAATACGTATCATAGTCTTCAGAAGCGGTGTTCGGCTTGTAACTTTCTCGTCCTTGATCCAAATTGATTTTTCTTTCTATCCACTCTCTCATAATCTCCATAGCTACAAAATAAGATAATAATGAGGTCTTGGTGTGGAATTTACAGTAGATTTGAAGTGTTTCTCAATTTGGTGCCTATTTCGGTTAGTTTTCTGACCTTTTTGCATAATTTTCGAAAGACCGACAAGTTTATACAGTTCTAACAAAAGTTGATTAATAATCATGATTTTAAGATATATTTGTTAGAAAAGAGCTAAATATGGGGTAAATAATGTAGGTAAAAATGTGACTTTTTGCGCTACATCAAATATCCCACACTTAAGCTTTTGCTTGTCCTCAAGCAAACCTCATTTGGAAAATAACTTTTGAAAAATTGTTTTGGATGCTTAGATTATCTCCTGCAGAAAGTCACTTTCTTCAAATTAGACCAATATTTTCAGAAAGTAAGTATCAACAAAAATTAAATATACTTAAACATAAAACTGATCAACCCTTTTTGGTGTAACTCTCGAAATGTAGATGTACATAAAACTGATCAACCCTTTTTGGTGTAACTCTCTGTGTGGATTTTTGAGCTTTTTCGTTGCAATCAGTTGCTATATCTTTGTTCCTCTCATGTTTACGCTTCATTAGGTATAACTTTTAACCCTATCTTTAACAATTCATGATTTAATCGTCAATTAAGGTTACGGGTTTTGGGCTTTATATGTTTGTGTTTGATGTTAATACTTGGTGTGTTTTGATCGGCTTGACATTGCGCATCTTTTGGTCATCTCGTTTTTCGAAAACCCCAAAAACTATTCGTCATGATTTCTGGGTATTAACAGTGACGTGCAGATCTTCATCTTTGCGTCACTTCCAGTAAGTGACGCTATTTGGTAATTTGACATTCTTTCTGTCACTTGTACCGTCACTCCTCTGAGTGACGCCTTTATATGCGTCACTCCCTTAAGTCACTCCCTTAAGTGACTCCCTTACTATGCGTCACTCCCTTAAGTGACTCCCTTAGTGACGCTTAGGTTTTACCGTCACTTGTTAACTGACGCTTACTTTTATACCGACACTTTCTAAGTGTCGTATCTACTGACGTATACTATGGCTGCGTCACTTACACAAGTGAGCCTTCATAGCGTCACTTACCTCAAGTGACACTTCATATAATTTCTGATTTTATAGCACTGTTTTATGCGGCACTTCCTGAGTGTCGCTACTGTTACACGCGTCACTTCCTAAGTGACGCCAAAAATCAAAATTTATTTGGTATGTTTGTTTGTCGTTATATTTGAGCTTATTCTGTAACGCTGTTTCTTGTTCTCTTTTATGGAATTTAGCTTACAGATGGCAGAACTTCAGAATTAATATCGACGAACCAACACAAGACACAACATTGTGGCTTTCTTGGAGGATACGCACAAAAACTCCCCCAGAAAACACACTAATACGCACAATCGTACCTTGGAAACAAATGTAACACCTCCCCCAGATTCAAAAAATGTACAAGATTCTGATCTTACTTTTCTTCAATGAATGATAAATGAGAACAATTCGGTTCCTGAGGAATAAAATTTTAATGATTCGATGGCAGAGGAGTTTGATTTTAAGGGTAATGATGATGTTGAAATTGAGGGAGAAGAGTTACAAAGCGACGAGTGTTATGATGGCGCCCCTATCATTGAATCCGATTCTTCAGAAGATGAAGCGGAAGCAGGAACCTCTGAGCCATCAGCATCTACTGCTGAACCATCGACGTCAAAACCTCATTTAGTATTCAAACCTAGAGTTGAGGTACTCGTTACTTTCAAACACTACAAAATTAGAACTGATTACACAGTTTTGATCAAGAGTTGGAAGTTTGATGAAAACAATTCGGTGTTTATAATCAAAAGATGTGATGGCATTCATTACTTTAATATGAAGTTTTATCGAATAAGTACTTTGCCTAAATGTGAACTTCAAAGACTATCTCAGATACCTTTAATAAATTGTTCTCGAGATTCAAGAGCGGATGATTTTCAGGTTATCATTCATCGTGAAATGAATAGCAAGAAATACAATTTGATTAAACCAACGCTTGGTATGAGATATAAGTGTTGGGTTTTCTATTCCCTAACTAGATTAATATGCACAGCGGAATTATAACAAAAATTAATCTAAGGAAATTAGGAAACTAAACCCTAAGGGATCTTAACTTGAATAAATAAAAGCAATAAAATAACCAAGATAAATAGGAAAATACTAACCTTTGAGAAAACGATTTCTCACACGTAGACCACCTTGCAGAACCTTCTTGCTTTGGAGGCGAGTGCCCAAACCAGAACACCTCTAATGCTTCACACCCATGAACCAAGAGAAATTCCCAAACTCCTAGGGTCCTGACTCTAAGTCGTGTAAACTCTTACAAGGAGTAGGAATGAGAAAGAGAGAAAGAATTGAACTCTATTCAATTCTGGGATGCCCTTGAAAGCATAGGGGAGGTCCCTATTTATAGGGAAGGAGGAGGCCCAGGGTTTCATCCCCTGGCCGATGTGGGACAGAATCCCAACCGGCGGTTGGACCTTCCAACCGGCGGTTGGACTCACATGTTCAACCGGTTTAACCCCTTGGACTCCATCCGCCGGTTGAACCTTCCAACCGACGGTTGGATCCTTTCTTCCAGAATCTTCTTTTCTCTTAGTTTCTAATTTATATTCAATTAATAAACTAATTATTATACTAATTCCAATTAATATTATCTCTCTGTTTTATTTCTCTTACTGTTCATTGAGGGCGACCCAAAAAAGGACTCCACTTTTAATAATGTACTTACCAATTAGTTATGATATTGGACACTATTCCAACAATAAGTTCAAGAAGAAACTGGATCTTGTTACACGACAACCAATTGTCAGGATGATCTACCCACCAGCAAATTATTTACAGAAGATACCTTTAGAGATCATTCCTTTAGATTTTCTTAAAAGACTGCTATACTGGGAATATGATAATATTACAGGTGAAGCTGTGATTGTCTTTGTTCCTGATTCAGAACCGTCAACGGATCCAGAGCCATCAATAGATGAAGATTTGGGGGCTGAAGGGAAGACAACATGGAATGTTACAAAGCCCAAGAAAAGGTCAATGTGGGGATGGAAAAGAAATAGATTTTGTGTATTTGATCCTTTGAGTTTGATCAATCTTTCGGAACAAGATATGAAAAAGTTGCATGAGAACAAGATTCAGTTCAAAGCTAGAGACAGAACTGAAGCTATTAAGTTCCAGAAGATTGTGGATATCTGCATAGCCAATGGGATACACGCTGGTGGTGTATTCCCAGCTGGCTGGAAATGATTTGAAGATTTTAGAAGATTGAAGATTTTTGGAGACCAAGCTGCTGACATAGGGGAGTTTGTTGGTACATCTAGTGTGTCAGTCAGTTGGTCTATTGAGTTGTAAGTGTCATTAGTCAATTGTAATAGAAAAGTCAATTTTATAGTTAGCGACACTTTGTATTAGTTTTAGGAGACACTTGCCTAAAGTATCGCATAGCGACACTTAGGTAAGTGACGCATGAAGGCGGCCACCTGCATCACTGGCCAAGTGTCATAGGTCTGCCAATTTGTGTTGGTATATAATCTAACCTACGAGTTTCTGGCTAGGGTTGACGAAACCCTAGTACCATTTGTCGACTAAACATCTCTGTAATCAAGCTAATAGGTTACGATTATCAATACAAAGTTATATTTTAATTACATTATTGTTTTTGGTTTGTGTTTCCGTGTGATTGTTTGTTTCTTCCATTCAATCAGTTACTTCTATCATCCTAGATTGTAAGTAAGGGGCACTCACATTTCTTCTTTTTTGATTTTTTCTTTAAGCTCTTTAAAGGTACGGAGAGATGTTCGAAGATGAGACAGCAATAGAAAGATATCTTAAGCAATCATTTACTTATAACCTATGAAGTTCATGAGTTGGAAATGTTGATGCATATCAGTTTGTCTGTCAGTTGGTCTATTGAGTTTAAAAGTGTCGTTAGTCGTTTAATAAAAATATAGATTTTGTATGATGCGACACTTAAGTTTTAGCTTAGGCGACACTTGCCTTAGTGACGCATAGCGACACTTAGGTAAGTGACGCATGAAGGCGGCCACATGTGTCACTGGCCAAGTGACGCATGTCTGCCGATTGTGTTTTAGTATAAATAGAACCTACGGGTTTTTGGCTAGGGTTGACAAAACGCTAGCACCATTTGTCGACTAAACTCATCTGTAATCAAGTTCCAATACGTTATTCAAGCTAATAAACTCGTTTACTTTGTTCAATTGATCGTTTCGGTTTAGGTTTATTAGTGATTTGTGTAATTGATTATTTCCGCCATTCAATTGCTGTCGATCATCACTTAGATCCATCACATACAACACTCACAACTGGTATCAGAGCCACTAGGTGATACGATTGGCATCTTGAAGATGTTTTGGATTGATTTCGGTTTCGTTCGGATAAAGAATCGAGAATAATCACGGATTTAGAGTTGATTAGGTGCTTTCCAGACGATATTCATCATTTACTACAGGTTTCGTTCATTAGGGTTTGAGGAATTTTCGTTAGATTTACGAAAATTCGATTTTTAGGGTTTTGGGGATTTTACAGCCATTTCTGCGACACTCGTTGCGTCACTTGTACGCGTCACTTCTTGCGGCACTTCGTAATTCCAAATTAGGGTTTTACCGACACTCTGGTGCGTCACTTTGGTGCGTCACTTGGAGCGTCATTTGGGGTTAATACTACACTTAACTCAAGTGTCGTCTAATTTAATCCACTGTCACTCACGTGCGTCACTTTAGCACGTCACTTGAGTGCCAAGCGTCACTTCTATTAGTGACGCATGTTTGATTTCTTACGTCACTTTTGCTTGTGACGCCTTTTGATTTCTTGCGTCACTTTTACAAGTGATGCTTGTTTGTTTATTGCGTCACTCAAGTATGACACTTGAGTGCGTCACTTGCTAGATTGAGCGACACTTACTTACACTGTCATCAGTCACTTCATCCGTCACTCGATAGCGTCACTTACCAAGTGCCGCTAGTCGTTGCGACACTTGAGTGCGTCACTTACCAAGTGACGCCTTTGGTACTAATAAGTTTGCAAGTTCTTGTTTTTGAGTTAATTTTCAGGATAATCTTTAATGGCTGCTGCTGCTAATAAAGAAGATATTCGGGGAATCAGGGATATGATTAAACAAAATCATGATGTCGGTTCTAATAATAAACCTCCTCTATTCACTGCTAATATGGATTACGCATATTGGCGTGATCGATTTGAATAGTACGTAGATTTCCACTGTCCGGAGCTCTGGGGTCCGCTCAGAGAAAGATATGAAGCTCCAGTAGCTGAGGGAGACTATCGTGGTATCCCTCCATCCAAAACTTACAAAGCTATGTCTCCTGAAGAGAAGAAGGAGTATGATATTGAAAAAAAGGCTCATTCGGCCATCTGTATGTGCCTTACTAAAGATGTCTTACGCCTCTTCAAAACACATGACATAACATACGATCTTTGGAAGGCTATTGAGACAAGATGTGGTGGATATCAGAAGTACAAGGAGGCTAAATTAGAATTGATCAAGAAACAGTATGATCTGTTTGATTCTCTTCCTAATGAAACAGCTTCGGGTGTGTTTACAAGATACTCACAGTTAGTTAGTGAGTTGATAGAGGGAGGCTACAATTTCCCTCAGATTGAAATAAATAAGAAGATGTTGGATGTTTTACCGAGTAGTTGGGACGTTAAAGTGCAATTTTTAAAAGAGAGTCAAGAATTAGCTACAATGAACTTGGATGAGCTAATTGGTGTTCTTCAAGCTCATGCGATGGAGTTGAAGAAGAAGGAATGCAAATCGGGTGGTTTTGTTCAAGATCCGACACTATATGGAGGAAAAGTCAACACCGGGAAGACTTATGGTGGAATGGCTTTCGTTTCCTCCACAAGCTCTCCATTACAACCTTCATTGCAATCTACCGGTGTTCATCATCCGGTGTACACTTCTGGACCCTCACAAGGGTCACAACAGCAAGTTCCAGCTTCCCCTGCTATTCAAGAACAGGCTGCTATCTATACAACATTTCTTAGCTCCTACAAGGATTTGGTTTCACAACCGAATTCTACTTTAGAACTTGCTAAAGAAGATTATGCTCAATTAGATGACGATGATCTTGAGCAAATGGACTTAAACTGGAATATTGCCATGATCTCAAGAAGAGTTCAGAAATTCTTGCAACGGACTGGTCGCAAGAGTTTGGAAGGAGATGGCAAAACCAGTTTTGGTTTTGATAAGAGCAAGGTTCGCTGTTATAACTGTCAGAATTTGGGACATTTTGCGAGAGAGTGTGAAAAACCCAAAGTTCCTCCATCGGGTTTCACGAAGCCTGATGCTCCTAGAACTCCAGAGAAAGATGAAGTGAAGCAAGCGACAGCTGATGCACTAGTTGTCTTTGAGCCTACTAATACCGACTGGAGCATGTATGCTGATAAGTATCAACAGTGTCTCATGGCTCACATTTTTAATGAGGTACACAATGAACCAGAAGAACCTTTGAACTGTATTTCGTGCATTAAGTTAACTGAATATTTAAAGTGCTTTCAAGAAGATAACGTAGACTTAAGAAAAAAAGTTGAAAAACTTAATGAGTCAAATAAGTGCCTAAAGGCCAATGAACAATTGTATGATAAGAAAATTGAGGCTTATCAACAGGACACTCTTAGGTATAAATCTAAGGTTTTTAGTCAACAGGATGCTATTAATAGCTATCTTGCTGAAATAGAACTTTTGAGAAAGGAACTATCTGATTTGAAAGTTGAATATGACAAATATAAAAGATTATAGGTTCCTCTTCTTCTACGGTTGCCTTCAACGAAATCCTTAACAAGCAAAGGACAGATAATAAAACTAAGATAGGACTTGGTTATACTGTAGTCCCGCCTCCCACTGAATACTGTCCTATGCCTGTTAAGGAAGGCACCGAAGAGATTCCAGTTGACTATGCATTGTTATATGGGGTCAAGTCAAAGGTCAATAATCAAAACAAACAGGCAAAGGAGAAAACCAAGCGGCCAGAGTATCCTTCGCCTCAGTTTGTTAAATCTAAATGTGAATCTCCAGTTAGTATTGAGGAGATTGTTGAGATTGAGGATATTACTGATCAGGAGTATCCTGAATTTAAAAAGAAGGTTGAAGTAAAATCTGAAAAAGTGGTTTTAAAGGTTGAAACTACGATTAAGGTTCAACCTAAAAAGGAAAAGGACAAGGTTTTAAATACAAAATCTCAAACTTTACACTCACCTGTAAAGATTTTGCAACATAAAGCTACACGTGAAAAAGATTTTTGTGATAAACCTTCCACTTCAACCTCTCAACCAAAACAAGCATCTTCTAAGACGTGCACGAAATGTTCATGTTCTGGAAATGCTTTCCCTCCTCCTGTGGTAAGTCCTCAGTCTCAACCATTTGTTGAGACCCGTTCATGCTTTTACTGTAAAAGACAAGGACATTTAATTCGTGAATGTCCCAAACTGTCTCATCAGCACTATGGGAGAGAGATGCCTAGGACATCAGTTTACAGAAATTCATTTTCAAAATTTCCACCTAGGTGTTATTCAATCTCTCCCAAGCCTGCTGAAAGGCCTAGTAATGTTGGGCAAAAACCTTTGCCAAAACAAAAGCCCGACATTACTCCCAAACCAATTTCCGAACAAACTAAAGTTTGGAAACGAAAGGAGTCTGTTATTGACTCTTCTGTCATCAACAATAACACATTAGATGAAAATTCTGTTTTGTTAAAAAATAAAGTTCTGTCCGATGTGATTATTGTTGATGACCTTGGTAGACCTAAGTCTGTAAAGGCTTGGGTCACCGTTTCTCACTAATCTCCTTAATTTTATGTGTTGCAGCAGTCAGAACACGTTAAAGATAGTGAATGGTTTATGGATAATGGCTGCTCGCGACACATGACTGGCGATGTGTCTCTTTCGACGGATGTTAAACCACACGCTGGAGGACATGTTGTTTTTGTTGGAGATACAGGAGGAACTATTACGGGAAAGGGAACGCTAACTAACGGGAAAGTTAGCTTCGAGAATGTGAACTATGTGGCTCAACTTACTCACAACTTGTTGAGCGTTTCACAAGTCTATGATAAGGATTTTACCACTGCTTTCACAAAGACGGAATGTGTGATACTGAAGCCTAGTTTCGTAATCCCTGAAGAATGGGTGCTTATGAGGGCGCCACGGAGAAACGATACCTACGTGATGAATATGCGAACTGTGGAGACTACAGATGAGTACACCTGTCTCCTGTCAAAGGATTCAGAAAAGGAATCACTTCTGTGGCATAGACGAATGGGACACATTCACTTTCGCAAGATGAATTTTCTAATAAACAATGATTTGGTAAATGGAGTTCCAAAACAGTCATTTGCCCTAAAAGATGACTGCATTGCATGCCATAAAGGGAAACTCCACAAAAAGTCCCATAAGTCGAAGGTAGTAAATTCCTATGCTGCACCACTGGAGCTCTTACATATGGATCTGTTTGGTCCTATTTCCACTAAGAGCATCGGTGGTAGATCTTACTGCTTAGTAGTCACCGATGACTACTCAAGATTTTCATTGGTATACTTTCTAGGTGTGAAGAGTGAAACACCAGATATTTTGGTGTATATGTTGGATAAGTTGGCAAATCTGTGCAACTTAAAGGTGAAGAGACTGAGAAGTGACAATGGAACTGAATTCAAGAACTCAACTCTTGAGTTATACTGTGCCACGAAAGGTATTGATCATCAGTTCAGTGCCCCAAGAACTCCTCAACAGAATGGAGTTACAGAGCGTAAGAATAGGATTATTATCGAGACCGCTCGGACTATGCTGGCCGATTCTAAGCTTCCTATTATATTTTGGGCAGAAGTAGTCAGTACTGCTTGTTACGTTTTGAATCGCGTGCTCACGGTTAAGAAAAAGAACAAGACCTGTTATGAACTTTTCAATAACCGTAAGCCCACTTTGCAGTTTCTAGAGCCATTTGGGTGTCCGTGTTTGATTATGATCTCAAAAGAAAAGGTCTCGAAGTTTGGAGCTAAAGCTGCATGTTTGGGATATAGTTCCGTTACCCAAAGGTGCTCATTTAACCGGCACTCGATGGGTATTTCGAATATGGATGATCGGGGTATAGTGATTCGGAATAAAGCTCGATTGGTTGTTCAAGGTTTTAGTCAGATAGAGGGCTTGGATTAAGATGAAGTCTTCGCTCCTGTGGCAAGACTTGAGTCTATTCGGATCTTTCTTGCGTTCGCTTCTTTCAAGGAGTTTCGTGTTAACCAACTCGATGTTAAAAGTGCTTTTCTATATGGACAAGTGGATACAGATGTGTACGTTAAACAACCTTTAGGTTTTGAAGACCCTAAGCATCCAGAATACATCTGCAAGCTAAACAAGGCGTTATATGGTCTTCATCAAGCTCTGCGGCTTTGGTATGAGAGGCTTACTACCCACTTAATCAAGCATGGTTTTGTTCGCGGGAATATCGATAGTACTCTGTTCATCCGTAAAGAACGGACTGGGGATCGAGAAGATATGTTACTTGTGCAGGTGTATGTGGACGACATTATCTTTGGCTCTACAAATGAAGCAATGTGCAAGCATTTTGAGGAGATTATGAAATCTGAGTTTGAGATGAGTGCGATGGGGGAGCTCAAATTCTTTTTAGGTGTACAAGTTGAGCAGTCTCAAAAAGGTATTTATATTCATCAGTCAAAGTATGTCAAAGACATGTTGACTCGATATGACCTGCTCAATTGTAAAACCTATGGGACTCCTATCGAACTTAATCACAATCTTAGACTTGCTGAAGATGAGGAAGATTGCAAAGAAAAGGACTATCGATCAATGATAGGTTCTTTGATGTATTTGACCGCTTCTCGACCGGATATTGTGTTTGCGGTATCCGTCTGCTCACGCTTTCAAGCCAAACCCAAGGTGTCTCACATGAAGGCGGTAAAGCGAATCTTTGGTTATCTCAAACATAGACCCAATCTTGGTCTATGGTATTCAAATGAGAAATCATTCGCTCTTTCTGCCTATTTGGATTCGGATCATGGCGGCTGCAGCATAGACAAGAAATCTACCACTGGTGGATGCCAATTCCTCAGATCTCGATTGGTCTCATGGCAATGCAAGAAACAGACTACAGTTTCTCTTTCAACTGCAGAATCTGAGTACGTTGCTGCTGCGAGTTGTTGCTCTCAGGTTCTATGGATTCAGCATCAACTGCGTGATTACGGGTACTTCTTTCTATGACTCCTATTCACATAGATAACACTTCTGCTATTTCTATCACACGCAATCCCGTACAGCACTCTAAGACTAAACACATTGAACTTAGGTTCCACTTTATACGGGATTGCTATGAAAAAACACCTGATAGACCTTGTCCACATAGACACCCTAAAGCAGAATGCCGACCTTTTCACAAAAGCCTTTTCGCGTACTCGTTTTGATGAACTAATCAACATGATTGGTTTAAGGTTCTTTATTTCCAAAACGTAATTTGTAACTTGGAACGTAATTTATTTCTTTTTATGTGTGTTAAAATTAAAAAAAAATGCAACAGCCACTCTTTATACTTTTTAGTATTAAAGAAATGCACCGTCGCTACATTTTAAAATAGACGTTGAAGTTGTGTCTGTAAACAACTTGGGATATGATAGTAGATCGGGTGACATGCATAAAATGGAATTTTAAGGTTTATCTTGGATGTGTCAGTAGATTTATCTGACATGTTGAAAATAGTTTTTATAAACATTGTCTTCATCATACGATATATTAGTAGGCATGTTATGTAAAACTCTTTGAGATTTCTTAAGAAGCCTAATACTTAATTGTCTATTTCAAGTGGTACAACATCATTAGATGTATGACAAAAGTCTTAATTTCTTCCTTATGCTAGACATGTTTTCGTGAAAGAGGTTTATTTGATATCATTTGGGGGTATCTATTGACAGCTTCCTCTGTTATACGTCAGTATAGACCTGGTTTCTGTAAATATATACTTAAAAATTAAGCAAACACAAGTAAAAGTACTTGCAAGGTCTTTAAAATTAAGATACCTTACAAGGTCGCCAAAATGGTTTGACCAAGTCTGGTTTTGCTTAAACCTGAATCAAGCTATGTGCTCTGTGGTACGTAAGTACAGACCTGTCACCGCTGAATTGATTCTTAAATTTGATTTTCTTATATTCTCTCTGTAAATGGAAACATGGTCTTTGTCTTAAGTTAAGATGTATATCTATGGTGGGGACCACAGCGAAATCTACATACCAATAATAATAAAATTATCTCCTAGATGTGAGTATAACATGTTTAAAGTGGACAGATATACTGATAATCGTTTTGAAATAATTTTTATAAAAAGTGTTTTTAGCATGTCAAGTAAATTTAAAGTGGACAAATATACTGATGATCGAAATAACACTTAGGCGACACTTGCCTTAGTGACGCATAGCGACACTTAGGTAAGTGACGCATGAAGGCGGCCACATGCGTCACTGGCCAAGTGACGCATGTCTGCCGATTGTGTTTTAGTATAAATAAAACCTACGGGTTTTTGGCTAGGGTTGACAAAACCCTAGCACCATTTGTCGACTAAACTCATCTGTAATCAAGTTCCAATACGTTATTCAAGCTAATAAACTCGTTTACTTTGTTCAATTGATCGTTTCGGTTTAGGTCTATTAGTGATTTGTGTAATTGATTGTTTCCGCCATTCAATTGCTGTCAATCATCACTTAGATCCATCACATACGACACTCACAGGAAAGGTGTTTGTGGGAAAGTGTTTGTGTGTGGGGAAGTTTTCGGGTTTTGAGGTTTTAGAAATGAAATAGGCTAAGGCGCAAAGGGTTTTCTAATCGGATCAACAACAATCTTTTAAAGAAAGTTGGAAGGGTTGGCTTGAAAATGTATGAAAGAAAAGGGTTAATCCTAAAAAATGCCAAGATCCTCTAATTGCACCTTTACTGCATACAACACTCATTGGTATGGTCTCGAAACGCATTACAGGAGCAAGTTCTAATTCAAAGACATATGCATCGGCACACACTTCAAAATGAAAGTGAAGCATTAAAAATGAATGCTTATACTGGGCTCAAGTACCTCACCTCAATTAGGGTTTATATGTGCCAAATCATGTGATGCCTAGAGGATTTCTCAATTTTTATTTAACATACATTCTTATTTTTGTACTTTCCAAAGCAACTTATTTATTTTGGCAAAAAGTTTACTTCTTTGAAAGAATTTTCTAAGTCTAAAATCTTTAGAAAAATAATTCGAAATCAACCGAATGGATGTCGGACATCATCGAGGTTAGGTTTCCGAATGTTTTGGTGGTTAAAATTTCAACCCTTTAGGTTGGTTTTGGAAAAGATTTTGAAAAATCTTGTGAAAAAGTTTTGAAAAAAATGAAAATGTTTACTTCGGACAGGCAAATAAAAACTTGCGGTGTTATATACTGTGTATCCCACACTTAAAACAACATTGTCCTCAATGTTCATTGCTAAGATGGAGGATTTCCTTTGAGGGAAAATCCCACACTTAGGGTTTGAAACAGTGGAACAATATTAAGTGTTTTGAAAAATGGTGGGATGGAATCCCACACTTAAAATTTTAGGCGCTTAGGATATATGGTAATATATGAGGAATTTCAATATCAGATAAAAGGTATAGAAAGAAACTCCCCTATGATAGAGGCAAGAGATGTTTTGAAGAAAGAATCCTCAGTCTGCCGATAGTTGGAATTTCTATAGCTGGCTCCTTGCAAAATGCGGTTTCTTCATGAACGTCCATCATTTCTTTGGCCAATGTCTCATTTGCAACCTCACAAATTGCCAACACATCGGTGAGCTGAGGATCTGAAAAATAGACTGAATTGGCAGTAGTGTCTACTGGATCAAAGTCAGTCTTCATGAAGTGCACTCGAGCTCACAATGGCATACTCTTCATCCAATATTTCCACCAACTTTTCTCACGAAAATAACTAAGACCAAAAGGATAGATTGTAGAAAGTGAAGCGAAGTGATGTCTTCTTACGGTTACATGCAGAATCAACCAAGATATACACCATATGTTGGGTGGAGATAATGGACGACGATCCTAATCATCAAGAGCTGATGATGTAGTTTAACTGCTCAAGATGATCCTAAAGTGCTGAATCTAACAACCATATCATCCAAGATCTTCTCCGACAAACTAATGAAATAAATCGGATGTTGTTCTTATCGGCAGAGATCTCTAGCTTACATCCCATATATTCTGTATTCATTCCCTGGTTACATGGCGAACAAATGATTCCTGATGGTGATGATAAATGTGAAGGGGTGGATGGATAGGCGAATGTGGGTGGATATGGTGATGGTGGATGGTAGTGATGATTTCGGGTTCCATGTAAGACCATGCTAGTGACCAAGGAAATTGTAAAGTGTAGGTCTAGGATGTGGGATAGATGGTGAAATTTTGATGTGATCTACTCAATGACCTAATTATAGACAACTAGAAAGTAATCATTTATGTGTCTGAAAGAGCCATCTCTTCACCCGAAGAGCAATGCTCAAAAAGTCTCCTCATTCTGTGAACTTGTAAGCTCCCTTTGCCTTCTTTCTATTGTACTCAAAACATCCATAGGCTTCAGTCCCTATTTAATAGAACAAACAAGCATGATCTAACAAACAAGTGATCATTCTCCAAATCACAGATTCACTGGTTTGTAAAGGACCTATCAAAGTGAGTACTTTGAAGAAACAAACCAGTGTATAACTTAGAGTTTAATCTCACACATAAAAGTGTTAGTTGCCTATAATTTCACTACAAACAAAAGATATGGAAATATGAGCAGTTAAATCAGGCAACCAAGTATAAATATGTGCACAACACATATTTTTAAACGAGTTCGAGCATAATACACATATTGACATACAACTCATGTTATCAGATAAAATATTTAAAGATCTTTTATGCATGTTCACAAAAATATATGTAAGTACCTCAAATGCTCGAAATATGAGAGTGGGGAGTGTAAGATTACTAAGGTTGCTAATCCCATGTTTGTAAGTGAAAGGATATTTAAGAATTTTTTTTAAATAATGGCAAAAGTAGATGTTGCAATAAAGTTCAAACAAGTGGGAGAAGGTAGTTTTGAAGGTTTTGACAAAAATTTTGAAGTTTATTTTGAAAAATCATCCTTATTGTTCATAAAAATGAAGAAAATTTTGAACATGCAATTTAGGGTTTCATTTTATACTTATTCAGGTTAGCATACTACTTATCCTAACTTAACTACTACTATTAAAACTACGTTAGACACGGGTTGCCTCCCGAGACATGCTTGTTTTTATTCGAGTCACTAGCTTGACTCTAGCACTATTTATCATGAAATCCTAGTGGCTTCCTTGCATCCATCAGTAGACACAAGGGGTAATATTGGTACATACCTAATATGAGGAGATAGTTCAAAGTGAGGGAATTGATTTACCGGAGGTATATCAAATCTCATAACTTCTATTACCTCCTTGAGTTGGATGGGCAGAATGGGCTGGTCAATCGGGTCCTTACTACTCCTGGATGTATACGTCATTATGTGGTGGAGAGTTAGTTTGTACGGAGACCATGACGCAAAACCCACCTTACTTCCTATGGTCTTTGATTGGATGATAATGTTGTACATTGGGCATGGAGGTGGGAAAGAGTCCATTAATGTCTCCAATCTTGTAACAACATTCTCATTGACAACTTAGGTAGAAGGTTGATCAAGGGGTAATTCATCCGTAAGGCCATGTGGGATATAATCAACCACAGCTTGTTGTGGGATAGTATCAACCACATCGGTTTGATTTGGGATGAGATAAATCCTTAGAGTTGGTGCACGATCCTCCAGTCCTGCTGAAGCCGAGTCTTCGGGTTGTCCATTTCTAGCTCCTCGTCTACCTCTTCGTACTCGTCACTCCGACCGAAAGTTTCAAGTTGCAGTGGTTCGGAAAGTTCTTCCGGGATGAACTCTTCGTTGGTCTCAGACGATGATAGGTTCAGAATGGGTGGAAGTGAACATTCAGGAGGTTGTGTAAGTGAAGGAATGATGTGACCAAACTCAAGAGAGTGCAAGTATGTGTTGAGTGAATTAGATGTGGTGTGTGTGTTTCTCTCATCTCCTTGTAGCCTATAGTTAGGTCTAACTTGATTCCTATTATCCACTTGGAAGTTTGCTTGTTGATCATCCATGATATCAGTGTTGTGTCTAAGCATTTGTCCGCGTGGGTTAAAAGGAGGTGAGAAAATAGTGTCCCTACTGAGAAAGGCTAAGGGCGTATCTCTCAAGTTAGAACTTTCATTCGGTTGTGGTTCAAGAACAGGTGAAGATGAGTGTGGGTTGAAAGTAAAGATTGATGTTGATTGGGCTATAGGGGTCTGATTGAGAATCTAAATATCCTATGCCTAACATCGTATGTCCCTCACATTCTTTGTCAAAGTGGGGAACACCGCATATCCTACATCCAAATTGAAATATTTGAGCAAGATTTGCACTTGATCTTTTATTGTTTCTACCCATGTGTTGAGTAAAGACGACATTTGAAGAAGGTTAAATAATTATATTTGAGGTGAGAAGGGGTTTTAATCTAAACTAAGCTAAGCTAATCTAATCTAATCTAATCTATGCTAATCTACAGGCAGAAAGTAAAATGATCACTTAAAAACTAATGTATCTAAACAGGCTCCAAATCGTATTACCGTCCGCAGCAGCGGTGCCAAAAACCTGATGTGCCCCCGGCGGTCAGTTCAGGAATCGCTTCCTATCGTTGCAGACCTTTCCACTGGCGGTGGCACCAGATGGTAGTTTTAAATTTATAAAAGTCGGGGGAGCCTAAACCTCCGTCCTACTTACTAATGCTGGGTATGAATACCTGGTATGAGTATGTGGTAAGGATGATCTAGGGTCGTTCCTCACAATGGTAGAATTGAAACAGAGCTAGTTCTGACAACTTAGTAATTAAGCTAGGGTTTTGAAGATTGAATGGTAATTGTTTTTGCGTTTTTATCTATTTAAACTACTAAGAAAGCATAAAAGTAGAGGGAGGCTAGCAGATATGTAACACTTAAAGATAACAAAGACGTGGTTCACCATGATTTAGGATAGCGTATTATTGGAATGATGATTAGTGGGGACACATTCAGCTAACAGACAAATAAACTTAGGTGTAAACACTAGGACCCTACTTATTTAGTTCCGGTTCTAAATTAGTATATTACTGAGTACCTAGGCTATCGTGATTCTGATCAGAACAGGTTGCTCCCCCCAAAACTGCCCTTGTGACGGTAGAGTGACCCTTGCTCAACTACCCTGTTACGGAATAGTGAGTCTCTAGAGATAACTCCGGGGTGCATGCATGAGGTAACAAACTGATATCAAGGATACTCTGACCGTTCTTAACACCTATGTCTAAATGTTATTAACTAATTGTGTGCTGGTTGTTTACTTTGTTATTCTAAACTGTCGGCTAAGTGGAATTAAGCGGTTTAAGCATCTTAGACTACTGACGAGTCTTTGCTTTCTTTCCAGAATTCCTTATTCTAACATTTTAAGCTCAAGTACTTCCGTCATGAATTAGACCCTCCTTTACAATCAGTCGTTCATCCCTAGGTATACTTACGGTGTACACTACATTAAGTATTTCCACAACTTGTATAAATCTAAGTATACTAAAGGTGTACAGTACTTTTAAGGTTTAGTATTTCCACAACTTTATGTATCATAGACCATGTTCCAAAAGGATAGCTTCTAGTTAATTCATGATGAGATGATCCTATGGTATTTTCTTAGCTTCCACGTATTTGTACTCAACACGAGGTGTTTCCAACGCTATACGAAGTCCAGTGCCATTTTACGGAGTCTCATAACTTCATACTATAACAAAGATAACTATATCTACGTAGTATTTGGGTTTACAAAGTCCTATCCTAGGGGCAATAGTCACGTGAAAGACTGGAAAGGGTGAACGAAAAAGTCTATATTTAGGATAAGTTTAGACTGATAACAAAATATAACAACTCCCATTTATACATATAGAATTAATGTAACATCATTCCTAATTATCTAGATAATGGCAAACATACAAGAAACTACTCACAAATTATACCAATAAACATTTCTAACATTAATAATTCACAAACATCAAACAAGAACATTATGATAAATTAATACTAGAAAGGATAGATAATACTGATACGTGTTGCGAACAGAATAACGGCTTCTATTTCTTCGAATAATATCCAAGCATTACAACCGATAGCCTCTACTAATTATATTACATTACTAATCTAGAAGAAAAGAGAAGGATTCCCCCACTAATCTTCTCACTAGTCCAAGGGTTTAAAACCCTAGCAAGAAACCAGAGAGATAGACAAGAGAGAGAACCTAGAGAGAGAAATTAAAGAAAACCTAGAGAGAGAGAGAGATTTCTAGAGAGAAAGAGAAGAGAGGTGAAATTGAGGTGTGAAGGTGTGGAGGTTTCTGAAATGAGGTAATGAGGTCCTCTATTTATAGGCAAGCCATGGAATCAATAGTACAAGTCCACAAGCACCACCGTACAAGCAAACGAAGCAAAACAAGAACACATGGGGGCTAGAGGCTGTACACGGCCATGCCAAGGCCGTACACGGATGTAGGCAGGCCGTGTGCTAGGTCGTGTGCTGTTTTCGGCTTTTTGCGTTGCTTCAGAAGGTCGTATCTTCTTCGTTTCGCGTCCGTTTGACTTGATTTTTTCGCCTATGATATCGTAATTCCATTACGCTTCTAATGATGCCAATTTGGTAGGAATTGGAGGTGTGGAGCCCGGGCATGTCCAGAATACGTATCGTAGTCTTCGGAAGCAGTGTTCGGCTTATAACGTATCGTAGTCATGAGATCAAAAAATTCCTTGCACATGTCACTGTTAGTAAAACCAAAAATGATATCATCAATATAAATTTAGACTAGTATGACATCTCTTCTATCTCTCTTAATAAATAATGTGTTATTAATTTTTCCTCTGACATAGCCACACTTTATCAGATAGACAAAGAGAGTATCATACCAGGATCTAGGAGCCTGTTTTAGTCCATACAGGGCTTTTTCCAGTTTATAAACATAACCAGATGTTTTGGATCAATGAATCCATGTGGCTGCTTGACATAGACTTCTTCCTGCAGCTTTCCATTGAGAAAGGCACTTTTCACATCCATGTGATATACTTTGAATTTCTTGTGAGCTGCATAGGCTATAAATAGCCCGATAGCTTCAAGTCTAGCAACTGGTGCAAAGGTTTCATCATAGTCAATGCCTTCTTGCTGATAGTAACCTTGTGCAACCAGCCTAGCCTTGTTTCTAACAACAACACCATCAACGTCCATTTTGTTCCTGAACACCCATCTTGTTCCAATAACTGTTTTACCAGTAGGCTGAGGCACCAACTTCCATACTTTGTTTCTTTCAAACTGACAAAGCTCTTCTTGCATAGCTGATATCTAGTTATGATCGGTGAGTGCTTCATCTACCTTCTTTGGCTCCATCAGTGAAACAAAGCTAACAAATAGATAAAAGTTAGCAGTTGCTGATCTAGTCTGGACTTTGGATTTTGGAATACCAATATCAATTGATTATCAATATGTTTTGTCCATTTAGTCATTCACTGAGGTTCAGCAGAGACTGTTTTATCCATTGTTTGTCTAGAAGACTGATCAGTATTGGAACACTAAGTATTATCATTTTGGTTTAGAGTTGATGATGATTGATTTTGATCAGGCAAAGATGATGTTCCTGAATTATTCATAACTGAAGTAGAGTTAGAATTTTTAGGGACACCATCTTCTCTTTTGTTTAAGATATAGCAGGTACTGCCAAAAACATGGAGAAAACTTATATCAGGTTTTCTCCCCCTTAACACCTCACATGTTGTCTTATCATGTCTTTTGACAATCAGTGACCTATTTTGAGTGAAGCAAGATGAACTTACTGCTTCAGCCCAGAAATGGGTTTTAAGACCAGCATCAATGAGCATTGACTTAGCAGATTCAATTAAGGTTGTATTTCTCCTTTCAACAACCCCATTTTGTTGAGGTGTATTTGGTGCTGAGATGTTTTGAGAAATACCTTTTGAATCACAGAAACTTTCCAGGTCAACATTCCTAGATTCAGTGCCATTATCACTTCTTAAGTATTTTACAAAAATACCATTTAAGTTCTCCATTCTCTTGATAAAGGATATAATTTCACTTGCTGCTTCATTTTTGGTTTTTATAAAGAATACCCAGGTGTATTTGGAATATTCTTCCACTATTACCAAACAGTATCTCTTTCCACCAAGACTTGGAGTACTTACTGGACCAAATAGATCCATATGAAGTAGATAGAAACATTCAGTTACTGATGATGTTTGTTTACTCTTACATGATGAACTGTGATGATTTCCTTTCTCACATGTTGAACAAAGCTTATCTCTATCATAAGACAATTTTGGAAGTCCAGTGACTAAACATTCTTGCTTAATTTATTGATAGCTTGTAGATTCATATGAGAAAGTCGCTGATGCCGTAACCATTTTTCTTCTGAAACAGTTCTGTAATAAAAGCATGTCCTCGACTAAGCTAAGTCCATATTGACAACATAAGTATTTCCCTTTCTGTTAGCAGCCAACACAGCACTTCCTTTCTTGTTGTAAACCACACCAGCTTCATGATCAAATAGCACCTTATTTTTTGAATCACAAAACTGACTGATGCTCAATAAATTGTGCTTCAGTCCCTCCACATATGCAACTCTTTTGAACATCACATTACCATTTGTTAAAACACCATAACCCCTTTTTTGCCAATCTTGTTATCACCAAACACTACATCAAGACCTCTTTCATCCTGGTAGTCACTGAGCAAGGACTTACATCCAGTCATATGTCTGGAACAACCACTGTCCAGATACCAGATAGTCTCTCTAAGAATGCCCTTGTAAAGAGTTTCAGGATCCCATCCAGATGCTGAACATTTTTGAGCGACTACTTTGATGTCTTCTTGAAAGGCATCATCATCATCCATTTAACAGTAGTCTCTATCAAGGAAAATCATTGCTTCTTTTTCATCTGATGATGAAGATGAGTCAGAGTCACTGAAAAATCCTTCTTCAGGGACGAAGCCTTCCCCTTTCTTCTTTCCAGATTTGGACATTGCCTTCAGCTTCTTGTACTTTGCTTTGTACTTGTTGTACTTGTCATTTCTAAAGCTTGTCTTTGGTTCAGGGATAGACACAGTATATTTAGATCTACATTCAGCTGCGAAATGACCAGGCCTACCACACTTAGAGCATTCACCTTTAGATTTGAAATTATCAGATGTAGGAGTACCAGTGAATTGTTTTGATATGGTATTCCTTCTGAAATTTGCAACCATCATTGCCATATCCCTTTCCAGCTTCTACAGATTTTCATCATAATCATACTCTGACTGTTCTTCAGTTCTTTCACCTTCTTCATCAGCTATCAGTGACTTTGGGCTTAGCTTTGACACTTTTGATTTCTGCGTCTGATCAATTTCATCAAGCTCATCTACAAGGGCATTCAATATCTTTTGACTTCCAAGTGTTGCACGAATTTGCTCACTTTGATTAGCTTTCTTTTCATACTGCTCCCAGTTGAGCAATATACCGTAGACTTGAGTAAGATTAAGTATTGTATAATCATTTATCTATCTTGTACAAGTAGTTCCCCGAATTTTTCTTGGAAAGAGCTCCAGGAACTTTTCAACCACAAATCTCTGCTCTTTTCCTATAGCATCCTTTTCCATCTTGTTCATCAGCGATTGATATCTGGTATAAGTAGAGGATAGAGACTCGTTGGGGTCCATTGCAAATAACTCATACTGGTGAGTTAGATTTACTTCCCTTCAGCGAATAATATCAGGAGTTCCAATATATATATTTCTTAGGGTATCCCACATGTCTTTAGCAGTTTTGCAAAGCCTAATAGATTTAAACACTTCATCAGGAAGTGCCATGTCTATGTAGATTTTAGCCTATTTATCTAATCTAACCAACCTCTTATCCTTATCAGACCACTGTTCCTCTTTCTTTAGCAAAACTTTTACTGGTATAGCAGGAGTGGTTGCAGTAGCTGTAACAGCAGGAATAATTGTGGTTGGAACATGAGGATCATTGATTATTATATTGCAAAGATGATCATTAACAAGATCAAGAAACATCATCATCCGGGACATCTAGGTTTCAATCCTAGAGGGATCAAACGCTGGAGGTTTGGTAGTAGAATCATTTCCCTTTTGATATTCAGAATCAACACAACTGTACTTTACCAATTCCATTGTAGATTTGGTTAATAGATTAAACCAACTCCGCTCTAATACCAATTGTGAGTTCCGAAATCAATATTACTTAGTGATTTGGAATCGCAATGTGTAAAGTTTAATTGTAGAAGGGGGGGTTGAATACAATTAAAACCTTTTTTGAATTTATCTAAGTTATTAATCCAAGTTTTAATTGTAACTGACGAATCTTGTAAGAACATAGTATCACAAATAAATTTAACAATCAAGTAAAGATGCAATAATAGCTGAAAGATGAATTTTATTAATCGGAAGATTCACTGAGTGCTTATTGCGGAATAGACTAGCCAAAGCTAATCTAAATCATACACTCTAGCTAAACTATTACAAAGAGATAAAACAGTAGTAGACATACACGCTAACTATTTTACTCGCTGGTCGCTGTTACGTGCTTAGACAAACTACTCACTGAACAAACAAGTGATTAACACATACAAAAGGCAAGTTTCTAAGTGCAAAGTACTGCTCTATTTATAGTGCAGATTTCTCGTAAACATTTTCTTCAAATCATGATCTTGGAATGACACGTGTCGCTGTTTGATTGGTTTGATCTCTGAGATTGATTATTCTGTGGTCCCAATTCTGTTACCTCAAATATTGCATCTTCCTTAACACCAATCACTTGCTGCCACGTAATCCCTCAGATATTTATGAAGATATGGGAGACACTTGCTGACATATGACTGAAGAGAAACTTGCACCTGACTAGAAACTTATTAGAGTAGTCACTGAAGATGAAATAATCCTCCTCACTCACTGCGAGCTATCGTGCTCTTGTAGAGTGACTTGAATTGAATATCTTCAGCAATCAGCTTTTATTCGGGTGGTGACTTGTGCCTTTATTCATTTAGCTGCTAGTATCATTGACACACCAAGTTGAGTTTTACTCTTTCTCAGCATATCATTTTCCTTGAGTTGAACAAATTGCGACCAATGATTAATAACTTCAGCAACAGCAGCTTCGACTTAATCGTTTTCTTCATCAGTTTGTTATCATTGAGTTGGTCAGCGACCAGTGACTCAACATTTGGACAACCTAATTTTTTTTTAAGAAGTTTAGATTAACAACGTAGTCGTTGTCAAAATCATGTCCAAGTGATTGGATGTGGTTAATCAATCGACCAGTGACTCAATATTTGGACAACCTAATTTTTATTGAAGAAGTTTAGATTAACAACGTAGTCGTCATCAAAATCATGTCCAAGTGATTGGATGTGGTTAATCAGATTGTCGACCTTAACGATATTGTTGAAGATTTTTTGTATATCATTTTGCACAAATCCATCTTTGGAAAAGTTTGCTTTTAGCCAATCAATGAATCCGTGTAAAGGATCTTCATCTACAAAAAAATGAAACCTTTAATAATTAAATTGCTTTATATACATATTTAGTAAACGGTGTGAAGACATGTGATGCGCTCCCAGCCGTCAGTGTCGTTGGTGTTGTTGTAACGACTGAGGGGCGATCAGGGTGTTTTAAAATTTATTTTGCTCGGGGCCTAAACCTCCAAACTACCTACTAGTAATAGGTACAAGTACCCGATACTAGTACGTGGTAAGGATGATCAGGGTCATCTCCAGACGGTCGAATTTGAAGCGGAGCTTGTTTGGATAATTAAGCCTTTAAGATAGGGTTCAGATGGTTGGTTTTGTTTGGGTTTTAATCTAATATAAACTACTAAAGCGATAAACCTAAAATGAGCTAGCTAGCATATAAGGAACAACTAAGGATAAGGAAGACGCGGTTTACCATGACTTGAGATAATATAATGTCGGGAGGGTGTTTATGATGGGGATACTTTCTGATTAATAGATTAACAGACTTTGGTGTAAACACTAGAACCCTACCAATTAAATTCCTGTTGGCATGTCACTAGGAACTAGGTTATCGTGATTCTGATCGGAGCAATACGCCAAACTCCCAATACTTACCTAGTTGAAAGATAAGCAACCTATCTTGGTGAAAAACCGAGGTACATGAATAAAGCAGCGTATTGTCTCATAGGTCCGACCGTTCTTAACACCTAAGCTTATCTCGCGTTCTTCTAAATGTGTATTTGATTATTAACTTGCTAGGTCTAAAGAACCAAATATGTAAGATCTAGGGGGTTCATGTATCTAAGTCACTAAGACTTTCCTTTCTAGACCTTGTTAATACTTTTCTTAAGCTCTAATTACTTTGATTTATGACCTAGACCTCTCCTTTTCAAACAGTTATACATCCCTGGATTATTCGCAGTTTGTCAAAATGTGTTTCATATGCAGACCATACCTTTCAGTAATAAACAATGTACTTTACAGAGTAATTCCACGGCCTCTTACGTCTAACGTGCAGTCAGGAGTAATTGACAGTGAAAGTGGCATTCTGAACTAATTAAATAAAAAGCAACGCAGAAATGTAAATCTAATATGTACAACAAATGGTTGCACGTCATGGGTACAGATAACTACTTACCATAATTAAGGTTCATGACTCCCTAATATCTAAGTTGTAGTCACGTAGATAACTAGAAAGAGTGTTCCATAAATTATGTCTAGTGTCATATATTTAAACAATAATAAAGTATAATAATTCCCATTCATATAAATTTCTTTTTATAAATTTAAACTATGTTGGAATGAGTTGTTTTTACGATCCTATCAACTAACTAACGTAGAGTTGTCCGCAATCAGATAGAAGATATGTCACATGGATAGTAAACACAAACAATTACAATACACCGGAAGTTCTCCCAAATGTACTGAACACATTGGCCAACGACTACCCTCGAATCCTATTCCCCAATCTCGGTCGTCAGAGACGTCTGTATCATGGCATGGTCTATTGAATAAATAGTCGTATAAACAGGTTTTACCCTAACGGAATAAGTTGGGGCAGTCTGGTCATAAGCGGTTGGCCAAACATGCCATCATTCGTTCATAATATTATAATTAAACTATAAACATAAATTCATTTAGCACGTTTATAATATTGATCCGTAATATAACTATCTTCGGTCATCCCAGACTTCCATACCTTTGTACTCCGCATAAAGCGTTTCCAGCACTATATCCGGGAACAGTCGAATATGGGCCGTCATATTACTTTACAATATTTAATATCATCCCATTATAACTATCTAAATCATGGAAAACATATAAGCAACTACTCGCATATCATGGCAATAGACATTTCTAATGTTAATAGATCCTAAACATCAAACAAGAACATTACAAATAATTAATAAAAGAAATGATAGATATTACCCGTAATTATTGTGAGCAAAACGATGCTTATATTACTTCCGAATATTCCAAAGCGTTACATTGCTAAGCTAGCTACTACTAACTACTATATAATTAATTTCTTACTTATCTCTCACTAAATTAATTAAATTAGCTTAGAGAGAAAGTAGAGAGAAAAAGAAAATAAAAGCTAGAAAGAAATAAGGAAGGTGTGGAAGGTGTGTAGGTGCAAGTTCAAATGAAACCCATGCCTCCTATTTATAGGAGAGTTTTGGTGCATTTTAGCAAGTGGTAGCTCACAATAGCAAAAGGTGGAAAAGGTGGTGGCATCGGGTACGCACAGGTGGTGGCACGAGGTACGTAAAGTTGCGTAAAGGTGGTGCACGAGGTACGTAAAGTTGCGCAAAGGTCTAGCACCGGGTACACGAAAGGATAAAAAAGAGCGATCCGTGCGGGTGAGTAGCGGCCGGTGATGGTGGGGTGGCTGGCCGGCGGCGGCTGGCACTCCCCCGCACCGGTTCGTCGCCTGTTGCCTTGTTTCTCGATTCGTGCGTGTTTTCTTCGTTATAGGTCCGTTTGCGTTGATTCTTTTTGTGTTGGATTCGTAATTCAAAAACGAATCTTTTGATGAAAAGAAATCCCAAAAATACATCTCTGAACTTTAGATGTGTCATACGAATCGTTTGGATCTTCCGGCGTACGTAGAAGCTTCATTCTTCGTCCGTTTTTGTTGATTCTTCTTCTGTTGGATTCGTAATTTCAAAAAGAACATCTTGGGTAAGATGGATGTTGTTGATGGGCACTATTTCCTTGAAATCTCATTTTGATGTCTTGAATCTTTACACGTACGTGGAATCTTCGTTTTTCGGCTGTTTTGCTTGATTTTGCTCGTGCAACCTTGTTTTGATCTTATTAGCATATTATCAATGATTTGTACGTTATTTGAGTCCAAATTCCAAGTATTTCTCCAGAATGAGAGAGATATCGGTGGTAAAAACGTGACTTTTTACGCGATATCAACATGGTAATAAAGCTATTTGTATTAATTACATATAATATTGTATTAACCTTGATAATTATTAGGTGTCGCTTTTTCTTTGGATCTATGATTATCCAAATCCACAAACAATGCATACATAATAATTTGAATGAAAAGAAAAATAAAACAAATAAACCTTTCGTCCTTCCATTATTAATAGTAGAAGAACTGTCTTGTCTTGGGCAATTAATATATGATTCTTTGTCATATTTACATAAAAATGTTAATTTTGTGCGTAAACATAAAAATGCTAATAGTAAATTAAAGGCAATATGTATACCTCAAAGATTGTATGTAATATACCTTTGGAGTTTTATTTGAAGATTTATTGTGGAATAGTGGAGGTGGTGAATGTTTTGGAAGTGGATAATAATGAGTATAAATAGATGTATGGTGTGATTAGGGCATTTTTTTAGGCCGCAAGTTTTGTTTAGATTTGTTGGGCCTACTTTTTTAACCACCTTTGTCGATATTTTGGGGCCGAATACCCTCTTTTTTGGGCCAAATTCCTTTTTTTTGCCATTTTTGTTTTTAAAATAAATAGTTTTGTTTATTTATAATTTATCTTTAATTGAATTAATATTAACATTTAATGTTAGCTATTAATTAATTATTAATAATTTGAGGGAGAAAAGTGTAATTGTGGAGATTAAATATATACACCATTAGATCGCATAGAAGGAACCCATCGAAGGGCCTAAATTCCTCCATAGTATTCTGTTTTATATATACATATATATATATATATATATATATATATATATATATATATATATGAAAGATACTTAATTTAATTTTTTGGACAAAATAAAAATAATTTTATTTCCAAAATACATTTTATCTACATTTTGTATTGCTAACATTTTTAATCTATGGCTCTGATATCACTGTTTGGTTTTCTATTCCCTAACTAGATTGACATATGCAGCGGAAAATAATAATTAATCTAGAGCAATTAGGAAACTAAACCCTAAAGGACCTTGACTTAATAAACTATTAACAATAACAAAATAAATAGGTAAATAAGAAAATACTAACCTTCGAGAAAACATATTTCTCACGCGCGGACTCCTTGCTTAACCTTCACACAGACTCCTTACTCGACCTTCCATGCTTTGGAGGCAAGTACCCAAACCAGAATACATCTAATGGTTCACACCCATGAACCAAGATGTGACACCCAGTCAAAAAGGGGCTAAATTAGCTCTTAATTTAAACATTAATCACTTGTACTCGGTACGTGTTAGAACGAAAATGTATATATATATACATATATATACACCACAATAAATAAAACGGGTATAATAATAATATCTTTTTGGAAATTATTATTTCAAAATCATCACCAACAAATTGTACACATTTCAACTCAAAGCAATCAAATCATTAACATAACTTCAAGTACTTATGTTATATATCTCTTGCGTTTAGGACGCTAGAGGTTACGGGTTCGGAGAACCTTCTTACTTGATTTCTGCTTTACATTGCTTGGTGACTCAGTTGAGTCTCACGACCCCATTTTACTATTTTATTATTTTAAACTCGGGGGAGATGCAACAAAAATTGTTTTTGTGATCACAGTTATTCGGTTAGTTAAATTAGTTATAAACTCGGTTATTCGGTTATCATTGTCGGTGTTGTTTTTGTTTGGATATTGCATGAGTGTTTTAATTCGGTAAAGTCCTCATCAGTGTATGGTTCGTTAACTTAATAAGGCGCGATTACTAAAAGATAGATCTATCATGGGAGTGACGTCCCCGTCCGGGTTGCTAGCTACAACCACGTAAAAACGGGCATTTTAGTAATTCTTATGGGTGTTGAAAACGTTCGGGAGGCACAAATCGGGTTAGGCCTTGAACCATGGCTTAATGCAATATCAGAGTCGGTATATTCAATTCGGAAACCTTAATTGGTTTAATCATTGTTCGGAAACCTTAATTGGTTTATCATTGTTCGGTTATGCTGTTTAATCATTGTCGGTTGTAAATCGTCGGATAAGAATGTTGATCACATCATGTTTTATGATAAACCTGTGAGATTCACCAGCTTTATAGCTGACATTTTAGTGTTGTATTCTCAGGTGATCAGCTACAGTAGGGTGGCCCGCGGGATATGCTAGCTAGTACGAGTCGCATGCATCTATAAACATATGAAAATTTTATAGCATTATCTTTTGTTAATCGATTATGTATTAAAATCTTTAGAATCATTATACGAACTCATTTATGTTGTAAAACTTATGACCTAAACTATGTATTGCTTTTGTAAAATGTATAAATGTCTCATGTAGAGTCGTTTGCTTGTACCTCTGCGCTTTGATTATTGATTAGTCACACCCAAAATTGTCGCTTCCGCATATCATGAAATCGGGGGTGTGACAGATTGGTATCAGAGCCTAAGGTTATAGAGAACTAGGTTGCATTTAGTGGGCCTAGACTATGACCGTTAGACAGTATTCCTCATTAGATATAACTGGTTCAGGATTTACATCATACGAGTTTAATTTAACATAGCCTAGCTAACTATGTACAATTAAATAAAGATGATGTGAAGTCTGAAAGGGGTTATGTCGAACAGGAATGCACTAGTTGACTTTGACCACAAGAGAACCGAGACTCATATTTGTTTTGTGCTAGATACAACTAGGCGGATATATATGTATATATGGTATATACATACCTGATTAGGCTATTATATATATTGTATATATATGAATAGGCCTCGGACACGGAATATATTTTAGGCTGTTATATATAGTATATATATGATAGGGCCTCGGATAATCTTTAAAATACTCGGTATATATATATAAATATATTCTATATATATATACATAGGTCACGGATATTCGGAAATATACTTAGTATATATGCTATTATACCTTGGAGACTCAGTAACATACTCACTATTTGGATACATCATAGGACTTACCGGTCGTAAGTTGATTAAATCAGGAAAAATAGTAACGGGATGTGCCCTAGCTTCAGAGGGTCATCTCTTCGAGACAGACTTACCCCGATAAGGTTAGAAAATTTCGTCATTCACTCGTCATCATGCTTAACGTTCGGAATCGGTATTTCTCTAAGGACTAAAATCTTTTCCTATCATTCCTAACAAATTCCCTCAAACTAAAATGACAAACCCCACAATGGATGAACCTGCGTCGGATAACGAACAAATTCTAAATATCTGTCCGGATGTGATATTCCTAGCACTTTTGTAAACTTTAACTCTTGTAATCTTTTGGACACGCTTGTTAAATGATTACAATCCTATTATATTCTATTTCTCTCATTTGACGCATCATGCATCAATTCACCGTTCAGTATCCATACAATTGTGACAATCACTTTCTTCGATTCAAAACTCTAACATATCCCTTGTCTTTATTGAAGGAACATGCCTTCGAGATGACAATCCTTCACTCCTGCTAAACTTGAACAGCTAATCACTCAGCGAGTAGCTGAAGCTCTGGCCGCTCGACAAACACCTCCCAACAGCAGGTCAGGCCCAAACCCGGAAAGCGATGAAACTCCAAACAACACCCCACAAACCAAACCCATCTCCTACAAAGACTTCCTCAACTACAAACCCTTGAACTTCAAGGGCACGGAAGGAGCCATCGGCCTACTGTAGTGGATTGAGAAAATGGAATCCGTCTTCCGCATCTGCAACTGCCCAGATGACTGTAAGGTCAAGTACTTTATTTGCACACTGATGGAAGGTGCACTTACCTGGTGGAACACTTATGCCCAAACTGTGGGTATTGATGTTGCTTACAAACTACCCTGGGATGATCTTAAAAAGATGATAACTGAGGAGTATTGTCCTAGAGAGGAGATACAACAGCTGGAGACTGAATTATGGAATCACACTATCAACAGCAATGACATAGCCGGATTCACCACCCGTTTTCATCAACTAGCCCTCTTGTGTCCAACTATGGTCAATCCTGAATACAAAAGGGTCGAGAGGTATATCTGGGGACTTTCCGCAAGCATCAGAGGGATGGTGACTGCATCCAAACCAGGGACTATCCAAAGTGCTGTTCGTATGGCTCACAGCCTCATGGCACGGGTTGTCCACGAAGGAAAGGACAACAAAAGAAAAGCTGACGGAAACCCTGGCAACCAAGGCCAAACTAACAAAAAGTCGGCAACTACCAAGCACAACGCCTCTGGATCTGAAAACAAGAAGGAATATACTGGAACCAAACTGTAACAACCGTCAATTTAGGACTTTAGATTAGTGCCTAAACTACTTGTAAGTTCATGTATTTAGTTTTTGTATTAATCTAAATATACGAGACTTTTGTGAAATTACCCACACGCGTACGTAATTCGTTTAAATCGTACACTTACCAAACGGACGAGATCCTATAAAAATTTAGATTGGACGTTGGTGACAAAAACTTCTAAATAATTTGAAATTAACCAAACAAACATTATTTGCTTTAATATATTGTGAAAACATATTACACGTATCTAGTATCGTTTAAAAACACTCCGAACGCGACGAGAGCACACGAAACGCGCCTAACAACGGGAAGTAATTCAAGATTATATTTTTATAACTCATTATTAAGTATTGCGGTAAAATACTTCGACTAAAAATATTTCGGATACACTTTAACATATAACGCGAAACAACATTTAAACAACTACCGGATTTAACCGACAACGAACCGCGATATAAAATTCGGAAACACAAACCCGCGAGCCGAGACCCAAGTGGGTCGGCTCAGACCCGCGGACCCAAACCAAACCGACCCATGACCCATCTCTTTTAAACCCTTTGTTTCCTTCTTTCTTCATTTTACACCAAACACACATACACACTCTCTTTTCTCTCCTTCTCACTCTCAATTTACAGCCCCAAACCACCTCAAAAACGTCACCCAAAACTCATCATCTTGCGGAGTTGATTCAAGGAGAAACGATCACCATCTCGAGCTCTCCATCTTCATCTTCTCGATTTTCGATTTCGTGGTAAGGTACTTCAAAACTCTTTTAAATTACTTAGGAAACTTTTATTTGCATGCTAGAACGTTTACTCAACAAAGATTTGCCCGAAAATCGACTTGAAAAGGTATGAAAAAGTGTTCGAACAGCTCGTTCTGCGAACCGAGATCTGTTCGTCCTACGAGGCGAACCCAATTGCGAACCGAAGATTGAACTCGCGAACCCAACGGCGAACCGAACCCACCTGCGAGTTGACCTGCGAGTCGACCTGCGAGTTGACTTGCGAGTCGACCTGCGAGTGGACTTGCGAGCTGACCTGCGAGTTGACCTGCGAGTCGACTTGCGAACCGAACCTTGTGTTGCGAACTGAGTTCAGTTCGCAGCCTACTGCCTTGCGAGCCGAACTCGGCTCGCACCGCGAACTCAATTCGCACCACTATTTCAGTCCACAACCCGACTTGACCAATTTTCCAAATTTAAATCCTAGATACGATTTTTAATAAAACGACATACATAATAATACCACACCCAGATTATTTTTACAAACCGTCACCAACGGGCCATACTTGTTTTCAAAATGCAAACGGTTTACTAAACAAACACTTGGACATGTCCTAGTTGAGTGGACAACTAGCATGGGTGATCTCTTAAGACACCAACTCGTTTACTAGTTTACTTACAACCTTGTGCGTTGCGGACGCCAGAAGGTTGCAGGATTCTGAAAATCGATACACAGACTTACAACCGCTTTACCTGGTTGATTACACATACGTACTTACTGGACTCAGGTGAGTCTGATAGCCCCACTTTTACTGTTTTACTGTTTTACTTACGGGGTGAGATACATTGCTTATTTTTATGAACACGAGTACTGATTTACATGTTTACCAAACGGAATTGCATGAGTTTTCTCACCATTTATTTGGGGAAGCCTCCTCATCATATATCGTTAGTTATGTACTTAAGCGCGAACACTAGTTAATGGATCCATTAGGGAAATGACCCTCCCCGCCCGGGGTAGTAGCGATACCACGAACTGATCTGTATAAACGGGCGACTATTATTCGTTACTGATGCTTGCTCAATTTCCGAGCATGTCACGGGAGCAAATTTATTAATTGTGGGTTAAGCTTCGATTATGAGCCTCATGGCAATGGTATAACTTACTTACTTTATATTGCGAGTATTGCAAATAACTGATTTACGCCTGCGGGCCTTATTAATGAAATCTTGTGTTCAAACACTTACTTTATTACAAACCTGTGAGATTCACCAACATTCGTGTTGACCTTTTTAGCTTTGTATCTCAGGTACACATACGGAGTAGGATTTCCCTCAGGACACTAGCTAGAGTCGCATGATTTCTACCTTGCATATAACGGAGATTCTTAGCATTATCTATTGTATTTATTATGATTATGTAATAGAATCTCCCGACTTTTACGCGGACTCTAGGGAACTCCATTTTGTAACCTCAAACGTTATGATTCAAACATTTTATGTATGGAAATGTAACTATTTTACAAACGTTGCATATAGATGTCGTTTGCTTTACTTTTGTGCTGTGATATTTGATTAGTAGCACCCCAAAATTTGCTTCCGCTAAACTGTGATTTTGGGGGTGTTACACAAACCCTTCTGCTCAAAATGCAAATGCCACCATGATGGGCCTTGTGGCACCCCCTGTGACAAGTGCAAGCGTTATGGTCATCTTGGTAAAGATTGCCTAGTGAAAGCTTGTTACGAGTGTGGAGTCGTAGGACACTACTGAAATGACTGCCCTAAGCTGAAAGATAACAACACTGCTAAAGGAAGGTTCTTCGTGCTGAATGCTAGGAACACTCAACCAGACCCTGACACGGGTACGTTCACCTTCACGTAGCTGACTCACTATTGTATTAGCTATCACATGAGAATTTCAACATGTTGCGTAACATCTATCCTATTTCATTGATGGTACATAATTCAGTAATAACTTCGGTATGCATAATATGATTATATTAGTCAGTATTTATATATGGTTATTTAATTAGGATTATTATATTTGGATTATATATAATTCGGGTATCACCTCGGTGATATAATTCGGTTATCACTTCAGTGATATAATTCAGTTTAGGTATCAAAAACCTATATTTGTTAATATGGAATGATTATGAATCTAATACGGTATCGGTAGTTATTCTAAAACTTGTAGGGACTCGGTAGAACTTATCAAGCTCGGTGGATTATAAACCCAATTCATGGTAATACTTGTTAATACGAACCGACCTTGTCACATAGACAACGGTCGGGTACAAATCAGAATACTCCCTCATTTCTATAATGATTGGTAGTCTTAAGTCTAATAAGGAAAGAAGACTCGGATGTCTTGGAATTAGACATATCACATAGGTGACCTTAGAAACACGCGGACCTAGGTTTTGGTTGAATTTCAGGACGAAATTCTTCTAATAAGCGGAGAATGTGACACCCGGTCAAAAAGGGGCTAAATTAGCTCCTAATTTAAACATTAATCACTTGTACTCGGTACGTGTTAGAACGAAAGTATTCGGATATTATATATATAAATGTATATATATATATATACACACACACATATATATACACCACAATAAATAAAACGGGTATAATAATAATATCTTTTTGGAAATTATTATTTCAAAATCATCACCAACAAATTGTACACATTTCAACTCAAAGCAATCAAATCATTAACATAACTTCAAGTACTTATGTTATATATCTCTTGCGTTTAGGACGCTAGAGGTTACGGGTTCGGAGAACCTTCTTACTTGATTTCTGCTTTACATTGCTTGGTGACTCAGTTGAGTCTCACGACCCCATTTTACTATTTTATTATTTTAAACTCGGGGGAGATGCAACAAAAATTGTTTTTGTGATCACAGTTATTCGGTTAGTTAAATTAGTTATAAACTCGGTTATTCGGTTATCATTGTCGGTGTTGTTTTTGTTTGGATATTGCATGAGTGTTTTAATTCGGTAAAGTCCTCATCAGTGTATGGTTCGTTAACTTAATAAGGCGCGATTACTAAAAGATAGATCTATCATGGGAGTGACGTCCCCGTCCGGGTTGCTAGCTACAACCACGTAAAAACGGGCATTTTAGTAATTGTTATGGGTGTTGACAACGTTCGGGAGGCACAAATCGGGTTAGGCCTCGAACCATGGCTTAATGCAATATCAGAGTCGGTATATTCAATTCGGAAACCTTAATTGGTTTAATCATTGTTCGGAAATTTTAATTGGTTTATCATTGTTCGGTTATGCTGTTTAATCATTGTCGGTTGTAAATCGTCGGATAAGAATGTTGATCACATCATGTTTTATGATAAACCTGTGAGATTCACCAGCTTTATAGCTGACATTTTAGTGTTGTATTCTCAGGTGATCAGCTACAGTAGGGTGGCCCGCGGGATATGCTAGCTAGTACGAGTCGCATGCATCTATAAACATATGAAAATATTATAGCATTATCTTTTGTTAATCGATTATGTATTAAAATCTTTAGAATCATTATGCGAACTCATTTATGTTGTAAAACTTATGACCTAAACTATGTATTGCTTTTGTAAAATGTATAAATGTCTCATGTAGAGTCGTTTGCTTGTACCTCTGCGCTTTGATTATTGATTAGTCACACCCAAAATTGTCACTTCCGCATATCATGAAATCGGGGGTGTGACAGATTGGTATCAGAGCCTAAGGTTATAGAGAACTAGGTTGCATTTAGTGGGCCTAGACTATGACCGTTAGACAGTATTCCTCATTAGGTATAATTGGTTCAGGAATTACATCATACGAGTTTAATTTAACATAGCCTAGCTAACTATGTACAATTAAATAAAGATGATGTGAAGTCTGAAAGGGGTTATGTCGAACAGGAATGCACTAGTTGACTCTGACCACAAGAGAACCGAGACTCATATTTGTTTTGTGCTAGATACAACTAGGCGGATATATATGTATATATGGTATATACATACCTGATTAGGCTATTATATATATTGTATATATATGAATAGGCCTCGGACACGGAATATATTTTAGGCTGTTATATATAGTATATATATGATAGGGCCTCGGATAATCTTTAAAATACTCGGTATATATATATAAATATATTCTATATATATATATATATATACATAGGTCACGGATATTCGGAAATATACTTAGTATATATGCTATTATACATTGGAGACTCAGTAACATACTCACTATTCGGATACATCATAGGACTTACCGGTCGTAAGTTGATCGAATCAGGAAAAATAGTAACGGGATGTGCCCTAGCTTCAGAGGGTCATCTCTTCAAGACAGACTTACCCTGGTAAGGTTAGAAAATTTCGTCATTCACTCGTCGTCATGCTTAACGTTCGGAATCGGTATTTCTCTAAGGACTGAAATCTTTTCCTATCATTCCTAACAAATTCCCTCAAACTAAAATGACAAACCCCACAATGGATGAACCTGCGTCGGATAACGAACAAATTCTAAATATCTGTCCGGATGTGATATTCCTAGCACTTTTGTAAACTTTAACACTTGTAATCTTTTAGACATGCTTTTTAAATGATTACAATCCTATTATATTCTATTTCTCTCATTTGACGCATCATGCATCAATTCACCGTTCAATATTCATACAATTGTGACAATCACTTTCTTCGATTCAAAACTCTAACATATCCCTTGTCTTTATTGAAGGAACATGCCTTCGAGATGACAATCCTTCACTCCTGCTAAACTTGAACAGCTAATCACTCAGCGAGTAGCTGAAGCTCTGGCCGCTCGACAAACACCTCCCAACAGCAGGTCAGGCCCAAACCCGGAAAGCGATGAAACTCCAAACAACACCCCACAAACCAAACCCATCTCCTACAAAGACTTCCTCAACTGCAAACCCTTGAACTTCAAGGGCACGGAAGGAGCCATCGGCCTACTGTAGTGGATTGAGAAAATGGAATCCGTCTTCCGCATCTGCAACTGCCCAGATGACTGTAAGGTCAAGTACTTTATTTGCACACTGATGGAAGGTGCACTTACCTGGTGGAACACTCATGCCCAGACTGTGGGTATTGATGTTGCTTACAAACTACCCTGGGATGATCTTAAAAAGATGATAACTGATGAGTATTGTCCTAGAGAGGAGATACAACAGCTGGAGACTGAATTCTGGAATCACACTATCAACGGCAATGACATAGCCGGATACACATATATATACACCACAATAAATAAAACGGGTATAATAATAATAACTTTTTTGAAATTATTATTTCAAAATCATCACCAACAATTTGTACACATTTCAACTCAAAGCATTCAAATCATTAACATAACTTCAAGTACTTATGTTATATATCTCTTGCGTTTAGGACGCTAGAGGTTACGGGTTCGGAGAACCTTCTTACTTGATTTCTGCTTTACATTGCTTGGTGACTCAGGTGAGTCTCACGGCCCCATTTTACTATTTTGATATTTTAAACTCTGGGGAGATGCAACACAAATTGTTTTCGTGATCACAATTATTCGGTTAGTTAAAATAGTTATAAACTCGGTTATTCGGTTATCATTGTCGGTGTTGTTTTTGTTTGGATATTGCATGAGTGTTTTAATTCGGTAAAGTCCTCATCAGTGTATGGTTCGTTAACTTAATAAGGCGCGATTACTAAAAGATAGATCTATCATGGGAGTGACGTCCCCGTCCGGGTTGCTAGCTACAACCACGTAAAAACGGGCATTTTAGTAATTCTTATGGGTGTTGAAAACGTTCGGGAGGCACAAATCGGGTTAGGCCTTGAACCATGGCTTAATGCAATATCAGAGTCGGTATATTCAATTCGGAAACCTTAATTGGTTTAATCATTGTTCGGAAACCTTAATTGGTTTATCATTGTTCGGTTATGCTGTTTAATCATTGTCGGTTGTAAATCGTTGGATAAGAATGTTGATCACATCATGTTTTATGATAAACCTGTGAGATTCACCAGCTTTATAGCTGACATTTTAGTGTTGTATTCTCAGGTGATCAGCTACAGTAGGGTGGCCCGCGGGATATGCTAGCTAGTACGAGTCGCATGCATCTATAAACATATGAAAATATTATAGCATTATCTTTTGTTAATCGATTATGTATTAAAATCTTTAGAATCATTATGCGAACTCATTTATGTTGTAAAACTTATGACCTAAACTATGTATTGCTTTTGTAAAATGTATAAATGTCTCATGTAGAGTCGTTTGCTTGTACCTCTGCGCTTTGATTATTGATTAGTCACACCCAAAATTGTCGCTTCCGCATATCATGAATCGGGGGTGTGACAGATTGGTATCAGAGCCTAAGGTTATAGAGAACTAGGTTGCATTTAGTGGGCCTAGACTATGACCGTTAGACAGTATTCCTCATTAGGTATAATTGGTTCATGAATTACATCATACGAGTTTAATTTAACATAGCCTAGCTAACTATGTACAATTAAATAAAGATGATGTGAAGTCTGAAAGGGGTTATATCGAACAGGAATGCACTAGTTGACTCTGACCACAAGAGAACCGAGACTCATATTTGTTTTGTGCTAGATACAACTAGGCGGATATATATGTATATATGGTATATACATACCTGATTAGGCTATTATATATATTGTATATATATCAATAGGCCTCGGACACGGAATATATTTTAGGCTGTTATATATAGTATATATATGATAGGGCCTCGGATAATCTTTAAAATACTCGGTATATATATATAAATATATTCTATATATATATATATATACATAGGTCACGGATATTCGGAAATATACTTAGTATATATGCTATTATACCTTGGAGACTCAGTAACATACTCACTATTCGGATACATCATAGGACTTACCGGTCGTAAGTTGATCGAATCAGGAAAAATAGTAACGGGATGTGCCCTAGCTTCAGAGGGTCATCTCTTCAAGACAGACTTACCCTGGTAAGGTTAGAAAATTTCGTCATTCACTCGTCGTCATGCTTAACGTTCGGAATCGGTATTTCTCTAAGGACTGAAATCTTTTCCTATCATTCCTAACAAATTCCCTCAAACTAAAATGACAAACCCCACAATGGATGAACCTGCGTCGGATAACGAACAAATTCTAAATATCTGTCCGGATGTGATATTCCTAGCACTTTTGTAAACTTTAACTCTGGTAATCTTTTAGACATGCTTTTTAAATGATTACAATCCTATTATATTCTATTTCTCTCATTTGACGCATCATGCATCAATTCACCGTTCAATATTCATACAATTGTGACAATCACTTTCTTCGATTCAAAACTCTAACATATCCGTTGTCTTTATTGAAGGAACATGCCTCCGAGATGACAATCCTTCACTCCTGCTAAACTTGAACAGCTAATCACTCAGCGAGTAGCTGAAGCTCTGGCCGCTCGACAAACACCTCCCAACAGCAGGTCAGGCCCAAACCCGGAAAGCGATGAAACTCCAAACAACACCCCACAAACCAAACCCATCTCCTACAAAGACTTCCTCAACTGCAAACCCTTAAACTTCAAGGGCACGGAAGGAGCCATCGGCCTACTGTAGTGGATTGAGAAAATGGAATCCGTCTTCCGCATCTGCAACTGCCCAGATGACTGTAAGGTCAAGTACTTTATTTGCACACTGATGGAAGGTGCACTTACCTGGTGGAACACTCATGCCCAGACTATGGGTATTGATGTTGCTTACAAACTACCCTGGGATGATCTTAAAAAGATGATAACTGATGAGTATTATCCTAGAGAGGAGATATAACAGCTGGAGACTGAATTCTGGAATCACACTATCAACGGCAATGACATAGCCGGATACACATATATATACACCACAATAAATAAAACAGGTATAATAATAATAACTTTTTGGAAATTATTATATCAAAATCATCACCAACAATTTGTACACATTTCAACTAAAAGCATTCAAATCATTAACATAACTTCAAGTACTTATGTTATATATCTCTTGCGTTTAGGACGCTAGAGGTTACGGGTTCGGAGAACCTTCTTACTTGATTTCTGCTTTACATTGCTTGGTGACTCAGGTGAGTCTCACGGCCCCATTTTACTATTTTGATATTTTAAACTCTGGGGAGATGCAACACAAATTGTTTTCGTGATCACAATTATTCGGTTAGTTAAAATAGTTATAAACTCGGTTATTCGGTTATCATTGTCGGTGTTGTTTTTGTTTGGATATTGCATGAGTGTTTTAATTCGGTAAAGTCCTCATCAGTGTATGGTTCGTTAACTTAATAAGGCGCGATTACTAAAAGATAGATCTATCATGGGAGTGACGTCCCCGTCCGGGTTGCTAGCTACAACCACGTAAAAACGGGCATTTTAGTAATTCTTATGGGTGTTGAAAACGTTCGGGAGGCACAAATCGGGTTAGGCCTTGAACCATGGCTTAATGCAATATCAGAGTCGGTATATTCAATTCGGAAACCTTAATTGGTTTAATCATTGTTCGGAAACCTTAATTGGTTTATCATTGTTCGGTTATGCTGTTTAATCATTGTCGGTTGTAAATCGTTGGATAAGAATGTTGATCACATCATGTTTTATGATAAACCTGTGAGATTCACCAGCTTTATAGCTGACATTTTAGTGTTGTATTCTCAGGTGATCAGCTACAGTAGGGTGGCCCGCAGGATATGCTAGCTACTACGAGTCGCATGCATCTATAAACATATGAAAATTTTATAGCATTATCTTTTGTTAATCGGTTATGTATTAAAATCTATAGAATCATTATACGAACTCAATTATGTTGTAAAACTTATGACCTAAACTATGTATTGCTTTTGTAAAATGTAAAAACGTCTCATGTAGAGTCGTTTGCTTGTATCTATGCGCTTTGATTATTGATAAGTCACACCCAAATCGTCGCTTCCGCAAATCATGAAATCGGGGGGGTGACACAAGAGAAACTCCAAATCCTAGGGTCCCGACTTTAAGTCGTGTAAACTCTTACAAGGATTTGAATTGAGAAAGAGAAAAAGAAAGGAACTAAATTCGAATATGGGATACCTTGAAAGCTTAGGGATGGCCTCTATTTATAGGGGAGAGGATGCCCTTGGGTTTGGTCTTCTGGCCGATGTGGGACAATCAGTTTCGGCCTCCAACCGCCGGTTGGAGCTTCCAAACGTCGGTTGGACTTTATTCCTGCCCAAGTAACAACACGTGTCACCGACTTACAAACTCTAACCTCCAACCTCCAGTTGAACCCTCCAACCACTGGTTGCAACTCGCTTCCAGAATATTCTTTTTAGTTTCTTATCAATATTTAATTAATAAACTAAATGAATATTCTTTATAGTTTCTTTAAAATTCTTTTAGCTTTTAATTAATTTATCAACTTTGATAAATTAACAAACCAATTGATTAACTTATAATATTAGTTCCAATTAATATCATCTCTCTTATTGTTTCTCTTACTGTTCATTGAGGACAACCCAAAAAGGACTCTACTTTTAACGATAGTCTTAACAATTAGTTATGACCTTGGACACTATTTCCAACATAAGTTTAATGGTAGATTAGCCTTAATTTATTGAATGTGTCAGGTCTTCTTGTTAGAACCAATTTTAGGCCTATTTAGTAACTTAATTATAAATATTTTTGATGATAAATCAAAGAGAACTGTGCACAAGATATTAAATTTATTCTTTAGTTCTTTGTGTCAAAGCTCATACTCACTTTTTTTAATGTGAAAATCTTGACAAATTTATAAGTGACTTTTGAGATTTTTTTATTTACCCGATTCATGCTGGAAGTTGAAAATATTGTAGAGCCATCGTATCAACGAGATTTAAACAAAAACATGAAAACCCCAAAAGTAGTTTTTATTGAGGAACATAAGGAGTTACTTGATGAAGCTCAACAATGGATGAAGGACACTGCATCTTCATGTACCATCGTAGCAGCACTTATAATCACATTGGCATTTGCAGGTACATTTACGCTTCCAAGTGGGAACGTAGAAGATGGAAAACCATTGTTCTTAAACAAAGCAACATTTATGCTTTTTATCGTATCAGATGCCATTGCGTTATTTCTTCAACTGCTTTAGTCCTGATGTTCTTAGGCATGCTTATTGCGCGCTTTGCATGTGATGATTTCCTGTACAAGCTACCAAAGAGAATGATTATTGGACTTGTTTCCTTTTTTGTGTCACTAGCTGCTACTATGATAACGTTTAGTGTAACTCTTGTACTCGTGCTTGAACACAAACCGTCATGTATTGCAGCTCCACTTGTTGTGACATGAATTCCTGTGGTTCTGTTTACCTGGTTGCACTTTTCGTTACTCATAGAGCTTGTTTACTCGACATATGGACCAAGCATTTTTCGTCAAAAGAAAGATGAGTCGGTCTCTTATATGCATCACCATTTAATTGTAAATTTGTACTGCAGTATTGTAATCCCGGTGATTCTTTTGAGTTTATGATTTACAATGTTACAAGTGTGAGTATAAAACATGTAAAATAATACTCCGACTTGTTTAAGGGTTACATTATAGGTGAAATTTTTAAATATATTTATTTCTCAAAATAATTGTCTACTTATTAAAAATAAATAAATATGCTAATTTATCTAAACTTTTTACCGTCAATCATTTATTTCATCAAAAAAAATCAATCAAACTTGTGTCGTATATAAGAATAAAATTGACATTCATATAATATATCTTAGATCCAACTAAATTTGCTAGGGAAAACTACTATTCAAAATTCAACCCATCAATCAAGCATTAAATCTACAATTGTTGTTTAATCACAATCTCTTATAATTTGTTTGACAATTCAATGAATTTAGGATATCATCGAACTTAATGGGAAAATCATTGTTTATGACTTTTGTTCTAGAGAGAAGTATAGTGGGTTCAAACTTGTTAAACCTGGTCAAACTTATAGAACATTGTTTAAACCATACTTGTCTTATTTTTAAGATATCGATGCCTTTCCTCTTTGTAGGAACCGTGTCCAGTCTTTTCTATCTTCTTTGTCTTAACCTCAGCTTTTTTGATTTGATTGGTTTGAAACCCGACCAATTTCTTCTGAAACGAAAAGATTCTTTTATCCTCCACGACTTACGTTCAATTTTTAGGCTCTTAGGTTTTGAGGTTCCCCTCATTCTGCTTCTCTGTCTAGTTTCGGGCCTGGGGGGTCTACTTTGCACATGCAGGATCCAGCAGGAGGTCAACCTGCTGCCAATCCTGCAGCGTATCGCACCCCCAAATTCGGGTTGCGGAAGCGAATCGGTTCGGGGCGCGACTAATCAATATACACAGCACATAAGATATAATGAACAACCACTAAATGCGTCGTTTTACATTGTATTGATAAAAACCAAGTTTACATCAAAATATTGTTTACATTAGCTCCGTTACTTGAAATTGAGAGATTTACATTACATAATTAATCTATATAAAATATAATAATGCAACTAAATCTCTGATTTGTTTGAATGCAGACTCGAGCTAATGATTCATGTTTTGGGCAGCCAACCTACTGCTAAGTACCTATGATACATGCTAAAAGGAGTCAACGAAATGCTGGTGAGCTCACAGGTTTGTATGTCAACACATATTTGTATGAACCACGAGATTTAATTGAATTTAAAATGCAGTTAAGCAAAATAAAAGTTATACAGCCATGAGCACATAATCTGAGCTTAACTTGAGCATTAGGTCCAATTAAGGAAACCTAACTGAGTTGCCTCCTACGAGTGCCTAATCTACACTCATCTTCCCAAATGCTAATACGTCCGTTTGACCAGTTAGTGCGTGCTAACCCGGACGAGAATTGTCAATCCTATATGATATCATATACTAACATTCACGCTATTGATGTATTACCAAACTATGTTGTGGAGGGCTTTGAAATGATTAGTGAAAACAACTCATGTAGTATTTGATTTGTATTGTACTTACGTTCATATTGTAAAATAAAATGAGCAATGTAATCACACCCCAGATGAAAACCGTAAAATAGGGGCTATGAGACTCACCTGAGCCTTGAGTGTTTAACTTAATAAACTTGAATTGATTAGCGGTGAATTGATGTCTGAAGACTTGTAACCTGAGGGTGTCCAAGACACATGAAGGTTATAACATGAGTAGACATCTCGAAAGACTGCCCTTGTAGTTGTTCGTCCAACTTAGAATGTCCAAATCACTACAATTTGGTTGATTAAACTTGTCCAAGTTACTACGACTTGGTTGATTTGATTGTGTTTTTAAAATGTGTACGGTCCGTCGGTGAATTGGTTGTATCAATAATCTCATTATTATTTATATGATTTTGAAGTGTTATAGTTAAAAAGTAAGTTCCAATGTGTTTTAGAAGTCATATCACATTCGTGTTTGATGTTATACAATTTTATCACTTGGTGTGAAAGTTTAGATGTAACACTGTTACTCGTGACCCTAGGGTAAGGGCGAAGCCCGTTAATGACGGGGGTCCGGGGACAGGGCCCCTGGTTAGCGGGGTCCAAGGGATGGCAACCCCTGGCGGGGTCCAAGGGGCTGAGCCCCTGGTTGGGGTCGAGCTTGGAAAATTTTTATTTCTACTACATTGCTTTATTGAAAATGCACTTGGGATTTAAATTTTAGTAAAATGGGGTGTCAAATTTGAGCCTCAATACTTAGTTAAAAATGAGTTTTAAACTTTCTGTTTTTAGCGACACTTGATGCGTTACTTCCAAAATTTGGGCGACACTTAGGAAGTGTCGCATAAAATGATGGTTTCTAAATTATTAGCGTCACTTGGAGAAGTGACGCATAAGGGGGGGTGATGTGTTGCCCAACGGTCGTATGAAGACGATGTACAGATCACAATTGATTTGTTTTAAATTTATATTTGCTGGGGTCTGAGTATGACTTACTAATACTGAACCAAAGGCTAGTAGATGGTAAGTATGACTTAGAGTCGTTCTTAAAGAGAAACTGAATTGAAACGGAGGTGATCCAATCAATCTTTCTTTTCTAGTAAAGGTTTTAAAAGAGTGCGTTGGGGGTTTTGGTTCAGTTAACTAAGTAAACTAAATAAAGCGAATAAAAGTGTAATAATAAATCAGATAATAAAAGTAGTATTTGTTATGAGTTCGTTAGCTAATAATGTGGGATGATGACTCTTATGGAAAAACGATTATCTAAATTGGAAATGTTTAGTGAATTCAACGACCAGTGGTATAACTAATAAGTTCCCTATTAGTCGGGTATCAACTAATATGTCACGAGGAACTAAGGTGTCATGATTCTGATCAGACAGACGATGCTCAACTCTCCACACTCTCCTATGAGGGAGTCAGTGGCCCGTATTATTGAACGTATTCGCTCGTGGGCGAAGGAATAGAGTAGCAGGTCATTAAAAATCTAACCGTTCTTAATACCATAAAGATTTAAAATCCATTAAACAATTAACTTAGAATTTATGTTCGGACTTATTAACCTATTCCTATTAATGAAACTTAAGGATGATAAACAGGGGAAAACATTCAAGGTTCTTGCGTATCTTACTTTTGGTTTCATATTTTAAGGAAAGGATATCAGTGTAACTTAGATTCCAAACTTGCCTTTCTCATTACAATTTACAAATCCCTAGGTTTTCGTAAATGGTTATTTAGCCTGTAGCCTACCTACTCTAATCTAATCTAAATTAACTAATCTAATTAAAATGTTAATTAAAATGCTGATGGCTTTTTGCATAAAGTTAAACCCAGACCATGTAGGAAAATGCTATGGTAATTCACAGTGTATTTAATCGTTTACCGATATTTCCATTGTGAGTTTAATTGCTTCACCATGTTCACATGATAAGTACATTGTGATCGAAAGTGTACAATACTCATGGCAAGTCCACGTAATCACATTGCATTTTATGATGCTTGCATGACCTTACAGTTAAAAACATAGTTTTTACACAGATAACTATTGACCAAGTATCAAGGTTCGCGACTCCTCTTTACAGGGTTACAATCACGTTTGTTAATCGAAAGGCGAATATAAGTTTTAGGTTTAAAATCATAGGGTAAGTCCGTTCATAAAGTTTCTGTTTTATAATGTCGATCCATAATATGTCACACCCCCAATTTCATGCTTTGCGGAAGCGATTGTTTTTGGGCGTGACTAATCAATATTCAAACACAGAGGTTACAAGCAAACGACTCTACATGAGACGTTTATAAATATATTACAAAAGTAGTACAAAGTTTTAAGTCATAAGTTATGAGTTTACAATAACAGCGAGTTCACATTTGATTTTGAAGATTTTAATACATAACCATTAATACAAAACATAATGCAAGAAAATCTTCATGTCCATATGGATGCATGCGACTCGTAAGTAGATAGCTTATCCTGAGGGCCATCCTACTATTACTGATCACCTGAGAATACAACACTAAAAGGTCAGCTATAAAGTTGGTGAATCTCACAGGTTTAACATAAACATTGATGTGATCAACATGATTATCTGACGATTTAATACCGATAAAGAATTAAATAATACAACCGAACAATGATAAACCAATTAAGGTTTCTGAACAATGATTAAACCATTAAGGTTCCCGAGCTATGATTAACCAATTAAGGTTACTGACAAAGACATTTGTATTGCATTAAACCATGGTTCGAGGCCTAACCCGATTTGTGCCTCCCGAACGGTGTCAACACCCATAACAATTACTAAAATGCCCGTTTGTACATGGTTGTAGCTAGCAACCCGGACGGGGACGTCACTCCCATGATAGATCTATCTTTTAGTAATCGCGCCTTTTTAAGTTAACGAACCATGCAATGATGAGGACTTTCCCGTATTAAAACACTCATGCAATACCCGAACAATGAAAATCAAGACCGACAATGATAACCAACATGTTTAACAGAGTTAATAATTAAAACTAACCGAATAATAGTGATCACGAAAACAAGTAAGTATTGTATCTCACCCCAAGTTTAAAAACAGTAAAAGTGGGGCTGTGAGACTCACCTGAGTCTATCCGAGCAATGAATATGTCCGACGTGGAATAGACAATCCCCGAATCTCCTAGTGTCCTAAACACGGGAGATTCTAATAAGCATTTGATTATCAATATTTCTCCGTATTAATGTTTATCCATTTTGATTATGTCCAAGTGATTATATTTGTACTTCCGTTTAAAGTTTATAAAATGTACGGCCCGTTGGTGACGGATTGAAATTATATTCTAAAGATATATAACGTGTGTTTTTGCATTTATATAACTCGTTCATGGATGTATCGTATTGTTTACAATTATCCTTATATTCGTTATATTTAATTTCATAAGTTACGAAATTTGGTACGAGGTCCAAAAACTGAAATATGTCATTTTCGACCCCTAGACGACCCCGAAAGGCCTAAAACCGCCTACGCTATGATACATAGCCTTGATCATTGGGCCGTTTTCGAGTGACCGTGTGACTTTTAGCCCAAACTGTTATAATAAATTTTTCATCGAGAAGCTACCCTGAAAACACTTGTGAAATTCTTCGGAAGACCTAGCCGTTCGGCTATGGAAGTCCTAGCCGTTCGGCTCATCGAGTCCAGCCGTTCGGCTCATCAAGTCCAGCCGTTCGGCTGGTAGTCTATTTCCAGTTCTGTTCGTGAAATCAGTTGAGAAAACGAGTATAGATTTGATTTTTGGACATAATCTACTCAATGGAACAACATTACATGATGATATAAGTATATTAAACTCGAATTTAAAAGAAAAGTGAAAGATTTCTTACTAGTAAAAATTAGAGCCGTGAGTGATGGTGATGATGTTCACGAAGATGATGATGATCCAAGATGAAGAAGAAGATGATTATGATGATGATATTGATGCTGAATCTTGTTGTTAATATTATTGATGTTGTTGTTTTTGGAAGAGAACGAGAGAGAGCAGAGGAGAAGAGATGGAGGAAATGGAAGAAGAAAGTGAAGAAGAAGAAGAAGGAGAAGAAGTAGAATAGGCCGGCCAACTCCAATTATTGGAGTTGGTTGGCTCCCATTCGTAGTACAAAATACCCGTGTTTTTGTACCCGATCTTAAAGTAGTATAATGTTTTCAAATGATAATTTTCTAAATATAAAACTGTATATATTTTTACTCGAAGTATTTTATAAAACTACTTTTAATGAGATATAAAATTATATCTTTGTTTCTCTTTGGTTTGACGGATAGTTTTCAGTGTACAATATGCGTTTAAATTCGCAACCAAGTAAATAATTATTATTCTCATTAATAATACATTATTTAAAAAATGCTTTGCACCAACGTCCGTATTTGAGATTGCGTGTTCTTTCAGATTTGATGGTATGTGATTATTAAATAATCATTTTAATGTTATATATATATATATATTTATATATATAATATCCGAAAATTTTTTGTTTAATCACGTATTGAGTACGAATGATTTAGGTTTAAATTAGGGGCTAATTTTGGCCCTTTTTGACCGGGTGTCACATAATACAACTACCTTCGGTCGTTACCGGCTTCCATACGTATGTACTTTGCTTAAAAGCATTTCCAGCATTATACCAAGTAAACAGTCGAATAGGGCCATCATATTATTTCACGACATATTTAAAGTCATCGCACAATTATATATGCTAACTACATCACAACAAATACAATAGTAATCTACTCGCTAATCATGGCACAAACTAATTCTATCATAATTAAAGCATACATATTTAATTAAGATAGAATAGGATAGAAAGAACCCGGATTAAAATGCGAGAATGAATAGACTTTAATTAATAAGCGTAACTCCAAGCGTACACCAAAGATTACAAAATATTCCCTTGCTTTCATTCTACTTTAAACAAGCTCCTTAACTAGCCTAACACTAATTTTGAAGTAAGAAAATAGAATGAGAAAGTAAAGAGAGAATTATGCCTAATGCATATGGGACATCTTCAAATGGAAGCCTAGGGGCTGTATTTATAGGGAAAATATGGCTCACATTAGCATCCCTAGGCTCACATTAGAAAAAGAGTGAAAGGTGGTGCATCGGGTACGAAAAAGTAGCGAAAGGTGGTGCACCGGGTACGGAAAAGTAGCGAAAGGTGGTGCGCTAGGTACAAGCAAGGACGAAAAAGAGCAAAAGAGACCGGGGGTGGAGGCCGGTGCCGCCCACCAGCAGGCCGGCGGCGGCTGGTAGCTGGCCGGCGGCGGCTGGCTGCCACCCGCCCCGGTCCGTCGTCTTTCATGCTTAATTCGTGCGTATCTTCTTCGTTATGCGTCCGTTTGCGTTGATTCTTTTTACGTTGGATTCATCATTCAAAAACGAAGAATTTGATGTAAAGATATCCTAAAAAATTGTCTCCTATCTTCAGATATTACGTACGAGTCATTTGGATCTTCCGGCGGGCGTAGAATCTTCATTCTTTATTCGTTTTTGTTGATTCTTCTTCTGTTAGATTCATAATTTGAAAACGAACATCTGGGTGAGATGGATGTTGATGATGGGCACTTTTGTCTTAAAATCTCATTTTGATACCTTGAATCTTCAAACGTGTGTGGAATCTTCGTTTTTCATCCGTTTTGCTTGATTTTTATCGTGCAACCTTGTTTTGACCATCTTGGCATAATATCATTGATTTGTATTGGTTTTGAATTTTAAATGCCAAGAATCATTCTAGAATATGAGAGAGATATCAATAGTAAAAACATGACTTTTTACGCGATATCAAGTATCCCACACTTAGAACTTTGCTTGTCCTCAAGCAAACTCAAATTTTAAGCATGTTTAAAATAAGCAGATAATGAAATATTTTAGGGTAGAACTTTTTACTAAGGGGGGTTTTGAAAAATAAAATATTCGTTCTTTGAAAAAGCAGGGTTGTAATCCTTGGGAGCATGCTTTTGATCTTTGATCTTGGATACATGACTAGGCGATCCGCTCTAGGTGTTCACTCAAATCACTCAAAGTGCTTAGGGTTTCCTATTCTAATATTATCAATCACTCAGAACGCCAGTCATATATCATTTATCGTCATAGGCTTGATCGAGAATCAAATCGTTACCTTTTTGGTGAGTGCGAAGTCGATCTAGCCACAATCATTCTAGGGGAAGTGATGTAGGGTTTTTAGAAGCGGGGTGTTTGTGGAGTGAGAGGGGTTTTGTTGGGTTTTTTATGGGTTTCTTTTGTTGAAGTTGGAATTTTTTGGGGGATTGACGCCTTTTTCGTGTTTGCGGAAGGAGTCTTTTTCTCCTATTGATTTCCTTTTCTTCGGATTTTTCTTTCTTGAATTTTCTTTTCTCTTGTTTTTTTTTCGAAGTCGTCCCCTTGCGATTTCTCTTCGTTCATCTTTGAAACTTTGTTTCAAAGTTTAGGGGATGCTTTTGAGAAAGTAGGGGTAACGTATCTATTTTTCTTGGGAGTATGGGTGTACGGATGGGTTTAAGAATGATGTGATTCAATCTCGTTTTCACTAACCAATCTGGATTCGAAATGCATAACAGGAGCAAGTTCTGATTCTAAACGCATACATCGGCACACTCAAGAATCAAAGAAGTAAAGCATTAAGAGTGAATGCTTTTTATATGGCTCAAGATACCTCATGAATGGAAAGTTGGGTTATTGTGTGCCTAGTCATGCGATACTCGTTATGGGATTACTAAACTAATTTTCCAAAGGAGTTTGTATTTTATTTATCCTTCTTCCCCAAGGTAAATCATTCTTTGTCTAAAACTTTTCATTTTCAACATATTATTAACTTAATTTTGAAAAATTTTGTTTACTTATTGGAGAAGGATGGTCCAAAGAGCAACGACTTAGAATCAAGCATATACCATTATCCATTTTACAGTAGTGTAACTACTGCTATCCCACACTTAAAGGAATATCATCCTCGATGTTTATAATCTAAGCTCTAACTGGGGTGAAAATCCCACACTTAGGAATTTAAACATCTAAGACGTATTCTTTTAGTGGTTTGTTTTGGGTTTGAATCCCACACTTAGTGATAAGCATAATGGATATGGCATATTTAAACAAATGAAAGAGATGGTAGAGAAGTACTCCCTGGTGGTTGCAGTGTTCCTTGGGTTGCATGTGCCGGATTCAGTCTTCCTTGGTGCATTCTTGATCAAGTCTTCTTGTGATTGGTCTCGTAGGTGTGAACACGTCGGATATACTGATGTTCTGGTGTTGATATTTTCTTGCAGGCTGGAGCATGCTTTGTATGATCCGAGTGTGAAAGATAGTCGGAGATTTCATCACTTCTTGGAAAGTAAAATTGCAGAAATGTAAAAACACCGGTTGCCTCCCGAGAAGCGCTCTTTTAAAGTCGAGAGCTCGACTTAGTCCTTTCTTCTTCAGATGATGCTGGATGTGTCCGTGGTGCTAGAGTGGTCACTGTGGTTCCTAGGTAGGGCGTATCGTGGAGGAAAGTATCGCAGAAACTGTTCTATCATGTCAGTAATGAGAGTTGGTGGAGTGGTAGATTCCATTCTGAAGCTCTTGAAGTGATTAGTGGCTAATCTGTCGAGGATTGCCATCCCATAGCTAATGTATCGAACTGCCCTTGTGACTGGTCCGTTAGGGTCGATTCGAGTGCAGGTGTGAGTTTGAACAATTTCACACTGTGGGTGGTTTCTGCCTATTGAGGTGATTAAAGCCATGAATTCAGTTTTTACTTCTTCAAAATCACTGGCCAATGGGTCTCCTCCGAAGGATCTAGTGGCTTGGCATACTTGTCTGATGAGTTGATGTTGTTCACGGTTAAACGGAAAATCCGAGTCAGTGAAGACGTAGATTAACTTGCTGAATATTTCGCGGTATCCGTTGCGGTAAGCGTCAATTTCTATGTCTTCTTCATCATACATTCAACGCAGTCGATCTATTACATAGGATGCTAAGTTGACTGGTGACATGTGCCAATAATGTGTTGGAATGTCACGAGTGTTTTCTTCGAATGCTGCTGGATATAGTTCATCAACTATTAGTTCAACGTGATGACCAATAGTGGAGTGAATGACGATCCTGAAGTTTTCTGAAGTTGTGAGATGTTCTCCAGTTTCGATGAGATCTAGAAGTGTTCTAAGATCTCCCACCATTCTTATGTCAGCATATTCTGCGGATTTCCAGTAGCTCTTTCAAGATGGGTTCTCATTGATGCAAGTATAGCCTTCTGACTTGATGAGTAGGGAAAAGATGATCCGGCTAAGGCACAATATACTTTTTGGTATATTTGCCTTTGGTTGCGGCAGAACTCGACTTCTCCCATTGGGTAGTCTGGCCTTTCTGGCTGTTGAGCTTCTCTGGTGACTTGTTCTTGAAGGGAATCGGAGAACTCTTGGATATGTCTGAGCAAAGTTTGGGGCACTGGTTCTCCATAATTGGCGAGATATGAATCATATTCTCGTTCAATCTGCCTTATCAGGTGTCTCTAAGCGGTGTTGTAGTCATTGGTTGACTCTTTGATAGCCTCTACAAAGATGCGCACATCGGTGTATTCATCAATTAGTTCGATCATGTCTTGGTGAGTATCTATGAGCGGAATCTCTGATCTCTCAGCTGTGATGATGGGGGAATTTGGTGGAGCAAGAGGGGTTTTTGGAATAGAGTGTTCATCGATAGTGACGTCAATAAAATCACCGTCAAATTCGACACTCTTGTAGTCGGAATCTTCATCTCGTGAATCTGGGAATTGGTGGAATTCTTCATCTGAGGGTGCATTGTTGAAAGGTTGAGTACTGTCGATTTCGATGGTTCTGACTTCCGTGATGGTGTTTTGAAGGTTTTCTCTAACAAAGCTTTCTGGTTGTCATGACTTATATGCAGAAATTCTTTGTAGGAGTTTAGCATACAGGTCTGGGTGCTGTGATGTTCGGAGTTCTTCTTCAAAAGTATCTATGTCTCGGAGTCGGGTTCTGGTAAAGGGTTTCGATGGATCGAGATAAGAGTCGAGAATGTTTCCCATTCTTTTGAGATGAGTGGATCTGAGCTCTTGGTGGATGGCTCCATTATCAAAGGATTCTTTTGATGAAGTGTAGTCTTTGCAGACTTATATTCTTTTAACTTCAGCCATCCGTGGTGAATCAGCTTGATCTTCATCTTCCTCCATTTCTTCCTCTTCTTCTATTTCTTCCTCCTCCTCAGTTTCTTCTTCCTCTTCTTCAGGTTCTTCATCTTCTGATTCAATTTCTTCCTCTACTTCTTCATATTCTTCCTCTGCTTCTGGGTCATACTCAGAGTCAGAGATGAAAATGATGATTGAGTGAAATGTTGCTCTTCCTCTGGTTCTAATTCGTCATCGGAACAAATTATGCCTGTTGATATAGCATAGCATTCTTCTTCTTCTGGAGTGCATTCCGGTTGGTCGATCTTGTAAGTAATGCTTTCACCATGTGATCGTAATACAATCGTGTGGTTATACACATCAATTACTGCTCTAGCTGTGTTCATGAATGGTCTTCCAAGGATAATCGGGATGTTTATGTCTTCGTGGATATCCATTACCACGAAATCCGTTGGAAAGAAGAATTTGTTAACTTAAACTAGAACGTTCTCATCTATTCCTTTTGGGTATCTAACAGATTGATCAGCTAGCTGGACGGTCATCTTAGTGGGTTTCAAGTTTTCAAGTTCCAGCCTCTTAAACAAGGAGTAGGGCATAAGGTTAATTCTGGCTCCTAAGTCGGCTAAGGCGCTTATTTCTGCGGATTGGTAAATAGAACAAGGGAGTGTAAATCTACCGGTGTCTCCTGGTTTTTCGGGAAGGATATTCTTAAGTAGGGCTGAGGTTTCAGAACTAAGGGGAATATTGTTTACTTCGGGCAATTTATCCTTAGTGGATAGTAATTTCCTAATGTACTTATTACGACCGGGAACTCTAGACATGGTATCAAGGAATTTCCATCTAGCTTAAAGGATGATAATTTCTTAGGTTGAGCTTTAAGTCTAGCGGGGTAAGGGATCCTAACCTCTTTGTTTATGGTCAGAGTGGTTTCCACAGCTGGTATCTTGATCTTTGGTTCTTCCTCTTTTACTGGAACAGCAGCTGGTGGTGTAGTCGATGCTTCCTTGGTGGTAGTAAGTTGCTTTGCTTCCTCAACATGTGGGTTGTGAACCGTGTTGCTAGGCAAGCTTCCTCTGGGTCTATTATCGAGACGTTGTGCCAATTGTCCAATCTGAGCTTCCAAATTCTTTAGCACAGCCAATTGATTTCTCATAAAGAGGTCGGTTTGATCTTGTCTGGCGGACGTCTTTTGGTTGAGTAGGTTTTGACCTTGCATGAATTGGGTGAAGGCGTCATCTGAACTTGAAGCTGGGGCATTTGTCTTTGCAGGTTGTTCAGAGGTTTGGTTTGTGTCTGAAGTTGGTGCAGGAAGTGCGAGGGGTTGGTTATAAGAAGGTTGTGATTGTTGTAGGTAAGGTGGGTATCTAGGTGGGTATCGGGGTTGGTATGGTGGTTGGTTATTTCTTGGTTGGAATGGAGGTCCTCTAGGTTGGTTGTTGTTTTGATTGAAACTGGGTGGAAAATTTTGTTGTCGAGCAGGAAACTGAGCATAGTAGACGGTGCCATCTGCTTCTTCGTATTCAACTTGGTATTCACCAGGTGGTTGCGGATTGGTGCAGTGTTGACAAACTTGCACTTGGTGTACTTGGTGCTGTTGTTTCTTAAGTTCTCCAAACTGTTTGACAAATGAGTCCATTTTCTCCGTTAATACCTTAATGGCTTCGACTGGAATTGGATTTGATACAAGGAGAGGTGCTGAAGATGTTGAGTGATCTCCAGAGTTCCAATCGTGGTGATGCATAGTCATGTTTTCTATAAGGTTCCATCCTTCTTCGTCGGTCTTTGCCATGAATCTTCCTTGTGCGGCAGCGTCGAGGGTGGTTCGGTGGTTAGGGTCTAAACCATTATAGAAGGTACACAATTGTGCGGATTTGTCGAGTCGGTGATTAGGGCATTTCTTCAAGGCTCCTTTGAATCGTTCCCATGCGGTGTATAATGACTCATCAAAAGCATGGTGGAAATTCATGATGTCATTTCGAAGTTTGGTTTGTTTAGAAGGCGGAAAGTACTTGGTTAGAAACTTTGTTGCCATCATAGTCCATGAAGGGATAGAGCCGGTCTCTAAACCTTCAAACCATGTTTGCGCATGATGTGTGAGCGAATAAGGGAAAAGGTACAAACGGATTGTGTCTTGACTAATTCCGGTTTGTTTGTAGGAGTTTGAAAGAGATATGAACTTGTCGAGGTGAGAGTTTGGATCATCATTGGGTAATCCATAGAATTGACAGTGGTTTTGGATTAGTTGGATGATGTGGTGCTTAAGCTCGAAAGATTGACCAGGGGTTTCAGGGTAGAGAATTGATCCTCCTCTTCCTTCGATAGAGGGTTTACTGTTGTCAGCGAGAGTGATGCGTTCAGCCATTGCTTGTCTAAGTGCGGATTGCTTCTTTTCTCGTCGAATGGTACATATTATAAGTTCTGGATCAGGGAAATTAAATAGTGGTGCAGATGTAGGGGAACAGGCCATACACTAAAAAGGAAAGACAAGAAAGTAAATACTTGTTTTTGGTTTTTTTGTGTTTTTTTTTTATTTTTTTATTTTTAGAAGGTTTTATCCTAAAGGTTTACTAGAATTGGGATTGGTTGGGTCTCTGTATCGGACAGTTAGTCTCCCCGGCACCGGTGCCAAAAACTTGATGTGCTGCCCAACGGTCATATGAAGACGACGTACGGATCGCAATCAGTTTGTTTTAAATTTATATTTGTTGGGGTCTAAGTATGACTTACTAATACTGAACCAAAGGCTAGTAGATAGTAAGTATGACCTAGAGTCGTTCTTAAAGAGAAACTGAATTGAAACGGAGGTGATCCAATCAATCTTTCTTTTCTAGTAAAGGTTTTAAAAGAGTACGTTGGGGGTTTTGGTTCAGTTAACTAAGTAAACTAAATAAAGCGAATAAAAGTGTAATAATAAATCAGATAATAAAAGTAGTATTTGTTGTGAGTTCATTAGCTAATAATGTGGGATGATGACTCTTATGGGAAAACGATTATCTAAATTGGAAATGTTTAGTGGATTCAACACCCAGTGGTATAACCAATAAGTTCCCTATTAGTCGGGTATCAACTAATATGTCACGAGGAACTAAGGTGTCATGATTCTGATCAGACAGACGATGCTCAACTCTCCACACTCTCCTATGAGGGAGTCAGTGGCCCGTATTATTGAACGTATTCGCTCATGGGCGAAGGAATAGAGTAGCAGGTCATTAAAAATCTGACCGTTCTTAATACCATAAAGATTTAAAATCCATTAAACAATTAACTTAGAATTTATGTTCGGACTTATTAACCTATTCCTATTAATGAAACTTAAGGATGATAAACAGGGGAAAACATGCAAGGTTCTTGCGTATCTTACTTTTGGTTTCATATTTTACGGAAAGGATATCAGTGTAACTTAGATTCCAAACTTGCCTTTCTCATTACAATTAACAAATCCCTAGGTTTTCGTAAATGGTTATTTATCCTGTAGCCTACTTACTCTAATCTAATCTAAATTAACTAATCTAATTAAAATAAAATTAAAATGCTGACGGCTTTTTGCATAAAGTTAAACCCAGACAATGTCGGAAAATGCTATGGTACTTCACAGTGTATTTAATCGTTTACCGATATTTCCATTGTGAGTTTAATTGCTTCTCCATGTTCACATGATAAGTACATTGTGATCGAAAGTGTACAATACTCATGGCAAGTCCACGTAATCACATTGCATTTTATGATGCTTGCATGACGTTACAGTTAAAAACATAGTTTTTACACAGATAACTATCGACCAAGTATCAAGGTTTGCGACTCCTCTTTACAGGGTTACAATCACGTTTGTTAATCGAAAAGCGAATATAAGTTTTAGGTTTAAAATCATAGGGTAAGTCCGTTGATAAAGTTTCCTTTTTATAATGTTGATCCATAATACAACTACCTTCGGTCGTTACTGTAACACCCGCCAAATTAGGACTAGTGATTAGTGCCTAATCAACTGTTAATACATGTAATTAGTTCTGTGTTAGGCTAATTAATGTATCGGATTTTATATTGATGAATATATACAATTTTTGCGATTTGATTAAATCGTACGCAATTTAAATCGAATGTAATTCGATTCAATTTTATACGGACGTTGGTGAACAAAATTATTAAATAAGATAACATTATTTAATAACGCTATTATATCTAAAATAGTATTTTGATGATAATTCATACATGTTTCGTATCATACAATTAAAAGCCAACGCGATTAGAATGTTAAACGCGCAAACAATGTTAAGTTATACTTTATAACTCAATTATTAAAGTAATTGGTGAAATATTTTAAGTAAAAATATTGGGTAATTATTCGTGCCTTAAAACGGGTGTATAACGCGCGAAATAATTATCTAAATGGTTAAACGATCGGGAAAACGAACACCGCACGGAACGCGAACGCAAGAAATGAAAGGTGGAGACCCACACCTCGGTGGGCCCCACCGAAATCAGCCAACAAGGTGAGGTCATCACCTCCTCACCTCCCCATTTTCTTCTCCCTTCTCTCTCTCTTCCTCTCTTTTCTCTCTAAATCACAAACCACCACCACCTCACTAAATCCTAAAATAACACCTCCAAACGACCTCGAATCTTCACACTCGTTTGGAAGAAAATAACCACGAAGCAACGATCTACCCTTCCATCTTTTCGGAATTTTCATCCGACAAATTGTAAGTTTCCGACAAATCCCGAAACCTTTAGATTTCGAGTGTTTTTAGCAAGTAGTTGTTTCTTTAAGCTTAAATGTCCAAATATGGGTTGGGTAAAAGTTTCAGGCCAAACGGTGGCCGGAAAACTCGTTTTGGCTCAAAAATCCGTCAAATAGACCTAAGTGTCGCAAAGACGACCAGTATAGCGTCACTTCGTGCGTCACTTAAGTGACGCAATGAGTGTCGCATGAAACCCTAATTTTGCCTAAGTGCCGCATAAAACCCCTTTTTCCCGACACTCCTACCGTCACTTGACTAGTGACGCACAACAACTTTAACCGACACTTCTAGCGACACTTCCTAAGTGATGCCTAGACCCATACCCGACACTTATAGCGACACTTCCTAAGTGACGCCTAAACCCATACCCGACACTTATACCGACACTTACCTTAGTGACGCCCAACCATGCGTCACTTCCCTTAAGTGACGCACATGCTCAGATTTACTATTTTTAGCGACACTTCCCAAGTGTCGCCCAAGCCTCTAAGTGACGCTATAAATGACGCATAAAACAGAAGGTTTTAAACTAATTTTACACTAAGTTTTGAGACCCAAATTTGACGCCCCATTTCACCCAAATTCAAGTCCAGATGCGTTTTTCACCAAAGCAATATAGCTCGACCCCAGCCAGGGGCTCTGCCCCTTGGACCCCGCCAGGGGCTGCCGCCCCTTGGACCCCGCTACCAGGGGCGCTGCCCCCGGACCCCCGTCATTAACGGGCTTCGCCCTTACCCTAGGTTCACGAGTAACGGTGTTACATCTAAACTTTCACACAAAGTGTTAAACTTGTATAACAGCAAACACGAATGCGACACAACTTCTAAAACACATTGGAACTTACTTTTAGGTATAACACTTCAAAATCATCAAAATAATAATGTGGGATTATTATTACAAACAATCACCAACGGGCCGTACACATTTTCAAACACTTAAACAAACAACCAAATCGTGGTAATTTGGACATTCTAGTTGAACAAACAACTACAAGGGTGATCTTTGAGATACTCAATCATGTCATCGCGTGTCGTGGACACCCTCAGGTTACAAGTCGTTGGACTTCGACTCTTGGCTAATCAATCTAAGTTTATTAAGATAAACTCTTCAGGCTCAGGTGAGTCTCATGGCCCCTCTTTTTACTGTTTTACTAGGGGTGTGATACATTGCTCTGTTTTTAACACATGAACGCGAGTACATATTTCAATATACTACATGAGTTGTTTTCAACTAATCAAACCAAAGTCCTCCGTCAGTATAGTCTGGTAATACGAAAGTAGCGTGAATATTAGTATATGGTACCATATAGGATTGACCCTCCTCGTCCGGGTTAGCAAGCACTAACCGGGTAAACGGACGTACTAATATTTGGGAAGACGAGTGTAGATTAGGCACTCGTGGAGGCACCTCGCTCGGAATTCTCTATATGGGACCCGACCCTCGAGTTAAGCTCAGACTATGCGCTCATGGTTGTATACATTATCTGTAACTGTATTTGCTGGATGCAAATCAATACTTAAATCTTGCGGTTCATAGAATATTATTTGATACTCAAACCTGTGAGCTCACCAACGTTAGCTGACCTATTTTAGCATGTATCATAGGTACTCAGCAGTAGATTTGGACTGCCCATCAGGATACATCTTAGCTCGAGTCTTCATGCAAACTTCAGAGATTTCATTGCATTATTAGATTTTGTATAACTAATTATGTACTTAAATCTCTCATATTACGATCACGAGCTATGTATGAGTTCAAACTGTTGTAAACCTTTTAATATTAATATATTTTGTTAAAACGACGCATATAGAGTCGTTTGCTATATATCTGTGTGCTTTGATTCTTGACTAGTAACACCCAAAGTATGCTTCCGCGATTCATTAAATTTGGGGGTGTTACAGATTGGTATCAGAGCCTAAGGTTATAGTGAACTAGGTTGCATTTAGTGGGCCTAGACTATGACCGTTAGGCAGTATTCCTTATTAAGTATGATTAGGTTCAATGACTACATGGTATTGGTTTAATTTAACATAGCCTGATCAACTATGTATAATTAAAAGAATATGATGTGGAATCTGAAAGGAATCATGACTGAACAGGATACACTAGTTGACTCTGACCACGAGAGAAACCGGGACCCAAACATGTATGTGTTCGACACCTTAGGCTATTATGTAATATATATGTATATACATAGATAGGCCTCACTCTTTTTAACGCTTTGTCTCAGAATGGCAAACACACCACCTAATTCGTCACGCTCTCAATCCGGGTCGCAGAACCCGAGGGTAGCTAGGAGGAACGCCAGGTTGCCTCGAGCTGGCCCGTACTCCACTCACTTCACTCTGCCGGCCTTGGCCGCTAGGCTGGACCGTCACGAGCAACGACTTCGTACCATGGATGTCGCTTTGCAAGAAACCAATGAAAATTGGAGACTCATAGCACTTGAGCGTATCAACCAAGTCTCCGAGGACCACGAAAACACCGTTAACAACATGAACATACTCCACGACTGAGTGGTGGAATCAGGAATAGAAGTCGAACTTTTGCGACTCAGGTTGGAACAATGCGAGCAGTGCCTGCAAGAGGCTGAAGAATACTCAAGAATGCTGGTAAAACGACTAGCATTGGCAGAAGACAACGCCTGACAAACCAGCAGACTCGCAGTCACCGTGGATCGATTCGTCATACTAATGGAAAGGATCAACTTGCATTAGAACTAGTGTGGCTGTCATCTTGTAATCTATATCTACCTATGTAAGACTTTCACTATTCTAACCGGATGTAACAATTCCCGGTACCTTTTGTACTCCCCGTATTATGTAATCTTTTGAAAACTCGTGTCATGTACCAGACTTGGTTACTTAAATGAAATATAATTATCACTTTATATCGTATATTCCATCATATACACATGTGATACATCAGAATTTCACACAAGAATCTCATTGTCTTTTCTTGATCTTGTTCAGCAAGATGCCACCGAAGCGATTCACCTTCAGCGAAACTGAAATCGCTCAACTCATAGCCCAAAGCGTGGCTCAAGCTATGGCTACCCGACAACCGAGTTCGGGCAGCGAAGATACAGCTGCCAACGGGCCTCAATCCAAAACCTTGTTCATACAAGGACTTCCTGAGCTGCAAACCCTTGAACTTCAAGGGAACTGAAGGAGCCATCGGACTGATCAGATGGTTCGAGAAAATGGAGTCCGTCTTCCACATCAGCAAGTGTGCGGAAGAGGACAGAGTCAAGTACTCCACCTGCACCCTCGAGGATGGTGCACTCTCATGGTGGAATTCATATGCCCAGTCCGTGGGTATCGATACCGCCTACCTACTCCCTTGGGAGGAACTGAAGACAATGCTTACTGCTATGTATTGCCCCATCGAACAACTCCAAAAGCTAGAGTAAGAGTTCTGGCACCTAAAGGTGCAGGGAACTAACATTGACGGATATACCGTCAGATTCCAACAGCTTGCCATCCTTCGCCCAGCAATAGTGAGCACCGAACCCGATAAAATCCGAAGGTACATCCGCGGTCTTCCGGAGCCTGTCCGGGGGAACGTCGCCTCCTCTAACCAGACCACCATTGATGATGCTATCCGATTGGCCCATGAACTCATGGCCATGAACGAGGACTCAGAACCACCCACTTCTTCCTCCAACCACCTCAAAAGGAAGTGGTCTGACAACTACAGCAACAACCAAAACAAGAAACCCGACACCATCAAAGCCTACAACTCAACCACCGAACCCAGGCGTGGTTACACCGGGAATAAGCCCTACTGTTCCAAGTGCAACCGCCACCATGAAGGTCCTTGCGGTCCTTATTGCAACAACTGCAAGAGGTACGGACACCTCACCAAGGACTGTAGATCCCCCACCAACAACAACAACTCCAACTACAACCCCAAGGCACCCAAGACATGTTTCGGGTGTGGAAACACCGGGCACTTCAAGAATGATTGCCCAAACCTGAAGAAAAAGGGCAACAACAGCAACAACGCAAAAGGTAGAGCGTTCGTACTCAACTCTGGGGACGCCCGGCAGGACCCGAATGTGGTCTCGGGTATGTTTCTCCTCAACAACTTAACTGCTTTTGTTCTGTTTGATACTGGTGCCGATAGGAGCTTTATTTCTGATGAGTTTTACCCCTTACTTGACATCACTCCTGTTTCCTTAGATGTTAAGTACACTGTAGAGCTAGCAAATGGTAAACTCATAGAATCCAACAGTGTGATACCTAATTGCACTTTAAACCTAGCCGATGAAACCTTTTCGATCGACCTTATGCCTGTTGAAATTGGGAGTTTCGACGTCATCATTGGAATGGACTGGTTGTCCAAACATCGAGCCGAAATCGTCTGTTACGATAAAATCATCCGCATCCCTCTCGCCGTCGGTAGAACCTTGATCATACAGGGGGAGACTGGCAGGACGAGACTAAACATCATCTCTTGTTTGAAAACCCGAAAATTTCTCAAAAAGGGTTATCCAGCAATCCTCGCGCACATCACGGAGAAAAAGTCGGAGGAGAAGCGACTTGAGGATGTGCCAATCGTTAGAGACTTTCCCGAAGTCTTTCCGGAAGAACTACCTGGCTTACCTCCACATAGACAGGTTGAGTTCTCAATCGATCTCGTGCCGGGTGCCGCACCGGTAGCCCGAGCACCATATCGCCTAGCCCCATCTGAACTTCAGGAGTTGTCCACCCAGTTACAGGAACTCCTGGACAGAGGATTTATTTGACCGAGTTTTTCACCATGGGGAGCTCCGGTCTTATTCGTGAAAAAGAAAGACGGTTCTTTCCGAATGTGTATCGACTATCGAGAGTTGAACAAGTTGACCGTCAAGAACCGGTATCCACTTCCTCGCATCGATGACCTGTTTGACCAACTACAAGGGTCGAGTATTTATTCAAAGATTGATCTTCGGTCAGGTTATCATCAACTTCGAGTTCGCGACACCGACATTCCGAAAACTGCTTTCCGAACTCGTTACGGGCATTATGAATTTCAGGTGATGCCCTTCGATTTAACAAACGCACCGGCTGTATTCATGGATCTTATGAACCGGGTGTGCAAACCTTACCTCGACAAGTTTGTCATTGTCTTTATCGATGACATTCTCATCTATTCGCGCAACGAACGAGAACACGCACAACACCTCAAAACCATCCTAGAGCTACTTAAACACGAGGAGTTATATGCCAAATTCTCCAAGTGTGAGTTCTGGATACAATCCGTTCAATTCCTTGGACATGTTGTTAATAGTCAAGGAATCCATGTCGATCCATCAAAAATCAAAGCTATCAAAAACTGGCATGCGCCAACTACTCCAACCGAAGTACGCCAATTTTTGGGATTGGCCGGGTATTATCGCCGTTTCATCGAAAATTTCTCCAAAATAGCTCAACCACTCACGACACTGACTCAGAAGGAAAAGAAGTTCGATTGGACTGATAAACAAGAGTCAACATTTCAGCTATTAAAACTCAAGCTTTGCAGTGCTCCTATTCTATCCTTACCCGAAGGCACCGACGACTTCGTGGTATACTGCGATGCTTCACATCAAGGTCTCGGTTGCGTGTTGATGCAACGGGATAAGGTCATTGCTTACGTTTCCCGACAACTCAAAGTTCATGAGAAGAACTACACGACTCACGACCTCGAGCTAGGGGCCGTGGTGTTCGCCCTCAAAATCTGGAGACACTACCTCTATGGTACCCGAAGTACCGTATTCACCGATCATAAAAGTCTCCAACACATCTTCGACCAAAAAGACCTTAATATGCGACAGCGTCGCTGGGTCGAGTTGCTCACCGATTATGACTGCGAAATCAAATACCACCCAGGCAAGGCAAATGTTGTTGCCGATGCCCTCAGTCGAAAGGAACGAGCGAAACCACTTCGAGTCCGAGCCCTCAGTATGACCATTCACAATGATCTAAACATTCAGATTCTCACCGCTCAACTCGAAGCTCTGAAACCCGATAACATCAAGAACAAAGCCTTGCGAGGCATGGACAAACAACTCGAAATCAAACCTAATGGCATTAGGTACTTCTCAAATCGAATCTGGTTGCCTAACTTTGGGAACCTGCGAGACTTGGTGATGGATGAAGCTCACAAGTCTAAATATTCTATCCATCCGGGATCCGACAAAATGTATTACGGCATCAAAGAATTCTATTGGTGGCCGAACATGAAAGCCGAAATCGCCACATATGTCAGCAAGTGCCTTACTTGCTCGAGAGTCAAAACCGAACATCAAAAACCTTCTGGTTTACTTCAACAACCCAACATTCCTGAATGGAAATGGGAACAAATCGCCATGGATTTCATAACCAAACTACCCAAGTCATCGAGCGGTTACGATACCATTTGGGTGATCGTCGATCGTCTCACCAAATCTGCTCATTTCCTGGCGATCAAGGAAACCGATAAAATGGAACGCCTCTCACAAATCTACATCAAAGAAATTGTTTCTCGACATGGTGTTCCAACCTCAATTATCTCTGACAGAGACGCTCGTTTCACATCTCACTTTTGGCAATCAATCCAAAAATCATTAGGTACCCGACTTGATATGAGTACCGCATACCATCTTCAAACCGATGGCCAAAGTGAACGAACCATTCAGACACTGGAAGACATGCTACGAGCTTGCGTAGTTGACTTCGGTGCAAACTGGGAAAGACACCTACCGTTGTGCGAGTTTTCCTACAATAACAGTTATCATATCAGCATTAAGGCTGCACCCTTCGAGGCACTGTACGGTCGTAAGTGCTGATCACCGATCTGTTGGACCGAAGTGGGAGACAGCCAACTCACTGGTCCTGAACTCATACACGAAACCACTGAGAAAATCTTCGAAATCCAAAACCGACTTAAAGCCGCATGTGATCGTCAGAAAAGTTATACTGACGTGAGACGCAAACCACTCGAGTTCCAAGTTGGGGATCGAGTACTCCTGAAAGTATCACCTTGGAAAGGCGTAATCCGATTCGGCAAACGCGGGAAGTTAAACCCCAGGTACATTGGGCCCTTTGAGATCCTTGAGAGGATTGGCCCCGTGGCATATCGATTGCAGCTGCCAGCCGAACTCAGCAGTGTGCACCCCACCTTTCACATTTCTAACCTAAAGAAATGCCTGTCTGACGAGACACTTATCATCCCACTCGACGAAATTCGCATTGATAACAAACTTCATTTTATCGAGGAACCTGCGGAAATCATGGACCGTGAGGTCAAACAACTCAAGCAAAGTCGTATCCCCATCTTTAAGGTCAGGTGGAATTCGCGGCGTGGTCCCGAATTCACTTGGGAACGGGAAGACCAAATGCGACTCAAGTATCCTCAGCTATTCCCTGACTCTACATCAAACACGACCACGAGCTAAATTTCGGGATGAAATTCTCCTAACAGGGGGAGAATGTAACACCCGCCAAATTAGGACTAGTGATTAGTGCCTAATCAACTGTTAATACATGTAATTAGTTCTGTGTTAGGCTAATTAATGTATCGGATTTTATATTGATGAATATATACAATTTTTGTGATTTGATTAAATCGTACGCAATTTAAATCGAATGTAATTCGATTCAATTTTATACGGACGTTGGTGAACAAAATTATTAAATAAGATAACATTATTTAATAACGCTATTATATCTAAAATAGTATTTTGGTTCAGTTAACTAAGTAAACTAAATAAAGCGAATAAAAGTGTAATAATAAATCAGATAATAAAAGTAGTATTTGTTGTGAGTTCATTAGCTAATAATGTGGGATGATGACTCTTATGGGAAAACGATTATCTAAATTGGAAATGTTTAGTGGATTCAACACCCAGTGGTATAACCAATAAGTTCCTTATTAGTCGGGTATCAACTAATATGTCACGAGGAACTAAGGTGTCATGATTCTGATCAGACAGACGATGCTCAACTCTCCACACTCTCCTATGAGGGAGTCAGTGGCCCGTATTATTGAACGTATTCGCTCATGGGCGAAGGAATAGAGTAGCAGGTCATTAAAAATCTGACCGTTCTTAATACCATAAAGATTTAAAATCCATTAAACAATTAACTTAGAATTTATGTTCGGACTTATTAACCTATTCCTATTAATGAAACTTAAGGATGATAAACAGGGGAAAACATGCAAGGTTCTTGCGTATCTTACTTTTGGTTTCATATTTTACGGAAAGGATATCAGTGTAACTTAGATTCCAAACTTGCCTTTCTCATTACAATTAACAAATCCCTAGGTTTTCGTAAATGGTTATTTATCCTGTAGCCTACTTACTCTAATCTAATCTAAATTAACTAATCTAATTAAAATAAAATTAAAATGCTGACGGCTTTTTGCATAAAGTTAAACCCAGACAATGTCGGAAAATGCTATGGTACTTCACAGTGTATTTAATCGTTTACCGATATTTCCATTGTGAGTTTAATTGCTTCGCCATGTTCACATGATAAGTACATTGTGATCGAAAGTGTACAATACTCATGGCAAGTCCACGTAATCACATTGCATTTTATGATGCTTGCATGACGTTACAGTTAAAAACATAGTTTTTACACAGATAACTATCGACCAAGTATCAAGGTTTGCGACTCCTCTTTACAGGGTTACAATCACGTTTGTTAATCGAAAAGCGAATATAAGTTTTAGGTTTACAATCATAGGGTAAGTCCGTTGATAAAGTTTCCTTTTTATAATGTTGATCCATAATACAACTACCTTCGGTCGTTACTGTAACACCCGCCAAATTAGGACTAGTGATTAGTGCCTAATCAACTGTTAATACATGTAATTAGTTCTGTGTTAGGCTAATTAATGTATCGGATTTTATATTGATGAATATATACAATTTTTGCGATTTGATTAAATCGTACGCAATTTAAATCGAATGTAATTCGATTCAATTTTATACGGACGTTGGTGAACAAAATTATTAAATAAGATAACATTATTTAATAACGCTATTATATCTAAAATAGTATTTTGATGATAATTCATACATGTTTCGTATCATACAATTAAAAGCCAACGCGATTAGAATGTTAAACGCGCAAACAATGTTAAGTTATACTTTATAACTCAATTATTAAAGTAATTGGTGAAATATTTTAAGTAAAAATATTGGGTAATTATTCGTGCCTTAAAACGGGTGTATAACGCGCGAAATAATTATCTAAATGGTTAAACGATCGGGAAAACGAACACCGCACGGAACGCGAACGCAAGAAATGAAAGGTGGAGACCCACACCTCGGTGGGCCCCACCGAAATCAGCCAACAAGGTGAGGTCATCACCTCCTCACCTCCCCATTTTCTTCTCCCTTCTCTCTCTCTTCCTCTCTTTTCTCTCTAAATCACAAACCACCACCACCTCACTAAATCCTAAAATAACACCTCCAAACGACCTCGAATCTTCACACTCGTTTGGAAGAAAATAACCACGAAGCAACGATCTACCCTTCCATCTTTTTGGAATTTTCATCCGACAAATTGTAAGTTTCCGACAAATCCCGAAACCTTTAGATTTCGAGTGTTTTTAGCAAGTAGTTGTTTCTTTAAGCTTAAATGTCCAAATATGGGTTGGGTAAAAGTTTCAGGCCAAACGGTGGCCGGAAAACTCGTTTTGGCTCAAAAATCCGTCAAATAGACCTAAGTGTCGCAAAGACGACCAGTATAGCGTCACTTCGTGCGTCACTTAAGTGACGCAATGAGTGTCGCATGAAACCCTAATTTTGCCTAAGTGCCGCATAAAACCCCTTTTTCCCGACACTCCTACCGTCACTTGACTAGTGACGCACAACAACTTTAACCGACACTTCTAGCGACACTTCCTAAGTGACGCCTAGACCCATACCCGACACTTATAGCGACACTTCCTAAGTGACGCCTAAACCCATACCCGACACTTACCTTAGTGACGCCCTACCATGCGTCACTTCCCTTAAGTGACGCACATGCTCAGATTTACTATTTTTAGCGACACTTCCCAAGTGTCGCCCAAGCCTCTAAGTGACGCTATAAGTGACGCATAAAACAGAAGGTTTTAAACTAATTTTACACTAAGTTTTGAGACCCAAATTTGACGCCCCATTTCACCCAAATTCAAGTCCAGATGCGTTTTTCACCAAAGCAATATAGCTCGACCCCAGCCAGGGGCTCTGCCCCTTGGACCCCGCCAAGGGCTGCCGCCCCTTGGACCCCGCTACCAGGGGCGCTGCCCCCGGACCCCCGTCATTAACGGGCTTCGCCCTTACCCTAGGTTCACGAGTAACGGTGTTACATCTAAACTTTCACACAAAGTGTTAAACTTGTATAACAGCAAACACGAATGCGACACAACTTCTAAAACACATTGGAACTTACTTTTAGGTATAACACTTCAAAATCATCAAAATAATAATGTGGGATTATTATTACAAACAATCACCAACGGGCCGTACACATTTTCAAACACTTAAACAAACAACCAAATCGTGGTAATTTGGACATTCTAGTTGAACAAACAACTACAAGGGTGATCTTTGAGATACTCAATCATGTCATAACCATCGCGTGTCGTGGACACCCTCAGGTTACAAGTCGTTGGACTTCGACTCTTGGCTAATCAATCTAAGTTTATTAAGATAAACTCTTCAGGCTCAGGTGAGTCTCATGGCCCCTCTTTTTACTGTTTTACTAGGGGTGTGATACATTGCTCTGTTTTTAACACATGAACGCGAGTACATATTTCAATATACTACATGAGTTGTTTTCAACTAATCAAACCAAAGTCCTCCGTCAGTATAGTCTGGTAATACGAAAGTAGCGTGAATATTAGTATATGGTACCATATAGGATTGACCCTCCTCGTCCGGGTTAGCAAGCACTAACCGGGTAAACGGACGTACTAATATTTGGGAAGACGAGTGTAGATTAGGAACTCGTGGAGGCACCTCGCTCGGAATTCTCTATATGGGACCCGACCCTCGAGTTAAGCTCAGACTATGCGCTCATGGTTGTATACATTATCTGTAACTTTATTTGCTGGATGCAAATCAATACTTAAATCTTGCGGTTCATAGAATATTATTTGATACTCAAACCTGTGAGCTCACCAGCGTTAGCTGACCCATTTTAGCATGTATCATAGGTACTCAGCAGTAGATTTGGACTGCCCATCAGGATACATCTTAGCTCGAGTCTTCATGCAAACTTCAGAGATTTCATTGCATTATTAGATTTTGTATAACTAATTATGTACTTAAATCTCTCATATTACGATCACGAGCTATGTATGAGTTCAAACTGTTGTAAACCTTTTGATATTAATATATTTTGTTAAAACGACGCATATAGAGTCGTTTGCTATATATCTGTGTGCTTTGATTCTTGACTAGTAACACCCAAAGTATGCTTCCGCGATTCATTAAATTTGGGTGTGTTACAGTTACCGGCTTCCATACGTATGTACTTTGCTTAAAAGCATTTCCAGCACTATACCGAGTAAACAGTCGAATGAGGGCCGTCATATTATTTCACTACATATTTAAAGTCATCCCACAATTATATATACTAACTACATCACAACAAATACAATAGTAATCTACTCGCTAATCATGACACAAACTAATTCTAGCATAATTAAAGCATACATATTTAATTAAGATATAATAGGATAGAAAGAACCCGGATTAAAATGCGAGAATGAATAGAGTTGAATTAATAAGCGTAACTCCAAGCATACTCCAAAGATTACAAAATGTTCCCTAGCTTTTGTTCTACTTTAAACAAGCTCCTTAACTAGCCTAACACTAATTTTGTAGTAAGAAAATAGAATGAGAAAGTAAAGAGAGAATTATGCCTAATGCATATGGGACATCTTCAAATGGAAGCCTAGGGGCTGTATTTATAGGGAAAATATGGCTCACATTAGCATCCCTAGGCTCACATTAGAAAAAGAGTGAAAGGTGGTGCACCGGGTACGAAAAAGTAGCGAAAGGTGGTGCACCGGGTACAAGCAAGGACGAAAAAGCGCAGAAGAGACGGGGGGTGGAGGCCGGCGCCGCCCACTAGCAGGCCGGCGGCGGCTGGCTGCTGGCCGGCAGCGGCTGGCTGCCACCCGCCCCGGTCCGTCGTCTTTCGCTACGTTGCTTAATTCGTGCGTATCTTCTTCGTTATGCGTCCGTTTGCGTTGATTCTTTTTGCGTTGGATTCGTAATTCAAAAACGAAGACTTTGATGTAAAGATATCCCAAAAATATGTTTCCTATCTCCAGATATTGCATACGAATCATTTGGATCTTCCGGCGGGCGTAGAATCTTCATTCTTTATTCGTTTTTGTTGATTCTTCTTCTGTTAGATTCATAATTTGAAAACGAACATCTGGGTGAGATGGATGTTGATGATGGGCACTTTTGTCTTGAAATCTCGTTTTGATGCCTTGAATCGTCTAACGTGTGTGGAATCTTCGTTTTTCATCCGTTTTGCTTGATTTTTATCGTGCAACCTTGTTTTGACCATCTTGGCATAATATCATTGATTTGTATTGGTTTTGAGTTTAAAATGCCAAGAATCGTTCTAGAATGAGAGAGATATCGTTAGTAAAAACATGACTTTTTACGCGATATCAGGGGGCGACACTTAGGGAGTGTTTGGTTCGAGTGTCGGTTTCTGATCATAGGCGACACTTAGGAAGTGTCGGATGAAGGTGTTAGGCGTCACTAGGCAAGTGACGGTTGAAGTGTCGGGGAAAAGGGGTTTTATGCGGCACTTGGGCAAGTGACGCAAATTTAGGGTTTTATGCGTCACTTAATGCGGCACTTAAGTGACGCACGAAGTGACGCTATACTGGACTGACCTATGCGACACTTACGCCTGTTCGACGGATTTTGAGCCAAAAATGAGTTTTCCGGTTTCTGTTTGGTCCGATTCTTTTACCCAACCCTTAGATGGACATGATAAGCTATTACAAACAGCAAACAAGTGAAAATGAGTAAAATTGGAGAGTTTCGGGATTTGTCGGAAACTTTCAACTTCGCGCGAGAGGAATCTGGAAAGATAGAAACGTAGATCGTTGCGAGGTGGTCGTTTTTCTTCCAAGGAGCAAAATGATTTGAGGTTGTTTAAGGGTGTTATTTGTTGAATTAGTGAGGTTGTGGTGGTGTGTTGGTTTGAGAGAAAAAGGGAGAAGAAAATGGAAGAGAGAGGGAGTGAGGGAGAAAAATGAGAGGGAAAAGAGGTGAGGGGGGGGGGGGGTGATGTCCCCCTCCCTTGGGCCGGTTAGGGGGGCCCACCCCTTGTGGGTGTGTCCCAATTTTGTTTCCCGTGTTTGTGCTCCGTGCGGTGTTCGTTTTCTCGGTTGTTTGAGTCATTTTTCGCACATTTAATTATAGGTTTTGAAATACAAATATTTATTCGATATTTTAAATTGAAGTATTTCATCAAATACTTAATAATTGAGTTATAAAACATAACTTAACTTGTTTCGTTTTGTTCGCGAGTTTATTATTTTAATCGCGTAAATGTTGTTAATACGATACGAATTCGAGTTGAAATATTATCTAAATAATATTTTGGATAAAATAGAGTTATTAAATAATGTCATATTATTTAATAAAATTGTTCACTAACGTCCGTATTAATTGAATCGAATTGCATTCGATTTGAATCTTGTACGATTTAATCAAATCGCATACTTGTATATATTCAACAATATATATATTGATACATTAATTAGCCTAACACATAACTAATTACATGTATTACACTTGATTAGGCACTAATTACTAGTCCTAATTTGATGGGTGTCACACAGCGGAGCAGCCCTCCGACGTTCCTTCTCAGGCGGCATCGCCCACCAGCATACACTCCGTCCCCCAAGACGACATCTGGAGTGAAGTGGAAAAAAGGAGCAAGCGTGCTCTTCCGCCCCGCCGGCAGCACGAGAAGTAGGGGTCGGCCCCTCGACAGGAGGCAAGCTGACGGATTCAGGGTCGGGCTCTGAGAGACGGAGATGGGACTATTTCATACCTAATATATTCATATTTTTTCAAATAGGGTAAAGTCATCACCCACCACAAACACAAATATTTAGTTGAATATAATAAGATAGAGATAAGTAAAAAATTTCATTATAACAACTCTTTATTTAATTATAAAAATTTAATTATTTTGACAAAAATAATATTTTCTAAAATCAATGAATAATTTTTTAAATAATATAACATAATATTTACATAAAATTAATGCTAAATATGTCTTACTTACTTGTATATCTAAACGTATGACCTAATATTTGATTGATTATTTTTTTTATTCTTATCCAATCAATTTTTCATTTAGTGCTGCCAGTCATAAATCACCCTACTCTCTAAATTGTATCATGATTTCCAATTTAGCCCCTTTTTCAGACCCTGAATCACATTAGCCGTCTGCGGCCCCTCTTCCTTCCGCCTCCGCCACCGCAACCACCGCCACCGTCGATTTCACATTCACATTTTTCTATATTACTAATATTAATAAAAATAAAAATGGAAATGGAAGTCGATGAAGAACAAAACGGTTGCAACGGAATCAAAGGGGGGAAACCCTTGACTCTCGACTGGGACAACCTGTTAGATTCCGGCGATGACGATCGTCCACCGGAAATTATCGTTACCTCAATTAAAAAACCGGTGGATGACAGCGGCGGTAGTACTGAAGCTGACACACTCGAAAATCAAGAACCGGATGTTGAACTAATGATGAAAACTGACCGCGAAATCAACGATTTTATATCCAGACAAAAACATAAATTGGATAATTTGTCGATCAAGTTGCCTGATAAAGGCGAAAAGCTTAAAGCAACTCTCAAGCGATACAAAGCTGAACTCGAACGAAGAAATAGAGCTAAATTGCAGAAGGTAGTGCTTTGGTTTGCCCTAATCTATGTCAATGTAGATATACATTCAGGACTAGCATGCATTGATTGATTGATCGATGATCATTGCTGAAATTAGGGTTTGTTTTTTGTGCATTTTGGTTCTTCGTGTTTTTGTAATCGAAATTGAGCTATGATATGATTGAGTTCATTGATGATGTATGTGAATTCGTATCTGATCGGTTTTGTTATCGTGTTATCTTAACAGGTGGAGAATAGAAGTAAGGACACAATACAAGTTTCTGATCATAGTGATGACGGTAAAATTTTCTGCCTGCTGTTTTTTTTCTTTAAATAACTTTACATGTATCATAGATATTACTTATATCGACCGTTGAATGTCTAGTATACGGAAGTGGCATGTTTTAGTATTTGTTTTGTTGGATTGCATTTTGTACCAATTGCTCATTTTGAAGCACTGTGTCGATGCGTCATTCTGAATTGTTTTTCTGTAGGTGATTCGTGTGGCAATAAGAAAAGTGGTCAGAAATCTACGTCTGCATCAAAATTCACCAAATGTTTTTTAAATAAGCTGGAAGACGTATGATCCTCTACCATATCTAAAATCATTTGTTTTCCCTTTTGTTCTGGTACTTAGTGACGGAGAGAGTACAGACACTTGTATTTGTTTATTTATTAACAGAAAGATTCTAGGACTGTCAATGCATTTGAAAAAGAATTGTGTGTCAAAGTCATCAATCCTTGTCAAGGGAAAAAAGTGAAGCTAAAGACTCAGCATTTGGGTAAGGGAGGATCCAAAACAAAATTACTTTCAGATCTTTCGAAGACTCTTCCGGTAGATAGTAAGAAACAGATAATATCCGATGATGATGATAAAAATGATGGTGATTCTACTATCTCTGTCTCAGAGTAAGAAAAATTTATCTCAACCTAAATTTTGTTACAATGTGTCATTAACATTTCCTTTTCTTGAAGTTGTTTTTCGTTATCTATTTACTTGTTTTGTAATTCATTGTCAAAGTAGAAGCAATCAAAAAATTTTGAAGGGCGTTTTTTTGATATCTCTTCCCGTTATAATATGGACTAGCAATATGATCTTGTTATTCATCTTTTAGCTGTTCATTACCTTTTACAGGCCAAACTCTCCAAAAGATACACCTTCAAGAAATTTAAGGCCCAGACAAGTAAGTTATTTCCATATTCTTTTATCGTTATTTTGGTTTCTCTTTTTTGCTTCCATTGCTTATATATTATATACCCTCCCTTTCCTGCCTAGTTGTTTAGATATTCAGTCTTTTTGTTTAAAGCCTTTGGATTTGAGATACGTTGTCATAGTTAGATGACCTTTTTTTCATGTATACTTGGACAAAGAAATTATTCATGAGAAGAAACAATCTTAAGAGTTAGGATTGCATATAGCTTTAAATATTGAAGTTGGCCTTTGGAAGCAAACCTATAAATTAGGCATATTATCAGTTTGGTTCTAGTATGTCACGTCAGTCTATAATACACGTTACTTTAAGACCGTACAATGTGGGGCTCAAATGCTGAGTAATGGTCATTGAGTTATCATCAGCATCAGGAAGCTTTTAAAAGTTTTAAAATTGAATGTTCCTCAGCAGACCTACTACAGAACACTCCAAGGATTAGATGATCCACAAAAACTCACAGAACTAAGACACCACATATAAAAAAACTGAAATTAATATAATCGTGGTCACACGCTCTTGCTAAAAACCTCGCAAAGATCAGACCGTCATCAATTGACTGCTAAACTTTGGTTGGGTTTGCATATAACGTCTATAGGCAAACTAATAATGATTACTGAATGTATTGGTTCTATAACAGTAAATCATATTCTTTAATCAACTCCATATTCTGGAAGAAGTGATAGTAGAAGGTATCATGAGACAGCCCGAGGGGGAGGGAAAAATTATCTTTTATGTTTATACCAAGAAAAAAATATTGAAGCTTCATGATTTCAATGTTTCTTTGGTGTCCATTGGCTTGTCAAGCTACTTTCACAGTGTTAAGCTTCTGTGTTGTATTAATTATTAAGCTTAAATTATGCTGTAGCTGCTGTATATAAATTTTTTTTATAAAAAATGCAAACATTACTTCAGTGTTTAGCATTCTATTAGTATGCAAATAAGATGGTCACTGCTATGGTAACAATAAATACTAATTTACATGTACTAGCCCATTGTATGAGGTCATGTTGAGGGTATCTTGATGATTTCTGCTCTTAAGCTCCAGTACTGTCCTTAATGTGACAGAAACGGACTTATCGTTTAGTGGATGAGGATATTCAGACAACGTTACAGTATGTGGAAAAATTGGATCCAAGGTAACTAATAGCGTTTCTTCCAACTCTTCGCTTATGCTTAACGACCTGAAAAATAGCAACATTTGAAATTTTGATGTTAACATTGCAGCATGAAAGATGTTAAATTCTACTACCCATCGAGGTACACAATTGTCTTCACATATATATTGGATGATTTTATCACTCCTGGAATTTTTCATGCCTACATATTTAGTTTTACTTTGGTCTCCTTCCCTGCTTTGATTGTGAGTTTACAGGGATGACCCTGATTCAGTTGAAGTTAATTATGATGACATGGAATGCCTTTTGCCTGAAGCATGTCTTTCGTCCACTATAATGAATTTTTATATACGGTTAGTGTTATTTGTGCAAGAGTTCCATACGCTTTTTCCATTGTGTGAGACTCCAAATGAATTTATTTGGTGGTTACGTTGTTCTTTATCTTTTGAACAGATACCTTCAGCAGCCCACATCTTCGTCTGAGAGTGCCACAAGCAATTATCATTTCTTCAACACATACTTTTATAACAAGTTGGCAAAGGTATATGAATTTTCTAACTTTGTATTAGACTTAAACTTTCTTTCCAATGGCAAATAACTTTTTATTGTTTCTATTAGCTGAGCTACAAGGAAGATTCGTTTCTTAAGTTCAGAAAGTGGTGGAAAGGTGTCAGCATATTTGAGAAAGCCTTCATAGTTCTCCCGGTACATGAAAAGTAAGAATCCCTCTCATACTTAATATATTGGATGTGATAGATTGATGCATGATGTTTTGCTTAATTGTACAGTGCTCATTGGAGTTTGGTGATAATATGTGTACCTACGAAAGCAGATGAACTAGGGCCAATGTTGCTTCATTTCGACTCACTTGGGCTACATGACAGTATATCACTTTTTGATAACATTAAAAGGTATACTGTATAGCCTTTAATTGAATTACATCATTAATAGATTAATAGATACAAGTAATGGAATATACATTATACGAGTAATAGGTATCCGATGATGTGATGTCCATGGCACATGTGTTGACAACAATTTGGAACCATGAGATCTACCTTTCATGCAATATTAGTTCTTACATTCACGTTTTTTGAGATGTATAAATAAAACTTGATCGTAGATTTCTGAAAGAAGAGTGGAGCTACCTAAGAAAATCAGAAGCTCATTTGGATCTTCCCATTGCAGATGAAATTTGGGAGAATCTTGACCGTAGAATGGATCACAAAAGGGTTATGGTAGTAGCTTATCCTTTACATCATTATAAGTTTATTATATTATGTTTTCATATGAATATCTTATAAGTTTTATATCACGATGTCATTTTCTATTAATCAGGTTCCACAGCAGAAGAATGAATATGACTGTGGGCTGTTTGTTTTGTTCTATTTGGAACGCTTCATCAAAGGAGCTCCTGAGAGGCTTAGGAAAAAAGATTTATCAATGGTACATATCTTTACTGTCTCCCTTCATGTGTGGTTTTGAATATATGTGTTATTGTTGAGTTATGTCAATAGTTACGACTCACTTGCTAATTGTTGTATTTTGATGATCAGTTTGGTAAGCAATGGTTTCGCGCTCAAGAAGCATCCAACTTAAGAGTAAAAATTTATGATATACTTGTACAAGAGTTCAAGAAAGCTAAAAAAGCGAATGAATCCCCCTCGTCACCCGAGTGTTAGGCACAGTTCAAGTGCTAAGGGCAACGTTTAGGAGCTTATGGTAAATCATGATCGATTTAGTTTAGGAAGCACCATCTTAAAAGTTGCTTTTGTAGATGTAAATCCATTATCAAAAAGCTATCTTAAGCTGTATATACATTTGTATAGGAAGGATTAAAAGTAGAAAAACTAAAAGTAGTAATGGATTAAGGTAGAGTTGCCCCCTGTTTTGCAACTTGGTTGAGGAAATAATCCATGCAATTTGAAGAAATGTCTAATGTAACTTGGTGACCGATTGACATGAAATACAACATTTGGCCTACTGGTACTGTAGTAGTTTCATCGCGATGCTTGACAACCAAGTACTTTTCACATTTACAAAATGAGTGTTTGCTAGTACTACTAGAGTTCAAGATATCTTTTTTCGGCTGTGGTGATGGTTCGGGTATGGTTTTTCAGTTCGTTACAGAGTATAATTTTGAGATAGATTTGTGCCTTTGCGGCATCACATTTTTGTTTAGCTCGTTGTCAGGGTTTAGGTGGAACCAAGATATTCTAAGCGCTCTGTATGATTTCGATGTATCAGGTGTTTCTTAATTTCGGTCAAAACCCAAACTAGAATTTCAATAAAGAATTTTCTTTGTAATGGTATTTTATTTTTAAGCTATGTTGAGAGCATCTACAATGAGCAAAGCTATAAAGCATAGAAAGCTTTGCACCTTATTTGAGAAAATCATTTTTATTCATTTTTACGAGTACCATGATCATCTAATAAGATGTCATGTGTCTTTAATTATAATTTTTAATCTTTTTTTTTTTTTTGTTTTTTTTAATAGAACCTAATCCTAATACTTATGTTAATATATAGGTCTAAAAAATGATAAGTGGACCTAAGATCACTTCCAATGGTGACTAAAACTGATTTAAATTAGTTGAGCCACATCAGTTTCTTCAAAAACTGATTAGAAATGACGAACTTTTGCCATCAGTGACCCGTCACTTTAATTTTTGATCTCATATTTACCAATTTAACTTTAATATTATACACACTCGAAAAAAAGCAAAAGAAAAAACGACGAACCGTCGAATTTTCGATGTGCAAAACGGACGATCCAAACCAATGAAACCGTGCCATCTACGACGGCCCTGTCGATTGGAACCGATGATGAAGTGACAAAGGTGATGTTAGTGGTCTAATTAGATAGACCTACAAGTTGGTCTAACAACAAAAGTATGACACATATAAATTACAATCAATAAGATAATAAGAGATAAAATATACAAATAATCATTGAATTAGGTCAATATTTATATCTATGTAATTAGGTAGTTGTAGCATTACTTCTTTAAAATAGAATTAATATTTTATACACATTTATGCCTTAGTTATTAGTATTTCTAATTTTCTATTCTTCTTCTTAGTGCATCTTAATCTTAAATCATATATTAATATATGCATCAATCTTAACCTAAAAGTTAAATATACCCTTATTATTCTTATTTTTTTTATCATATATATATATATATATATATATATATATAAAATATAATATAATAATCTGATGCAATACTGTAATGTATATTTAATAATTTTTCATTTGTGTAATTTTTTTTCCAATAATTTTCAATTTAAGACAATTTTTTCATTTTTTAAATGTCTATGATTCCAAGTTCTTTTTTCTTTATCTTTTTAACATATGATTGTTTGTAACTTAATATTTGATCTTTTTGATATCATTTTTTAAATCGTTTTCATCATTTTTAGTAACTTTATGTTTATTAATCAAACATCTATATACATAACATTGGGAAAACTAACATTAACATAAATGAACGGGGTTGTGCATCATATACGCCCTGGTCCTGAGTTTTTGAGTGAACGAAGAGTCTAGAAAAGGGTAAAAAATAATAAAAAATAAAAGAGGAGAAATAATATCTATGTGTTCCCGAGTTGAAAAGAATTGGAAAGAAGAGAAATGAAATTTATACAGATTCGTTTCATGAGTTGGAGAGAAATGGAAGGAAGTCACATTTTATAACTTGTATGATCTTTCAACCTTCCATTTCTTCCCACTTCTGGAGAGAAAGTTGAAGAGAAAAGAAGCTCAAATCCTCCTACCACACTTCTCTTCTCTCATTTCTGTAAACAAAACTCTGAAACACAATGTGACTCGTATTTCTTCTGGCTTCTCTTCTCTTCTTCAGAAAAAATAACTCGAGAGCGAGCCCATAGTGTTGATCCCAAAAATCACTTATGAGTGAAGTGATTTGGAGTCACGATGTATAACATGAAATGGTGAATACAATTCCTATGGTCTTAGTAGCTATTAATAATCGAAAAACACTTTATAGATTTAAAGCAATAAATTAAATGGTCTTAGTAGCAATTAATAATCGATTAACACTTTATAGGTTTAAAGCAATAAATGCAGTATAAATAATAAGTATGAAAGCTTGTAAGTAAAGTGCAATAATGGACGTAAAGCAATAAATGCAGTATAAATATACAGTTTGCTTTTATATCGGTTGTACTGTCACTGATTTATAACAAATCATACAATTTGTGTGATTTCATTTTTGGTGAGCTGGTACGCCAGATATTGGGTACTGTTAGATCGAGATTTTTGATCTACCCGAGGTTTAGCATGATGATTATTCGTCATCATCTTCCGGAGCTTATTATTCCCGAGCCGCACTTACGTGTTGATACTATTGCACTCAGAGGATACAATGCTATGTTTCAGCAGACTATTCGTCGGGAAGAATATGTCAAGCCTTAGATTCGTGATCTTTTTGGCTATATTCTTGATGTGGCTTACGTTATGTCGCACCCCCAAATTTACTGTGCGGAAGCGAATCGGGTCAGGGCGCGACTAATCAAATATCACAAGCATATAAGATAAAGTGAACGACTCTATATGCGTCGTTTACTGCTTACATTGATATAATAAAAGTTTACAATGTAATAATGTTTACAAAAGCTCGTAATTAATGTTTAGAGATTCTAAGGCATATCTAGTTTACAAAAATGTAGAAATGCAGGGGAATCTCCTGGTGTCTGTATGCGACTCGAGCTAATAATCCTGAGCATATCCACTACTGCTGAGTACCTGAGAATACATACTAAAATGTCAGCTAAAAGCTGGTGAGCTCATAGGTTTGTATAGATAAACATGATGTGTGAACCATGAGATTTAATATAATGATTTGCAACCAAGCAAATAAAATAGATGTATATCACTGCCATGAGCCCATAGTTTGAGCTTAACTGAGGTGTCAGGATCACAAACAAGTGCCTGAGCGAGGGTGCCTCCCTGCGAGTGCCTAATCTACACTCGTATGAACAAATGCTAATGCGTCCGTTTGACCAGTTAGTGCGTGCTAACCCAGACGGGGATTGTCAATCCCATATGGTACCATATACTAACAATCGCGCTAAATCCATATAAACAAACTATGTAGTGGAGGGCTTTAAATGATTAGCAAAACAACTCATGCAGTATATATCGAGGTTTAGTACTCATGTCCACATGTAAAACAAAACGAGTATGTATTCCCACCCCTGGGTTAAAAACAGTAAAATGAGGAGCTATGAGACTCACCTGAGTCTGGTGTGTTGCTATCAAGTAAGTATGATGTTGCACAAGGTGATGTTGTCCGAAGACGATAACCTGTCGGGCGTTCAAAACGCGCAAGGTTATAAGTATATGTAGACGTCTCAAAAGACCGTTCATGTTAGTTGTTCATCCAACTAGTAATGTCCAAATAATTTGGTTGTTTGATTGATTAGTTTGAGTTTTTGAAAATATGTACGGCCCGTTGGTGACGGTTTGTAATAATAATCCAAAAGTGTTATTATTATATGTTTTTGTTGTGTTGTATACTTATCAATGTATTTGTTGTTGATTGTCCAAATACTGTATCAATGTATAAGGATTGTCGGAATTTTCACTAATGCAACAATAAGGATTTGTCGGAACTACGATTTATGCGACAATAGGGATTGTCGGAATTATCACCCAATGCGACAATAAGGATTGGCGGACTAATTTTTGCGACAATAAGGATTCTCGGAGTACTGTTCATGCGACAATGAATTCACGGATCACGGTTCATGCGACAATGGCATTGTCGCATAGGATTTTAAGTTTTTCGTTTTTGTCTAAGTGTTCATCTTTATTGACTTGGTCAAACGTGTTCGCTTTGACCCGAAACTTTTAGGGAAGTCTTAAATATGTTAAATGAGCTTTATAAAGTTGTCTTTTACGTTTTATGGTTAACTCGAAGTGTTGGTTTGGAAAAATGACTAAAACGGTCCCTAGTTTAATAGTTCCAGATTTTTACTCAGTTTTGACTCACGATTTCACCCGTTTCTAGTCCGATTCAAGCCTAACCAAAAATCATAAATGTTTTCCTATATGTCTAGTGTAAATCTGCACTTTATGGTAGTTTTAAAAGTTCATTTACTATTTTTAACAAAAATAATCATGAAGAGCGGTCGGTTTTGGTTCAAAACCGACATTTGTTCAAAGACCGAATTATACACAAAAATCCGTGTATTTCTGGAAGTGGCCAAGGAAGAACTTTTTGAATTTAAAAAAATATTTGAGGTTTCGGCACTGGTCTCATACATTTTAGTGGTCTAGAGCTCAAGATATGGTCTTGAGAAAGAAGCGGATGTTTCTGTCCGCCGGAACAGTAATGCGCACCTTAACGGAAATATTATTTTAAAATAGCAAACAAAGTCGATATATTCCGAAATTGGTATCGTTGGAAAGATAACATCACGGACTACGTTTTAGGCTTAAGAAACGTCCATTTTAGTCAAGATATGAATTTTATAAAAATCGTGGAAGTTGACCATTTTCTGGACAGAAAGCAGTGTGAATATAAGTTCATGAAAAACGAGTTTTAGCTTATATTTTGGACATAATATTGTTAAAAGAACAACTAAACATGTATACAAGTATATTTAAAGTGAAACTAGTAGAATATTTAGAGTTCTTACAAGAGGATCAAAGATCTAGAGTCGAAATGCAAAGATGATGCGACAACCGAGCTTTTCCTTCAAGATTTGGGTGGTGGTTGATGATGGTCTTGTGGTGGTTGAATGGTGGTGATTTGGTGGGATGTGGTGGTTGTTTTTGGGCTGGAGATCAGTGAGAAAGAGGGAGAGAGTCGGATTTAGAGAGAGAGATAAGAGAGAAAGAGATATGGATGGAATGGTTGATAGAGTGATGGTTTTGAATGAAGTGTGGGAGAAGTAAAGAGAGGAGGAGGGAGTCAAGGCATGGGGTGCCATGCCTTGGCTGCAGAATTTCATGGGTGGGACCCACTAGGTGATTTTGTACATCATTTTCTCAAAGTTGTACTCCGTGCGGTGATCGTTTACCCGTTCGTTTCGACGTTTATTTAGGCGTTAAACGTTTGACACGCGTGTTTACCTAACGGTTTAAATCTCGATATTTTTAACTTGAAGTAATACTTATTATTACTTAGAAACATTTATAAAAATGTTATTGTGATGTGTCGGTAGTGGTTCGCGGAGTCGTGTTACGATTAATAAATCGCGTGACGTTTAAATCAAACGTTTTTGTTATCGGTTTGAAATACGATACTTCAAGTAAATACTTACCATCCAAAATGATATATTTTAATTTATAAAATATATTTTGACGTTTATTTGATTGTTGGGCGCGTTTTGCGTGTTTTTTGTCATTTCTGAGCATTATATACGATACGAAATGCTTATGAAATATTATCGCAATAATATTTGGAAATAAGTATGTTTATCAAATAATTTCATATTATTTAATAAATTGAGTTCACCAACGTCCGTATTAATGTATCGGGATCCGCCCGATATGAAAATACACGATTGAACATAATCGCGTACGTGTGTATATATATTCCAATATATATATACATATTGATACATACAATTAGCCTATTCTAGCACTAATTACATGTATTAGCAGATGGTTAGGAACTAATAACTAGCCCTAATTTTTCAGGTGTCACACGTTACGCCACCGAACAATGGTTGGTTGGATGTTGTTGCTGCTGATGCTGCAGTTATTCCCGAGCCTGCTGTGAATGTGGTTCCACAACCTGAGCCACAGGAGCAGCTCGAAGATGTTCTTATTCAGGATGATCAACCAGAACAGCAGGTTGATGCACATGTTGCTGCACAGCTAGTGCAAGAGGTGTTAGGGAAAAATGATGATGCCAATGATCCGCTTCTTCAAGCGATTGATCAGTATATTGATGCTACACCTGCACAGGTATAATTTAAATTATATAATAATATAGATACTTAATTGATAGATTTTATTATTACTCATAGATGTATAATATTATTATATAACGATAATGATATAGATATTTAGATGATTAGGCAATATATCTAATTATACAATATGAATGTCATTATGCACAGGAAGCTGAGACTGCAGACCCAGAGGTTGTAAGACCTGAGGGTGAGCAGGGACAACGAGATCGATCTGAGGTATTACCTGCTAAGGTATTATATCGGATTAATCTTTAAAACATATATGGAAACTTGGTTGATAGAGCTTTAAGCTAATCATAAAGTTTTAATATTATTGTAATTAGGAACCGATGGATATGGAACCAGAGGTTGATAGACCTATAGGTTCTTCGGCTGTGGTCGTACCTTTTGAGGTATTATATGTTATTGACATATCGAACGTGTATGATAGAGCGTTATGCTGATCATTAATGTTTAATATGCTTAATATATAGGATACTGAGGCTACTCCGTCAGGTGGACGTGATGGTGAAACTACATCAGATTCTGATTCTGATGACGTTCGACCTATTTCGCCGCCTGCTGGTATGATTCCTTATAGATCTGGACATATAAAGGATCCGAGCTTAAAAGGAAAACGCACAGCTGATGATTTAGAATCTGATTTTAATGTATTAGATAAGGATCTAGATGAGGAGGAAGAGATTTTGGAAACTCGGAGCCGTAAAAGGGCTATAGCTTCTACTAGACAATTGACTATTGGTCTAGGTTAGTTTATATATCGTTAGACATTAATTATCTTGTTAGTTAATCACGAGTTATCAACTAAGAAAAATTTATCTGTAATACCTGCTCGGGATCAACAGCAAGATGAGCAGGTGTCACAACAGGTGGTTACTAAACCGATATCTGTACCTATGGAGGTAAGGGATATAAGTTTAGTTCCACATGTGTTATATAATTGATTAGAGATTGAGGCAGAGTAATCTGTAACAATTACTTATTTAATTTTATATCACTGGACAGGCTGAGATTGTACATTTAGTACGTTCGGTAAAGTTTCCGACTACTAAAGCAAGCAGATTTGCCGCTAGCCTACTAAGGGCAACGTTATCTCAACCTACTTCACCACTTACCACCGCATCTCATATTTCTTCACTTACACCACCTGGACCATCAACTATCTCTGTTACCCCTACAGCTGATGCTGAAAGGATTACATCCTTAGAGTTGCGGGTTAAGGAGTTAGAGAAGCTTACTTCCAATATTCCAGAGTTGGTAGCTCAGAATCTTTTGTTTGCATAGTAGATTACTCAACAGAGTACATCTTACAAGACACTGCTGGAGACTCATACTATATTGCTACAAGATTTTACTACCCAGCGACTGAAGCTTGATTCCTTAGAACGTTTAGTGTTAAGAGTGAATTCAGGACAGTCAGCTCAGGGGGAGATAATGGTATATTAAGAGTCTTGCAAACAAGATGAGCTAAGGAAGAAAAGAGATAATGACAAAGACGATGATCCCAGTGCAGCGAAAGATGGTAAGCTAACTGGTCCTTCAAAGACTAGTGAGTAAACTATGATTCAGGGGGAGTCTGCGGGTGCAAGTGGTGATGGTGCTGGTACAAGTGCTGTTGGTACAAGTGAAGCTGGTAAGACAGCTTAGACTTGTATAGTTATTTGTATTTAGGAGTTAGTTGAATTATGATTGTAAATTATAATTGTAACTGAATAATTTTAGTAATATATTCGGCTTGAGATTATTATTACAAGTTAAATATATTAGAAATTATTTAAGTTATATATGATATATAGAATTGTGATCGAAAGTCTTCCGACTCATTGAGTAGTCGAGCGGCGTGTTCCAAATAGTTTTGGCGGTCAAATTTCTATGATAACGTACATATTTTAGACTTGAGAGTTTGTTATAACTGACAAGTTTAATGTGTAATATTTTTAACTAGACAAAGATATATAATTTAAAGATATAATTGAAAGTTAAGTTTTTGGAAAGATAACAGTTCAATTAAGTCTTGGAATTATATAATGTATTAATTGTAAACTTAAATGTTTGGTGTTTATTCACAAAATATTAGAGTTTAAGTTTAATTAATATTTGTTAAGTGTTTTATAAAAGACTTAAGAAATCTTAGATTGATTCAAGGTAATCAATAAAAGATTTATAAGTTATTAATTGCGTTTATGTTATGGACTAATTACACAAAAGGATTAATAAATAAATTCTTAGATTGATTCAGGGAAATCAATGAAGGAATTTAGATTGTTAATAGTTATTTGTGTTTATGTTTTCTAGGGATTAAAATGCTTGATCTATTCGATTCAAAAGATGATTTTCTAGATGAGATAGATGAAGACATTAATTATGATTTGGAAGAAGGAGAGTTGTAAGTCCGTATGTATTAGGATCGATAACGAGGTTATCTTTAGGTATTAAGGTGCGTAATCCCTTAATACTATGTTTACGGATTGTAAACGGTTTGTTTCACAAGTATTAGTGAAATCAATAATCTAATATGTCTCGTATTGATTATAACAGTTGTTAATCGCTCAATACCTGACCTTTAGACTATGTTGAAAGCTCTGGAAAGTTAAGTTCGTTCGTAATTATCAATTGGCAAAAGTTAATTAGGTTTCAAACCCAATTTGTTAATAAACACGTCTCGGTTCGCAGGTTTTGGGCTCTGCGAACCGACTCGGTTCGCAGCCCACCTTGGCCAAGCGAAACCAGTTGGTTCGCCTCGCAGTCCTGCCCTGCTAACCCAACTCAGTTCGCATCGCAGGTCCTTGGTCAAACGTGGTCAACATTTTTCAGCATTTTAACATTTAACTCTAAAATGTTTACCAACCAATATATTCATTACAATTCAAAACCAATTTACAAACTTGATTACAATAATCTCTAGTACTATTACAAGCTAGATCCGTTGTCACAATAACATGTCCCAACAGACTCCCCTTGACAATAGCTCTAGCATCTATGTCTTCAAGTTGTCTTTGATCTTTACTTGTAAATTTTACTTCCAGCATACATCTTCAGTTTAATGCAAGTTTTAACCATCAGCTGATAATCCCTTCCTAAATCTCCCCAACCTTCAATAGCAGTGATCCCGTTCTTGTATAACATTAACAGATCATTCTTGGAAAGATTCACTAAGTGTCGATGATCATATATTCTCAAAAGTTCTTTTTCTCTATCTTCGACTTCATCATCAGCTTCAAAAACCACAGCTTCACCAGTTCCAGCTTCTACATGCCATCTCTTCATATTTCCCAGAATATCCTGAGGCATAAGCTTTAACGGTATCTGCTGTACACATTTAACTGCTGGATAAATCTTTTTACGCAGTCATCTTCCTGTTCTTTGACTTCTTTCATTTAACTTGATAGTCTTTCCGACTCTTGGCTTAAATCTTTCAAATTTCATTGACCAACCCTCAGTCTTGATTACTCTTTCGACATATCTTCCATAAGGATCATTACTAGGGTTCTTCATTTCCATTCTAGCCAAGTCTCGAATTTCAAATCTCGGTAAAGAACTAAAGACTGCAAGCTTTCTTTCAAAATATTGAACACTGTCATATCTTTTTATTGCAAAAAGCTTCAAATCTGCGTCATAATACTAACCAATTATACCTTTCTTAGGTACTCGCTTTCCAGTAATATCAATTTCTGTTATCGAAGTCTTTGCCTTTTTCTTCTTCTCCAAAGGCTTAAACATTGGATTATCTTTATGACAATCAGGAAGATCTTCTTCAGAATCAGAATCAGTTGAATCATTCAGATATTCATCCAAATCTATAACTCTTTCTCCTTCTTCATCCTGAATAATCACATTTGTCCTTGAAGGATTTATGATATGTTCATCAATATCAGCATCAAGATCAACACCTTCAACTAACCCAACATCAACAATAGAAGTCCAATCTTCAGGAGGTATAAACTCACCTTCCTCTAGATCATAATCAACTTCTACTTCAACTTCATCGACAATCTCAATATCAGAATCACTTTCAACATTCTTTTTTGTAATCGTTTTAAATAACACGAATTAGATAATATAATATAAATTCTTTCATTGATTTCCCTGAATCAATCTAAGAATTTCCTTTATTTATCTCAATCGTATAATCACATTTAATCATTAATCTTATATGATTTTAATTTGTTATAAAAACATCTCAAATTCAAATCTTATATAATTAATCTTATATAATTTTCACTTGTTATTTATAAAATCACAAGTCTAAATCTTATATCAACGTAAAATATATACTTACACAACATTAATCTTTAAAAAATTATAAATAATATTACAATCAATCTAAGATTACAAAAGTATATCAGTTTCAAATACAAAATATAACTACTTCTCACCAGCTCCACTCCCACTAGCACCAGCACCAGCACCAATACCAGCAGACTCAGACTCCCCCTGAAGTGTAGCTTGCTCACTAGTCTTTGAAGGACCAGTCGGCTCACTATCTTTAGATGCACTAGGATCATCGTCTCTGTCATGTCTCCTCTTCAGCTTCAACTCATCTTCTTTGCACGCTGCCCTATAAACCCTAATCTCCCCCTGAGCTGACTGTTCCTGATGTAAACTCAAAACAAGTTCTTCTAAATTGTCAAGCTTCAGTCGTTGGGCAGTGCAGTCATCAAGCAGTGTATTATGAATCTTCATCAATGTTCGATAAGACTCACTAATAGTGACCAACTGCTGTGCTAAAGAAAGATTTTCAGCTAACAACCGTGGAACCGATCCCGTCAGTTTCTCTAACTCCTTTACCCTAGACTCTAAGGATGTAATCCTTTCAGCATCAGTCATAGGAGTTACTAGAATCGTCGATGGTCCAGGCGGTGTCACCGAAGCAAGATAAGACTCACGAGTAAGCGGTGGAATGGCCTGAGATAAGGCAGTCGTGAGAAGGCCAGCTGCAAAATGGCTTGCCTTGGTCGTAGGAAACTGTGCTGAACGCACTAATTCCACAACCCCTTCTTTGATAACCTGAGAAACCGATTCTTGTGTCGGTAACTCCGTCCTTAGCTCAGCCTATTATAAACACAATTACATACAGAAAAATAATTGTTACAGATAACTCTGTCTCAATTTCTTAAGTAATGATATAACACTTGTAGTACTAAACGCTTATCTCATACCTCAGTTGGTACAGATACAGGTTCAGTAACCACCGATGTCTCCAACTCCACCTGCGGTGTATCTTGAGAAACATCTCTAATGGTCAAAGTCCTCGAACGCTTACGGCGTTGAGAAATAAGAGATATATCCTCTTCCTCAGGACCCTCATCAATAATACTGAAGTCTGGGTCGACTTCCTTAGCCTTCCTCTTCTCCTTCAGTGCTGGATCTGGAATCATCCTAGATCGATATCTAATATAACCAGCATCAGGAGGTGGAGAAGGAGTACTATCATCATCATCTGAAGTTGATTCACCATCACAGCCTCCAGATGGACCAACATCAGAATCCTAAATATTAAACATATTAAACATTTATGATTAGCTAGAAGCTCTATCATACAAGTTCTATATTTTTTTATGATTAATCTAATAATGTGACACCCGTCAAATTAGGACTAGTAATTAGAGCCTAATCAGTTATTATACATGTAATTAGTTCTGTGTTGGGCTAGTTAATGTATCAAGTAATATATATTGTTGAATATATACAATCATGCGATTTGATTAAATCGTACAAGTTTCAAACCGAATGTAATTCGGTTCAATTAATACGGACGTTGGTGAACAATTTTGTTAAATAATATAAAATTATTTAATAACGCTATCATATCCAAAACATTACTTTGATAATATTTCGTTTTCGTACCGTATCGTACAAACAAAGGCTACGCGATTAGATTATTAAAACGCGCAAGTAAAATGAAACAAGTTAATTTATATAACTCAATTATTAAGTATTTGGTGAAATGTTTCAAGTGAAATATCGCATAATTATTCGTATTCTAAAACCCACAAATTAACGCGCACGAAATTATTTAAACGTTTAAACGAATCGGGAAAACGAACACCGCACGGAGCACGAATGCACGGGATTAAAAGTGGAGACCCACACCTCGGTGGCCCCCCACCGAATCAGCCACAAAGGGTGAGGACATCACCTCCCCACCCTCATTCTCATCCATCACTCTCTCTCTACTCCTCCTTTTCTTTCTTTTTCTCTCCAACCAAACCACCACCACCACTTCATTAAAATCACCAAATAGCACCATTAAACGTCCTCAAATTTCAAGGCTCATTTGAAGAAAAACGTTCACCTCATCACGATCTACAACGCTATCTTTTCGGAATCTTGATTCGCCACTTTGTAAGTTTCTGACAAAAACCCGAAACCTTTCGATTTCAAGTGTTTTTAAGTTCTAGTTGTTTCTTTAAGCTTAAAATGTCCAAATATGGGTTGGGTAAAAGTCTCAGGTCAAACGGAGGCCGGAAAACACCTTTTCGGCTCATTTTCCGGCCAACAGCGCGTTATGTCGCAGAGGCTCCAGGCCACCTGCGACATAAGCCTTTATGTCTCTAAATCAGACGTTATGTCACATATAGCGACATAAGCCACTATGTCGCACTAATCACGGATGTCGCATATAGCGACACAAATAGTTATGTCCCAGAAATTACGGATGTCGCATATAGCGACACAACGCCCTTTGTCGCATTAAATTGCGGATGTCGCCCTTAGCGACACAAGCCCTTATGTCGCATATATGATCTGCGACACAACAGACTATGTCGCACTTAGCGACACAAAGCCGTATGTCGCACGCTATGTCGCATGAAACAAAACCAAGAAAACACAAATTTTACTAAGTGTCGAGACCTAAAATTTTATCACTCGATTTCACCCAAATTCGAGTCCAGATGCGTTTTTCACCAAAGCAATTTAGTAGAAATAAAAATTTTCCAAGCTGACCTGGCAGCTCGACCCCAGCCAGGGGCTCTGCCCCTTGGACCCCGCTACCAGGGGCGCTGTCCCCGGACCCCCGTCATTAACGGGCTTCGCCCTTACCCTAGGGTCACGAGTAACAGTGTTACATCTAAACTTTCACACAAAGTGCTAAACTTGTATAACATCAAACACGAATGCGACATGACTTCTAAAACACATTGGAACTTACTTTTAAGTATAACACTTCAAAATCATGAAAGTAATAATGAGATTATTTATACAACCAATTCACCGACGGCCGTACACGTTTTCAAAACACAAGTCAAACAACCAAATCGTAGTAATTTGGACATTCTAAGTTGGACGAACAACTACAAGGGCAGTCTTTCGAGATGCCTACTCATGTTATAACCATTGTGTGTCTTGGACACCCTCAGGTTACAAGTCTTCAGACATCAATCCACCGCTAATCAATTCAAGTTTATTAATTTAAACACTCAAGGCTCAGGTGAGTCTCATGGCCCCTATTTTACTGCTTTTCATTCAGTGGTGTGATTACATTGCTCGTTTTATTTTACAATATGAACGCAAGTACAATACAAATCAAATACTACATGAGTTGTTTTCACTAATCATTTCAAAGCCCTCCATAACATAGTTTGGTAATACATCTGTAGCGTGAATGTTAGTATATGATATCATATAGGATTGACAATCCTCGTCCGGGTTAGCACGCACTAACTGGTCAAACGGACGTATTAGCATTTGGGAAGACGAGTGTAGATTAGGCACTCGTAGGAGGCAACTCAGTTAGGTTTCCTTAATTGGACCTGACGTTCAAGTTAAGCTCAGACTATGTGCTCATGGCTGTATAACTTTTATTTTGCTTAATTGCATTTTAAATTCAATTAAATCTTGCGGTTCATACAAATATGTGTTGACATACAAACCTGTGAGCTCACCAGCGTTTCACTGACCAATTTTAGCATGAATCACAGGTGACCAACAGTAGGTTGGACTGCTCAATCAAGATCCATTAGCTCGAGTCAGCATGCAAACAATCAGAGATTTAGCTGCATTATTATATTTTGTATAGATTAATTATGTACTTAAATATCTCAATTTCAAACCGAGCTAATGTAAACAATATTTTGATGTAAAATTTGGTTTTATTAATATCAGTGTAAAATGACGCATATAGTGGTCGTTCATTATATCTTATGTGCTGTGTATATTGATTAGTCGCGCCCCGACCCGATTCGCTTCCGCAACCCGAATTTGGGGGTGCGACAGATAATTACCTTAGAAGGTAAACCTTCAAATCCATCAAGCTGTCCATGCTCACCCTCAGGTCGAGTGACCTCTGGGTCTGCAGTCTCAGCTCCCTGATTATAATGATATTTATATTTTATAATCAGAAATATTATCTAATTAACTAAATATCTATAACATTTGCATTATATAATAATATTAAAAATAATGTAACAACTAAGTACGTATATTACTATATAATTATAAAATTACCTTAGGTGGTGCAACATACTGCTCAATAGCCTGTAAAACAGGATCAGTAGCATCATCATGCTGTACAAGTACCTCCTGCACAACCTATGCAACAACCTCTGCATCAATCTGTTGTCCCGGATGATCTAAAACATCATCCAGAAGCTCTTGTGGATCTTCAGCAAGAACCACATCATCAGCAGGCTCAGGTACCGCAGCAGCAGGCTCAGCATCTAACCATCCATCATTGGCCGGAGTCACATAGTTCTCATCCATAAGATATCCAAATAAATCTACCGCTTCCGGCTTCACTACGGTTGGACGTCTCAAGGAATTGAGAAAAAAGCGTTGTATGTACACAAGTTGACTCGATCAACAAAGCGATCCGGAGCTACTGCTGGCATATCAGGAATGCAGTGGCGAACAATCAGCATACAAAATCGAGGATAGATCAAAAACTTCGATCTAACTGCTCCAGTAATCTGACCGATGAATGAGCTGAAGATATAAGAAGAAAAACTGTATGGTTTGTTATAAATCAGTGACAGTAACCCTGAAAATAGCTGAGGGCTAAGCTCATCGTATCCTCCCTTCTTGTTACCGAAGATCGTAACAATGATGGATGGTTAGATGCTCATCGTATCCGCCCTAAAATGAATGCCTTGATAAATTGACGTCCACGTCTGGGACCAGAATATCCCATTCTGCCCAAAGCTCCCTCGATAAAATCCGTTGAGTAAGCAGATGGACCAGCTTCCTGCTCGACAGTGCCTAAACGCAAAATCTATCGTAGATCATCAGCAGAGAAGACAACGGGATGTTCATTAACCCGCGTTCGGACAACCGGAGGGTTAGCCACAACATCAAACTCAATATTGTCCCAGAACTGGGTCAATATATTCTGAGATATAGAGGGTGACTTAGTAATGGCATATCTAATCCTTGATCGTCCCAAAAACGTCAAGATCTCAATAAATCGCTCAGCACCGCGCTCACTGGTGTCGAGACTCACCAGAATGTTGGGACCAGGGGCAAAAGCTCTATCCGCCATATCTATTATTATAAATAACACAAATGGCAATTAGCATTAACTAACAAACATTAGTTAATTTAAACTTTAACGTATTATGATCGAATGATCATCAAACATCTAAGTTTACTATTAACTTACAACTTAATCTACAAACCTTAATTGAACAATTAAACAAAGTTAAATTTTCAATTATATTTGTTAATTTATATGACGTTCGTTAGTTATAAAAGAAATTTTGAGTAAATATACCGCCGATTAACAATCGGGACACGCCGCTCGACTTCGCTATGAGTCAGAAGACTTTCGATATTACTTAACCCAAAAGTTCTAAGTTATTACATATATTTAACTCATTTACGAAAGTTCATTAGTCTAAACATGTAATAAAAGATTAACTTGTCAATTATTTGTAACCTCAAAGTTCTCAAATCGAAAAAAGTTATAACAAATATTATGTAAACTAAATATCGATTAAATCAAACGTTTAGTTCACAAATCACATTTGAAAATTAGAAAAATTAAAATTAACAAAATTCACTTCGCTTCTCAGAAAGCCTATGCGAACTGAATTTCATTTCGCAATGGTCAATACAAGTCAAACATTCTCAACTCGCTTCGCTATTATTGGCTGCGAAATGAGGTTCATTTCGCATTGTAAACTGCGATCCGAGTTTTTACTTTGCATAAGTGATGTGCGATCCGAACTCAACAATTGAGTTCGCTTCGCAGATTCAAGTTGCGATGCGAAGTCAAATATTGGATTCGCTTCGCAGAAGTAATCTGCGATCCGAATTCAATTGTTTTACTTCGCTTCGCAGGAGCGGTTTGCGAACTGAGATCACATGTTAAGTTCACTTCGCAGGAGCGGGCTGCGAAGTGAGTATGAATCTCACTTCGCAGATGCAACTGTTGTGATTTTTCAAACTCAAACCAATGATCATGTAAATTTAAAGCAAATAACTGATATAAACAGGTTCGCAATGGCTTGAATAGCATATGTTTTATAGTTTCACGTTGTTTAATTCACCAATTAACTGATAATTTATGAAAAACAAGACCGAAACCTTCGAAAACCTAAAACAAGCAATTATGAGTTAAATACACGATGAAAAACCACAAGATATACCTCTTTAGATGTGTAATCAAAAGTTGTATAAGAAACACGAAGTGAAAATCCCTTCCTCTTCCTAGAAAATCGAAAATCAAGCAAAAATCACTCTCGGTTCGCTTCGCAGATGTTCGTCTCGCAGGGGATTTGGTTTCGCTTCGCAGAATGTGTGGAAAGTGTGGGGTTGACTCGTTTGACTTGGCCCTTTTATACCCTAAGCTCACCTCGCAACGTTGACTGGTCAACTTCGCAATTTTGACCAAAAATGCGATTTTAGCTTTAAATATAAATTGGAATTTTATTTATTTTTACTAGTCAAACTTTTTAACTTCCCATTGCGTTTTTGTCACATTTATTCAACACGAAACGATAAAATGTATTTTAACTTAATTCCAAAGGATAACACAATAAATAAATCAATCCAAAACTTTATTGAATTATAATAAAATAGACTTTTACAAAATCAAACTGTAAACCAAAATACTAAGCAAAAATAAATTATATGCTTAAATGATTAAGAGTTTATCTGCTTAGGGATCATATTAGAAAGAATAAGCTAAACTAATTGATTTTTATCAAGTCTAAGACAATTGTTAATATTCATACCTCATGAAATTCATATAAGCACAATAAAATTACAATTTTAACCAGTAATAAACTTATATTTATAAAATTATATTTTATTTACCTTTATCCACACGATATAACACATTGTTGAAAAATAGCTTATAATTTCTTTAGAACTTATTCACTAAGGTGAATGTTCAATGGTCATAGACAGATCAAGACGATTACCGCTATTATGAACCACATAAACAAATTATACACAGATTTCTGAGCAAACTTTTTATTGTTAATGTGAACAATATCTAGTGTTTTCCACTATACAATATACTGAGAAACTCAAGTACAACTCATAACACTGTATCCTATTTTTATAAGGTAGAAGTTACTAAATGATGTCCTTTAGAAGCATATAACTTACACTTGACATTAGATACTTTGTATCTTTCATATATAAGGTAGAGGTTACTAAATGATGCTCTTTAGAGACATATAACTCACCTTGTAGTCTTAAAGACTTTGTATCTTTTTGTTTTTGTTTTAGATAACAGTGCATGGAAGTACTATCATTTAACATTTAAGACTTGAGTCATACATGGTATAGCAGTTTCACAAAAGATAAGACACATGCATTTAGAATATCTTAAACGCTCAGAAATCTTAGCATAATCTGCCTATCAATATATCGTATGATGAAATTGACTAGACTAAAGTTATTCTTATCACTTATGAAGTAAGAGACGGGTTATTATCAGTGGATATAGGTGTATAATAAGATAAATATAAGTCAAGTTCTAGTTAAAATCACTATCTTAGAGTGACCTATAGGAATCTATTAACACATCATACTTAATACTTAAGGTATTATTCTTAAGCTTATTCTCCTAATGTACTATCATCTCCCAAATTTTTGCAAATAAAAACTTAAACAATTTCTAAAAGAACTACTGTTGTTCTTTTATTGGAGGCGATTCCCCTAAGGTAACAAGCAAATGAATGTCATACGCCCTCCATTTTTTTTTTAATTTTGAATAGAAAGACTTAAACTATTACATTTCCTTTGGAAGACTAGTTATTCTGAATTCTTCATTCCGTTCAGTTGAACCAATGTCTCAAAACGATTCCTCTCAAAAGCTTTTGTGTACAAGTCTGCCAAGTTATCCAATGATGGAACCTTGACTAACTGAATAAGCTTCTTTTCAGCACAGTCTCTTATGAAATGATGACGAATATCAATGTGCTTTGTCTTGCTGTGCTTTACATGATTATTAGTTATTGATATGGTGGATTCATTGTCAATCATCATCGGAGTGTTGGTTAATCTTAATCCATAATCTCTCATTTGCTGTTGAATCCACAGCACTTGAGAGCAGCAGCTGCCTGCAGCAACATACTCAGCTTCACATGTAGAGATGGCTACTGAGGTTTGCTTCTTGCACTGCCAAGACACTAATCTTCCTCCAAGAAACTGACATCCACCTGTTGTGGACTTTCTATTCTGATTGCATCCTCCATAATCAGAATCAGTGTAAGCAATATAATCCAAGTCTCCTCCATTCGGATACCAAAGTCCCAGCTTCGGTTTCCCTCTTAGGTAACGAAAGATTCTTTTAACTGCTCGCATATGAGACTCTTTAGGTGAAGCTTGATATCTTGTGCAGATACATACCGCAAACATTATATCAGGCCTGGATGCAGTGAGATACATTAGTGACCCAATCATGGCCCTATAAAGAGTAGGATCCACATCTTTGTCACTCGATGTATCTGGTCCAAGTCCATGATTTTCTGGAATAGGAGTATGATATATGCGAGTTTCATCCATCTTAAATCGTTCTAACAGTTCATAGGTGTACCTTGTTTGATGAATGAACATACCATCTTCTTTTTGATCAACTTGTAATCCTAAGAAGAAATTCAACTCTCCCATAACAGACATTTCAAACCTTTTTCACATAACTTTCTCAAAATCTTGACACATCTTTTCGTCAGAAGACCCAAAAATGATGTCATCAACATATACTTGAACGAGCGGAAAGTCATTCTTCTTCCATTTAACAAACAGTGTACTATCAATGGAACCTCTTGTAAATCCATTCTCAAGAAGGTACTTTGATAGTGTCTCATACCATGCCCTGGGTGCTTGATGTAATCCATATAGAGCCTTATTCAAACGATATACTCTATCTGGATATTCTGGATCAACAAACCCTGGTGGTTGATAGACATACACCAATTCTTGTACTTTGCCATACAAAAAGGCACTCTTAACATCCAACTGATACACTTTAATTTCCTTGTAAGTTGCAAATGATAAGAATACCCTTATTGCTTCAAGCCTAGCAACAGGTGCAAACACTTCGTTATAATCTATTCCTTCTTCTTGATTGAATCCCTGGACCACTAAACGAGCTTTATTGCGAGTAACAATTCCCCGGTCGTCTCGTTTGCACTTAAAGACCCATTTAGTTCCAATAGGATACTCACCAGAAGGTAAGTCAACTAGCTCCCAAACATTCAGCTTTTTAAACTGAGTCAATTCTTCTTGCATAGCTTCTACCCACGAGTTTTCTTTTAATGCTAGTTGAACATTTTTAGGTTCAACTTGTGAGATAAAGCATGCATAAAGACACGTATTGGTGATCCCAGTTTCTTTAATTGAAAAGTATAAGCTAGTGTATTCAGAAGTACTAGCTTTAGCTTGACTCCTGGTTAACATTGGAAGGTTTTGATCACCAATGATATTTTCCATAGGATGATTCTTACTTGTTCTAGTCACAGTTACTGGCTCAAAAAGTATCTCATCATCCAAATTGGTGCAAATCTCTTCCAATGGTGGCATATCCTCATCAGTACTGTACATCTCATCAGAAGTTATTCTTTCCCTCAATTCCCTTGTAGGAGTAAAGATATTATCTAATACTCTTTGAGTAACTTCAGACAACTTGTCTTGCTCTTGAGGTTTATCCATTGATGGCTCTTTTGAAGTACTAGCAGAGTGATTATTTGCAGACGTCCCATATGAAGAAGCATTCGATGTATGTGTCAGGTCTGTGTCCCTGTCACCGTATAATAAATGTTCTGGGATTTATGAATTAACCACGTAGTCACTTATAGGGACTTTAAATGACTTAAACAGATCTGAATAATCGAATTGTCAATCTAATCCCTTGTGTTTTTCATGAGTATAACTGGTAACTTCAATGTTGAAGACAGTTTCCACACGTCCAGTGACTTTATTGAAAACCTTCTTGTTTGGTGAATTAGGAATATAACCTAGGAAATATCCTTCGTCAGCCTTTTCCCCAAACTTAGGTTGATTGTTAGTCTTCAAAAGTGTGCATGAGACACCAAAGGGCTCAAATCCCTTCAAATTAGGTTTCTTTTTGTTCAGAAGTTCATAACAAGTCTTGTTATGCTTCTTAACAGTTAGTACCCTATTCAAGACATGGCATGCTGTATTCACTGCTTCTGCCCAAAAGATGACCGGAAGCCCTGAATTTGCAAGCATGGTTCTTGCTGCCTCAATAAGAGTTCTATTCTTCCTTTCAGCAACACCATTTTGCTGTGGTTCATAAGGTGCACTGAATTGGTGTTGAATTCCTTTACTTAAGCAATAGACATTCAACGTAGAATTTTTGAACTCTGTACCATTATCACTACGAATTCTCTTAACTCTCGTGTTATAGACATTCTCTACTAAATCTAAGAACTCCATTAATATTCCTGGAGTTTCATCCTTGGATTTCAAAAAGAATACCCATGAGAATCTAGAGAAATCATCTGTAACAACCAGACAATACCATTTGCCACCTATGCTTCTTTTGCTTATTGCACCAAAGAGATCCATATGTAGCAATTCAAATGGCAAGGATATAGAGTTTTCTGTTTTGGACTTGTGTGGTTTCTTATGTTGTTTTCCTTTCAAACAAGAAACACACCTGTCTTCAAACTCAAAACGTTTCTGTGGCACACCCAGAACTAAACCATTTTTGGTTATGTAATTCATTTTACGAAAGTTCAAATGTGCCATTCTCCTATGCCATAGAATAGAATCTGCTTAGAAAGCCTTGGATAATAGACATGTAGACTCCATTGAAGTATTTGGAACACCCATGTTAATAGCATAGATGTCCTTCTTCCTTGGAGCCCTCATTAGTATCCATTCTTCGGGAATAACAAATCCCGGCTTCAGGACTAAGGCTTCCTTTTCATTAAAATGAACTGGATGACCTTTATCGCAGACCTGGGAAACACTCACCAAGGTGTGAATTAGTTCTTCAACATAATTCACATCTTCAAGAGTCAAAGTTCCATTTGAAACTTTTCCTTTTCCCGTAATCACTCCTCCTTTATCACCAGCGAAATTCACTCGCTGTTTCAAACCACCTTTGAAGTCTTTCAGTAGACTTCTTTCTCCTGTCACGTGTCTTGAGCATCCACTGTCTAGATACCACCAGCTGTCTTTGTTCACAGTTTGCTCCTGCACATGACATGTTGCACACAGTTAGTTTTCAAGAGGGACCCAAGCCATTACGGTCTTGGGTTGTCCCTTATCATCCACAATCTGAACTTCCTTAAAGTAACCATAACTATTCCCATCGGGAGTCTTGGTGACATTTACTGGAGGTTGAGGTTGTTGATGATTTATAGTCTTATGCCTGTGAGGAGAGTGAGTGGAAAACCTCCTAGGCAGCTGACTGTATTGTTGTCGACAAGAGGTAGAACCATTCTCATATTGACCATGGTTTTTACTTGGTGTTCTAAACCTTGAGGGTGTCTTATCTCTAGATTTATTGACGAAATTATTACATTGAGAATTAGGTCTCTTAGGTTTAAGTGGAGAGACACTGCTAGTATTGTCTCTTTTCAACATGTTCACAGGTTTGCTTCCCAAACCGGGTTTAGCATTAGACCTGTCTACAGGTTTTGGTTTCTCGTTATTCACTGGCTTATGAATTGCTTCCAACTTCTTATTAGGGCAACAAGAAGCCACATGCCCCTTTTGATGGCTTTTGAAGCAAGACATCTGCCTACGTGACTTAACATCTTTTGCCTAATTTCAATCTGAGTCTTAGATACTAAAGGTGAATCATTTTGTTCTTTAATAACCTTGTCATCTACAGTGTTATCAGATGTGTAGGACTTAATCTGTTTCTTAAGGTCTAGCTTGTCCTCACTTAACCTACGTACATCAATTTTGGCCAATTCTAATTCAGATGTTAAAGCCTTATGTGATTCAGCAAAGACATTAACCTGGGCTTGTATACTAGTCACTAATTGACATACATCAATAAGTGTAGGAACATCAAGACATACCCGTTTCTTTTCAGTTTGAAGTTCAGCCATTTGTGCAACAAAGTCTTCTGGACATAGATCTTCAGTTGATCCCAAGTCTAACACATCATCTTTAACTGCCAGCATCTTCAAATCAGGAATCTTCATTTGATAATCCTCAGCAGTAGGCATGTAAGATGGTGTCTCTTCAGTCTGAACTGGATCCTCAATTTCAGCCATTAGAGCTTCTTTAGACAAAGCTCTCCAGTCATAAGAACCATCCAGTTGTTGAACGACCAAGGCTTTAGAAGACAGAGAAGCACTTGATTTTTCTGGATTTGCAGATTTCTCAATTTTGGGTCTTTGACATTCCCTAGCAAAATGTCCATAACCTTGACAGTTAAAACATTTTACTTTGGATTTATCAAACCCAACTTTATTTCCCACCATCTTTCTTCCAGTACGCTTTAAGAAATTTTTAACTCTCCTTGACACCATAGCAAGTTGCCATTGGAGATCCATTTCTTCTAAGTCATCGGGGTCTACCTGATCATAATCCTCATCAAAAGTAGCTGGATCATTGATCTTACCTTGGATGTAATTTTCATATGAAGCAACAAATGAAGCAAGAACTGAAAGTTGTTGTTCAGCGGATTTCACACTCATGGGCATTTTGTAATGCTCTTGAGTTGACTTCCCAGTTGTCTTGCTTTTTGCTTCACCACCGGATGAGCTTATAAAGCATAAATCTTCAGATATTATTTCACCAGTTACTCCAGTATCACCAACTAGTAAAGCAGTGGTCGAACTGGACAAACTATTAGAGATAGTAGTTTTTCCATGATAAAGCCCGGGATCCTGTACCTGATCAGAATCAGTATCTCTTGATCTCTTTGTGAAATCATATCCGCGGAGCTTGTCAATTGCCTGCTCCAAAGACATAGCTGCATAAGGCTCATCGTTATCCTTAAGCATAACTCCATACATTTCCCATTTCGAAGGAAGACCTTCAATAAACTTGTTAGTCTTCTCCGTATTAGAATAGGTAATGCCGTGGTCATCTAGCTCATTTAACAGATGGTAATATCGGGTGGTATATGCATCAAGATCTTCACCTTTCATAGCTTTGAAAACTATGAATTGTTTCTTTAACAGATTACACCTACCTGCCTTAACGTGAGGACTTCCATCACACCTTTTCTCTAGAGCTTCCCATAGCTCTTTAGCGGTATGAAAAGACTTCAACTGATGGTTGATTTCTTTTGGAAGACTCATTTTAATTGAAGAGTGAGCTTTATTCTCAATTTGATAATCTTTCTTTTCTTCATCACTCATTTGAGTGTAGGTAAGTGCCACTGTCTTACTACCAACCTTAGCAGAAGGTGCAGTATATCCATTCTTAATGCACATCCAAATAGACAAGTCATGGAACCGACAGTGTGATTCGAATATGTCTTTCCATCCATAGTAGTCTTCAAGTCGGAGCAATTTAGGTGGAACATTAGATTTCCCAACCTCATGATCCATCTCAATCATCTTACTTATGTCAGACATTGTTGCAAATTCCAGAAATAAACAAATACGCAGAATGCTCAGTTCGCAGGAACTCAACTCGCAGAACAAGTTCAGTTCGTAGACCAGAACACAGTTCGCAGAATGAACTCAGTTCGCAGGGGAGAACTCAGTTCGTAGAGAAGATGTAAGCTTCATTTACAGTTTTCCGGCTTTTTTTCGAGCTTCAAAAATGAACTCAGTTCGCTTCGCAACTCAGTTCGCAGAACAAACTCAATTCGCAGAATCTCAGTTCGCAAATTCAGTTCGCTTCGCAACTCAGTTCGCAGAATCGGCTGAAAACCCTAAAAATGAAAATTTTAGGTTTTTGAACGTCTAAACCCTAAGATTTCGGACGTAAACAAACCCAAAAGCTTCCAGAGTATGATTTTGATCATTTTTACGCAACAAATCACATACAAACAATCCCAAATTAACCGTTATTATCTGAATAACCTTGAACCTACGCGTATCTAGCCGTAGGCTCTGATACCAATTGTAAGTCCGTTTGTATTAGGATCGATAACGAGGTTATTTTTAGGTATTAAGGTGCGGAATCCCATAATACTATGTTTACGGATTGTAAACGGTTTGTTTCACAAGTATGAGTGAAATCAATAATCTAATATGTCTCGTATTGATTATAACAGTTGTTAATCGATCAATACCTGACCTTTAGACTATGTTGAAAGCTCTGGAAAGTTAAGTTCGTTCGTAATTATCAATTGGCAAAAGTTAATTAGGTTCCAACCAATATATTCATTACAATTCAAAACCAATTTACAAACTTGATTACAATAATCTCTAGTACTATTACAAGCTAGATCTGTTGTCACAATAACATGTCCCAACAAGAGTTTCAACCACCTGAAGATTGGACTGTTGTTTCTGAGATAGAGTTAGACATGGGTGTAGATCCAGATGCAAATATAGATGAACACCATGTGAGCCCATCTAGAACAGAGATTGTGTTTGAAGATGAAGAGGGTCCTAAAGTTGTTGATGTAAATGAAGATATCGATGACTCAACCGATTATGAAGAAGATATTCCTGATAAGCATAAAGACAATCCGAAGTTCAGAGCTTTAGAGAAAATGAAGAAGAAAAGGGTTGGAATTTCGGAGGTTGATATCACAGGAAAATGCGAAGCACGTAGAGGGATTATCAATTGGTATTTTGACTCTGACATGAAGCTTTTAGTGATTAAAACGTTTGATGGAGTTCAATATTTTGAGCGAAAGCTTGCAGTATTCAGTTCTCTACCTAAATATGAGATTCGAGACTTGGCTCGATTATCTTTGTTGAATCTGGATAATGATTTTGTTGGTCGATATGCAGAACATATAATCAAGACTGAGGTTCGTTCAAGGAAGTTTGAAAAGATTAAGCCAAGGAATGGAAAAACGATAAAGTTACAGGAACGAAGTCAAAGGACTGGAAGGAGAAGGAGAAAGAAAGTGTAGTAGCGGATGTAGTAGCAGATGCCCTGAGTCGTAAAGAAAACATTAAACCTTGCAGAGTTCGAGCTTTGGTATTAACAATCCACTCGAATCTTATTACTCAAATTCGTGACGCGCAACGAATAGCTTTCACCGCCGAGCGCATGAAAGACGAATCCCTGAAGGGAATGGAGAAACAGCTCGAAACCAAAGAAAATGGAGTTTTATACTGCATGAATCGAATTTGGGTACCGTGCGACGATGAACTACGCAAACTGATTTTGGAAGAAACTCACAAGTCCAACTACTCGATTCATCCTGGTGCAGATAAAATGTACCAAGATGTGAAAGGTTTCTATTGGTGGCCAAATATGAAGAGAGACATCGCTACTTATGTCAGCAAGTGTCTAACTTACTCAAAGGTCAAGGTTGAGTATCAAAAACCTTCAGGACTTTTGCAACAACCAGAGATGCCAAAATGGAAATGGGAGCACATAGCGATGGATTTCATCACAAAACTTCCAAAGACATCAGTTGGAGTTGATTCTATATGGGTAATTATCGATCGATTGACGAAATTAGCTCACTTCATTGCTATCAAAGAGACTGAAAAACTAGAGAAACTGGCGAAGATCTATATCAAAGAGATCATTTCTCGACATGGTGTACCATTGTCCATTATATCTGATAGAGATAGCAGATTCACATCTCACTTCTAGCAGTCGCTACAACAGGCTTTAGGTACTCGACCCGACATGAGTACAGCCTGTCATCCATAAACCGATGGCTAGAGTGAACGAACGATTCAAACGCTCGAGGACTTATTGAGAGCGTGTGTGATTGACTTTGGAGGAAACTAGGATACTTACCTCCCATTAGCTGAATTCTCCTATAACAACATTTATCACACCAGAATACAGATGACGCCATTCGAAGCACTGTATGGATGCAAATGCCGATCACCACTCTGTTGGGCAGAGTTGGGTGATAGACAACTATCCGGACCTGAGCTTATCCAGGAAACCACGGACAAGAATCTCAAGTACTCAACCGACTTAAAACGGTGAGAGATCGACAAAAGAAGTATTTGTTATATACCCCCTCCATGCTTGATCACTTAAACTATCAAACAACAATAATTCATCACAACTACTTTTCTTCTTCTTTGTGTTTGGCGACTGGAAGCTGAGCAAGAAAAGAAGCAGGAACCAAAAACTTCATCTTCAAACATTCATTTCTTTCAAACACTTCAAACTATCAAACATTCCACCAAAAATGATCACATAATCCTCTCATATCAACGTCATCTCCATCATCTGTCGTCATCATCATCAAAATCATAATCATTGTAAGGCTCAAAATCTTTAAATTTCATACATATATTCTTTGATTATATTGTTATAACTAGTTTTAATGTGTACAAATTAGTTATAATATAATGATACATGATTATTATGGTTGAATGAACCATCAAATGGAAAATAAAGATGATGGATATTTCCTCAAAAATAATGATCTGTACACATTTTTGGGTATATATATATATATATATGTTTAATAATGGGTAAATCTCATGGATGAAACTTTTATATTAACATATGTGAAGGTTGTAACTCGAACCATAGCAAAAACCTTGTGTAAATTCGGATAAAAACAGAGCAGAAGTAGAACACGAACTAGCCACTGTTATGGACAAACTAACCCGATCGGTTAGCCTAAGCTAGCCGATCGGCTAGCTTTGATGAGCCGAACGGCTCACACAACTGAGCCAAAGAGCTAGTTGTTGTTGAGCCGAACGGTTTGCTAAGTTGATACCCGAACGGTTCGCGATGCCAAAAACAGACTTGCGTTAAATGGTACCAAAATATTAACAAATATACGACTTAAAATTCTTGTCCAAGTTATAATTTTTGTAAAACTTAATGACACAAAATTTGGTACTAAATTGTACACGATCGCGGAATAATATTTTGACACGAATATTTAACGGGTATAACATTTGGGCCAAAATATTTTTGGGCTAAAGTAAATTGGATATGTAATTGGGCCATATAAATTTGGGTCGCACCTATTGGACCGAAAGAGTTGGGCCAAGCCCAATGGGTTGTGTAATTATACCACGCAAACGTGAACCGGTTTATATATATACAGGGTGAGTAAAATGAAAAGAACGATCATATATATATATATATATATATATATATATATATACACGATCGAAAACAAACTTATATCTATATATATGCACGATGACAACAATTAATATATATATATATATATATATATTCAACTAATAAGTGTATGTAAGTATATATATACTTACACGCAATGATTAATTCAATGACAAATGCAACTCGAAAGATAATATTTATTTTCAACAATATTTATCACCAACGACTAAAATTATATAAACGTTTTAACTTAACTAGTAGTCGAATACTTATATAAATTATATTTATTAGGGTCTAGGTATTTGAGGGACGCATTCGGACTACTGTGTGTTACTAGCTGAAGATTTGCTACCTGTGAGTTCACAACCCCTACCTTTTACTTGTTTTAAATGTTTTTAAAATCAGGGGTGGAAAACATAGAACTATGTGATATTATATGTAACTTGTTTTATATAATTGCTTGACATGCTTTTATACTAAACTGATTCATATAAATGCTTTATGCTTTATACACAACTGTTAATTATATGAAATGTTTTTCATAACTATTTGGGAATTAGACAACGCATCTTGGTATGAACCTAGGTTTACATGAGGTAGTTGTAGTGCACATAAGTCCCAGTGCTTGAAACCTATAACCACTAGCTAGGTGACTCTAGCCACTGAGTATACAGATAGTACTATCGATTTGTCAACCCTCCCAGGATATAACTCGTTGGTCATTCCAACCCCATCGACGACAGTCGTAACAAGGAGTGTGTACTTACCATGTTACTGATGCAACAACAAAACACTAGTCGTGGATTGGTTATAGCACTAGGTGTCGTTACTTTAACTTTAAAGGGGTCGCTCACCTTAGAGGGATCATAGTCTATATTTCCCACATAAACTAAACAACTAAACTACAACTTGATTTGGGAAGGGTATTCCCTGTGACAACTAATAGGATCGGTGTTCCTACACACGACTATTTTTAGGAAAATGTTTACCCTGATTAGCTAAACTTGGTTTCCCTACAAAACAACTTTTATAGGAAATGTTTACTTGATTGTTAAACCTGAGTTTTCTGCAACTATTTATTAGGAAATGTTTATGATTAAACTTGTGTTTCCTACACAGCTATTACTTGTAGTAAGAAGGACATTCTTACAGTAAAATAGGAAATGCTTTCTTTAATTAGAATACTTTTATTTCCTACTATACATATAAACATTATGTTTGTGTACATGAATGATTATACAAAATTTGGTTTAACTACGTATATACTAAACCTGTGAATTCACTCAACATTAAATGTTGATGGTTACTATGTTTTTCAGGGAATTAGGACTCAGGTACTGCACATGCATAAAAGGACGTAAGCTACCCGGACTATTTAGGATACTACTTTTGGGACACTTGGATTTCTTCTGTATTACCAATCTCATTGGTTATACTTATGAAATCCCACTTTTATGAACTTATATTTATTAAAACTTATGTTGTTCTACAACACTACTACTTGTACGACTTTATAAGTTGTACCCTTTTGTAATAACTTAAACTTTGGCATCTTAAATTAATATGTTCTGTATGATCATATGCTCTGATACAATGAATGCACTATTGTAACGTCAGCACCCCCGCTGTTAAAATGATTATTAAAATGCTTCCGCTAATTATCAATAGCTTCCGCTAATTACTAAATAAATGCGATTACCGATTTTGGGGGTGTGACAGACTTGGTATCAGAGCCATTGGTTATAGCGAACTAGAAGTCTTTAAGTGACTGAAAACCTTAGAGACCTAGAGTATAGCCTTGGCTAAAACACTCATGCATTCATACCTTTGGATACGTCTAACACAATACACACAATTGCTTTTGTCACAGTTATGTCTAGGCAGTTTCCGATCTACATCTCAGAGTCAGAGGAGGAGCCTGACTATGCTAGTGATGATATTTCTGAGGAGGTATACCCACCCACATTTCCTAGAGCTACTTCAGATGGCACTATAGGCACTCCACCATCACCACCCACTAATCCTGCTACTCGTATGCTAGGATCTACTTTCATGGCGACTCGTCATCTTGGAGAGTCTTCACGTGGGCCTGGATTGTGTAGGACTGCTAGGATGAGCGTTAGATCCCCACCTATAGGACCCTTGGCACCTCGTGACAAGGAGCTAATGACTGAGGAGAGAGAGATACCTTGTGACCAGCAGTCATTGCAAAGGGCTAGAGTTCCGCATCTCGACTGGATGCCGCGTATACTACGCCACTGGAGGACACTGAAGAGGATTCCTTCCACTTTTGAGACTGGGGGGTCATCTCACTCATCGACACCTTTACATCTGACTGAGGAGCCTCTGGAGCTCACTGTCCCTACTATAGTTGCAGTTATCCATACCCTTCTTGGATTTCATTATGGTACATAGGATACTATCAGAGAGCTGCATAGTGATGCCTCTCGACTGGACGGTGATGTGCTTACTATCTATGGACGTCTTGCCACTTCTGAGATACACATTGAGATGGATCGAGAGTCAGCCAATGCGACTAGGGCACGTCTGATTAGGCTAGAGAGACGTTTGGGGGTAGTAGGTTCTGTAGTTGGAGTTTGTATGCCGATGGCAGTTGTTAGGATGGTTGTAGGGATGTTCTTAGCGTATTTTCATTAGACTCGCCATGTTAGGACTGTATCTATGATGTATTAGGATTGTAGCTATGATGTAGTAGGGCAGAACTTTTGACTAGATGGATGTATAGGTTAAATCCATCACATTTTGTAGATCATGTTTGATCCGATGGGTGTATTTTCTCTGTATTGTAAATCCCATCCTTGTACAAAACTTATGCAAAACCTTTTGACTTATATATGATATATAACTTATGTTTAGTTTACGTCACGGTGTACACTATGAGTGATATGAATTGGTGATTGATTATCATACTATATCTATATTTATCACATACTTTATGAGTGATGATTTGATTAGGGTATCTTACGAGTGTTTCTTGTGTATGATTAGGACTGAATCATGCTGCCTAAGCGTAGGAATACCCGGAACAGCCGAAGAAACCCTTCACCATCTCCTGCTGTTGAGGAGACGACTGAGAAAATGGTCAACCGAAGGATTGCTGAAGCACTTGCTCAGTATGATACTGACCGAAACCGTAGCGACAGGGTTAGCGGTAGCAGAAATACCGAACCAGTTGTATCTGACGGTAACCCTGAGAGTACCCAAAAAGGATGTTCGTACAAAACATTCCTAGCTAGCAAACCGAGCCACTTTCGTGGTACTGAAGGTGCCATTGGAATCATTCATTGGATAGAGAAAATGGAGTCTGTGCTAGATATTAGCAACTGTGCCCGTGACTGCATGGTAAAGTATGCTACATGCACATTTTCTGATAAGGCATTGACATGGTGAAATGGCCAAGTTCAAGCACTTAGACGCACAACCGCCCATTCACTAACCTGGGAAACTTTGAGAGCTATGGTCACAGAAGAGTTTTGTCCCCGCAGTGAACTGTAGAAGATTGAGAATGAGCTCTGGGACATTGCTATGGTTGGTACTGATATCACAGGATATACCACCAGATTTCAAGAACTGGCACGCCTTGTACCACACATGGTCACACCTGAGTACAAGCGCACTGAAAGGTATATCTGGGGTTTGGTGCCACAGATTCGAAGCTTGGTGACTTTGTCTAATCCTGACACCTTTAAGAGTGTTGTGGAACTAGCACAACGTTTGACAGATGAAGCAGTCAGAATGGGAACCCTCACTAAGAAAGTTGCTTCAGGAAATGTTGAATCTAGCAGTGCTGATATTGGAAAGGGAAAACGTAAGTGGAATGACTGTCAGGGTCAACAGAATACGAAGCAGACTGGAACCACGAAAGCTTACCTTTCCATTACTGCTGAACAAAAGACTTACTTAGGGAACAAGCCCAAGTGTGGCAAGTGTGAACGTCACCATGAAGGTGATTGTACATTCTGTGGGAATTGCAAACGCTGGGGGCATCTGGCCCAATACTGTAGATCGAACCCTACTACTCAAGCAAATAGGGATCGACGAGCCAATAGATGTTTCGAATGTGGCGAGCAAGGTCATTTCCGAAACAAGTGCCCTAAACTTAACCACGACAATCAAAACAATCAGAACCGCAATGCAAACCCGAACAACAACAACCGCAACGACAACAACAACCGTGGTAACACCAACAACCAACCAGCTCGAGGTTGTGCATTTGTCATTGGAGCACAAGAGGCACGCCAGGACCCCAATATTGTCACTGGTACGTTTCTAGTTAACAACCATTATGCCTCTGTGTTATTTGATTCAAGCGCCGATTTGAGTTTTGTGTCTACGGAAAGTAGACCACTATAAGACATTAAATCCCGTAAACTAGACAACAAGTACACTCTAGAACTAGCCGATGGTAGGTTGATTGAATTAGGAGAAATAGTACCAGGATGTACTATAGCACTGGAGGGTCATCCTTTCAAAATAGACTTACTACTGGTAGAGTTGGGAAGCTTTGACATCGTAGTCGGTATGGACTGGTTGTCGAAGAATCATGCAGAGATTGTTTGTTTTGATAAAATGGTACGTCTACCATTGCTGACTGGAGAAACCTTGTTGATACAAGGATATAAGAGGGAGAGTGCCATCAAAACGATTAATTGCTTGAAAGCTTGTAAATATCTCCAAAAGGGATATCCAACATTTTTGGCACATGTTGTGGAAAAGAAACCCGAAGAGCAACGCTTGAATGATATACCTGTAGTGCGAGACTATCCGGGAGTGTTTCCTGACGATATCCCAGGATTACCACCTCCACGAAAAGTCGAGTTTCGCATCGATCTGGTGCCCGGAGCCGCACCAATCGCTCGCTCACCTTATCGTCTAGCTCCATCAGAAATGCAAGAACTGTCTACACAGTTGCAGGAGCTCTTAGACTTAGGATTCATCCGACCGAGCTTTTCACCTTGGGGAGCTCTGGTTTTGTTTTTCAAGAAGAAGGATGGATCCATGCGGATGTGCATTGACTACCGAGAGTTGAACAAGGAAACTATCAAGAACCGATATCCGTTACCACGCATCGACGATCTATTTGATCAGCTACAAGGATCGAGTTACTACTCGAAGATCGACCTTCGTTCTGGTTACCATCAATTGAAGGTTCGAGAAGAAGATGTACCAAAGACCGCGTTCAGGACTCGTTATGGTCATTATGAGTTCCTAGTCATGCCGTTTGGATTGACTAACGCGCCTGCAGTATTCATGGATCTCATGAACCGAGTGTGCAAACCTTACCTTGATAAGTTTGTCATTGTGTTCATTGATGACATCTTGATTTACTCAAAAATCAAAGAGGATCACGAACAACACTTGAAACTTATCCTCCAACTACTCGAGAATGAGAAGCTGTATGCTAAGTTCTCCAAATGTGAATTTTGGATTAGAGAGGTTCATTTCCTTGGTCACGTGATAAATGATAAAGGAATTCATGTGGACCCGTCCAAAATAGAGGCGATCAAAAACTGGGAAGCTCCAAGAACCCTAACCGAGATTCGAAAATTTCTTGGTCTAGCAGACTATTACCGTCGATTTATCGAAAACTTTTTCAAAATAGCCCAGTCACTCCCCACCATAACTCAGAAGGATAAGAAATTCGAATGGGGAGAGAAACAAAAGAACGCCTTCCAACTGTTGAAACAGAAATTGAGCACCGCACCAACCCTATCCGGGCAAGGCTAGTAAAGAAAACATTAAACCTCGCAGAGTTCGAGCTTTGGTATTAACAATCCACTCGAATCTTATTACTCAAATTCGTGACGCGCAACGAATAGCTTTCACCGCCGATCGCATGAAAGACGAATCCCTGAAGGGAATGGAGAAACAGCTCGAAACCAAAGAAAATAGAGTTTTATACTGCATGAATCGAATTTGGGTACCGTGCGACGATGAACTACGCAAACTGATTTTGGAAGAAACTCACAAGTCCAACTACTCGATTCATCCTGGTGCAGATAAAATGTACCAAGATGTGAAAGGTTTCTATTGGTGGCCAAATATGAAGAGAGACATCGCTACTTATGTCAGCAAGTGTCTAACTTACTCAAAGGTCAAGGTTGAGTATCAAAAACCTTCAGGACTTTTGCAACAACCAGAGATGCCAAAATGGAAATGGGAGCACATAGCGATGGATTTCATCACAAAACTTCCAAAGACATCAGTTGGAGTTGATTCTATATGGGTAATTATCGATCGATTGACGAAATTAGCTCACTTCATTGCTATCAAAGAGACTGAAAAACTAGAGAAACTGGCGAAGATCTATATCAAAGAGATCATTTCTCGACATGGTGTACCATTGTCCATTATATCTGATAGAGATAGCAGATTCACATCTCACTTCTAGCAGTCGCTACAACAGGCTTTAGGTACTCGACCCGACATGAGTACAGCCTGTCATCCATAAACCGATGGCCAGAGTGAACGAACGATTCAAACGCTCGAGGACTTATTGAGAGCGTGTGTGATTGACTTTGGAGGAAACTAGGATACTTACCTCCCATTAGCTGAATTCTCCTATAACAACATTTATCACACCAGAATACAGATGACGCCATTCGAAGCACTGTATGGATGCAAATGCCGATCACCACTCTGTTGGGCAGAGTTGGGTGATAGACAACTATCCGGACCTGAGCTTATCCAGGAAACCACGGACAAGAATCTCAAGTACTCAACCGACTTAAAACGGTGCGAGACCGACAAAAGAGGTACACCGATTACTGTCGTAAACCTCTTGAGTTTCAAGTAGGAGACAAGGTCCTACTCAAAGTATCGCCCTGAAAAGGGATAGCACGATTTGGCAAACGAGGAAAACTGAACCCGCGATATGTTGGACCTTTTGAAATCCTTGCGAGGATTGGTCTCGTCGCTTACAAACTCAAACTGCCACAAGAGCTTAGTAGCATTCACGACACTTTTTATGTGTGTAACTTGAAGAAGTGTCTTTCCGAGGAAACACTTATCATCCCTCCTGACGAAGTCTTTATTAACTCAAAACTTAACTTTGTGGAGGAACCTATCGAAGTAACCGATACAAAAACACAGAAACTCCGACACAAACGAATCAAACTTGTCAAAATTCGTTGGAACTCGAAGCATGGCTAGGAATTTACTTGGGAACGGGAGGATGAGATACGAAAGAAATACCCTCACCTGTTTGAACAAACGCCAGTCACGAAAAACTCAACTTAAATCTCCGGATGAGATTTTGCTAACAGGGGGGGGGGGGGGGGAATGTGACAATCCTCCATTTAGGGTAGTAATCCTTACCTAACTGCATGCATTACCTAGATTAATTCCCTGATTTATGAATTCAAAACTATCTTTGTGTGATAAGTTTAGCAAAACTTACTATATAATATGGGCCGTATTAGAAATAGTAGTTATAATATATAATTACTATACTAAACGAACGTATCAAACTCGACAAACTAAATACAATAAAAGTTGGTGTTACTAAATAATTAATAATTCAAAAATTATTAATTACTAATATTATACATTTATATTATTGACACAATATAACAAATTATATGTTTTAGGTTAAAACGTGTCTTGCACGAACATAAACAATTATAAAGCGTACCTAAAGGCCAAAAGTAATAAAAGTATTATTTTTTCCATTCCTGTTTTAGTATTTGGAACATTACCTCAAAATATAATGTCAAAATTCAACCGAAATTTGGCACGCAATTTAACTGTACAGTACCAATACTGTGAATAATTTTATTAATCATTTTAATAAAGTATTTCATTTTTGTATTTATCAATTATAATGTTTAAAATAAAATTTAAACAAATGAATAATTGAGTGGGACACGGGGTACAAATAATTGGACCCGTACATGGAATTAACGGGTTAAAAACCCAAACATTTCACACCAATAATAATATCTGCCGACATGATGTTGTATACCACCTTACTTCATTTGAAAATCTTAACACATAAGTATTAATATATACCCCCTCCACGCTTGATCACTTAAACTATCAAACAGCAATAATTCATCACAACTACTTTCCTTCTTCTTTGTGTTTGGCGACTGGAAGCTGAGCAAGAAAAGAAGCAGGAACCAAAAACTTCATCTTCAAACATTCATTTCTTTCAAACACTTCAAACTCTCAAACATTCCACCAAAAATGATCACATAATCCTCTCATATCAACGCCATCTCCATCATCTGTCGTCATCATCATCAAAATCATAATCATTGTAAGGCTCAAAATCTTTAAATTTCATACATATATTCTTTGATTATATTGTTATAACTAGTTTTAATGTGTACAAATTAGTTATAATGTAATGATACATGATTATTATGGTTGAATGAACCATCAAATGGAAAATAAAGATGATGGATATTTCCTCAAAAATAATGATATGTACACATTTTTGGGTATATATATATGTGTAATTGTAACACCCCCAAATACAATGTTTTGCAGAAGCATAATTTGGGTGTTACTAATCAATAATCAAAGCACACAGATATATAGCAAACGACTCTACATGCGTCATTTTAACAAAATATATAAATATTAAAAGGTTTATAACAGTTTGTGTCCGTACATAGCTCGTGTTCGTAATATGAGAGATTTAAGTACATAATTAGTTATAAAAAATCTAATAATGCAATGAAATCTCTGAAGTTTGCATGGAGACTCGAGCTAATATGCATCCTGATGGGCAGTCCAAATCTACTGCTGAGTACCTGTGATACATACTAAAATGGGTCAGCTAATGCTGGTGAGCTCACAGGTTTAGATATCAAATAATAGTGTGTGAACCGCAAGATTTAAATGTTGATTTGCATCCAGCAAATGATAGTAATATTGTATACAATCCATGAGCGCATAGTCTGAGCTTAACTCGAGGGTCAGGTCCCATATAGAGAATTCCGAGCGAGGTGCCTCCACGAGGTGCCTCCACGAGTGCCTAATCTACACTCGTTTTCCCAAATATTAGTACGTCCGTTGCAGAGGTTAGCGCGACTAACCCGGACGAGGTGGGTCAATCCTATATGATACCATATACTAAAATTCACGCTACTTTCGTATTACCAGACTATACTGACGGAGGGCTTTGATTTGATTAGTTGAAAACAACTCATGTAGTATATTGAAATATGTACTCACGTTCACGTGTTTAAAACATAGCAATGTATCACACCCCTAGTAAAACAGTAAAAAGAGGGGCCATGAGACTCACCTGAGCCTGAAGAGTTTATCTTAATAAAATGAGATTGATTAGCCAATAATCGAAGTCCAAAGACTTGTAACCTGAGGGTGTCCACGACACGCGATGGTTATAAACATGTGAAGGCATCTAATAAGACTACCTTGTAGTTGTTTGTCCAACTAGAATGTCCAAATGATTTCAATTTGGTTGATTGTCTGAGTGTTTGAAAATGTGTACGGCCCGTTGGTGATTGTTTGTAATAATAATCTTGATATTATCATATTGATTTCGAAGTGTTATACTTGGAAAAACATGTCTTACAATGTTTTAGGAGTCATATTGTATAAGTGTTTGGGGTGGTATAAGTTTGACACTTAGTGTAAAAATAGTTTGAAAACTTCTGTTTTATGCGACATAGCATGCGACATACGGCTTTGCGTCGCTATGTGCGACATAGTCTGTTGTGTCGCAGATCATGTCTGCGACATAAGGGCTTGTGTCGCTAAGTGCGACATCCGCAATTTAATGCGACGTAAGGCGTTGTGTCGCTATATGCGATGGGAATGAGTTTGGCGACATAATGTTTTGTGTCACTATATGCGACGTCCGTAATTTCTGCGACATAACTATTTGTTTCTCTATATGCAACATCCGTGATTAGTGCGATATAGTGGCTTATGTCGCTATATGCGACATATGGCCTAATTTAGCGACATAAAAGCTTATGTCGCAAATGGCCTGGAGCCTCTATGACATAACGCGCTGTTGGCCAAAAAATGAGCCGAAAAGGTGTTTTCCGGCCTCTGTTTGACTTGAGACTTTTACCCAACCCATATTTGGACATTTCAAGCTTAAATAAACAATTATAAGTTGAAAACAATAGAAAACGAGAGGTGTCGGGATTTGTCAAAAACTTACGAAGTTAACACCGTGAAAATCCGGAAAGATGAGGTTGTAGATCGTGACGCGGTGGTTCTTTTCTTCCAAATGGACAATGAAAACCGAGGTTGTTTGGTGGTGTAATTTCACGAATTTAGGTGATGGTGGTTTTGGGTTTTGTTTGAGAGAAAAAAGGAGAGGGAGAAAGAGAGATAGAGTGAAAAGTGAGAAAGTGAGGGTGAGGGGGGTGGTGTCCCCTCCCCTTGGCCGATTTTGGGTGGGGGCCCACTGAGTGTGTGTCTCCACTTTTTAACTCCGTGTATTCGCGCTCTGTGCGGTGTTCATTTTCCCGGTCGTTTAGACGTTAAATAATTATTTTATACGTTTAAATATATGTTTTAAAATACGAATGTTTATTCAATATTTTTGTTGAAGTATTTTACCAAATACTTAATAACTTAAATGGTTTCGTTTGTTTGTGTGTTAAATGTTTAAGTCGCGTAGACGCTTATTATACGATACGAAACGTAATTGAAATATTATCAAAATAATATTTTAGGTATGATATCGTTATTAAATAATTTTATATTATTTAATAAAATTGATCACCAACGTTCGTATTTGCTTGAACCGAATTATATTCGATTTGAAACTTGTAGGATTTAATTAAATCGCATATTCATATATATTCAACAATATATATATTTCGATACATTAATTAGCCTAAAACCAACTAATTATATGTATTAACAACTGATTAGGTACTAATCACTAGTCCTAATCTGGCGGGTGTTACATTCTCCCCCTGTTAGGAGAATTTCGTCCTGAAATTTAGCTCGATGTAGCGTTTGATGTAGAGTCAGTGAATAACTGAGGGTACTTGAGTTGCATTTGGTCTTCCCGTTCCCAAGTGAATTCTGGACCACCCCGCGAATTCCACTTGATCTTAACGATGGGAATACGACATTGTTTGAGTTGTTTGACCTCGCGGTCCATGATTTCAGCAGGTTCTTCCACAAAATGAAGTTTGTTATCGACGCGAATCTCGTCGAGTGGAATAATGAGTGTCTCATCAGAAAGGCATTTCTTCAAGTTAGAAATGTGAAAAGTGGGATGTACGCTGCTGAGTTCGGGTGGCAACTGCAATCGATATGTCACTGAACCAATCCTCTTGAGGATCTCGAATGGCCCAATGTATCTGGGATTTAACTTCCCGCGTTTACCAAATCGGATAACACCTTTCCAAGGTGAAACTTTGAGTAGCACTCGATCCCCAACCTGGAACTCGAGTGGTTTGCGTCTCACGTCAGCATAACTTTTCTGACGATCACGTACGGCTTTAAGTCGGTTTTGGATTTCGACAATTTTCTCGTTGGTTTCGTGTATGAGTTCAGGACCAGTGAGTTGACTGTCTCCCACTTCGGTCCAACAGATCGGTGATCGGCACTTACGATCGTACAGTGCCTCGAATGGTGCAGCCTTAATGCTGGCATGATAATTGTTATTGTAGGAAAACTCACACAATGGTAGGTGTCTTTCCCAGTTTGCACCGAAGTCAACTAAACAAGCTCGTAGCATGTCTTCTAGTGTCTGAATAGTTCGTTCACTTTGGCCATCAGTTTGAGGATGGTATGCGGTACTCATATCCAGACGGGTACCCAACGATTTTTGAAGTGATTGCCAAAAGTGAGATGTGAAGCGAGCGTCCCTGTCAGAGATGATCGAGGTTGGGACTCCATGTCGAGAAACAATTTATTTGATGTAGATTTGTGAAAGGCGTTCCATTTTGTCAGTTTCCTTGATCGCCAGGAAATGAGCAGACTTGGTGAGTCGATCAACGATCAACCAAATGGTATCGCAACCGCTCGATGACTTGGGTAGTTTGGTTATGAAATCCATGGCGATTTGTTCCCATTTCCATTCAGGAATGCGGGGCTGTTGAAGTAAACAAGAAGGTTTTTGATGTTCGGTTTTGACTTTCGAGCAAGTAAGGCACTTGCTGACATAGGTGGCGATTTCGGATTTCATGTTCGGCCACCAATAGAATTCCATGATGCCATGATACATTTTGTCGGATCCAGGATGGATAGAATATTTGGACTTGTGAACTTCATCCATCACCAAGTCTCGCAGGTTCCCAAAACTAGGCAACCAAGTTCGATTGGAGAAGTACCTAACGCCATTAGGTTTGATCTCGAATTGTTTATCAATGCCTCGTAAGGCTTCGCTTTTGACATTTTCGGGTTTCAAAGCTTCGAGTTGAGCGGTGTGAATCTGAATGGTGAGATCATTATGAATGGTCATACTGAGGGCTCGGACTCGAAGTGGTTTCGGCCGTTCTTTGCGACTGAGGGCATCGGCAACAACATTTGCCTTGCCTGGGTGGTATTTGATTTCACAGTCATAATCGGTGAGCAACTCGACCCAGCGACGCTGTCGCATATTAAGATCTTTTTGGTCGAAGATGTGTTGGAGACTTTTGTGATCGGTGAATACGGTACTTCGGGTAACATAGAGGTAGTGTCTCTAGATTTTGAGAGCGAACACCACGGCCCCTAGCTTGTGGTCGTGGGTAGTGTACTTCTTCTCATGAACCTTGAGTTGTCGGGAAGCGTAAGCAATGACCTTGTCTCGTTGCATCAACACGCAACCGAGACCTTGATGGGAAGCATCGCAGTATACCACGAAGTCGTCGGTGTCTTCGGGTAAGGATAGAATAGGAGCACTGCAAAGATTGAGTTTTAATAGTTGGAAGGCTGACTCTTGTTTATCAGTCCAGTACAACTTCTTTTCCTTTTGAGTCAGTGTTGTGAGTGGTTAAGCTATTTTGGAGAAATTTTCAATGAATCGCCGATAGTACCCAGCAAGACCCAAGAATTGGCGTACTTCGGTTGGAGATGTTGGTGCTTGCCAGCACTTGATAGCCTCGATTTTCGATAGATCGACATAGATTCCTTGAATATTAACAACATGTCCAAGGAATTGAACGGATTGTATCCAGAACTCACACTGTGTTTGAGTAGTTCTAGGACGGTTTTGAGGTGTTGCGCGTGTTCTTGTTCGTTTCGCGAGAATATGAGAATGTCGTCGATGAAGACAATGACAAACTTATCGAGGTAAGGCTTGCATACCCGATTCATAAGATCCATGAATACATCCGGTGCATTTGTTAAACCGAAGGGCATCACCTAAAATTCATAATGCCCATAACGAGTTCGGAAAGCATTTTTCAGGATATCGGTGTCGCGAACTCGAAGTTGATGATAACCTGACTGAAGATCGATCTTTGAATAAATACTCGACCCTTGTAGTTGGTCAAACAGGTCATCGATGCGAGGGAGTGGATATCGGTTCTTGATGGTCAATTTGTTCAACTCTCGGTAGTCAATGCACATTCGGAAAGAACCGTCTTTCTTTTTCACGAATAAGACCGGAGCTCCCCAAGGTGAAGAACTTGGTCTAATAAATCCTCTATCCAAGAGTTCCTGTAACTGGGTGGACAACTCCTGAAATTCGGATGGGGCTAGGCGGTATGGTGCTCGGGCTACCGGTGCGGCACTCGGCACGAGATCGATCAAGAACTCAACCTGTCTAGGTGGAGGTAAACCAGGAAGTTCTTCCAGAAAGACTTCTGGACAGTCTCTAACGATTGGCACATCCTCAAGTCGCTTCTCTTCCGACTTTTTCTCCGTGATGTGCGCGAGGATTGCAGGATAACCCTTTCTGAGAAGTTTTCGGGTTTTCAGACAAGATATGATATTTAGTCTCGTCCCACCGGTCTCCCCCTGTATGATCAAGGTTCTACCGATGGCGAGAGGGATGCGGACGATTTTGTCATAACAGACGATTTCGGCTCGGTGTCTGGACAACCAGTCCATATCAATGATGACGTCGAAACTTCCAATTTCAACGGGCATAAGATCTATCGAAAAGGTTTCGTTGGCTAAGTTTAAAGTGCAATTTGGTATTACACTATCGGTTTCTTCGAGTTTGCCGTTCGCTAGTTCTACAATGTACTTAACATCTAGTGCAACAGGGGCGATGTCAAGTAAGGGATAAAACTCATCAGAAATAAAGCTTCTATCGGCACCAGTATCAAAAATAGAACAGAAGCAGTTAAGTTGTTGAGGAGGAACATACCCGTGACCACGTTCGGATCCTGATGGGCGTCCCCAGAATTTAGCACAAAGGCTCTACCCTTGGCATTGTTGTTGTTGTTGGCCTTGTTCTTCAGTTTCGGGCAGTCATAGAATGTCACGTGGATTGCAAAATATATTAAAGTATACATCGAAAGTTCTCTCAAATGTACACCCACATTATCCGACAGTTAACCTCGAATCCTATTCCCCAATCTCGGTCGTCAGAGATGCCCGAATCATGGCATAGTTTGTTGAATAAACAATCTTATGAACGAGGGTTATCCTCACCAGAATAGGTTGGGCTAACTGGTCTAGACGGCCGGATAACATGTCATCACTTATTCGTACGAGTTATCATCATTACTCAGGGATGCAACAAAACAGGGATGATTTATGCCACAAATAGAAATCTAAGTAATACGTTTGTTATTCGATTCATAATACAACTACCTTCGGTCGTTCTTGACTTCCATACATTTGTACTCCGCCGTAAGCGTTTCCAGTACTATATCAAAGAACAGTTGAATAGGGGCTGTCACATTATTTCACGATGATTAATGCCGTTTAAATTTTACTATTATGATGATCCTTAGGGAACAATCAAACAAGAACATGCAATAAGACGATCAAAGCAACAGTTCAATTTAAGCATACAAAAGTATTATCTAAGTTGAGGATATTCCGAAAGTTATCTAAAAAATATCGTCTATATGAATTTAATCTTAATCTACCTCTACTCCCATGTTCCGTGTCTCTTGGATCCTATTTTGGTCTAGAGAACACCGGCCATGCCGAGCTCAATGATTCAATCTAACATAGCATAACTAAGTGACCTATACCCTATGAGTTAGTTACGTTCATTTTTGGATAAAGTTTTAGTCATAACATGAGTTGGGCAGATAAATGATAAAGATTAAATTCCTATATCCATTTGTAATATAAACCATCCGCAATCTCATAACATACCACACAGTCACATATTCAATACTTTTCTAAACGACTATCATAGAAGACAATTGAGTTATTTAGCTAATCGTGAAAATTCTGGCATGCATATTTAAATTTATTAAAGAAAGGACAAGCATATTAAATATGAAAGATAGATTAACACCTGGAAGGAAGTACAATAACTTGTAGCTAAAATATGCGTCCCGGAGCACCTCCGTACAAATCTTCCTTGACTAGTTAATTAGCTAGCCTAATTAACTAGGAAGAATTACCACTAATATTACAATAAAGAAATATGGAATGTGTGTAGGTGTAGGTGTCTTGGTGTGGTGGGTGTGTTTCAAATGAGCCTCATGCCTCCTATTTATAGGAGAGTTTTGGTGCATTTTAGCAAGTGGAAGCTCACAATAGCAAAAGGTGGAAAAGGTGGTGGCACCGAGTACGAAAAAGGTGGTGCACCGGGTACGGAAAAACACGTAAAGGTCTAGCACCGGGTACACGAAAGGACAAAAAAGCGCGATCCGTGTGGGTGAGTGGCGGCCGGCGGCGGCCAGGTGGTTGCCGGCGGCGCTGGGGTGGCTGGCCGTCGGCGGCTGGCACCCCCCCCTCCCCGGCACCGGTTCGTCGCCTGTTACCTCGTTTCTCGATTCGTGCGTGTTTTCTTCGTTATGCGTCCGTTTGCATTGATTCTTTTTACGTTGGATTCGTAATTCAAAATTGAATCTTTTGATGAAAATAAATCCAAAAAATATGTTTCTGAAATCTAGATGTGTCGTACGAATCGTTTGGATCTTCCGGAGTACATAGAATCTTCATTCTTCGTCCGTTTTTGTTGATTCTTCTTCTATTGGATTCATAATTTGAAAACGAACATCTTGGATGAGATAGATGTTGGTGATGGGCTCTTTTGTCTTGAAATCTCGTTTTGATGTCTTGAATCTTCAAACGTGCGTGGAATCTTCGTTTTTCGGCCGTTTTGCTTGATTTTGCTCGTGCAACCTTGTTTTGATCTTCTTAGCATATTATGAATGATTTGTGCGTTGTTTGAGTCTAAATGCCAAGCATTGCTCCAGAATGAGAGAGATATCGGTGGTAAAAATGTGACTTTTTACGCGATATCAAGTATCCCACACTTAGAGCTTTGCTTGTCCTCAAGCAAACCTTCATAAAATTGTGATGAAAGGTTGGAAGGGTGTCTTCGTATTCCGGAGAACTTTGATTCCTGCAGGTTTGGTAAAAAGATTTCGGACGAGGTTCTATCCTTTGATGTTCCCCCAAACCTTTGGTTCTAACAAGCTTTCTTTTCAATCTTCATAATGTAAGATATATGATGTGTGCTAAGTATAGGCAATTATAATCACAAGTTTTAATTAAGGAAATACTAAATAATACTATCACATAATTCAGGCAAGTGTTATCCTGATCATAGAATATAGTTTTATAAGTAAGTCCAGATTCGAACACAGGGAACGTGATTTAATCTATAACTAACTATTTATTTATCCTAATTACAATTATTACAATTAATATACAATTTATGCAATAATGTACAATAATATATAAGATAGGGGGGACGTTTTAGTTCCGATCGAACATATTTATAATTGATACCAATTCTTTAATAGATAAGTTTAAAGGAACAACTTAAGAATACTCAATTGGATAGAAGATTATGACTATTTAAACTATTATTTATTAAACTTATTATATCAACTTATGTCTATTTGCGTGTTGGCTATTATTATTGTGATTTACTAATGTAGAAAACCTCAAAGGTTATGACAATTCTCATATAGCAATACAGTCAAAGGTTATGTAAAGTATCACTATTTATTAAGAGCTATCAACATATTATTGATGCAATTCCAGGGTCGGTTGAATTATAATGCTACTTATCCATAGTAACCCAAAAGGTTAGTGAAGCTACAAGGATAAAGAAACCGAACCAATTGACGAACTAGCTTTTCCTAGGGTTGAAAACCTTCAAATCCTAGCTCCTTAGCCTCTAAATTCGCACCTAAAGTCGACCTTAAACCCTAATAATCGACTTTGTATTCTAAGAATCGTATATGGTATAGTTAAAACTAAGCCTCTATTTATAATATTTCTGGCCGACCCTCCAACCGCCGGTTGGGACTTCCAATCGCCGGTAGGAGTTATTTGAACCTTACTCCAACTCTGCGCTTTCTCCACCGCCTTGAACCCTTAGCCCCAACCGCCGGTTGGTTAATCCAACCGCCGGTTGGACTGTAATTCCCGAATATTCCAAAAACGGTTTGGGCTTCAATGTGGCCTTTTCTTTCTTCTTTAACGGATTCAACTTATTTTCTTAGCCCAATTCTTCAATATTATCATCTTAGTCTTTATTTTCTTTAAGGTTTAAGTCTTCTTTTCTTTAATCGATTTAATTTCTTCAGTTTCGGTCTTATTTTCGTTCTTTTTCTCCAATCTTCAATTAAAATACATTTCTGCAAATATTAATAAAATAAGTATCTAAAATCATATAAATGCATAAAATGTATACAAATATAAGGATAAATAATATAAAATATAGTATCTATTTGATGCTTATCAAATATCCCCACACTTAAGTTCTGCTTGTCCTCAAGTAGAATACTGAATAAAATTCAAAAATAAGCATCAACTTAATATTTAATCATCAGAGTACCAAAACTAAAATCCTGTTTTATAAATTAAAAATTTTAACAATTTAATTAACATGGATAACTATAATGTATAAATAAAAATTATTATTATCCGCGCAATATATAGCTCATGAATGATTACTAATATATTTATCCACTTTAAACAATCTATATTTATACTTCTGAATACATCTTTATTATTATTATGTATATTACTTATGATTTCCATATATGATATACTCTTAAACTTAATCATGCAATTTTCTTTTATATTCCTCATAAATATATAAAATCCATTTTTAAGAATCAAGACATCGGTGACAGGTCTGCATTTACATGCAACAAAGCGACATAACTTGATTCAGGTAAAGTAAATTATTAAATCAAACCAGCGGTGACAGGTCTGTACAACCGTACAACAAAGAGACATAGTTTGATTTTTATTTATTTATATATCTTTTCCTTTTGAAAGAATTTCTTCTTTCTTCTACTTTATTTAAGAATACTAATTAGAAACCAGGTCTGTACTTACGTACAACAGAGGAAACAATTAGTAGACCCCCAAATGTTTTTATATAAATAGAAGATATATAAAATTATCGCATGATAAATCTTTGAATTAAGACTTTTATGTCATACATCATATTATGTACCATAAAATAATAAACAAGTTATTTAAATTAATTTCTTAAAATTCAGAAATCTTCATATAGATTGCCTATTAGTACATCATCTCATGTAACTATATATCACTTATTTATTAAGTAGCTTACATTATATATACAAAATAGTTAATCCATATCAAAGTCTAAACTTTTAAATACAAAACAAACTTTTAACAAAAGTATTCTAATTAATAAATACTCAGTTATACACTTAAATTTTTAAATTTTAGTAAAAATTAAGAACAATAGAAACTTAAATAATTAATTAAAGAAATTCTTTTTCTTACGAACCCTATCCTCACACTTAAATTATACAATTCCCTCATTGTATAAAAATGATAAACAAAAGTGAGTAAGGGAAAGAAAAATAGAACAGAAAAACTCCCCTGACTGAATTTTCAAAATTCATCATTGGCTAAGAAAAATTCTGCTTGGTTGATTCCTTGATCTCTTGAAAAATACTATACAACATCCACACTTTCGTAGTTAATCACGAGTGCATTTAGCATATGCAATAAGCCTTTAAACCCCTCAGTATCCCGAGTGGACGAGTTATAGTCTCGTGAGGGTTTCCAGGGAACATACCCACAAAGTTCATTAATAAAATAGACTGTAGGAAATAAAGTGCTGAACTTACTGCCAGACTTGTGTTATCAAAAATAAACAACCAAATTAGCATAGTCATAATAATAAGTACTAATGATAGTAATAATAAATACAGTCATCCAAAATGTATATCAAATGTATCAAACATAAACTAATCATCATCTGAATCCTCCTGCCCAGAATGCCTCGAAGGTCCAGCTCCAGCATCAAAGAATGAAGGAACATATGGTTGGAACTGAATAGACCTCTCTCGTAACAGCTGCTGCAGTAACTCATGCTGATAATCAGACCTGTGATAACTCTCCCTCTCAAATCTATCAAACTGCTGCTCAAACCTGGTAAACCTCTGATCAATCATATCAAATCTCCTACCATGAGCAATCTCCATCCTCTCCAATCTCTGCTGAATATCCTCTAACATATCACCCCTGCCACGACCTCTACCACAGGCTCTACCTCTACCTGCTGGTAGATCAACCTCTGGTACCGGGATCTCAGGAACTAGCGGCAGTGGAACAGGTGGTCCTCTTAATCTGGCTCTATGGACCGGCTGCTGTCCTGGCGCAACCTCAGGTGTCCATAACAAAACCCCCTCCTATACACCAAACTGTATAATCCCTAGCTCAATCAACTTGTCCTCGCCTAGCAAGGACATCCCAGGTGTAACGGATGTGCATGTCAAAAAAATCAGCAGCTGTCAAACCATAATATCTAGCTATCCTAGTGACATACTGTCCTCCACATAAACTACTGGTCGACCTATACCCAGTCGCTCCGGTCGTCATCCAATGCACTAATTTCCAGGGAACATTGATCAGTGTCCCCTGAATCATAGTGTGTAAGAAAAAGAAATCAGGCTGGTAGACCTTCTCAGGTCCCGTATACCTGCCACAAATAGAAGATGACAACAACCTATGCAATAGCCTATGAACAGGACTCCTCATGTGAATGTCAGAAGGTGCTCTCTCCCCATAATCAACAATAGCTAAATCTCTCCAATACGCAGCTATCTCAACAGATGAATACTGAACAACCATACCCGCAGTCAAATGATCCACAAAAAATGGGTTGTGGAGCTCATCTAATGTATAGAGTCCCACAGCAATACTAAACTCAATCAAACTCATCGTCCTAGGCTGACCTCCTAAGTAAAAAGAAATCGAGGGCAGGTCAAACTGCCTAGATGTGGAATCAAACCTAAGGGTGGTGTAAAACTCAATAACAAGCTCTCTATAGATAACCTCCTGAATCTGAAATAAACGAAACCAAGCCTGTGATACAAAACCAACATCACCTGATGGTAAAATATAGCTCTGAGTCATCAGCCTCCTCAGAGTAACATCTCTAGTCTCCCCATCCTGGCGAGGGTCAATAACTCTCTCCACGAGAGACCAATCTAACACCTCTGGAACCTCAACAGGCTGTGCCACCAGCTCCAGTAATCTGTCAGCGTACTCTGTCCTGCACTCCTGAGTGACAGACTCATGCTCGAATCTCAGAAATGTATGTAACTGGAAATCATCTCTGGCTAAGAGTGAAAGTCCTCAATGTCGTCTCGTAGCCATATCTTTGATACGAAAAATGTAAAAACGTTATGAGATGATGATGATAATGTGATTCTCGTATATGTGTGTGAAATGTGTGTGTGGAGTGTGTGTAAATGTGCAGAAACTGGGGAGTTTATGGTTTTAGGCGGAAAAGGGTCCAACCGCCGGTTGGGTTTTTCCCCAACCGCCGATTGGTTCAAAAGTTGGGCTCAGGCCATTCGGCCCGTAATTTTAATTTGGGCTTATTATTTTTATTACTTATTTTTAGCCCATGTATTACTAATACTTTATTTATACGTATTTTAAATGTATTTTAAATGCAATATTATTATAAATGCAATATACAATATTATTACATATTAACTATATACTATTTGTATCTTTTTTTTAAGAAAGTAAATGTATTGAAAAAGAGACTTACCGTTTCTTTCCTCCAATTAATATAAATACCTACATTGCTGTTAGTTGTTACGAGCAATAGATATATATAAACCTATTTTTGGTATACATAGATTTATAATCAGTGATTGTGTCGACTCATTCACTGTCTGAAAATTCATTGTCGACTTTATCGAATTTCAAATATATTATTTCAATCTATTTGTCACCAAAATATCAAATTTAATATACCTGCAAACTTTGTAATCAATGTTAAGCATACATTCGAAATTTATAGTATTAAATTTCTTTAAGTATTTTGAATCAAACTCTTATCACTATTGCAACTCATGTAAAAATCAATTCTAAATACTTAGATTTCTAATATTTGTGTAACTAATAAAAATAAAGAAGAGATAATCATATAAATCTGAAAGCAATAAACTTTATATTAATTAAGCACGAAATTAACAATAAATTCCAATTATTCAAATAAAATTCAAATCCTAAAAATAGAAAACAGAAAAATATAACTAGCTATTAAAAATGAAAAAGTTGCAAATGATCTTCAGAAGTGATTTTGTTGGTCTTCAATCCTAATTCCCATAGATAGGTTTTCCAAAATTCTTAGGATAAATCCTTCGAAAATGCATATAGATTTTATTAGCTAACTCGGGTATTGGTGAAGCAAATTCAGAGAAACTCTCATGATGAATTCTCTCAGCATTCTCAGTTTCTATGAGCATGGCAGCTATTCTTTTTACCTTTTTAGCTATTCTACCATCTTCGTCTGTGCACAAGTAGTTGTCTTCAATTTTCGTTTCGCGTTCTACATGATTGTGCCTTAACGAATCTAATAACCCATAGAAACCTAAATGTATATCATGATAATCATATGTGATGTGGGTTCTCACTGCTGTTCCTATATCCTTTAAGATCCTATTATAGTATCCTTCTTGATGATCTGTTGTTAACCCAGAATACCTAAAAGTATCTACTAAATGATAATAAACCTCTGATAGACCTAGATGAAAAAGGTTATTTCTTTGATTATAGTGAACTCCAGGGTAAGCTAGTTGCAACTCCTTCTTAGCATAAGTGATCAAGTTTGCCATTGGTTCATCAGAAAAATACTCAGGAATTGTACGTGTAACTTCATTACATTCTCCATAGTAAAATTCATCAATAATGTCTTGAATGTAGAACTCCACCGTACAATCTATGAAGAATCTTCCAGAATCAATGTGTTCTCTAGCCTTTATCGAATTGAAGAAGTCTTGAAAGTTCCTTAGCAAGCAGATGTCAGCCATATTGCTCAAGTTTCCAGTGGCATACTCTATTATTTCCTTCAGCGCTCTTAACATTTCTCTTTGCTTCTCAGAATAAGGAAACAAAGATTTCTCAAATGTCTGATACACATAAGTGTACTTCAACAGCTGTTCTTCACAAAAAGTTGGATCTACATCTTCACTCACAATATCATATTTCAACTCATTCACATAGTTGATAAAATCATATGTATTTCTGGTTTCATTAGATATAATCCAAGCAGTGAATTGTTCTTCCATCTTCTTAATCAACTCTTTTTGATAATCAGTATATTCTAAAGTAGACCTACGTACGAGTTCCATAACAAATCTAATCTCATCCTCATGGTCATCTAAGTAGTCAAACATGTCTTCCTTGGTTGAAATCACAAGAGGATGTTCAAAACACTCGTCTTCAGTTGTTAGCCTGATTTTCTTGTTTGGTTTAAAAGAATGGTCATCTATCTCTATATCTTTAAAATTCTCATTATCACTTCCAAAGTCCACTTGCATCGACTCCATTTCTTAATAACAGTTAAATTTCTCTGTGCACATAAAATAGCACATAGTTTAGATTACTTATCTAATCCTATTCTACCTAAAGTGATTTATTATACATATTGAATAATTATATTAATCTCTTATACATTGCTAATCAAAAGATCTCGGTAGATCCATTGATAGTGCACAAAAGCGGAGAAACAGGTCAGCGCGAAGCATGTTAAAAACCTATTCCTTTCGAGAAGCACCTTACCTCTTATTTGATAAATCAATGAGGTAGGGCTGAACTCTCCTTATACCTTTGTTTTTGTTAGTATTCTCAATGGGTGAGCCGATATTTCGTATTGATTTTGCAACACATTAGAAAAAATATAATTGTTTTACAGGGAAAATAGTTAGTTTAAAATAAAATACACCGCTCCCCGGCAGCGGCGCCAAAAACTTGATGTGTGCTAAGTATAGGCAATTATAATCACAAGTTTTAATTAAGGAAATACTAAATAATACTATCACACAATTCAGGCAAGTGTTATCCTGATCATAGAATATAGTTTTATAAGTAAGTCCATATTCGAACACAGGGAACGTGATTTAATCTATAACTAACTATTTATTTATCCTAATTATAATTTTTACAATTAATATACAATTTATGCAATAATGTACAATAATATATAAGATAGGGGGGGCATTTTAGTTCCGATCGAACATATTAATAATTGATACCAATTCTTTAATAGATAAGTTTAAAGGAACAACTTAAGAATACTCAATTGGATAGAAGATTATGACTATTTAAACTATTATTTATTAAACTTATTATATCAACTTATGTATATTTGCGTGTTGGCTATTATTATTGTGATTTACTAATGTAGAAAACCTCAAAGGTTATGACAATTCTCATATAGCAATACAGTCAAAGGTTATGTAAAGTATCACTATTTATTAAGAGCTATCAACATATTATTGATGCAATTCCAGGGTCGGTTGAATTATAATGCTACTTAACATCTAATGAAACATAATCACTTAATTTAAAAAACCAAAAGGTTAGTGTGTTTATCTATAAATCAGTTAATTATGATCATTAACATAATATAACACATAATTCTTGCATAATAATATTCAATAATATAGTTCCAACATAAACATATAATTCATATAATAAACCTAATAAACATACATTTAAACATTCATAACGAAAATCTAACAAGTAATTAATTCAAATAAACAATATCCATAGTAACCCAAAAGGTTAGTGAAGCTACAAGGATAAAGAAACCGAACCAATTGACGAACTAGCTTTTCCTAGGGTTGAAAACCTTCAAACCCTAGCTCCCTAGCCTCTAAATTCGCACCTAAAGTCGACCTTAAACCCTAATAATCGACTTTGTATTCTAAGAATCGTATATGGTATAGTTAAAACTAAGCCTCTATTTATAATATTTCTGGCCAACCCTCCAACCGCCGGTTGGGACTTCCAATCGCCGGTTGGAGTTATTTGAACCTTACTCCAACTCTGCGCTTTCTCCACCGCCTTGAACCCTTAGTCCCAACCGCCGGTTGGTTAATCCAACCGCCGGTTGGACTATAATTCCCGAATATTCCAAAAACGGTTTGGGCTAATGTGGCCTTTTCTTTCTTCTTTAACGGATTCAACTTATTTTCTTGGCCCAATTCTTCAATATTATCATCTTAGTCTTTATTTCTTTAAGGTTTAAGTCTTCTTTTCTTTAATCGCTTTAATTTCTTCAGTTTCGGTCTTATTTTCGTTCTTTTTCTCCAATCTTCAATTAAAATACATTTCTGCAAATATTAATAAAATAAGTATCTAAAATCATATAAATGCATAAAATGTATACAAATATAGGGATAAATAATATAAAATATAGTATCTATTTGATGCTTATCAATATACATGACTGGGGCCCTCACAGGTGGTCACTCAATTCACTCAAGTGTATCAGGTTTCCTAACTTCTAATTCACTCAGGGGCCAGTCATGTAGCTCTTCCGTTGTCATAAGCTTGATCGAGAATCAAATCTACAATACTTAAACGAGGACGGTGCTAATTATCCCTAGATATTCGCAAGAGGGTGAAGACGGTGTATGGGATAAGGATTTTTGTAGGTGGTTTAATTGGGAGTTTAATATAGCCTAAGAGTTGTCTGTGATGACTTATCTTTGACGTTTTAGTTGATACCTCTTTTTGAATTTCTCTCTTTGAGAGCCTTCTTTTCGTAACTTTTTTCTTCTTTGAAGAACCTTTCTCTCGGCTTTAAATGATCCTTGGGCTTTTAGCTCTTTGATTTCTTTGGCAGCTTTAGTTACGCCTTTCTTTGGTTACAACTTGGGTGTGATTCCTTCTAGAAGTGTGTTTCTTGCAGTGATTTTGCTGACAGAACATAAGCTTAGGCTATGGCCAAGAGATGTAAAGAAAGGGTTGGTTTTGAAGTGAGTATTCGAAACGAAAAGGCTAAGGCTCAATAGGTTTTCTAAATGATCTTCAATGCCAAAGATGGGCATTGGCCGGGTTAGGTTTGAAAACTGGGTTTTTACGAGAGGGTTTTATCCTAGGGAATGTCAAGGTCCTCTAATTGCACCTTTGCCACGTGTGACGCTCATTTTTGTAATTTTGAAATGTATTCTTCGTGCAAGTTCTAACTCAAGAAGGCATTCATCAGCACACTCATAGTAGAAAAAATTGAAGCATTAAAGGTGAATGCTTTTATATGGCTCAAGATTTCTCACTCATTTTGGGTGGTTTTGTGCCTAGTTATGCGATCGCTTGTTTTGAAACTTGGTTTGAAAGTTATCAAAGATTTTTGCTCGTCATAGTCGATTTGCCAAACCTTTTGAACTTTTGTTGACCAGAAATACCCTTTTTCACTATCCTTGATTCAAAAATTTTGAAAATTTATGCTTAAAATATGAGTTTTGCTAAAAAGTTTGATCAAAAGTGTATGTTGCAATACAGTAGTCAACACTACTGCTATCTCACACTTAAAAGAACATTGTCCCTAATGTTCTACTTCTAAGTTAGGCTAATCCCACACTTAGATTTTTGAATAGGGGTGAATATTTTCGAAGTCATTCTCTATTTGCGAGTAGTAATCCCACACTTAGAGTTTTACTTAGAATTTTAGCGTGTTAAATCAAGTAAAATAAGGTTAGAAGAGATACTTCCTTGTGCTACGTGCGTTGCCATTGGATTTTAGTGTGTGAATTTGCTGGAAATGGACCAGACTCATTAAAAATGAACTTGTTCCACAAATTTTACTTTGAATTCTGCATAGTACACATCCTTCAGAAAACACAAGTGTCAATATAAGTTAATATCAAACATAAATAACTAATAAAAGCTAATCCATATCAGCATAGAGTGCCTCCCAATCGGTGAAGTCATCATCCATAAAGATCGTGTTATCCACGATCGATGTAGGAGATGCTGACTCCTCGATGGTATAGACATGAGATGCAGTGCCATCCTCTGGAACCTGAATCCAAGTGTCTAGGGCAGCAGTCTCCTCCTCTAGTGGGTCCATGAAAGTGGGGTGGTCCTGCGCAGTCAAGCTCCAAGGTGGGAATAAGTCCAACGGTGGAATGAGCGGAGCGGGATCAGGTCCCATCTGAAAGGGGCACACAGGTGTAGAGGAAAGGCCCAGAGCAGTGTGGATCTCGGAGATGGCGGCGTGCTGGGCCTCAAGGGCTCTTAGTATAGACCAAGTAACAGCAGGGTCCGCAGTAGTAACCCCATGCTCAAAGGTGGGTACTCTGGAGGTCCCTGCGGTCTGTCCCGCTGGTCGGTGAGATGAAGATAACCTGGAATGGATGAGACGTAACACTGAAGGGGCCATTGGTCTAGTCCACTGGATTGTAAAGATGGAATCAGTAATCGACATCAGCGACTGCGCCACCAATAAAATAGTGAAGTACGCCACGTGTACCTTAGCCGACAAAGCGTTAACTTGGTGGAACGCTCAGATTCAGATCCTTGGCCGTACAACTCCTTACTCCATCTCGTGGGAGACAGTGAAGCAGATGATGATGGAAGAGTTTTGCTCTCATAGTGAGCATCAGAAACTCAAAACTGAATTATGGAACATCCAGATTATCAGTGCTGATATTACTGGATACACGACCTGGTTTCAAGAGCTTGCATGCCTTGTACCCCACATGGTAACCCCCGAAAGCAAGCGCATCGAACGATACACCAGTGGTTTGGCACCCAGATCAGAGGCATGGTTATGTCCTCTAAACAGACTACCTTTAGGAGTGCCGTTGACCTGGCTCAAAGCTTGACCGATGACGCGGTCCTAATTGGAACCCTGAAAGCTGCTACAGGGAAAAGCGAACCAGCCCGTACTGAAATCGTTGAGTACGGAGGTGACAAACAAAAATGGAACAGTGAGGGAAACGACCACCAGAACTAACCAAGTAAGAAACCTTCGGGGAACTCTAGGGCGTACGTTGCCACCACCGTAACTGGATCAAAACCCTACCTTGGCAACAAACCAAAATGTGATAAGTGCGGAAGGCACCACGAGGGTGAATGCTTTCTTTGTGGCAAATGCAACCAATGGGGACACCAAGCCCATTCATGTAAAACCACCCCTCCCACTCGAACAAACAATAGGTGCTTTGAGTATGGTGAACTCGGACACTACTGAAATCAGGGCCCACAGCTCCACAACGCCAACAACACTCAGAACAACAACAAACGCATCGCCAACATTGGTACGTTCTAGCCAACTATTATTACACTTTAACGCTACACTATTCGAATGTAGATTCGAACATAACACTTGGTAAACTTTAACCATTTACGAAGGCACAACTTATCAAACTATACAACGAGTATACCAAAACTATTATGAGTTACGCGGTAACTTACGAAGTCACATTAGTGAAAACACATCTTTCGGAAGCACATACGTCCGACGTGACGACATGGATTAAAATATCGGGATGAGATTTCTCTAACGGGGGGAGAATGCAACTCCTCGCAAATTGAAACGCGATTACATACCTTAAACACGTGCATACTTAGAGCTAATTCCCTACTTAAGTGAATTCACAACAAATTTTAGAGGTAAGTCTAGCAAAGCCCAACTAGTTAATACACGTAGTATCACATATTTCGTAATTAGTATAGTTACAAAACATTCGGATTGAACCCGACAAAAATATGGACGTTGGTGACAATTTTTCTAAATAATGTGAATTTATTCAAATGAACATTTTTACCTTAATATATTACGAAAATATATTACACAATGTGCGTTTTGTTAACATGTAACCTTACACGACTAGAAACCCGCGAACCCAGACCCTATTCATCACGCTCTAAGTTGAAAAAAGATGGAATCAGTAATCGACATCAGCGACTGCGCACCGATAAAATAGTGAAGTACGCTACGTGTACCTTAGCCGACAAAGCGTTAACTTGGTGGAACGCTCAGATTCAGATCCTTGGCCATACAACTGCTTACTCCATCTCGTGGGAAACAGTGAAGCAGATGATGATGGAAGAGTTTTGCTCTCACAGTGAGCATCAGAAACTCGAAACTGAATTATGGAACATGCAGATCATCGGTGTTGATATTACTGGATACACGACCCGTTTTCAAGAGCTTGCACGCCTTGTACCCCACATGGTAACCCCTGAAAGCAAGCGCATTGAACGATACACCAGGGATTTGGCACCCTAGATCAGAGGCATGGTTATGTCCTCTAAACCAACTACCTTTAGGAGTGTCGTTGACCCTGAAAGCTGCAACGGGGAAAAGCGAACCATCCCGTACTGAAATCGTTGAGTACGGAGGTGACAAACGAAAATGGAACAGTGAGGGAAACGACCACCAGAACCAACCAAGTAAGAAACCTTCGGGGAACTCTAGGTCGTATGTTGTCACCACCGCAACTAGATCAAAACCCTACCTTGGCAACAAACCAAAATGTGATAAGTGCGGAAGGCACCACGAGGGTGAATGTTTTCTTTGTGGCAAATGCAGCCAATGGGGACACCGAGCCCATTCATGTAAAACCAACCCTCCCACTCGAACAAACAATGGGTGCTTTGAGTGTGGTGAACCCGGACACTACCAAAATCAGTGCCCACAGCTCAACAACGCCAACAACAATCAGAACAACAACAATCGCATCGCAAACAATGAGCCCGCTCGCGGACGCGCATACATCATTCGTGCACGAGATGCACCAGAGGATCCTCATGCTAACATTGGTACGTTTTAGCCAACTATTATTACACTTTAACGCTACACTATTCGAATGTCGATTCGAACCTAACACTTGGTAAACTTTAACCATTTACGAACGCACAACTTATCAAACTATACAACGAGTATACCAAAACTATTATGAGTTACGCGGTAACTTACGATGTCACATTAGTGACAAAACGTCTTTCGGAAACACATACGGCCGACGTGACGATATGGATTAAAATCTCGTGACAAGATTTCTCTAGCGGGGGAGAATGTGACACCCCGCAAATTTAAACGCGATTAGATACCTTAAACACGTGCATACTTAGAGCTAATTCCCTACTTAAGTGAATTCACAACAAATTTTAGAGGTAAGTCTAGTAAAGCCCAACTAGTTAATACGCGTAGTATCACATATTTCATAATTAGTATAGTTACAAAACATTCAGAATGAACACGACAAAAATATGGACGTTGGTGACAATTTTTCTAAATAATGTGAATTTATTCAAACGAACATTTTTACCTTAATATATTACGAAAATATATTACACAATGTGCGTTTTGTCAACATGTAACCTTACACGACTAGAAAGCCGCGAACCCAGAACCAATTCATCACGCTCTAAGTTGAAAAAAGATGGAATCAGTAATCGACATCAGCGACTGCGCACTGATAAAATAGTGAAGTACGCTACGTGTACCCAACCTCTTTTATTCCCATTCCTTCCTCATTCCCTTCATTTTTCATCTCATCTATCTCTCTCTACAAACACACACACCCACACTCTCTCACTTCCCTCTCTAGAAATCGGTCACCACCACCGCCGGACCGACGTCACCACCACATTCGAAATCATCACCATCATCACCAACACGAGAATCTTCATCATCTCATCTCGTTTCGGCTCGAAATCGACATTTGGTAAGAAAACCCGAATTTGCACCTTCAAAATACTTTATTTATGTTTATTATCATGTTATTAAGTCCACACAACAAGAATATACGCAAGGAATCGTTCAAAAATGTTTTAAACTCGAAATCCGCTCGAAAATTGCTGAACAGCGCCGTTTTGCAAACCGAGATCTATCTCAGTTCGCATGCTTATCCGAACAGATAGGGTTATGCGAAGCGAACTTAAACATGCGAACCGAACTGACTTGCGAAGTGAACCGAGCTGCGAGTCAAGAGTTGCGAATCGAGACTTGCGAACCGAACCCAACTGCGAAGTGAGCTGCGATGCAAACTGAAACTCAGTTCGCAGCGAACTCAAAACTCAGTTCGCAGTCAACCTTGGTCAACTTTTCGACACTTTGAATTTTAACAGAAAATAACTCAAATTTGAGTCTCGAATGCGTTTTTTGTTAAAGAAACATAAGCATATGTTTTGTTGTAATCATATGCTCTGATACGTATGCATGTACTTTGTATATGTCGACACCCCCTACTTAATTAATGCTTCCGCTAACCAAGATTAATGAATTTGGGGGTGTGACAGATTGGTATCAGAGCCATTGGTTATAGTGAACTAGATTTCTTAGGTGACTTAGAGACCTTAGAGACCTAGACTATAGCCTTGGCTAGAGCGCACATGCATACACACATTTGCATACGTCTAACATCGTTATAACACAGCGATACTCGTGATTCGTTCATTGAACCGTACTACGTCCGAACTGTTCACTTTCACTCTAATCTTATTTGAACCTGATCGTATTAAGCGGTTGATGAAAAGAAGTATGTATTAAGTATCATATAATGACGCCTGACCAATGTGATTATATAATACTAAGTACATATGGGAGTTTCACAGTCGTAAGATACGTGATGGGGATCTTATCAATCCTTCTTAATGTTCTATAACTAAAAAATATGTGAACCCCATTCTTCATATCTTTTTCATTGGAATTGACTTCTGCATTTCCTACATCGCAGAACGTCATCATGCCACCAAAGCAAAGGAAAACCCGGAATAGCCAACCAAAGACAACACCTCCTGTCATCGAAACCACCGAACAAATCATTGAGCGTCGTGTGGCTGAAGCAATAGCCCAATACGAGGCCATCCACAACCGTGAAAATGTGGTAAACAACAGTGGAGCCACCCCCGTCAACAGTGAGACGCCGACGAATACCCAACAAGGGTGTTCATACAAAACATTCCAAGCCTGCAAACTGAGTACCTTCACCGGGACTGAAGGGGCCATTGGTCTAGTCCATTGGATTGTAAAGATGGAATCAGTAATCGACATCAGCGACTGCGCACCTATAAAATTATGAAGTACACCACGTGTACCTTAGCTGACAAAGCGTTAACTTGGTGGAACGCTCAGATTCAGATCCTTGGTCGTACAACTGCTTACTCCATGTTGTGGGAGACAGTGAAGCAGATGATGATGGAAGAGTTTTGCTCTCACAGTGAGCATCAGAAACTCGAAACCGAATTATGGAACATGCAGATGATCGGTGCTGATATTACTGGATACACAACCCGGTTTCAAGAGCTTGCACGCCTTGTACCCCGCATGGTAACCCCCGAAAGCAAGCGCATCGAATGATACACCAGGGTTTTGGCACCCTAGATCAGAGGCATGGTTATGTCCTCCAAACCGACTACCTTTAGGAGTGTCATTGACCCTGAAAGTTGCTACAGGGAAAAGCGAACCAGCCCGTACAGAAATCGTTGAGTACGGAGGTGACAAACGAAAATGGAATAGTGAGGGAAACGACCACTAGAACCAACCAATTAAGAAACCTTCGGGGAACTCTAGGGCGTATGTTGCCACCACCGCAATTGGATCAAAACCCTACCTTGGTAACAAACCAAATGTGATAAGTGCGGAAGGCACCACGAGGGTGAATGTTTTCTTTGTGGCAAATGGAGCCAATAGGGACACCGAGCCCATTCATGTAAAACCAACCCTCCCACTCGAACAAACAATGGGTGCTTTGAGTGTGGTGAACCCGGACACTACCGAAATCAGTGCCCACAGCTCAACAATGCCAACAACAATCAGAACAACAACAATCGCATCGTAAACAACGAGCCTGCTCGCGGACGCGCATACATCATTCGTGCACGAGATGCACTAGAGGATCCTCACGCTAACATTGGTACGTTTTAGCCAACTATTATTACACTTTAACGCTACACTATTCGAATGTCGATTCGAACCTAACACTTGGTAAACTTTAACCATTTACGAACGCACAACTTATCAAACTATACAACGAGTATACCAAAACTATTATGAGTTACGCGGTAACTTACGACGTCACATTAGTGACAAAACATCTTTCGGAAACACATACGGCCGACGTGATGATATGGATTGAAATCTCGGGATGAGATTTCTCTAGCGGGGGGAGAATGTGTGTGACACCCGGCAATTTAGGTTGACTTTTAAAATTAACCGAAACCCTAATTACGTGTATTTAAATGTGATTTAGGCTAAATACTTGTAACTATTTGTATATTCATTTGAATATACGCCTACGTAATTGTTTTATATTACGCTTACGTGATTTGCTGAAATTACGCGAAACAACCGGACGGAGTCCGACAAACTATACGACGTTGGTGAAAACCTTTCTATAAATAACTTGAATATATTTTTAGAAGATATTTATAATATATTATTATTTTTATATAATAATACACGAAAAACCTAGACGTTTTAATTAAAACGTGACAAACGCAACGAAAACGCGCAAATTTAGTTCGGCAACCAAACGAACGTCAAAAATTTATTTGACAACTTAAATTAAGTATTTTAAATAATACTTCAATTAAAAATTACCCAAATTATATCGTTAATTAAAATGACTCAAAATAACGTTACACGATTTAACGTTTAAACCCGAATAACGAACAAACAACCACAGTACGTGAATACAGTGTAAATTCAAAAGTTAAAACACATCTGCCCCTGTGGGCCCCCACCTTGTCCAGCCACCACCCCCTTCCCCCTATCCCCTCTCATGCATTTTCTTGATCATGCCATCCTCACACTTAACCACACACTAGACATGCATTTTGATTCATTCCACAAACTCTTCAATTTTCCACCCTCTTTCTCTCTCAAATTCTGGAGGTTTTCCAGCCCTCCTTCACCACCCTAATCCACCACAAGACCACCACAAAACACCACCACATTCTTCAACTTTTTGCAAGGATTTTTCAAGAAAAGGAAGCTCCAAGTCATCCACACTTCAAATCTGCCATTCTTCCATCATAACATCATTGTGAGGACTCATTCTACCTCTCAATACTCTTATTATCATGATTAAAGATTCACTCAACAATTCTATAAACAAAACATTACTCAAAAACCATTTCTATTAACTTGAAATCAACCAAAAGTGAGAAATATCTTCTGTCCAGAAAGTTTTGCTCACTTCCACGATTTTAATAAAAATCATTTATTTATGAAAATGGACGTTTTTATAGGATAAAATCAATTTCAAGATGTTAGCTTTTAAACCCCACAAACCTCATATCTTTTTGAGCTCGTTTGGTATTTTTAATAATTTATATAAAAACACATATACAATCTGCTCTGAAAAGTCAGAAACTTTATTCATATGGTTTTGACCTTATCTTGAGCTACACAATTCCAAATGACTTGAAACTACCGCCAAAATCTTAATAATTTTGTTAGATACAAAAGTTGTACTGATAGCCTTTTCTTGAAAAATTGTAGATTGTTCCCAAAAACTCAATCTTCATGCATGTGTCCAGATTGGTCAACTGTTGGACCTCAGAGGACACATGCAATTTTGATAAATACTTAGACTAATCTAAAATTCATGGAAAACTTAATGGAAGTAGGTAACATGTGGGGGAATAACTGGTATTTTTCTTGGAAGTAAAATCAGAATATACAATTTATTAAAAATTTGACAAACAAGAACATTTTCTGGAAAATGAGATAGTGGACTGTTTTTAGTAACACTTTAAAAACCAACACTTGCGGGCTTGCTATAAATGGAAAAACTAACTTTTTATAGTCCATAAACACATATAAGGTTTGGGTAAAAGTTTCGGGTCAAACCGAGAAGGTTTGACCAAGTCAACAAAAACGGGGCTCGATTTCAAAAAACGACAAACTTACTATTTTTGGAAAACTTGTAAGCAAATGGGTTGGGTTGACTTAGTTGGTAGCTTTGACCAAATTTGACTAGGTTTGACCGACTTTGACTAAGTTTGACCAGCTTTGACCAACTTTGACTAGATTTGACCATCTTTGACCCACTTTGACTAGGTTTGACCATCGAGTTGATCAACTTTGACTTACGGTTTGAGGTTTTTACGAACTAAATAATTTGTAAGCAACACACGATATGTAATGAAACAAACTTAATAATAATGTCTAAATGAATTATTATTACAAACTTTCACCAACGGGTCATACTTGTTTTTGATAAACATATTTGAACAACTTACTTTGAACATACTAGTTGAGTGAACTAGCATAGGTGGACATTAACCCTCCACCTACACGATTAACCTAAGGGGACTTTAACCCTCCACTTACATAGATGGTCTTTGAGACATCTACTTACATACACAACCTTATACGTTTAGGACGTTAGAAGGTTGCACGTTGGATACACACATTGCTTGCTTATTTGATTATTTGCTCGCTAATTACTTATCTCATGTGAGTTTCATAGCCCCACTTTTTACTACTTTTTACTTTGGGGTGAGAATACATGCTCTGTTTTTAAACTGTTTTACATATGAACACAAGTAACGAAAACTCTTATACTGATTGCATGAGTAACTAAATCAAACTACGATGGCCCCTAACAAATATCATAGTACGTTAATACTAAGCGCAAACATTATGGATAGATCTATCGGGACCTGACAATCTGCCATCCGGGTTAGTCGCTCTAACCACTATACGGATGCATAATATTTCGTACAGCCGAGTGTACTGGTTAAACACTCACTGGGGGTAAACAACTACGGTTAAGCTCCGGACTATGAGCTCATGGTAATAGTATACTCTGATTTACTTTGGCATTCGTGCTACTTTGATAACTATGAAATCTTGTGGTTCATATTATGATTTTAACTGCGTAAACCTATGAACTCACCAACTTTATGTTGACCCTTTTAGCATGTATTTCTCAGGTTCACAGACGCAGTAGGACTACCCACAGGAAACAAGGCAGTAGGATGCTTTTGGAAAGCATTAGCTCGAGTCGCATGTTTTCACAAACAACAAGAGATTAGATTGCATTACGATATTTTGTATCAACATCTATGTATTAGAAATCTCTAACGGTTTATGCGAACTCCAGATATTTTGTAAACGTTTGAATTATGATAATGAAATATTTTTCAAACGTCTCATATAGAGGTCGTTTGCTTTAATCTTTGTGTGATGATATTTGATTTGGTCGGCGCCCCGTGACACCTCATACTTCAGCTGCCACGTATTTCGGGGGTGCGACAATGTGACACCCCAAAAATTTAAACGCGATTACATACCTTAAACACGTGCATACTTAAAGCTAATTCCCTACTTAAGTGAATTCACAACAAATTTTAGAGGTAAGTCTAGTAAAGCCCAACAAGTTAATACGCGTAGTATCACATATTTCATAATTAGTATAGTTACAAAACATTCGGAATGAACCCGGCAAAAATATGGACGTTGGTGATAATTTTTCTAAATAATGTGAATTTATTCAAACGAACATTTTTACCTTAATATATTACGAAAATATATTACACAATGTGCGTTTTGTTAAAATGTAACCTTAAACGACTAGAAACCCGCGAACCCAAGACCCAACCCCTTTTATTCCCATTCCTTCCTCATCTCCCTTCATTTTTCATCTCATCTATCTCTCTCTACAAACACACACACCCACACTCTCTCACTTCCCTCTCTAGAAATCGGTCACCACCACCGCCGGACCGACGTCACCACCACATTCGAAATCATCACCATCATCTCCAACACGAGAATCTTCATCATCTCATCTTGTTTCGGCTCGAAATCGACATTTGGTAAGAAAACCCGAATTTGCACCTTCAAAATACTTGATTTATGTTTATTATCAGTTTATTAAGTCCACACAACAAGAATATACCCAAGGAATCGTTCAAAAATGTTTTAAACTCGAAATCCGCTCGAAAATCGCTGAACAGCGCCGTTTTGCCAACCGAGATCTATCTCAGTTCGCAGCCTTATCCGAACAGATAGGGTTGTGCGAAGCGAACTTAAACCTGCGAACCGAACTGACTTGCGAAGTGAACCGAGCTGCGAGTCGAGATTCGCGAATCGAGACCTGCGAACTGAACCCAACTGCGAAGTGAGTTGCGATGCGAACTGAAACTCAGTTTGCAGCGAACTCAAAACTCAGTTCGCAGTCAACCTTGGTCAACTTTTCGACACTTTGAATTTTAACACAAAATAACTCAAATTTGAGTCTCGAATGTGTTTTTTGTTAAAGCAACATAAGCATATGTTTTGTTGTAATCATATGCTCTGATACGTATGCATGTACTTTGTATATGTCGACACCCCCTACTTAATTAATGCTTCCGCTAACCAAGATCAATGAATTTGGTGGTGTGACAGATTGGTATCAGAGCCATTGGTTATAGTGAACTAGATTTCTTAGGTGACTTGGAGACCTTAGAGACCTAGACTATAGCCTTGGCTAGAACGCACATGCATACACACATTTGCATATGTCTAACATCGTTATAACACAGCGATACTCGTGATTCGTTCATTGAACCGTACTACGTCCGAACCGTTCACTTTCACTCTAATCTTATTTGAACCTGATCGTATTAAGCGGTTGATGAAAAGAAGTATGTATTAAGTATCATATAATGACGCCTGACCAATATTATTATATAATACCAAGTACATATGGGAGTTTCACAGTCGTAAGATACGTAATTGGGATCTTGTCAATCCTTCTTAATGTTCTATAACTAAAAATATGTGAACCCCATTCTTCACATCTTTTTCATTGGTATTGACTTCTGCATTTCCTACATCGCAGAACGTCATCATGCCACCAAAGCAAAGGAAAACCCGGAATAGCCAACCAAAGACAACACCTCCTGTCATCAAAACCACCGAACAAATCATTGAGCGTCTTGTGGCCGAAGCAATAGCCCAATACGAGGCCAGCCACAACCGTGAAAATGTGGTAAACAACAGTGGAGCCACCCCTGTCAACAGTGAGATGCCGACGAATACCCAACAAAGGTGTTCATACAAAACATTCCAAGCCTGCAAACTGAGTACCTTCACTGGGACTGAAGGGGCCATTGGACTAGTCCACTGGATTGTAAAGATGGAATCAGTAATCGACATCAGCGACTGTGCACCGATAAAATAGTGAAGTACGCCACGTGTACCTTAGCTGACAAAGCGTTAACTTGGTGGAACGCTCAGATTCAGATCCTTGGTCGTACAACTGCTTACTCCATGTCGTGGGAGACAGTGAAGCAGATGATGATGGAAGAGTTTTGCTCTCACAGTGAGCATCAGAAACTCGAAACCGAATTATGGAACATCTAGATGATCGGTGCTGATATTACTGGATACACGGCCCAGTTTCAAGATCTTGCATGCCTTGTACCCCACATGGTAACCCCCGAAAGCAAGGCATCGAACGATACACCAGGGGTTTGGCACCCTAGATCATAGGCATGGTTATGTCCTCCAAACCGACTACCTTTAGGAGTGCTGTTGACCTGGCTCAAAGCTTGACCGATGACGCGGTCCTAATTGGAACCCTGAAAGTTGTTACGGGGAAAAGCGAACCAGCCCATACTTAAATCGTTGAGAACGGAGGTGACAAACGAAAATGGAACAGTGAGGGAAACGACCACCAGAACCAACTAAGTAAGAAACCTTCGGGGAACTCTAAGGCGTACGTTGCCACCACCTCAACTGGATCAAAACCCTACCTTGGCAACAAACCAAATTGTGATAAGTGCGGAAGGCACCACGAGGGTGAATGTTTTCTTTGTGGCAAATGGAGCCAATGGGGACACCGAGCCCATTCATGTAAAACCAACCCTCCCACTCGAACAAACAATGGGTGCTTTGAGTGTGGTGAACCCGGACACTACTGTAATCAGTGCCCACAGCTCAACAACACCAACAACAATCAGAACAACAACAATCGCATCGCAAACAACGAGCCTGCTCGCGGACGCGCATACATCATTCGTGCACGAGATGCACTAGAGGATCCTCACGCTAACATTGGTACGTTTTAGCCAACTATTATTACACTTTAACGCTACACTATTCGAATGTCGATTCGAACCTAAAACTTGGTAAACTTTAACCATTTACGAAAGCACAACTTATCAAACTATACAACGAGTATACCAAAACTATAATGAGTTACGCGGTAACTTACGATGTCACATTAGTGACAAAACATCTTTCGGAAACACATACGGTCGATGTGACGATATGGATTAAAATCTCGGGATGAGATTTCTCTAGCAGGGGGAGAATGTGACACCCCGCAAATTTAAACGCGATTACATACCTTAAACACGTGCATACTTAGAGCTAATTCCCTACTTAAGTGAATTCACAACAAATTTTAGAGGTAAGTCTAGTAAAGCCCAACTAGTTAATACGCGTAGTATCACATATTTCATAATTAGTATAGTTACAAAACATTCAGAATGAACCCGACAAAAATATGGACGTTGGTGACAATTTTTCTAAATAATGTGAATTTATTCAAACGAACATTTTTACCTTAATATATTACGAAAATATATTATACAATGTGCGTTTTGTTAACATGTAACCTTAAACGACTAGAAACCCGCGAACCAAGACCCAACCCCTTTTATTCCCATTCCTTCCTCATCTCCCTTCATTTTTCATCTCATCTATCTCTCTCTACAAACACACACACCCACACTCTCTCACTTCCCTCTCTAGAAATCGGTCACCACCACCGCCGGACTGACGTCACCACCACATTCGAAATCATCACCATCATCTCCAACACGAGAATCTTCATCATTTCATCTTGTTTCGGCTCGAAATCGACATTTGGTAAGAAAACCCGAATTTGCACCTTCAAAATACTTGATTTATGTTTATTATCAGTTTATTAAGTCCACACAACAAGAATATACCCAAGGAATCGTTCAAAAATGTTTTAAACTCGAAATCCGCTCGAAAATCGCTGAACAGTGCCGTTTTGCCAACCGAGATCTATCTCAGTTCGCAGCCTTATCCGAACAGATAGGGTTGTGCGAAGCGAACTTAAACCTGCGAACCGAACTGACTTGCGAAGTGAACCGAGCTGCGAGTCGAGATTCGTGAATCGAGACTTGCGAACTGAACCCAACTGCGAAGTGAGTTGCGATGCGAACTGAAACTCAGTTTGCAGCGAACTCAAAACTCAGTTCGCAGTCAACCTTGGTCAACTTTTCGACACTTTGAATTTTAACACAAAATAACTCAAATTTGAGTCTCGAATATGTTTTTTGTTAAAGCAACATAAGCATATGTTTTGTTGTAATCATATGCTCTGATACGTATGCATGTACTTTGTATATGTCGACACCCCCTACTTAATTAATGCTTCCGCTAACCAAGATCAATGAATTTGGGGGTGTGACAGATTGGTATCAGAGCCATTGGTTATAGTGAACTAGATTTCTCAGGTGACTTAGAGACCTTAGAGACCTAGACTATAGCCTTGGCTAGAACGCACATGCATACACATATTTGCATACGTCTAACATCGTTATAACACAGCGATACTCGTGATTCGTTCATTGAACCGTACTACGTCCGAACGTTTCACTTTCAATCTAATCTTATTTGAACCTGATCGTATTAAGCGGTTGATGAAAAGAAGTATGTATTAAGTATCATATAATGACGCCTGACCAATGTGATTATATAATACTAAGTACATATGGGAGTTTCACAGTCGTAAGATACGTGATGGGGATCTTGTCAATCCTTCTTAATGTTCTATAACTAAAAATATGTGAACCCCATTCTTCACATCTTTTTCATTGGCATTGACTTCTGCATTTCCTACATCGCAGAACATCATCATGCCACCAAAGCAAAGGTAAACCCGGAATAGCCAACCAAAGACAACACCTCCTGTCATCGAAACCACCGAACAAATCATTGAGCGTCTTGTGGCCGAAGCAATAGCCCAATACGAGGCCAGCCACAACCGTGAAAATGTGGTAAACAACAGTGGAGCCACCCCCGTCAACACTGAGATGCCGACGAATACTTAACAAGGGTGTTCATACAAAACATTCCAAGCCTGCAAACTGAGTACCTGCACCGGGACTGAAGGGGCCATTGGTCTAGTCCACTGGATTGTAAAGATGGAATCAGTAATCGACATCAGCGACTGCGCACCAATAAAATAGTGAAGTACGCCACGTGTACCTTAGCTGACAAAGCGTTAACTTGGTGGAACGCTCAGATTCAGATCCTTGGTCGTACAACTGCTTACTCCATGTCATGGGAGACAGTGAAGCAGATGATGATGGAAGAGTTTTGCTCTCACAGTGAGCATTAGAAACTCGAAACTGAATTATGGAACATCCAGATGATCGGTGCTGATATTACTGGATACACATTCCGGTTTCAAGAGCTTGCATGCCTTGTACCCCACATGGTAACCCCCGAAAGCAAGCGCATCGAACGATACACCAGGGGTTTGGCACCCTAGATCAGAGGCATGGTTATGTCCTCCAAACCGAATACCTTTAGGAGTGCCGTTGACCTGGCTCAAAGCTTGACCGATGACGCGGTCCTAATTGGAACCCTGAAAGTTGTTACGGGGAAAAGCGAACCAGCCCGTACTGAAATCGTTGAGAACGGAGGTGACAAACGAAAATGGAACAGTGAGGGAAACGACCACCAGAACCAACTAAGTAAGAAACCTTCGGGGAACTCTAGGGCGTACGTTGCCACCACCGCAACTAGATCAAAACCCTACCTTGGCAACAAACCAAATTGTGATAAGTGCGGAAGGCACCACGAGGGTGAATGTTTTCTTTGTGGCAAATGGAGCCAATGGGGACACCGAGCCCATTCATGTAAAACCAACCCTCCCACTCGAACAAACAATGGGTGCTTTGAGTGTGGTGAACCCGGACACTACCGAAATCATTGCCCACAGCTCAACAACGCCAACAACAATCAAAACAACAACAATCGCATCGCAAACAACGAGCCCGCTCGCGGACGCGCATACATCATTCGTGCACGAGATGCACCAGAGGATCCTCACGCTAACATTGGTACGTCTTAGCCAACTATTATTATACTTTAACGCTACACTATTAGAAGGTTGATTCGAACCTAATACTTTGTAAACTTTAACCATTTACGAACGCACAACTTATCAAACTATACAACGAGTATACCAAAACTATTATGAGTTACGCGGTAACTTACGACGTCACATTAGTGACAACACATCTTTTGGAAACACATACGTCCGACGTGATGACATGGATTAAAATCTCGGGACGAGATTTCTCTAACGGGGGGAGAATATGACACCCCGCAAATTTAAACGCGATTACATACCTTAAACACGTGCATACTTAGAGCTAATTCCCTAATTAAGTGAATTCACAACAAATTTTAGAGGTAAGTCTAGTAAAGCCCAACTAGTTAATACGCGTAGTATCACATATTTCGTAATTAGTATAGTTACAAAACATTCAGAATGAACCTGACAAAAATATGGACGTTAGTGACAATTTTTCTAAATAATGTAAATTTATTCAAACGAACATTTTTACCTTAATATATTACGAAAATATATTACACAACGTGCGTTTTGTGAAAATGTAACCTTACACGTTTAGAATCCCGCGAATCCAAGACCCAACCCCTTTTATTCCCATTCCTTCCTCATTTCCCTTAATTTTTCATCTCATCTATCTCTATCTACAAACACACACACCCACACTCTCTCACTTCCCTCTCTAGAAATCGGTCACCACCACCACCGGACCGACGTCACCACCACATTCGAAATCATCACCCTCATCTCTAACACGAGAATCTTCATCATCTCATCTCGTTTCGGCTCGAAATTGACATTTGGTAAGAAAACCCGAATTTGCACCTTCAAAATACTTGATTTATGTTTATTATCATGTTATTAAGTCCACACAACAAGAATATACCCAAGGAATCGTTCAAAAACGTTTTAAACTCAAAATCCGCTCGAAAATCGCTGAACAACGCTGTTTTGCCAACCGAGATCTATCTCAGTTCGCAGCCTTATCTGAACAGATTGGGTTCTGTGAAGCGAACTTAAACATGCGGACCGAACTGACTTGCGAAGTGAACCGAGATGCGAGTCGAGATTTGCGAATCGAGACTTGCGAACCAAACCCAACTGTGAAGTGAGCTGCGATGCGAACTGAAACACAGTTCGCAGCGAACTCAAAACTCAGTTCGCAGTCAACCTTGGTCAACTTTTCGACACTTTAATTTTAACACAAAATAACTCAAATTTGAGTCTCGAATGCATTTTTTGTTAAAGCAACATAAGCATATGTTCTGTTGTAATCATATGCTCTGATACGTATGCATCTAGTTTGTATACGTTGACACCCCCTACTTAACTAAATGCTTCCACTAACCAAGATCAATGAATTTGGGGGTGTGACAGATTAGTATCAGAGCCATTGGTTATAGTGAACTAGATTTCATAGGTGACTTAGAGACCTTAGAGACCTAGACTATAGCCTTGGCTAGAACGCACATGCATACACACATTTGCATACGTCTAACATCGTTATAACACAGCGATACTCGTGATTCGTTCATTGAACCGTACTAAGTCTGAACCGTTCACTGTCACTATAATTTTATTTGAACATGATCGTATTAAGCGGTTGATGAAAAGAAGTATGTATTAAGTATCATATAATGACCCCTGACCAAAGTGATTATATAATACTAAGTACATATGGGCGTTTCACAGTCGTAAGATACGTGATGGGGATCTTGTCAAACCTTCTTAATGTTCTATAACTAAAAATATGTTAACCTCATTCTTCACATCTTTTTCATTGGCATTGACTTCTGCATTTCCTACATCGCAGAACGTCATCATGCCACCAAAGCAAAGGAAAAGCCGGAATAGCCAACCAAAGACAACACCTCCTATCATCGAAACCACCAAACACATCATTGAGCGTCGTGTGGCCGAAGCAATAGCCCAATACGAGGCCAGCCACAATTGTGAAAATGTGGTAAACAACAGTGGAGCCACCCCCGTCAACAGTGAGATGCCGGCGAATACCCAAAAAGGGTGTTCATACAAAACATTCCAAGCCTGCAAACTGAGTACCTTCACCGGGACTGAAGGGGCCATTAGACTAGTCCACTGGATTGTAAAGATGGAATCAGTAATCGACATCAGCGACTGTGCACCGATAAAATAGTGAAGTACGCCACGTGTACCTTAGCCGACAAAGCGTTAACTTGGTGGAACGCTCAGATTCAGATCCTTGGTCGTACAACTGCTTACTCCATCTCTTGGGAGACAGTGAAGCAGATGATGATGGAAGAGTTTTGCTCTCACAGTGAGCATCAGAAAATCAAAACCGAATTATGGAACATGCAGATGATCGGTGCTGATATTACTGGATACACGACCCGGTTTCAAGACCTTAGAGACCTAGACTATAGCCTTAGCTTCAACTGCTTACTAACATCATTTCAACACACCGATACTCATAATACCAAAATTCTTATGAGTTACGCAGTAAGTTACGATGTCGCACCCCCAAATTCATGATTAGCGGAAGCATACATTGGGTGCGACTAATCAAGGCAATCAACAGCACAAAGATATATAGTAAACTACTCTACATGCGTCGTTTTAACAAAATATATTAATATAAAATGGTTTACAACATTTGAAGCTAATACATAGCTCGCATTCTGGAAAGGAGATTCCAATACATAAATACTTTTACAAAATATATTAATTCAAGGAAATCTCTAATGTCTGCATGCTGACTCGAGCTACAGTAATCCTGAGGGCAGTCCTACCTACTGCTGAGCACCTGTGATATATGCTAAAAATGGTCAGGTAAAAGTTGGTGAGCTCACAAGTTTGTATATCAAATAACATTTATGAACCGCAAGATTTAAAGTACTGATTTGCAACCAAGCAAATAATAATGTATACAGCCATGAGCACATAGTATGAGCCTTAACTGAGGTGTCAGGATCCACATTCAAGGACCTGATTGAGGGTGCCTCCCCAGGAGTGCCTAATCCACACTCGCAAATCTCAAATACTAATGCGTTCGTTTGACCAGTTAGTGCTTGCTAACCCGGATGAGGATTGTCAATCCTATATAGTACCATACACTAACATTCGCGCTACCGAAGTATTACCAAACTATGTTGTGGAGGACTTAAAATGATTAGTTGTGTAAACTCATGTAGTATATGAAAAGTTTGTACTCGCGTTCACATTTTAAAAACAAGCAATGAATCACACACCTGAGTGAAAAACATTAAAAAGAGGGGCCATGAGACTCACCTAAGTCTGAAACGTTTAAACCAATAAACGTATGATGCTTAACCAAGCAGTGAGATGTCCGTAGACTGTTAACCTGAGGGCGTCCAATACGCGCGATGGTTAATACTAGTAGGTATCTCAAAAGATCACCTATGCTAGTTGATCACACAACTAGTAATGTCCAAATACATATGGTTTGTTTGCGTTTTGAAAATGTGTACAGCCCGTTGGTGACGGATAATAATCTCAACTATTATTATTATACTTAAGTTGTTGTATACTTAATGAAGTATATATATATATATATATATATCCGAAGATGTCAAAATTTAACGTTTAAGGTGAAAAATGCAATTTTTCCGAAAGTCAATCCGCGGTCAAAAAGTCAACTCGCAAGTCAAAAGTCAAATCGCAAGTCAAAAGTCAACTCACAAAGTCAATTCGAAAGTCAAAAAGTCAACTCTCAAAGTCAACTTGCAAGTCAAAAAGTCAATTCGCAAAGTCAACTCGCAAGTCAAGCTGTTAGTGGTTTCGTTATGGTAAAATGGTCAAATGATCTCGGTTTGACCTGAAACTTTTAGGGAAGTCTAAAATATGTTAAATAAGCTTTAGAAAATTGTCGTTTCATTTTATAAGTTTCTCGAAGTGTCGGTTTTACTTAAAATACCAAAATAGCCCTTGGAGGCTTCGGTTCCATATTTTTACTCGGATTCAACTCACGATCTCAACACTTTTTATCTCGAATCAATTCCCAAAAGAAATCCCACATATAAACCTATATGTCTAGTATTTTTGAGAATTTTCCCAAGAATTTTAGAGGTCGGTTTCCTAGCCAAATAAATTAGAGAAGGAAGTGTGTTCGGTTGTCGGCCAAAATGTACATGCGTGTACAAATCGAATTTTACAGAAACATGAGAGCATTTTGAGAGGAAACTTTCTACACGAAAGTTGTAGTCAACGAAAATACGAAGATTTCCCAAGTGGTCTCACACGTTTATTTGGAGTATACAATTTTATATGATTTTTCTCGTGAGATCGAAAATCTGGGACAGAATCTGTCCCTTTATATATGTGTTTGAAAAACGAGTTTCGAGTTTAGTTTTGGACATTAACTAGTTATATAAACCACTAGACATGTAAATACACATATTATAAGTTGTTTTAAGGAGACGGAAACTTACGGATGTCGGTTTTAAATTCTGAAAAGACAGGAACGTAACTCGTGATGTGGTGGTCGTTTTTGCTTCAAACTGTCTTGAAATCCGAGGTCTTTTTGTATGGTTTTATGGTGGTGATGTTGGGCTGTTTTTAGAGAGAGAAATTGAGAGAGATTGAGGTAGAGAGAGAGAGTAAGTGATGATGAATGAAAGTGCGAAAACGTAATAATGACTAAGCTCTAGATTGTTTAGATCTTGATCTAGGATATAATAACATTGAATTAATCATAAAGTGCGGAATAACAATAAGAACATCAATGTTATCACAAGCCCCAATTTTATTTGATCAAAATAAAACGATTATACAACTATAAAATAGGATCAAGAATACCTTGATGTTGAGGCTAAACAAAACTCTAGACGTCTACATCTTTTCTTTTCTGTGCACACCTTTTTCCTACACCTAATGTCTCTTTATATAATAGAGACATCTAGATTTACAAAGAAACCCTAATCATAGTAGGAAACTAATTAAACAATCTTCACTTTTAGTCCCTCATCTTTAATTATTTTATATCATCAAATCAATAATTCCCTACAATCTTTCCCTATTTGATGATGACAAAATAAAAATCTTCTAGCACAAACTTTCCCTTAATTCTTGATTTCTTTTAAACCATGCCATGCATAATAATAAGCTGCAAATCTTGATCTTCAATTCTTCTTCCCTTTTTTTGTCATAATCCAATAGGGATCATCTTGAAGATAAGAAACTTGAATCTTTACAACTACACGCTATATAGTACACAACTAATCCAACTTTCTAATGTCTCAAATTACCCTCCATGATGCATACCAAGAATAATGAATTTTAACAGTAGAAACTTACACTAGTAGGAGTAATATATAAGTAGCAGTAGTAATGAAACCTTTCTCCTCAAATAATGCATGAACATCTCGTGATAGTTAAAACTTTATCAATAAGCTTCCCCTCAAATCAATATGTTAACCATCTCTTGAATCTCAAACTTTTATAGGCTCTATGTAATGATCACTGATGAAGAAAATAGAGCATAACAAACTTAATAAAGAAATTAAATCTTCCAAACTTGTACCTTATATCTTGTACTATCCACGACGTTGAACTTATATTCCAATGTATAAGCAGACCGCAATCTCTTTGACAAAAATCCTTAATTTCCAACATAAGTCACTAAGCACACCATAACTCCTTCAAGTGATAGCAAATGTGAGCATTGAGCACCATCAGTTTGTAAATCACACACTTTTGCTAGATTTGTCAAGTCTTCGTTGTTACTATACAAACCAAACAAGTTATCTTCAAAGTGTAACACCTTCACTTTGAGATATGATAAGATACACACTTGTAAAACTCAACTCCAATATCAAATAAGCTATAATCAATCTTCTTCGTAATCACATCTTCAAATAATCTTAAAAAATGAGCCATAAAAACAATAAGAATAAATTGTTTTGAAAAACAATTCCATTCGAGATCCAAAGCTATCAGTGGTAACTGTTTTGTTCTAACAGTTTTAACCTCTTCAAACTAACAGTTTAAACTGTTTTTGCACTAACAGTTTTAACTGCCTTCATCAATTTCACAAACAATGGTAATTTTATTCCACTTCCACAAACAGTTTTAACTAAAATACCCTGGCAGTAAAAACTTAGAACCTGACCTTTTTAATCAACTTTCTGCTGCTCCACGATTGAAACTTAAACCACAAGAAAATCAATCACTCGAAAATACACTAGCAGCCAACATCTTCTGTTGATGATATAATATTCCAAAACTCCAAAACGAAACAATACAATCATGCAATGAGTTGTCCAAGTAATTAAATAAACCTCTAAATCGCAGGACAAAATAATAAAGCAAATAAAACAGACCAAGTGATGAGGTCTGCGCAAAAATTTAGCACAATCAAAACGGCTAGAATTATGTAATCAAGTCGGCAAGAAAGAATTAATTCCAATGTCGGTGAGAGTCGGCCAAGAATAATTGCAACGAATAGTATACTCAAGTAGAAGTCATCTTCGCAAGGAGTTAAAACTTGATCTTCAAAGAATAACTAAAGCTTCACATGATTTTCCAAGTCTTAGATTCTTGGAGAATGCCTCGTATCACAAGAAAAATCAAATCACAGCCCCAATCTAGCCAATAATTAATTTAAGTATTCTGATACAAACTAATTGCAAACAATATTGAATTGTCTACACATATTCGATACCTATCCAAGATCGAAACTTGAACTACAAGAAAAACCTTTCTTTTTCGTATAATTATTTCAAAGAATGTACCAAACAAGAAACCCGAACGAATTTTAAACTTTGAACAAATTTGAAACCTTGAACTCGCAATCAAGAGGTGATCTCCATGTGTATCTCTACCCTTATGATTCAAATAAAAAAAAATAGTCTGCAATAATTAAATCCAAGTCAGCACAATAAAGTGTGTATACGATTGTAGACCAGATTTAATTACAAAATTAAACTAATCTTAATACATCGAAATCAAGTAGAAGTCGGCCAAAGTAAATCCTTTAGTTGTCTGTCGGTTTAACTTAACAAACTAGATCAATCCCATACAGAATATTATGTCGACAAAAGTAATATCCGAATCAATCAAATTAATGATTTAATATGGAGGACAATCGATGTCAGTTGAAGAAAAATGAATTACGAATCTTAGGATTGCTTCAAAACAAAAATCTTAGATCCTAGATCATGAGCCACCATGGCTTTGATACCAATTGCGAAAACGTAATAACGACTAAGCTCTAGATTGTTTAGATCTTGATCTAGGATATAATAACATTGAATTAATCATAAAGTGCGGAATAACAATAAGAACATCAATGTTATCACAAGCCCCAATTTTTGTGAAACCATTTGGTTCCAATTTCTTTGATTGCCTCTGGGTGAAGTTTTATAAATTGGTTTTGGTGCAGAAAATCCTGTTTTGCAAGCACAGTTAACACATTTATCATTATTCAAAAATTTAGATTCTTGTCTAACTGTTTTGCTAATATAACCTAAACCATTCCTAGATTTATTAGCTTTGCTCACATGTTCTATCTGTTGCTTAGCCTTTTCTTAAAACATCTTTTTACCCTCTTCTAGTTTATCAACATTAAGTTCTGAAACTAGACCAGTTACTCTTTTGCTACTCCCAGGTGATGAATTAGATGTTTTATTTGTTACACCTTTCTCACTTTCAGATGTATCATCACTCTCATCATCTTCTTCACTCCAATCACTAACCACTACTTTATCAAAGTTCACATCTTCTTCTAAACTCTTAACTGGATCAGCCTTTTTAACCTCATCATTCATTCCTTCTTTAAGAGAATTGATATCAATTTCAGTTTTGGAAGGAAAGTAGTTGTGGTTATAAGGAGGAGGTACATTACTGTATCCAAACCAAGTCTTAAGCTTATCATGAATCTGTGAATTGATAAGCTTATTCACACTCTTAGATGCATGTTCTAAGTTACTTACATTAAGTCTTATGCTATCTCTCTCACATGTGACCTCAGCAAGTTTCTTAGTTAACAATTCTACCTTATATTTAAAAGTGTCTCTTTCTCACCTAGCATATTCAATGTCATATTTAAACTGTGTTGCATTGATTTCATATGCTTTTATCTGTTTTTCAAGATTTTCAATTGATGCTATGGTGTGTTTACTTTTGATTTCCCATTGTTTTAGTTCATCACACACTTTCAGATTATGATCCCTGTAATGTTTAATAGTTTGTTAACAAACAGCAGAACATAATTTGTTTTGTACCTCATATGGAACCTCTAACTTCTTGTCAGATTTAGCAATGGCCATGAGACATTGATTCTTCACCTCATGTTCTTCTTGATCACTCCAGTCCCATCCACAGCCATCCATAGATACAAGAGCATTTGATGAAGCACCCTGGATTGGTATATTCCTTGATTGAGTTCTATTGCTTCCAGCTCTTTGACCATTCTCACTGCTATTCTGTTCCTTCTTTGGACTTCTACATTCTCTTGCAAAGTGCCCCATCTTGTGACAGTTGAAGCACTCTATCTTACTCTTATCAAGCCAACTTGCATCATTCCTTTTATATGCAAAGTTGTTCCTCCCAGTTCTCTGCATAAATCTTTTTGCCCTTTGAGTGATTAAAGCAATTTGCCATTTAATATCCATCTCTTCTAGATCATCTCCATCAAATTGTTCTATATCTTCATTAGTAAGTGAAGAGTTCACATTACTAGCAAAGAAAGATTCCAAAATCTTATCATTAGAGGAGTGTGATGATGATCCACGTCTTCCTGAAACATAAGTAGAGCCTTTTTGACTTGACTCTGCTTTAGTTCCAATTGTAGACATAAAGGCTGGATTGTTGTTGTTGTTTCATGAACCCTGCTTCTTGCTTTCCACTTCAGGTTCAAAGTTTCTTAGATCATTGTAAATATCTTCAAGCTCTTTTGATTCCAAATCTGCACTCTGTCTTAATCCAACAGTGTATATTGTCCACTCTCACCTAATGATCTCAAAAACTTCCTTTTTAGATTATCCTTATCAATTTTCACATGATGATTCTTCGAATCTTCTACTAACTTTGAAAACCTGTCAAAGGTTTGAGTCAAAGTTTCTGACTTTACAGAATTAAAGTTCTCATATTGCTGCTTTAAAAGAGATCTTCTGTTCTTTTTGGTGCTTGAATTGCCACCAAATCTCTTTTCAATAGTTTCCACAAGAACTTTAGTATCCTGACATGATTCAAACCTTCTTTGATATTCATTAGGAATAGATAATAATAGAGTACTGAGTGCTTTATACTCTATTGATCTAACTTTTATTTTTGCTTCTGAAGTTGGTGGTGGTCTTGTTTGTGCAACACCATCACCATCAAGTGTTACTGGAGGACCATTAACTACAACTTCCCACATCTGATAATCTGTGAGAAGCATGTATTATTTGATCATATTCTTCCATAGATCAAACTCGTCAGGCCTAAGCATGGGGATCTTAGTAACTTGGATTCCTTCATTACCGTCTGATGCCATTGATTCAATACGTAGATCTTGAATAAAACTTTCAAAAATCGATCAACCAGTAATCCCAGATCTTCCTGTATTCAAAGCTTAACCAACGCTCTGATACCACTTGTTAAACCCAGAATAATCTAATAAATAATTTGATAAATATAAGCTTTGAATTATTACTGAGAAGTTGCAGAATCACACTCAATAATATTAAGAAGATCAAGAATATTTTTGAATAACTTGTAAAACACGATTAATACCTAAAGCTTCAATCTTATTAATATTATAAGACGAATACACTTAATGTATTAGGGTTACAGAAAATCTTGAAGCTGTGCAAAATCGTTAACCTAATCTAGGTCTAAGGATCTCTATTTATATATTATAGAGTCCTATACAATCGCATGTTATTATGGAAACAATTTGATTTCATATATAACTCTAGCTGTCTAACCGACTTACTAATAAACATACCAACAGTGGTTGTAACTATTTTTATACAAATAGTGGTAGTGAATGTATATTACAAAATCAACTAAGTAATCTACCAACAGTGGCTAGCTATTACAAAAGCACTAGCAGTGGCTAGCCTTCAATCTTCTCTAACAGTGGCAACAAGCTTTTCTTCTAGCAGTAGCTGAGATCAATCTTCAACACTTAGACTTTAGAAGTGGCTCCGATCCCAACAGAAAGAGATGGAGGTGGTGGTTTGGTGATGTTTAAGTCAAAGAAGGAAAAGAGGGGAAGAGCATGGGGGTGGGGATTCGCTGCAGATTTTTAGTGGGTCCCATCCTCATGTGGGTGTTTAAATCATTTCCAAAGCAATGCCCCGTGCGGTGTTCGTTTACCCGTTCGTTTAAACGTTTAATTAACGTTATACGTGTTTTAAATAACGAAATAATATTTCAATATTTTTGATGGAAGTATTTATTAAAATACTTGAAAACATTTATAAAAAAAATGTTTTGTTTAATTGTCAGTCTCGATTTGCGTGTTCGCTTTACAAAAGTTTAATCGTGTAATGTTTAACTAAATGTTTTCGTTATCGGTTTATTATATCATACTTCAAACTAATAATTTCTATTAAAGTCATATATATTTTATAATAATAAAATATATTTTGAATTTTCTATTCGTTGTCGGGCGCATTTCGCGTATTTTTATCGCATCGGTTACGTTTTAAATAAAACGTACATTGTTTCGTATATTATTAATACATAATAATATGAGGTAAATAACTACTATCTAATTATCAAATAGATTTATGTTATTAATTAAAAGTTGCACCAACGTCCATATGGATTGTATCAAACTACATTCGATATGATAATGCACGATTAAACCAAATCGCGTACGTGTATATATTCAACAATATGGGACGTGGAGCCAACGAGTTCAGTCGAACAGCGTAACGAGTCTAAGGTTACAGAAGCGTATATAAGGATATATTAATTAACCTAATCAAAGGACTAATTACATGTATGAATAGATGATTAGGCACTAATCATTAGTCCTAATTTGGCTGGTGTCACATTCTCCCCTTGTTAAGAGAACTTCATCCCAAAATTGAGCTTAAGTCGTGGTTGGCGATGGATTCGTGAATAGTTGAGGATAATCGAGTCGCATCTGGTCTTCCTGTGACCGCACCACAAATTCCACCTGACCTTAATGATGGGAATACGACTTCGTTTGAGTTGTTTGACCTCACGCTCCATGATTTCAGCGGGTTCCTCGATGAAATGAAGTTTATCATCGATACGGATTTCGTTGAGCGGAATGATAAGTGTCTCATCAAACAAGCATTTCTTCAGATTAGAAATGTGAAAAGTGGGATGCACGCTATTGAGTTCGGGTGGTAGCTGCAGTCGATATGCTACTGGACCAATCCTGTCGAGGATCTCAAAAGGTCCAATGTACCTAGGATTTAACTTCCCGCATTTGCCAAAGCGAATGACACCTTTCCAAGGTGATACTTTGAGCAATACTCGATCCCCAACCTGGAACTCGAGATGCTTGCATCTGACGTCAGCATAACTCTTTTGACGATCACGTATGGCTTTCAACCGGTTTTGGATACCAACGATTTTCTCAGTGGTTTCATGAATGATTTTCGGACCCGTGAGTTGGCTGTCCCCAACTTCGGTCCAACAGATAGGCGAGCGACACTTACGACCGTACAATGCCTCAAATGGTGCAGCCTTGATGCTGGAATGATAACTGTTGTTATACGAAAACTCATACAATACCAAGAGATCGTTGTAATGATTGCCAAAAGTGAGATGTGAATCGGCTATCTCTATCAGAGATAATTGAGATGGGAACGCCGTGTCTGGATACTATCTCTTTCAGATATAATCGGGTGAAACGTTCCATCTTGTCGTTTTCTTTGATGGTGAGGAAATGAGCAGACTTTGTGCGCCGATCTATGATCACCCAAATGGTATCGCAACCGCTTGACATTTTTGGGAGTTTCGTGATGAAATCCATGGAGATCTGCTCCCATTTCCATTGAGGGATTTCCGGTTGTTGGAGTAATCCGGAAGGTTTTTGATACTCGGCCTTGACCTTAGAACAGGTTAAGCATTTGCCGACATACGTGGCTATGTCAGCTTTCATGTTAGGCCACCAGTATAGTTCTTTGATACCATGATACATCTTGTCAGATCCAGGATGTATAGATAGCGAGATTTATGAGCTTCGTCCATCACCAAATCTCGTAAGTTACCGAAGCTAGGTAACCACAACCGGTTAGAGAATTGTCGAGTACCGTTAGGTTTAGTCTTGAATTGTTTATCCATGCCTCGTAAGGCTTCATTTACGATGGTTTCAGGTTTGAGTGCTTCAAGTTGAGCAACGAGGATTTGAGCAACAAGGTTGTTGTGAATGTTCATGGTGAGTGTTGGGACTCGAAGAGGTTTCATTCATTCTTTTCGGCTTAAGGCATCGGCATCACCATTCGATTTGCCTGGATGGTATTTGATTTCACAATCATAATCGGTAAGCAACTCGACCCATCGACGTTGCCTCATGTTTAGATCCTTCTGATTGAATATGTGTTGGAGACTTTTGTGATCGGTAAATATGGTACTTCGAGTACCATATAGATAATGTCTCCAGATTTTGAGAGCGAACACCACGACCCCCAACTCGAGGTCGTGAGTCGTGTAGTTTTTCTAGTGAACTTTAAGTTGTCGAGAAGCGTAGGCAATGACCTTGTCCTGTTGCATCAACACGCAACCAAGACCTTGGTGAGAAGCATCGCAGTATACCACGAAGTCATCGTTGCCTTCGGGTAATGATAGAATAGGTGCACTACAAAGCTTGAGTTTCAGTAGCTGGAATGCTGACTCTTGTTTATCAGTCAAATCGAACTTCTTTTCCTTCTGAGTCAGTGTCGTGAGAGGTTGGGCTATTTTGGAGAAATTTTTGATGAACCGACGATAATACCCCGCCAATCCCAAGAATTGACGTACCTCAGTTGGAGTGGTTGGCGCTTGCCATTCTTTGATAGCCTCGATTTTTGATGGATCAACATGAATTCCCTTACTGTCGATAACATGACCAAGGAATTGAACGGTTTGCATCCAGAACTCACACTTAGAGAATTTATCATATAACTCCTCGTGTCTGAATAGTTATAGGATGGTTCTCAGATGTTGCGCATGATCTTGCTCGTTGCGCGAATAGATGATAATGTCATCGATAAAAACAATGAAAAACTTGTCAAGATATGGCTTACACACTCGATTCATAAGGTCCATGAATACAGCCGGTGCGTTGGTTAGACCGAAGGGCATAACTTGAAACTCATGATGCCCATAGCGAGTTCGAAAAGCTATTTTTGGAATATCGTCATCACGAACTCGTAACTGATGATAACCTGATCATAGTTCAATCTTTGAATAAAAACTTGATCCCTGGAGTTGGTCGAACAGGTCATCGATGCGTGGAAGTGGATAACGGTTCTTCACAGTTAACTTATTCAGTTCCCTATAATCGATGCACATACGGAAAGAACCGTCATTTTTTTTGAAAAATAAAACCGGGGCTCCCCAAGGCGAGGAACTCGGTCGAATGAATCCCTTATCCAGGAGTTCTTGTAATTGAGTAGACAACTCCTGAAGTTCGGAAGGGGCTAAGCGGTATGGTGGTCGTGCCACAGGTGCAACACCTGGCACGAGGTCGATTGAGAACTCAACCTGTCTTGGTTGTGAAAGGCCAGGTAGTTCCTCGGGAAAGACTTCTGGAAAGTCTCGGACGATGGGCACATCCTCAAGTCGCTTCTCCTCCGACTTTTTCTCCGTAACGTGTGCGAGGATTGCTTGATAACCCTTTCTCAAGTACTTGCAGGTTTTCATGCAGGATATGATATTCAACCTTATTCCACCGGTCTCCCTTTGTATGATTAAAGTATTACAGGTGATGAGAGGAATACGAATGATTTTGTTGTAATAAACAATTTCAGTGCGATGCTTGGACAACCAGTCCATGCCAACAATAATGTCGAAACTTCCGATTTCGACGGGTATGAGGTTGATGGGGAAAGGTTCGTTCGCGAGGGTTAAAGTGCAATCAGGTAATACACTATCGGCCTCAATTAATTTGCCATTAGCTAACTCTATAGTATATAAAGTATCTAATGCAACAGGTAAAATATCAAGTAGTGGGCTGAACTCATTCGATATGAAACTCTTGTCAGCACCAGTATCAAACGGAACAGAAGCAGATAAATTGTTGATAAGGAACATACCCGTGACCACATTAGGGTCTTGATGGGCAACCTTAGAGTTAAGAATGAAAGCTCTACCTCTGGCGGTGTTGTTGTTGTTTCCCTTGTTCTTCAACTTCGGACATTCTTTCTTGAAATGCCCGGTGTTCCCACATTCATAGCAGGCTCTGGATGGTTGGGTGTTGGTGTTGTTGTTGTTGGTAGGGGATCTACAGTTCTTGGTGAGGTGTCTGTACCTCTTGCAATTGTTGCAAATGGTACCGCAAGGACCTTCATGGTGGCGATTGCACTTGGAACAATAAGGTTTGCTCCCGGTGTAACCCCGTCGGGTTTTAGTGGTTGAGTTGTAAGCTTTGATGGTGTCGGGTTTCCTGTTCTGGTTGTTGGAATTGTCGGACCATTTCCTTTTGTTGGAAGATGGAGTGGGTGTTTCCTGGCTATCACTCATAGCTATGAGTTCATGGGCCAACCGGATGGCACCATGAAGAGTGGTTTGGTTTGAAGAGGCGACGTTTCCCCGGACAGGTTCCGGAAGACCGCGAATGTACTTCTTGATTCGCTTAGGTTCTGTACTCACCATGGTTGGGCGAAGAAGAGCAATTTGTTGGAATCTGGTGGTGTATCCAACAATATCGGTTCCCTGAACCTTTAAGTCCCAAGGGAGTAGATAGGCGGTGTCAATACCTACAGACTGGGCATATGAACTCCACCATGTGAGGGCACCGCCTGCGAAGGTGCAAGTAGCGAATTGGACTTTGTCATCCTCCGCACATTTGCTGATGCGGAAAACAGATTCCATTTTCTCGAACCATATGATCAGACTGGTGGCTCCTTCAGTACTCTTGAAGTTTAAGGGTTTGCAGTTTAAGAAGTCCTTGTAGGAGCAAGGCTTGGTGACAGGAGTAGTTTCAGCAGTATCATTACTCCTCCTAGAGTTTTGTGGAGAATCCCGAGCCAAGACCTCAACCACTGCTTGGGAGATAAGGGATGCAAGCTGGGCATCAGTATAAGGTCTTGTCTTTGGCGGCATGATTCTTCAAAAGAAATGGAGATACATGAGATTTTGCACAAAGATGGTGATTATCACAAATGTTCATATTTAAAGGTGATAATATAAAACATCACAACATGATAATCAATGGTATAAGATAAACAAGGAATTAAAGACAGATAATATGAGTCCAAAAGGTTACAACCATAGATGTTTTACAAAAGACATCGGGGATGGTACCATCGGCAGAATTACAAGAGTCCTACGATAGCATAATAGATTACAAATCGACTTTATACTAATCCTGACGTAGGTTTAGTTGGGAAATCGCAGTAACAAGACGGGTGACGGTTTCAGCAAGTCTGCTGGTTAGTCGAGTGCCATTTTCAGCCAAAGTTAACCGCTGCTTCAGTACACAAGTGTACTCTTCAGCCTCACGTGAACGCTGTTCACATTCTTCTAATCTTTCTTGCAAGAGATCAGATGCGCCTCTGTCATCGATCACTTGTTGATGAACCATGTCTAGAGTATGGTTCATTTCTTCACATTCTCATTGAAGTTGTGCCATACGATCATGGGCTTGACGTAACAGGTAGGTTCTCATCAAGTGTTGCTCCCTTTCGAGGTCCTCGAGCCTTTGCTCATGACGGTGGAGTCGGGAAGCCAACACTGGTATTGTGTGGTGTGTCGGTTCCTGGGTGTACGGGGAGATGTCCATGGGGTCGGCAGGAACTTAGATCTCTTCCTCAGACCTCCATATGTTTAGAATTGTGGGTAACCAGTCCCACCTGCGGGCAAGTGGAGGATGAAACATCCTGATGGTAGGGTTGCCCGTGTAGTTGGAGTAAGGGTCAGCTCGGGACAATCCAGCACCCCTACGGCGAGTACGGATCAGTCGGGCTTCTCTAGATGAGTAAAACAGTGGTTCGGAAACATCCCGGGTTGGAGAGGCGGACGGAACAGTTTTCCTCTCCTGAGTTTGTGGTATTTGTACTTCATTGTCCGAATCAGTGAGTGCTACGAGAGAGTTGTCAGCCATTTCTGTGGCAAAACGTTTAGTAAGGTGAGGCCTATATTCAAATACCTACAATATATAATATAGCCTAAAGTGTAGCACATAAGAGAGGCCTTTCCATGTATATATATAAACATATAACACATAATAGTCTAAAGTGTCCAACATATGCACGCTTGAGTTTGGTTTCTCTTGTGGTCAGAGTCAACTAGTGTATACCTATCCAAGCATAACCATTTCAGACCTTTCATCATCTTTATTTAATTGTACATAGTTGACCAGGCTATGTTAAATTAAACTCGTATGCTGAAATTCCTGAACTAGTCATACTTAATAGAAAATACAGCTTAACGGTCATAGTCTAGGCCCACTAAATGCAACCTAGTTCACTATAACCTTAGGCTCTGATACCAATCTGTCGCACCCCAAAATTCATGATTAGCGGAAGCATACATCGGGTGCGACTAATCAAGGAAATCAACAACACAAAGATATATAGAAAACGACTCTACATGCGTCGTTTTAACAAAATATATTAATATAAAAAGGTTTACAACATTTGAAGCTAATACATAGCTTGCGTTCTGGAAAGGAGATTCCAATACATAAATACTTTTACAAAATATATTAATGCAAGGAAATCTCTAATGTCTGCATGCTGACTCGAGCTACAGTATTCCTGAGGGCAATCCAACCTACTGCTGAGCACCTGTGATACATGCTAAAAATGGTCAGCTAAAAGCTGGTGAGCTCACAGGTTTTTATATCAAATAACATTTATGAACCGCAAGATTTAAAGTACTGATTTGCAACCAAGCAAATAATAATGTATACAGCCATGAGCAGATAGTATGAGCCGTAACTGAGGTGTTAGGATCCACATTCAAGGATCCACATTCAGGACCCACGAGTGCCTAATCCACACTCGCAAACCTCAAATGCTAATGCGTTCGTTTGACCAGTTAGTGCTTGCTAACCCGGACGAGGATTGTCAATCCTATATGGTACCATACACTAACATTCGCGCTACCGAAGTATTACCAAACTATGTTGTGGAGGACTTAAAATGATTAGTTGTGTAAACTCATGAAGTATATGAAAAGTTTGTACTCGCGTTCACATTTTAAAAACAAGCAATGAATCACACCCCTGAGGACTTAAAATGATTTGTTTGTTTGCGTTTTGAAAATGTGTACGGCCCGTTGGTGATGGATAATAATCTCAACTATTATTATTATACTTAAGTTGTTGTATACTTAATAAAGTATATATATATATATATATATATATATATATATATATATATATATATATCCGAAGATGTCAAAATTTAACGTTTAAGGTCAAAAATGCAATTTTTCCGAAAGTCAATTCGCGGTCAAAAAGTCAACTCGCAAGTCAAAGTCAACTAGCAAGTCAAAAAGTCAACTCGCAAGTCAAAAGTCAACTCACAAGTCAAAAACTCAACTCGCAAAGTCAATTCGTAAGTCAAAAAGTCAACTCGCAAAGTCAACTCGCAAGTCAAGCAGTTAGTGGTTTCGTTACGGTAAAATGGTCAAATGAGCTCGGTTTGACCCGAAACTTTTAGGGAAGTCTTAAATATGTTAAATAAGCTTTAGAAAATTGTCGTTACATTTTATAAGTTTCTCGAAGTGTCGGTTTTACTTAAAATACCAAAACAGCCCTTGGAGGCTTCGGTTCCAGATTTTTACTCGGCTTCAACTCACGATCTCCACACTTTTTAGCTCGAATCAATTCCCAAAAGAAATCCCACATATAAACCTATATGTCTAGTATTTTTGAGAATTTTCCCAAGAATTGTAGAGGTCGGTTTCCTTGCCAAATAAATTAGAGAAGGAAGTGTGTTCGGTTGTCGGCCAAAATGTACATGCGTGTACAAATCGAATTTTACAGAAACATGAGAGCATTTTGAGAGGAAACTTTCTACAAGAAAGTTGTAGTCAACGAAAATACGAAGATTTCCCAAGTGGTCTCACACGTTTATTTGGAGTATACAATTTTATATGATTTTTCTCGTGAGATCGAAAATCTGGGACAGAATCTGTCCCTTTATATATGTGTTTGAAAAACGAGTTTCGAGTTTAGTTTTGGACAGTAACTAGTTATATAAACCACTAGACATGTAAATACACATATTATAAGTAGTTTTAAGGTGACAGAAACTTACGGATGTTGGTTTTAAATTCCGAAAAGATGGGAACGTAACTCGTGACGTGGTGGTCGTTTTTGATTCAAACCGTCTTGAAATCCGAGGTCTTTTTGTATGGTTTTATGGTGGTGATGTTGGGCTGTTTTTAGAGAGAGAAATCGAGAGAGATAGAGGTAAAGAGAGAGAGAGAGTAAGTGACGATGAATGAAAGAGATGGAGGTGGTGGTTGGTGATGTTTAAGTCAAAGAAGGAAAAGAGGGGAAGAGCATGGGGATGGGGATTTGCTGCAGATTTTCAGTGGGTCCCACCCTCATATGGGTGTTTAAATCATTTCCCAAAGCAATGCCCGTGCGGTGTTCGTTTACCCGTTCGTTTAAACGTTTAATTAACGTTATACGTGTTTATATACGTGTTTTAGATAACGAAATAATATTCAATATTTTTGATGGAAGTATTTATTAAAATACTTGAAAACATTTATAAAAAACTGTTTTGTTTAATTGTCGGTCTCGATTTGCGTGTTCACTTTACATAAGTTTAATCGTGTAATGTTTAACTAAACGTTTTCGTTATCGGTTTATTATATCATACTTCAAACCAATAATTTCTTTTAAAGTTATATATATTTTATATTAATAAAATATATTTTGAATTTTCTATTCGTTGTCGGGCGCATTTCGTGCATTTTTTTCGCGTCGGTTACGTTTTAAATAAAACGTACATTGTTTCGTATATTATTAATACATAATAATATAAGGTAAATAACTACTATCTAATTACCAAATAGATTTATGTTATTTATTAAAAGTTGCACCAACGTCCGTATGGATTGTATCAAACTACATTCGATATGATAATGCACTATTAAACCAAATCAAGTACGTGTATATATTCAACAATATATATATATAAGGATACATTAATAACCTAATCAAAGGACTAATTACATGTATGAATAGATGATTAGGCACTAATTATTAGTCCTAATTTGACGGGTGTCACATACGACGTCACATTAGTGACAACACATCTTTCGGAAACACATACGTCCGACGTGATGACATGGATCAAAATCTCGGGACAAGATTTCTCTAACGGGGGGGAGAATGTGACACCCCGCAAATTTAAACGCGATTACATACCTTAAACACGTGCATACTTAGAGCTAATTCCCTACTTAATTTGTTAAACCCAGAATAATCTACTAAGCAATTTGATAAAGATAAGCTTTGAATTATTATTGAGAACTTGCGGAATCACACTCAATAATATTAAGAAGATCAAGAATATTATGAATAACTCGTAGAACATGATTAATATCAAAAGCTTCAATCTTATTAATGATATAAGATGAATACACTTAATGTATTAGGGTTACAGAAAACCTTGAAGCTGCACAAAATCATTAATCTAATCTAGGTCTAATGATCTCTATTTATAATACATAGAGTCCTATACAATCTTTAGTTATTATAGAAATAATTTGATTCCATATATATTATTACAAAATCAACTAAGTAATCTACCAATAGTGGCTAGCTATTACAAAAGCACTAGCAGTGGCTAGCCTTCAATCTTCTCTAACAGTGGCAGCAAGCTTTTCTTCTAGCAGTGGCTCCGATCCCAACATAAGTGAATTCACAACAAATTTTAGAGGTAAGTCTAGCAAATCCCAACAAGTTAATACGCGTAGTATCACATATTTCGTAATTAGTATAGTTACAAAACATCCGGAATGAACCTAACAAAAATATGGACGTTGGTGACAATTTTTCTAAATAATGTGAATTTATTCAAGAAAACATTTTTACCTTAATATATTACGAAAATATATTACACAATGTGCGTTTTGTTAACATGTAACCTTACACGACTAGAAACCCGCGAACCCAGACCCACGAACCCAAGACCCAACCCCTTTTATTCCCATTCCTTCCTTATTTCCCTTCATTTTTCATCTCATCTCTCTCTATCTACAAACACACACACCCACACTCTCTCACTTCCCTCTCTAGAAATCGGTCACCACCACCGCCGAACCGACGTCACCACCACATTCGAAATCAGCACCATCATCTCCAACACGAGAATCTTCATCATCCCATCTCGTTTCGGCTCGAAATCGACATTTGGTAAGAAAACCCGAATTTGCACTTTCAAAATACTTGATTTATGTTTATTATCATGTTATTAAGTCAACACAACAAGAATATACCCAAGGAATCGTTCAAAAACGTTTTAAACTCGAAATCCGCTCGAAAATCACTGAACAACGCCATTTTGCCAACCGAGATCTATCTCAGTTCGCAGCCTTATCCGAACAGATAGGGTTCTGCGAAGCGAACTTAAATATGCGAACCGAACTGACTTGCGAAGTGAACCGAGCTGCGAGTCGAGATTTGCGAATCGAGACTTGCGAACCGAACCCAACTGCGAAGTGAGCTGCGATGCAAACTGAAACTCAGTTCACAGCGAACTCAAAACTCAGTTCGCAGTCAACCTTGGTCAACTTTTTGACACTTTGAATTTTAACACAAAATAACTCAAATTTGAGTCTCGAATGCGTTTTTTGTTAAAGCAACATAAGCATATGTTTTGTTGTAATCATATGCCCTGATACGTATGCATGTACTTTGTATACATCGACACCCCCTACTTAACTAAATGCTTTCGCTAACCAAGATCAATGAATTTGGGGGTGTGACAGATTGGTATCAGAACAATTGGTTATAGCGAACTAGATTTCTTAGGTGACTTAGAGACCTTAGAGACCTAGACTATAGCCTTGGCTAGAACGCACATGCATACACACATTTGCATACGTCTAACATCGTTACAACACAGCGATACCCGTGATTCGTTGATTGAACCGTACTACGTCCGAACCGTTCACTTTCACACTAATCTTATATGAACTAAGTACATATGGGCGTTTGATGGGCGTCTAAAGGTTGGTTGCGATCTAACTCGCGTCGTTGCGGGCCTTCCTCCGGGCGCGACCACCAGTGGGTTTTAAAATTTGTTTTTGCTGGGCCTAAGTATACTAAAGCGATAGGTGAGTACATCGATAAGTATGACCTAGGGTCATTCTTCAAACTACAACGGGCATGGGATCTAGGTTTTCAATTATCCTTTGTAATTTAGCTGGGTTTTATCAAGAGTTGATAGGGGTTTCATTTTGTTTTCTAATTAACTACCTAATATAAAACTAAAATACTAAACTAAGATAAGGGAGGTGTGGTGAGGTGGCTACGAGAACTACAGGTTAAACGCGTGTGTTTACTATGATAGTCATGTATGCTATTTAGGGGTAGTTATTTTGAGTAGGGCCTTAGTTATGATGACAGGTGCAGGATTTAGCAGACGTACTCGGAACAATCAATGAGATACAAAGTAATCTACCTACAACCTTTCCATGGCTTCCACGTGTTTGTACTACACCAGAGGTGTTTATAAAGCTATACCAGGTACTGGGCTGTTTTACGGTATTTCCGTTGCTTCAATAGAAAGGTCCTTGTTGTCTATCCTGGACGGATTATACTTCCTAATGAGCCATAGCTCCTAGCCTATTATCTATCTAACGTAGAGTTGTCCGCATTCAGATAATAAACATGTCACGAAGATAACAACTATGGAATGTAGACTACACTGGAAGTTGTCCCAAATGTAGAAACCAATTTAACCAGCAATCATCCTTGAGTCTTGTTCCCCAATCTCGGACATTTGAGATATCCGAATCATGGCATGAATTGTTGAGTAAACAAAAACATGAACATGGGTTTCCCATCGGAACAAGTTGGGATAGCCGGGTCTAACGGCTAATTAAATTGTTCATCATTATTTCATATAAATCATCATAACTATTCTATGCATTTTAAACTGGTGTATGCAATCAATATATATCTGAAAACCTAATCATATATCCAATAGCACAAATGATACTAGCATGCAAACCCTAAAGCAAAAATCAAATAAGAACATGCAGCAGAGTAGCATATAGGGATCAACTTATTTCGTGCAGAGTATCTGGATAAACATTCAAGTCACAAATGTTCCGAAAATTCTCTCAAAAACATTTGTTATATGAAACGGACCTAATCTATCTCTAATCCTATGCTCCGTATCTCCCTCCGGTCTTATTTCAACCAGGAGAACACCGGCCATGTCGAGTTCAACGATCATCAGACACAGAATAATTAGCGGCGTACCATTAGAAGTTGGCCAAGTTCTTAGTAGTAAGTTACTAACCACAACATAAGTTGGATAGATAAACATTGGAGATTCATTTCATAGATTAAAATATATTTTAACAGCATACAGACAGAGTAACGGCATGATTAAAGCATAACTACCCTAGCATAACGACTATCATAGCAAACACAGATTTGTTCAGCTCATCATGGAAATAATTCTAGCAAGCATTTCTATAAAAGCATAGCAACAGCACAACATATTTAAAAATAACAAGATAAAGATTTAAAATAAAACCTGACAGAGCGTTATTACAAATTTGGCGTAACCGCAGTCTCGGAGCACCTCCGTTACAAGTAAGCTACTACTCTACTAGCTTAACTAACCTAATTAACTAACCAATTATTTCTAGAGAGAGAGTAGAGAGAGAAAGAGAGATTATTAAGTTGAGAAAGTATGTTTCAAATGGTGAGGAGGTGGTTGTATTTATAGGCATCGCACAGCCATATTCTTCAACCGTATTCCAACCCCCAAATGTACAACCGTATCGCACAGCCGTATAAAAATCTGATTTTTATTGCCTGAACACGGAATACGGTTGGTTTTGGCCGTATACGGGTGGACTGGAGCAAATACGGGTGGGCACCAACCGTATACGGCTGGACTGGGCCATATACGGCTGGGCACAAGCCGTATACGGTCTACATAGGCCGTATAAAGTCTGTGTCCAGCCGTATATGGTCCGGGACAGCCGTATTCGGTCCTCTAGCTTCTTCATTTCTTCGATTTGGCGTAACTTCTTCATCGTTTTTCCGTTTTGAGCGATCTTTATATCCACGCGTTCGTATTTTCCTAACGAAGAAAATGACATAGGTTAGAGGTCATAATTCTTTGTGTAGCTCAAAAAGTTCTAGAACGAGTGAACGAGAATGCTCATGATCGTATTCATTAGATTTATCGTGTTTTTCGACCATTTTAGTTGATTTTTGAAACGTTGTCTATATTTTGGCCCATGTTATGAGTTTTAATAATATAGTGCTCATTTTGGATAATTTCATCATAATTTGGGCCAAAAAGGTGAGATAATGACACTTAAAAACTTGACTTTTTGCGTGTCATCGGCGTTTCACAGTCCTAAGATACATGATGGGGATCTTGTCAATCCTTCTTAATGTATTATAACTAAAAATATGTGAAACCCCATTATTCACATCTTTTTCATTGGCATTGACTTCTGCATTTCCTACATCAGAACGTCATCATGCCACCAAAGAAAAGGAAAACCCGTAATAGCCAACCAAAGACAACACCTCCTTTCATTGAAACCACCGAACAGTGGAGCGTTGTGTGGCCGAAGCAATAGCCCAATACGAGGCCAGCCGCAACCGTGAAAATGTGGTAAACAACAGTGGAGCCACCCCCATCAACAGTGAGACGCCGGCGAATACCCAACAAGGGTGTTCATACAACGCATTCCAAGCCTGCAAACCGAGTACCTTCACCGGGACTGAAGGGGCCATTGGTCTAGTCCACTGGATTGAAAAGAAGGAATCAGTAATCGACATCAGCGACTGCGCCATCGATAAAATAGTGAAGTACGCCACGTGTACCTTAGCTGACAAAGCGTTAACTTGGTGGAACGCTCAGATTCAGATCCTTGGCAGTACAACTGCTTACTCCATCTTGTGGGAGACAGTGAAGTAGATGATGATGGAAGAGTTTTTCTCTCACAGTGAGCATCAGAAACTCGAAACCAAATTATGGAACATCCAGATGATCGGTGCTGATATTACTGGATACACGACCCGGTTTCAAGAGCTTGCATGCCTTGTACTGGTAACCCCCGAAAGCAAGCGCAACGAACAATACACCAGGGGTGTCGCACCCCCAAAACACGTGGCATCGGAAGTAGGAGGTGTCATGGGGGCGCCGACCAATTTAAATATCACAACACAAAAATTAAAGCAAACGACCTCTATATGAGACGTTTGAAAAATAGTTACCTTACATGTTGAGACATAGTTTGGGATAACAGATCTAGCTTGAAATAGGACTGGTGTAATTATTATTATGTTTGTGTATTAGTTTAGATTTGTAAATGAATATTTTTTTTAAAGATAGACGAAATATTGTATTTTATTATTTACGTTTGCTGCGAGTCGAGTTCTCAGGTCGCAAGTGTTGTGAAGCGAGATGAGAACTGAACTCACAAAGCAGAATTCAACAAGTGATGAACGAGTTGAGTTTATTATGGGCTTGGGCTGCGTAGCGAGTCGAGTCAACTCGCATGCCCAAAGGCTGCGAGTTGAGACGATTTATAAGTGATTTTTGTTTGAGAAAATCATTAACAATTTGAATTAGACTTTTGCAATCCCAATTATTACCTGCGAATTCAATTTCCAGAGAAAGAAAATAAACCTAACGACTAGGCTTTGACGTATATTCATTTAAAGCAAAGTAATTAGTTAACCAAAACGCGAACTTATTCGTTGTTAGTAAGATAACATCGTATTAAGGAATTCCGCACCTTAATACTACAGATAATGAAGTTATCGATCCTAGAACTAGGGACTTACAATTGGTATCAGAGCTTTCGGGCTAGATAACGAAGGTAGTTCGAAGTTTTCGGGTTAATCGCGTGTGATTTAGAATTGTTTTGACGTGCATTAGTGTGTAAAAACGATTAAAATCATTCTCTGGACGATTTAGGGTTTGTTTACGGTCAAAATTTCCAGTTTCAATCGTAAAAATACCAAAAAATTTTGTTTTCATATTTTTCAGCCGTTTTGCGAGTCGAGATTAGGGTTTCAGATAAGTCTGTGAACCGAGTTGAACTTGCGAGTCGACATTTTGCGAGTCGAAATACTCTGCGAACCGAGATCTCCTGCGAACCGAGATCACTTGCGAGTTGACATCACTGCGATCCGAACTGAGACTTGCAAACCGAGATTCTGCGAGTCGAGCTGAGATTGCAAGTTGAACTGAGTTTCTACGAGTCGAGATTTTCTTTTTCTGAATTTGCAAATACAGTTTAATTTTAAACTTCACGATGTCTGACCTTAGCAAAATGATTGAGATGGACCACGAGATTGGAAAATCAAATGTTCCACCTAAATTGTTAAGGGTTGAGGATTATTATAGCTGGAGGGATATATTTGAATCTTACTGTAGATTCCATGATCTATCTATCTGGATGTGTATCAAGAATAGATACACGGCACCTACACAAACTGTTGAGAATGCTATTGTGGTTCTCACTTATCAACAGATGAGTGAAGCACAAAAGAAGGAATTTGAGGTTGAGAGCAAGGTTCATTCTTCAATTAAGATGAGTCTTCCTAAGGAACTTAATCATCAACTGAAGTCCTTCCATACTGCTAGAACTTTGTGGACAGCTCTTGAGAAGAGGTGTGAAGGTAGTCCACAAGTTAAAGCAGGCAAGAGGAATCTCCTGAAAAAGCAGTTTACTGTGTTCAAAGCTTTGAAAGGAGAAGATCTTGATGCTTATACCACAAGATACTGCCATTTGTTGAGTGAGTTAGATGACCATGAGATTGTAACTACCGATACTGAGAAAACCGACAAGTTTATTGAGGGTTTACCTCTAAGTGGGAAATGCATGGCATAATGCTTAAAGATAATGATGAGAGGTATGCAACCATGACCTTAGAGCAAGCAATTGATAAGCTCAGAGGCTATGATTTCACCAAGAAGACTAGAGATACTGATTCTGATCAGGCTCAGGATCCGTGACTATATGATGGAAAATCTTCTATCTCTACTGCTTCCTCGAGCTCGACCACTACTTTGTTTGTTGGTAATGCTGATGGAAAAGGTGAAATGATTACTGATGATCTGTGTCTTGTTACCTCATCTGGTAGTGAAGCAAAGAGTAAACCAACTGAGAAGTCACCTCAGGAGCATCAAAAGATGCCTATGAGTGTGAAATCTGCTGAACAGCAATTATCTCTTCTTGCTTCCGTTGTAGCTTCTTATGAAAACTACATTCAGGTTAAAATCAATGATCCAATTATGTTTGAGGAAGATTATGATCAGATAGACCCTGAGTATCTTGAAGAAATAGAACTTCAGGATCAACTTGCCACGTTGTCTAGAAGAGTAAAGAATTTCTTGAAGAAAACTGGTAGAAAGGTAGTTGGCAATCGATCAGGGTTTGATAAGACCAAGATCAAGTGTTTTAACTGTCAGGGTTATGGACACTTTGCTCTGGAATGCCAAAGACCAAAGGTAGAAGCTAGCAATGGAAAACAAGGTTCGGGAAACACTCTTGCTTCCAAAGCCTTGGTTGTGAAACAGTTGGATGGCTCTTATGAATGGAAAGCTCAGTCTGAGGAAGCTTTCATGGCTGAGATTGATGAGTCTACATCCTACATGCCTACTGATGCAGAGTGTGATGTAAAGGTGCCTGAGGTTGAAATGAAAGCAAGTGATGAAGACGTGTTGTACATGGATTCAACTGAAAATATGAATCCTGAAGACTTTGTAGCACGCATGGCTGAAATCCAAACAGACAAGAAAAGGGTATGTATTGATATTCTTACTCTTGCTGATGTCTGTTATTTAGTTACTGATTTACAGTCACAGGTTAGTGTTTTAACTGTATCAAACAAAAACTTGTCTTCTCTAGTTAGCATATTGACTGAATCTAATAAGACTGTTAGATCTGAACTTGAACTAGCTAAGATTGATGTGCGTAGGTTAAGTGATGATAAACAGGACTTAAAAGATAAAATTAAGTCTGATGCTTCTGATAGGATTGCACTTAGAGATACCATAAATGAAAAAGTTGTCATCATAGATGGTCTCTATATGAACCTAAAAGACTTAAATCAGACAATTGCTAATAAGGAGAAAGAGTTAGCTGACTGTAAGTTGAAGCTAGTTGAGCAAAATCAAAAGATAGAAAATTATCGAACCACTGAGATGGACAAAATGCTAGATCCTCAACGAAGTGTAAAGGATAAGTCAGGACTAGGTTATAATGAGACACCTCCTCCTTTCAATTCAGATTACACTAGGCTTCCAGAAGATACTGAGATGACTGAAGTATGTTCTGTAGAATCAGTAGCTAAATCTGATCAGTCAGAGGCACAGAAGAATGTTATTAAGACTCCTTCATCTGATGATAGTAAGAAAATTCCTCACACTAAAGTACATTTTGTACCGGGTGGATTAATTAATGATACTATGACTGATGAAGTGGTTAATAAAGAACATGTAGTTGAACCTTTAGTGCATAAGACACCGACAGCGGATGCAAAAGTTAGTAAGTCACAAAAACAGATGTCCTGCTTCAAGTGTCACCAAAAAGGACATGTAGCTTCTTGTTGCCCAAGTAAGAAGTTGGAAGCATCACATAAGTTAGTGAATACTGAAAAGACACCGACCACTTCTAGTTCAATTGTTGACAGGTTAGGCTCCAAACCGGGATTAGGAAGCAAACCTGTAAACATTCTGAAAAGAGATGGTAATCATAGTGTCTCTCCACCTAAACCTAAAAGGCCTTATACTCTAAACGAAAATACTTTCAATAAGCCAAGAGATAAGACACCTTCGAGGTTTAGGACCCAAAGTAGAAACCATAGTCAGTTTGAGAATGGTTCTACTTCGAGTGCACAGGGAACTAAGTTTGTGCCTAGGAGGTTTTCTACTCACTCTCCTCATAGGCCTAAGACTACAGATTGTCAACAATCTCAATCTCCTGTGAAAGTTACCAAGACTCCCGATGGGAATAGTTATGGTTACTTTAAGGAGGTTCGGATTGTAGATGATCAGGGACAAACCAAGACCGTAATGGCTTAGGTCCCTCTTGAAAACTAACTGTGTACAACTTGTTATGTGTAGGAGCAGACTGTGAACAAGGACAGTTAGTGGTATGTAGACAGTGGATGCTCAAGACACATGACAGGTGAACGAAGTCTACTGAAGGACTTCAGAGAAGGTTTCAAGCAAAAATTAAATTTTGCAAGAGACAAAGGAGGAGTAATTACTGGGAAAGGAAAAGTTTCAAATGGAACTTTGACTCTAGACGATGTGAATTATGTTGAAGAACTAACTCATAACCTAGTGAGTGTTTCCCAAGTCTGCGATAAAGGTCATCCAGTTCATTTCAATGAAAAAAAGGCTTTAGTTCTGAAGCCAGGCTTCACAATTCCTGAAGAATGGATATTGATGAGGGCACCAAGGAAGAAGGACATCTATGCTATAAATATGGGTGTTTCTAATTCTTCAATGTTGTCGACATGCTTACTATCCAAGGACTCAGAAGCAGATGCATTTTAATGGCACAAGAGAATGGCACATCTGAACTTTAAAAAAATGAATTTTATTACCAAGAATGGATTAGTTCTAGGTGTACCACAGAAACGTTTCGAGTCTGAAGACAAGTGTGTTTCTTGCCTAAAAGGAAAGCAGTACAAGAAACCACACAGGTCGAAGACTGAAAACACAATCTCCTCGCCATTTGAACTACTACACATGGACCTCTTTGGTCCAATAAGCAAGAGAAGTCTAGGTGGCAAGTGGTACTGTTTAGTTATCACAGATGATTACTCTAGATTCTCATGGGTATTCTTTTTGGGATCTAAGGATGAAACTCCAGGAATTCTAATGGAGTTCTTTGATCTAGTAGAGAATATCTATAAAACAAGAGTTAAGCGTATTCGTAGTGATAATGGCAAGGAATTCAAGAACTCAACGTTGAATATCTATTGCTTAAGCAAAGGGATACAAAATCAATTCAGTGTACCATATGAACCTCAACAGAATGGTGTTGCTGAAAGGAAAAATCGAACGTTGATTGAAGCTGCTAGAACAATGCTTGCAGATTCAAAGCTTCCGGTCATCTTTTGGGCAGAAGTAGTGAATACAGCATGTCATGTTCTAAATAGGGTTCTTACGGTCAAAAAGCATAACAAGACATGTTACGAATTATTGAATAATAAGAAACCTAATCTGAAGGGATTTGAACCCTTTGGAGTTGCATGTACAATATTGAAAACAGGAAATCAAGCTAAATTTGGTGAAAAGGCTAACGAAGGATTTTTCCTAGGTTATGTGCCCAACTCACCTAATAAAAGAGTTTTCAATAAAGTCACGGGACGACTGGAAATCGTTTATAACATTGAGGTTATGAGCTATGTACCTGCTGTGCATAAGGGATTAGATTGGCAATTTGACTATTCAGATCTATTTCAGTCATTTAAAGTTCCCATAAGTGACTTTGTCAGTGATTCAGAGATCTCTCAGCACTTATTGCATGAAGACTTGGACAATGGTCCATCTTCAACATCGAGTGTTCTGAAATCTGGAATCAGGACAACAGATGACTCAAATGAAGCTTCTTCAAGTGGGTCACAACAATCTTCAAAGGATAAGTATCAAGAAACAGAAGATTCTGAGGAGGATCATCAAACAACGTTTGATGATGTACTTACTTCTTTGAACCATTTAAGGTTATCTTCAGCTAGTTTAGAAGAGATGCCTTCAGTAGAAGAGATTGGTACTAACTTAGGAGATGAGTTAATAGTTGACCCTATACCGGTTACAAGAACGAGTAAGAATCATCCCGTTGAAAACATCATCGGTGATATTAATACTCCTGTTCAAACTAGGACTCAATCTAAAGCTAGTACATCTGAAAATTTAGAAAGCTTGTATACTGCTATGAAAGAGACAGGGATTCCTAATCAATGTCTATATTCATGCTTTATCTCACAAGTTGAGCCTAAACATGTGCAAATGGCTCTCAAAGAAAGCTCGTGGGTTGAAGCTATGCAAGAAGAACTGCAACAGTTCTCAAAAATACAAGTATGGGAGTTGGTTGACCTTCCAAAGGGAGAATATCCAATTGGAACTAGATGGGTATTTAAGTGTAAGAGAGATGACCGGGGAGTCATTACTCGCAATAAAGCTCGTCTAGTGGTTCAAGGGTTTAATCAACAAGAAGGGTTATATTACAACGAAGTGTTTGCACCAGTTGCTAGGCTAGAAGCAATTAGAGTATTCTTAGCATTTGCCTCTTTTAAAGGTATCAAAGTTTATCAGTTAGATGTTAAGAGTGCCTTTTTGTATGGCAAAGTTGAAGAATTGGTGTATGTTTCACAACCGCCAGGGTTTACTGATTTTGACTATCCAGATAGAGTATATCGCTTGAATAAGGCTCTATATGGATTACATCAGGCACCTAGGGCATGGTATGGAAAACTTTCAACGTATCTACTTGAGAATGGATTTACAAGAGGATCAATTAATAGTACACTTTTCGTAAAGTGGAACAAGAATGACTTTCTACTTGTACAAGTATATGTTGATGACATTATCTTTGGATCTTCCGATGAAAAGATGTGTCAAGAGTTTGAGAAAGTCATGAGAAAAAGGTTTGAGATGTCTGCAATGGGAGAGTTAAACTTCTTCTTAGGATTGCAAGTTGATCAAAAAAAGGATGGATTCTTTATTCATCAATCTAAATATACATATGAGCTATTGGAACGCTTTAAGATGGATGAAAGTAAGGTCTATAATACTCCAATTCCAGTCAATCACAACCTTGGACCAAATACATCGAGTGATAGCGATGTGGATCCAACTCTTTATAGAGCCATGATCGGATCACTAATGTATTTAACTGCCTCTAGGCCTGACATTATGTTTGCTGTTTGTATATGCGCAAGATATCAGGCAAATCCTAAAGAGTCACACATGCAAGCTGTTAAACGGATCCTTCGTTACCTCAAAGGGAAACCGAAGCTGGGACTTTGGTATCCGGTTGATGGAGACTTAGATCTCATAGCTTATACTGATTCAGATTATGGAGGATGCAATCAGAATAGGAAATCTACAACCGAAGGATGTCAATTCTTAAGAGGTAGATTAGTATCTTGGCAGTGCAAGAAGCAAAGCTCAGTAGCCATTTCTACATGTGAAGCTGAGTATGTTGTAGCTGGCAGCTGTTGTTCTCAAGTTCTTTGGATCCAACAGCAACTGCGGGATTACGGGTTAAATATAACCAATACTCCTATGATGATTGATAACGAATCAACAATGTCGATCACCAACAATCCAGTGAAGCACAGTAAAACTAAGCACATTGATATTCGACATCATTTTATTAGGGACTGTGCTGAGAAGAATTTGATAAAGTTAGTTAAGGTTCCATCTTTGGATAACTTAGCAGACTTATACACCAAGGCGTTCAACAAAGCTCGATTTGAGACGTTGGTTCAACTTAACGGAATGAGAAATCCAGAGTGATTAGTCTTCCAAGGGTATTTCTGTAATAGTTAGTAGTAAGTTTTATGCTTAAAAAAAACAGGGGGGGGGGGGGCGTATGGCATTCATTTGCTTGTTACCTGAGGAGAATCGCCTCCAATAAAAGAACAACCGAAGTTCTTTTAGAAAAAGCTTTAAGTTTTGGCTGTAAAAACTTGGGAAATGATAGTACATTAGGAGAATGAGCTTAAGAATAATAAATCTAAGTGCTAAGATTGATGTGTTAGTAGATTCCCATAAGTTTCATTAGAATTGCACACTTACCTGGGAGTTTACTTATATTTATCTGATTATACACCTATATCCACTGATAATAACTCGTGTCCTTTATATAAGTGATAAGAATAACTAAAGTCTATTCAGCTTCATTATATGATATATTGGTAGGCAAATTATTCTTAGATTTATGAGCAATTAAGAAATTCTAATTTTAATATTTAGAGCAATTAAGAATTCTAATTTTGCGTGCCATATCTTTTGCGAACTGTTATATACTGTATGACATTTATCTTAATTGATGAATGATGGTACTGCCATACACTGTTATTTTGCATTTATCTACAGATGACAAATAGTTAAAAATATGGTTATTAGTAAAACTAACAGATAACTCTGTTTTACATGAGTACAGACCTGTTGTCTTTAGTTTTGCAAATAGTCTCAAACTTATATTAATTATACTAAGGGATCCTCTATTGTACGTGAGTACAGATCTGGAACCACTAGTATCTTTAAAGGATGTTTTATATTTGTCAAAATATTAATTCAAGTGTACGTTATATGTTTCAAAAAGATACATCATTTAGTAACCTCTACCTTGCAATTAAAAGATGCAGTGTTATGTGTTTTACTTAAGTTCTTCAGTATATTATATAACAGAACACTTTAGATATTGTTCACACTAATAATAACAGGTTTGCTCAGAAATCTATGTCTAATTTGTATATGTGGATCATAATACCGGTAATCATCTTGGACTGTTTAAGACATTAGAACATTCACTTTTTGTGAATAATTGGTTCTAAATATATAAAAAGTTATTTTAATATCAAAGTTATGTCTCGTGGAAAAAGGTAAATAAGATATAATGTTATAAATATGAGTTAAATTATGGGTTAAGTTTTGATTTTATTGTATTTATATGAATTTCATGAGGTATGCATACTAACAATCGTCTTGCTCTTATTAAAATCTAATATAAATGGCTTATTCTTCCTAATATGATCCCAAAGAACTTAAAATTTTAAGCATGATAATTTTAAAGTTGTTTGCTTTCATAGATGTTAGTACTCTTAAATTTTTATTTCTTATTTTGTATTTTTGTTTAAATGATTTTACTTATATTTATATGTTACCCTTTGGAATTGAATTATACTGGATATTTATTTTATGTTAAACAAACGTGTGTTGAAAATTGAAAAATACTAGATATAGGTTACGTGGAATATTAATCGAAAGTCTTCCGACTCACATGTAGTCGAGAAGCGTGTCCTGATTTTATATCGGCGGTTAATTTTTCTATTATAACTTATATATATATTTTAGACTTGTCTATATACTTAAGACCATAAGGTATATAAGTACATAATTTTAGCTTGAGATTTTTCTTTATACAAGATTAACTGTATCACGGGTTTAGTCGGTTAATATATGTAAGAAGATTATCATTGAGGAAAAATTAAGCGAAAACATTTCCTTTAAAATGTTTAGGCTATATAGTTAGAGAGTTAATTATATAATTGTGAATAGGTTTACATTTATACTTAGTATTTAATTTGCATTTTTATTTATACTTGCGAGTTTGACTGCTCAACGATGCGACGCGAGTCCAGTTCTGCAAGTTGATATTAATCTTGCGAATCGAGTTAAAGTATAAAAGGTTGGTCAACCGAGTCAAATCTTCCACCGAACCCACTTCTATTCTGCGAGTTCACTTAAACTTGCGAGTTGACTTAGTGCGAAACGAGACGAAAACAGTGTTTTGTTTGATTTCAATTTCACAAGTTACAAGGACGAAATTTTGATCCGTAGTTTCTATACATCTTTGTTTTGCGATCATTTTGAGGTATAAAACAATTGATTTCACCGTTTAATTAACTCAAAATCGAAGGTTCTCTTAACTTAGGGTTTTGTTTTAAATTGTAAACGATTAACGTAGATTCAAGGTGTTATTTAACTAGAATTATAAGGATTAATGTTAAACGAACCTTAATGAACGTAAACCAATCGATAGATCTTAATAACTTTGAGACCCCGTTCATGTTGAGAGTTGACCACAACTTCAGTTTGCAGAGCCACATTTTAGCGAATTGAGATTGCTCTCGACTTGCAGATTTCTCTTTGCGAATTGAACAAAGACTCAACTCGCAGATTTACTTTAGCGAGTTGAGATTTTGACTTGTTGACCATGCGATTCGAGTATGTTTGTTGACTTGTTGACTTGCGGACCGAGTTGATTAGCGAATCGACTTGCGAGTCGACTTTCGGATTGACTTGGTTAGCGAGTTGACAAGGTTGCGAATCGAATTGCGAGTTCAGTTTTGATTTTTGCAAGTTGAACATAACTTGTAAAAATAAAATTAATTTGCAATTTAAACTTTTAATGTAATAAGATACCTTTATAGGTATGTACAAGACTTTATGATTTTAAAAGTTTATTATAATATGTTTAGACGTACGAATTTTATATTAATACGTAATGTCATATGTATCTTTATATATATATATATATATATATATATATATATACGACTTTGGCTATATATATATATATATATATTCTTAACTTATGACTGTTTAGTAATAAGTTATATTTATACGACTTGAGACTGTAAAGTAACAAGTTATATATAATTTTAAGCTCAGACGTTTGATGAATTTTCATAATACGTTATAGTTTAAAAGTGATTAACGTGCGTTAATTGTTTTTGTCATTTGTGTTTCTATAGATATGGCGAGACAATCTGATAAAGGTCACAACATTCTTGTCGATCTGGATCTTTCGGTACGCGGAGCACATCAAGTTGCTCAAGTGCTGACGTTCTTTGCACGTTCACGCATTAGGTATGCGATTACAGAGTCTCCTCAGATCTCTCAGACGATACTGAATGATTTTTGGACAGATATTCAGTATGATCAGACAGTTAATCCACCGGTGATACGCACAACGGTCAATCAGAGACCGGTTGTTTTCTCTGCATCTGATCTACGTCAGATTTTACAACTGGGGACAGTAGACCAAGAAGATGGTCCGACTGAGTACCCTAGTGATTTTATTGAGGGAGCTATAGGTCGTATTGGATATACGGGAGATAGACGAGGACGCAGTTCCAAAAACCTTTGGTTATTGGACAATGGAGGTTTTTGTGGCACGTTTTTGTCACGGTTTTTGCACCAAAGAAGGGAGGCTTCGATGAGTTGAGCCCTGCCCTTGTATCAGCTGTGATGTCCCTGGTTTACAACAAACCATACAGTTTTTGTGATTACATTTTTGGCGAGCTGGTTAGACAGATTTCGGGTTCTGTTAGATCTCGGTTTTTGGTTTATCCACGTTTTTGTATGCTGATCATTCGCACTCGTCTGCCAGAGTTTGTTATTCCTGTGCCATATTTACGTGTAGATACTATTGGGCTCAGAGGCTACAGTGCGATGTTTTTGCAGACAGTGAGGAAGGAAGGGGTAGTGAAACCTGAGGAGAGAGAGCTTTTTGGTTTTCTTGTTGATCCTGCCTATGTGACGCTACCGAACAATGGTTGGCTAGATGTTGGTGCTGATGTTGCTGTTCCAGACCCGAGAGCTGATGTGGTTCATGCTGAAGATCCACAAGAGCTCATTGAGGATGTGTTGGAACAACCTGAACATGTTGGGGAACAGGTGAAGCCAGATGTTGCTGCCCAGGTGATACAGGAGGTGCTAGTTGAGCTTTATGATGCTACTGATCCCTTGCTACAGGATATTGATAGTTATGTTGCACCACCTGAGGTAATTTTATAATTATATAGTACTATAGGTACTTAGTTGTTACATTATTATTATAATATTATTATATAATGAAAATGTTATAGATATTTAGTTAATTAGATAATATTTCTGATTATAAAATATAAATATCATTATGATCAGGGAGCTGAGACTACAGACCCAGAGGTCACTCGACCTGAGGGTGAGCAGGGACAGCTTGATGGATCTGAAGGTTTACCTTCTAAGGTAATTATCAGATTAATCATAAATATATAGAACTTGTATGATAGAGCTTCTAGCTAATCATAAATGTTTAATATATTTAATATTTAGGATTCTGATGTTGGTCCATCTGGAGGTCGTGATGGTGAATCGGCTTAAGATGATGATGATAGTACTCCTTCTCCACCTCCAGATGCTGGTTATATTAGATACCGATCTCGGATGATTCCAGATCCAGCACTGAAGGAGAAGAGGAAGGCTAAGGAAGTCGACCCAAACTTCAGTATTATTGATGAGGTTCCTGAGGAAGAGGATATATCTCTTATTTCTCAACGCCGTAAGCGTTCCAGGACATTGATAATTCAGGATGGTATGTTTTACTTAGAGTTAGATTATCTTAACTTGTTGTTTATCAGGAGTTCAACTGAGACAGTTAATTCTGTGACAGTTTCTCGAGATACATCGCAAGTAGAGACGATGATACCGGTGGTTACTGAACCAGTATCTGTACCATCTGAGGTATGAGATAAACATTTAGTACTACGAGTATTATAAATATTTAATTAGAGATTAAGACAGAGTTATCTGTAATAATTACTTCTTTAATTCTATCTAACTTTACATGCTGAGAAACTGCTTGAGTCAGTGGAACCAGAAATGGTCTTCAAGACTATTGAGGAGGGAGTTACAGAACTTATGCATGATGCACAGTTCCCGACCAATAAATCTAGTAGATTTGCAGCTAGTCTTCTCAAGGAAGCGTTATCTCAAGCTATTCCACCACTTACTCGTGAGTCTTATCTTGCTTCAGTGACACCGCCTAGACCATCAACAATTTCTGTCATTCCGACGACTGATGCTGAAAGGATTACATCCATAGAGTCAAGAGTTAAGGAAATGGAACAGAGTATATCCAAGATTCCAGGGTTGTTGGTTGAGAATGTTTCTCTTGCGCAGCAGATGGTTCATATCAGTGAATCACATTTGACTCTGCTGAAGACTCATGATACTTTGCTTGTTGATTTTACTGCCCAGGGACTGAAGCTTGAACACTTAGAACGTTTGGTGTTGAGAGTGCATTCAGAACAGTCTGTTCAGGGGGAGATATTGATATATCAAGAAGCTTGCAAAGAGGATGAGTTAGCAAAGAAGCAAAAAGATGACAAAGATGATGATCCCAATGCTCAGAAAGATGGTGAGCCGACTGGTCCTTCAAAGACTGGTGAGCAAGCTATTATTCAGGGGGAGTCTGCGGGTGTTGGTGTTAGTGGTGATGGTGCTGGTACAAGTGTTGCGGTACAAGTGAAGCTGGTAAGACAACTTAGACTTGTGTAGATATTTGTACTTAGAATTTAGTTGAATTATAATTGTAATTTATAATTGTAACTGAATAATTGTAACTTAAATGTTTTGGTAATATATTCGGCTTGAGATTATTACAAGTTAAATATATTAGAAATTTTTTAAGTTATTTACTTCTGAAAAGTTAAATAAATTAGTGATCGAAAGTCTTCCGACTCATTGAGAAGTCGAGCGGCGTGTTCTGATTTATTTCAGCGGTCAAAGTTTATTTTAACTTAGACATTTTAGACTTGAGAGTTTTTATAACTGACAAGTTAAATATGTATGATTTTTAACTAGACAAATGATATATAATTTAAAGATATAATTGAAAGTTAAGTTTTATTATATAACAGTTTAATTAAGTCTTGGAAATTATATAAGTTAGTTAATTGTAAACTTAAATGTTTGGTGATTATTCACAGTACATTAGAGTTTAAATTTATTTAATATTTGTTAAGTGTTTGATATAAGACTTAGGAAATCTTAGATTGATTCAGGGTAATCAATAAAAGGTTTATAAGTTATATATTTCACGTTTATTATACAAACGGATTAGTATTGGAATTCTTAGATTGATTCAGGGAAATCAATAAGAGAATTTAAATCATTAATTTATTTGTGTTTGTTTGTTTTCTCTAGGAATGAAAATTCTAGATCTATCAGATTTAGAAAATGATATTTTGGATGAGATAGATGAAGAGATTGATTATGATCTTGAAGAGGGAGAATTTTAGCCACCTGAAGATTGGACTGCTGTTTCTGAGATTGAGCAAGACATGGGTGTAGATCCAGATGCTAATGTTGATGAACACCATGTGAGCCCATCTAGGACAGAGGTTGTTATTGAAAATGATGAAGGTCCAATAGTTGTCGATGTAGATGAAGAGATAGATGACTCAACCGATACAGAAAATGAAGTTCTTATTCCTACAAATAATCCAGCTGTTGTGCTTAGGAAATTTCCAAAACAAAGAAAGAAAATTGGAGTTTCAGAAGTAGATATAACAGGAAAACGTGTACCACGTAAAGGGATTATTGGTTGGTACCTTGATTCAGACCTGAAGCTTTTTGCAATTAAAAGATTTGACGGAGTTCAATATTTTGAGCGAAAGCTTGCAGTGTTTAGTTCTTTGCCTAGATTTGAGATTCGAGATTTGGCTCGATTACCTTTGAATAACCCAAGTGATGATTTTGTTGGAAGATATGTTGAACATATACTCAAGACTGAGGTTAGAGCTAATAAGTTTGAAAAGATTAAGCCAAGAAAAGGAAAGACTATTAAGTTGGCAAAGAGAAGTCAAAGGACATGAAGAAGAAGAAGAAAGAAGGTTTATCCGTCTGTTAAGTGTGTACAGCAGATTCCTCTGAAGACAATGCCACAAGATATTTTGGAAAATATGAAATGTTGATATGTGGATTCAGAAACTGGAGAAACTGTTATGGTTGAAGCAGATGATGAGGTTGAAAGTGGTGAGCATGAGATTTTTAAAGTTTATGACCATCGACACCTAATGAATATGTCGAAGATAGATTTGTTAAAGTTACATGAAAATAGAATCTTGACGACAGAAGCATGGGGTGATTTAGCATGAGATTATCAGATGATAGTTAAGACTTGTATCAAGATGAAGATGTACGCAGGAAGTAAAATTTACAAATGACGACTAAAGACAAGCGTGAAGATAAAGACGCTAGAGCTATTGTCAAGTGGGAGTCTGTTGAGACATAGTTTGTGATAACAAATCTAGATTGAAATAGGACTGGTGTAATTATTATTATGTTTGTGTATTAGTTTAGATTTGTAAATGAATATATTTTTTTTAAAGATAGACGAAATATTGTATTTTATTATTTACGTTTGCTGCGAGTCGAGTTCTCAGGTCGCAAGTGTTGCGAAACTGAACTCGCAAAGCAGAATTCAACAGGTGATGAATGAGTTGAGTTTATTATGGGCTTGGGCTGCGTAGCGAGTCAAGTCAACTCGCAGGCCCAAAGGCTGCGAGTTGAGACGATTTATAAGTGATTTTTGTTTGAGAAAATCATTAACAATTTGAATTAGACTTTTGCAATCCCAATTATTAACTGCGAATTCAATTTCCAGAGAAAGAAAATAAACCTAACGACTAGGATTTGACGTATATTCATTTAAAGCAAAGTAATTAGTTAACTGAAACGCGAACTTATTCGTTGTTAGTAAGGTAACATCGTATTAAGGAATTCCACACCTTAATACTACAGATAACGAAGTTATCGATCCTAGAACTAGGGACTTACATTACAATAATTCAAATGTTTACAAAATATATCTGGAGTTCACATAACCGTTTGGAGATTTCTAATACATTACTGAATTTACAAAATAGAGCTACATGCAATCTAATCTCTTGATGTTTTGAAAACAATGCAACTCGAGCTAAGCTTTCCAAAAGCTTCCTACTGCAGCGGGTTACATGAGAAATACATACTAAAAGGTCAACATAAAGTTGGTGAGTTCATAGATTTGTTAAATAATCAGTTGCTACTATGATCCACAAGATTTCACAAGTTTGCATCATTCAACAATGATAAGTAAAAGTATCGTTAGCCAACGACAAGTAAAAGTATTGCATATTGCATTATAAGTATACCATTTGCATGAATCTCATAGTTCGAGCTTAACATTGTTTGCCTCCAGTAAGTGTACTAATCCGATACACTTCTAATTCACAAATAATATTGCGCCCGCGGGTTGGCTAGCGCGACTAGCCCGGACGTGGTTTGTCAAACCCTGATAGTATTATCCAATAATATTCACGCATAAATTAACGAACTATGATGGGTAGAGGGCTTTAATGGATTATCATAAGGTCTCATGCAATCCGTACGAAAAGTTGTTGTTAGTACTTGTGATCATAAAAGCAGTTTATATAAAACAGTTGTATTCATTCTCACCCCAGTGAAAAACAGTAAAAAGGTGCTATGAAACTCATCAGAGTTAAGCAGGTAGCAAGCAATATCAAATATTAGCAAGTAGTGGGTGTTCTCGTCTTGTGTGCAACCTCCTAACGCCCTAAACGTATGAGGTTATATAAGTAGATGTCTCAAAAGACCATCTATAGCGATTGTATAAGTGAGGGTTAATGTCTACCTAAAGCTAGTTCATCAACTAGTATGTCCAAATAAGTTGTTCGAGTTCGTTTATCAAAAACGTGTACGGACCATTGGTGAAAGTTTGTAATAATAATTCATTTAGACATTATTATTAAGTTTGTTTTGTTGTATACTATACATTAGTACATATTGCATGTTACTAATAGATTATTTAGTTCATAAAGACCTCTAACCGTAGGTCAAAGTTGGTTAACTTGTTGGTCAAAGCTGGTCAAAGTGGTCATGGTTGGTCAAACCTAGTCTATTTATGAGTCACTTCTCAATTTATGAGACACTTACTGATTTTATGAGTCACTTCTCAATTTATGAGTCACTTACTGATTTTATGAGTCACATCTCAATTTATGAGTCATTTACTAATTTTATGAGTCACTTCTCAATTTATGAGTCACTTACTAATTTTATGAGTCATTTCTCAATATATGAGTCACTTACTGATTTTATGAGTCACTTCTCAATTTATGAGTCACTTACTGATTTTATGAGTCACTTCTCAATTTATGAGTCACTTACTGATTTTATGAGTTAATTCTCAATTTATGAGTCACTTACTGATTTTATGAGTCACTTCTCAATTTATGAGTCACTTACTGATTTTATAAGTCATTTCTCAATTTATGAGTCACTTACTGATTTTAAGAGTCACTTCTCAATTTATGTGTCGGTTTCTAATTCGAGAAACTTTTCAAGTCTTGTTTTTGGTCAAAGACATTAATTAAGCCACCCAAACACATTTTCGTTGTTAATTTTCAAAGATAGTAAGTTTTGTCGTTTTTGGGAACCGAGCCGTTTTTGTTGACTAGGTCAAACCTACTTGGTTTGACCTGAAACTTTTACCTAACCCATATATCAGTTTATAGAGTCCTTAGAATTTGTCGGTTCATGTCGGAGTTCACCAAATGTGTCGGTTTTACAAAAGTTCCAAAATAGTCCCTAAGTTATGTTTAGGGTTTTTGTCGGTTTATTTCGCCATAGATCTTACTAACTTCTGTTCCAAATTTGAGTCCACAATTTTTACCAACAGATCACCTATGTATCTAGTCTAACATATAACGTTTACAGCAACTATAGTGTCCATTTACATAGGTAATTAGTTTCGCGAAGGAACCGAACTCGGTTTTCGAAAGTCATCATACCAGTCCCATAAATTGACCTGTAGAGAAAAACGCGTGCATTTCTGGAAGGAGCTATAGAAGAACTTTTTGTAGATCTTTTAAATATGCAACTTTAAAAAAAATCGTTGTCTAACTCTTTCTATAACTCAAGATATAACCATTTTCGTAGACTGAGTTTTTGAAGACAGAATGTGCATGTTCATGTATAAGCTTTTAAAAAATGATTTTTAACGTCATTTTTGGACATAACATAGTTAGATGAGCTATATAACATCAAGATAAACAACATGCAAGTAAATTAGATGAGGGTTTTGGTGATTCTTACAACAAAATGATGAAGAGAAGAGGAGATGATGAGCTTGCTTCCAAGTTTCTTGCAAAAAGTTGACTTTTAAATGTGGTGGTTATTGGTGGTTCAATGATGGTTTATGGTGGTGATTGTGGTGGTTTATGGTGGTTGTAGGGAGGTTTAGGGTGGGTGAAAATATCTAAGTTTTTAGTGAGAGAAATGATAGAGTAAGGCTAGAGAAATGTGTAAGTGATGTTGAGTGAAAATGGGATTGAAATGTGGGGGTTTGAGATGGTCAAAGAAGCAATGACACATGGGGTGCTTGTGGGTTGGAAAAATCTGCAGATTTTTCATGGGCCCCACCCCAAGTGATTGTGTTAATTTAATTCCCCAATTCGCGTTACGCGTAGTGCCCGTTTGCCCGTTCGTGTCGTCGTTTATTTAGGCGTTTAACGTTTAATACTCGCGTTTTAAGCATCAATTTAAATTTCGATATTTTTGATCGAAGTATTTATTAAAATACTTAAAAGCATTTATAAAAATATTCCGTTAATTTATTGATCTCGATTTGCGTGTTCATTTTACGGAGGTTTAATCGCGTAACGTTTAAACTAAACGTTTTTGTTATCGTTTTAAGACCCGATTTTTATTTAATCAAAGTTTTACTCAAAATGATATATTTTAAACTTATAAAATATTTTTTGGCTTTCATATGATTGTCGAGCGCGTTCCGCGTGTTTTTGCCACGTTTCTGTTACTTTATACGATAGAAATTACGTGTTAAATATTATCAACATGATATTTGTAAGTTTTTAGATTAAATAATTTCATATTATTTAATATTTTGTTCACCATCGTTCTTATTTATACTGTGTCGGACTCCGTCCGGTTGTTTCGCACAATTTCTTCAAATTGCGTAAGCGTAATTATAACCAATTACGGGAGTGTATATTCACATAAATATACATATAGTTACAAGTAATTACAAGTATTTAGCCTAATATTAAACTAAACACACGTAATTAGGGTTTCTAGCAGGTTAAACAGTAACTCTAAATCGTCGGGTGTCACATTCTCCCCCTGTTAGGATAATTTCATCCCGAAATTAGTTCGTTGCCGCAGTTCGTGGGGTATCTAAGAATAGATGTGGATGTTTCCGCCGCATTTGGTCTTCCCGTTCCCAGGTGAATTCAGGACCACGCCTAGAATTCCACAAGACTTTAATGATGGGAATACGGCTCTGTTTCAAGTGTTTGACCTCACGGTCTATGATTTTAATAGGTTCCTCGACGAAATGGAGTTTGTCATCAATGTGGATTTCATCGAGCGGGATTACAAGTGTCTCATCAGACAGACATTTCTTCAGGTTAGAAATGTGGAAGGTGTTGTGCACACTACTGAGTTATGGAGGTAGCTGCAGTCGATATGCCACCGGACCGATTATTTCAAGAATCTCAAAAGTTCCGATGTACCTAGGGTTTAGTTTGCCGCGTTTGCCAAAATAAATGACACCTTTCTAAGGTGACACTTTTAAGAGTACTCGGTTCCCAACCTGGAACTCAAGTGCTTTGCGTCTCACGTCAGCGTAGCTTTTCTGACGATCACGAGCGGCTTTCAGCCGGTTTTGAATGGTTATGATTTTCTTAGTTGTTTCATGGATGATTTCAGGACCAGTGAGTTGACTATCGCCCACTTCAGTCCAACAAATAGGTGATTGGCACTTTCGACCATATAGTGCCTTGAACGGAGCAGCATTGATGCTGGTGTGATAACTGTTGTTGTACGAGAATTCACACGAGGGTAGGTGGTTCTCCTAGTTGTTTCCGAAGTCAACTACGCAAGCGTGCAACATGTCTTCCAAGGTTTGGATGGTTCATTCACTCTGACCATCGGTTTGCGGGTGATAAGTAGTACTGATATCGAGTCGGGTACCAAGAGCTTTTTTTGAGGGTTTGCCAGAATCGAGAGGTGAAGCGACTATCTCTATCAGAGATTAACGATATAGGTATGTCGTGTCGTGCCATAATCTCTTTGATGTAGATGCGAGCCAAATGCTCCATCTTGTCGGTTTCCTTGATGGCTAGGAAATGGGGAGATTTTGTGAGACGATCAACGATCACCCCAATGGTCTCGCAACCGCTCGGTGTTTTCGGTAGTTTTGTGATGAAGTCCATGGTTATGTTTTCCCATTTCCATTGAGGTGTTTCATGTTGTTGGAGCAATCCGGAGGGTTTCTGGTATTCGGCCTTAAACTTGGTGCAGGTTAAACATTTGCTAACATAGGTGGCGATGTCAGCTTTCATGTTGGGCCACCAATACCGTTGTTTGATGTCGTGATACATCTTGTCAGAACCAGGATGTATGGAGTATCGTGATTTGTGAGCTTCATCCATCACCAAATCTCGTAGGTTCCCAAAATATGGTGACCAGATTCGGTTACAGAAGTATCGGGTTCCATCGAGTTTGGTTTCGAATTGTTTATCAATGCCTCGCAAGGCCTCATTTTTAATGTTTTTCTCGTTAAGTGCTTCGAGTTGAGTGGAATGAATTTGAGAAATAAGATCGTTGTGGATGGTTAAACCGAGGGCTCGAACTCGAAGGGGTTTCACTCGTTCTTTTTGGCTTAGGGCATCGGCAACAACGTTAGCCTTGCCCGGGTGGTATCAGATTTCGCAGTCGTAGTCGCTAAGTAACTCGACCCAACGACGTTGTCTCATGTTTAGGTCCTTTTGATCAAAGATATGTTGAAGGCTTTTGTGGTTAGTGAAGATTGTACAGTTGGTACCATATAGGTAGTGTCTCCAAATTTTAAGCGCGAAAACAACGGCTCCTAGATCGAGGTCGTGTGTGGTGTAATTCTTTTCGTGGGTTTTGAGCTGACGGGAGGCGTTAGCAATGACTTTATCACGTTGCATTAACGCACATCCTAGTCCTTGGTGTGAGGCGTCGCAGTAAACTATGAAATCATCGGTGCCTTCGGGTAAGGACAGGATTGGTGCACTGCAGAGTTTCTGTTTCAGAAGTTGGAAAGCTGACTCTTGTTTGTCGGTCCAATCGAATTTCTTATCTTTCTGAATCAGGGAGGTTAGTAGTTGAGCAATTCGGAAAAAGTTCTCAATGAATCACCGATAATACCCAGCGAGACCTAAGAATTTTCGAACCTCGGTTGGAGTAGTTGGTGCTTTCCAGCACTTGATGGCCTCAATTTTGGCTGGATTAACATGTATCCCTTGGCTGTAAACTACATGCCCTAGGAACTAAACTGTTCGCATCCAGAACTCACACTTGGAGAACTTGGCGTATAACTAATCGTCTCTAAGTAATTCCAAGATAGTTTTCAGGTGTTGGCCGTGTTCGGTTTCGTTGCGAGAATAGATCAAGATGTCGTCGATAAACACGATGACAAAATTATCTATATAGGGTTTGCACACCCGATTCATAAGGTCCATGAATACAGCTGGTACATTGGTTAAGCCAAAAGGCATCACTTGGAATTCATAATGCCCATAGCGGGTTCTGGAAGCTATTTTTGGGATGTCGGAGTCTCGGACTCGAAGTTGATGATTACCTGATCGTAGGTCAATTTTCGAATAGAAGCTCGAACCTTGAAGTTGGTCAAAGAGGTTATCGGTTCTAGGGACGGGTATCAATTCTCGATGGTTGGTTTGTTTAGTTCTCGGTCTACCGGTCTCCCTTTGTTTGATCAAATTTCCACTGGTAATGAAGGGACTAATGATTTTCTAGAGACATACGATTTTGGCACTGTGTTTGGACAATCAGTCCATATCTATGATGATATCAAAGTTTTCGATTTTGAGGGGTTTGAGATCTATGGGAAAATGTTCTCTTGCGATGGTGTAAAATCAGTCGATAACTTTCTATGATAATAGTTTGTTTGGAACTATGATGTCCGTTGAAAACTTGAGTTAATCAAAATATGTTGGAAAAATCTGCTCGTCAATAAGTCGTTGAAAATTTATGTCTATCCAGATTAATTGAACATTAGAAGTTGTAAATAGTTCCGGGTAGTTGTTTGGTGAAAATTCTTTGAAAACTTGAATTGGTATAAATTTGTTGAAAACTTTTGTTATTGTAAAGTGTTGAAAATTTCAGTTGATTCTTATAGTGGTGTCTCCTTAAACGAAAAGGGGATTTAAAGAATGAATGTGGTGTTTGTATAAGAGCCAAGATTATTACATTCTTGATGAAAAGTAATATGTGGCTTCATAGTACAATGATAAATCAATACAAGGTATTGTGATTTGAAACCAACAAGGCGCAAGGTTAATAGGTTGAAAGCTTACAGAATTCATAGTTTACAAAACATGTCAGACATTGTTACATCCGGATGAATGCATAAGTCATATACAAAATGTGATGGGGTTTTATACACCCATCGATAGATCGTCGAGCTAACACTAGCTATGTTCACCGTTGTTTGGGTAGTCCTTGTAGTAGTGATTAGAATGTTCAAGTCATAGTTTGAAATAGTTTGAAGTAGTTTATGGACTTAGTCGTTGTGAGTATCCCTCGCAATACTAATCCAGTGATGTTCGGAACAGACAAAGTCGCGAATCAAGTTATGAGTAAATCGTTTGACAAACGTGTCGAAATGGTGACCAAACATGATAAAGCAGTAAGTCTCGTGTTTGAAAGAATTGTTGACATACAAGTCAAAGAGTGATCAATCATGATCAAGTAAAGAGTTAAGTGGATCATTGAAATTCATGCAATTGTTCTAATGGTTACTTCCACTATGTAGGTGTTATGGTTGACAAGGTTCACCTGAGGACCCTTGCATGACAATGGGTTCTAGTGGTTGGAGTATTAGTAGTAGTAGTAGTATGAACAAGATAAATTATAGTTCGAGGCGGTTCTAGCGTTTCCCCTAGTTGTTTGTAACGTATGCGATCCATAGATCTACGATGTGAGTGGGAAGGGAGAGTGTGAAGTGACGGAAGTAGGTGTAGTTCATCTAAGTGATGAAGTATCGTATTGTTCAACTTTTATACGTGTTCCCGAGTGATTTGGTTGTGAGCGGAAAGAAGAGGGTGAAGTAGATGTCACTTGTTTGGTTGGCGAATCCTTTGGTGGATTTTCCTCAAGTGAGTCCTATTTGATTATCTCGTTGCCCGATTCGGTTGGGCGAGTGGGTACCATGGAAATCTCCATAGTAGTAAGTAAGGTCTGTGTTTCGTTTTTGATGTTAGGTGACATAGTTGTGGGAGTGGTTGCCATTTTCTGTGGCAAGAAGTTTAGTATACAAGAAGTTAAGGTTATATATATAGAAATATAATAACCTAGCACATAAGCACGTATAAGGTTGGTCCCGTTTCTATCCTAGGTCAAAGTCTTCTAATGCATTCCCATTCACTATAACCATTTCAGGTTTTGCATTAATTCTCTTTAAATTGTACATGGTTGATCAGGCTATGTTAAATTAAATTCAAATGATGCAATCGCTGAACCAGTCATACCAAACAAGGAATACTAACCTAATGGTTATAAACTAGGTCACTAATGCAATCCTAGTTCGCTATAACCTTTGGCTCTGAAACCAATCTGTCGCACCCCTAAAACACGTGGCAGCGGAAGTAGGAGGTGTCATGGGGGCGCCGACCAATTTAAATATCACAACACAAAGATTAAAGCAAACGACCTCTATATGAGACGTTTGAAAAATAGTTACATTACAATAATTCAAATGTTTACAAAATATATGTGGAGTTCGCATAAACCGTTTGGAGATTTCTAATACATTACCGAATTTACAAAATACAGCTACATGAAATCTAATCTCTTGATGTTTTGAAAACAATGCAACTCGAGCTAAGCTTTCCAAAAGCTTCCTACTGCGGTGGGTTACCTGAGAAATACATACTAAAAGGTCAACATAAAATTGGTGAGTTCATAGGTTTGTTAAATAATCAGTTGCTAATATGATCCACAAGATTTCACAAGTTTGCATCATTCAACAATGATAAGTAAAAGTATCGTTAGCCAACGATAAGTAAAAGTATTGCATATTGCAATATAAGTATACCATTTGCATGAGTCTCATAGTTCGAGCTTAATGATCTCGCGTAAAAAGTATTGTTTTTACTACCGATATCTCTCTCATTCTGGAACAATTCTTGGAATTTTCAACTTAAAACCACTACAAATCAATGATATTATGCCAAGAGGGTAAAAACAAGGTTGCACGATAAAAATCAAGCAAAACGGGTGAAAAATGAAGATTCCAAACACGTTTGAAGATTCAAGGCATCAAAATGAGATTTCAAGACAAAAGTGCCCACCATCAACATCCATCTCACCCAAGATGTTCGTTTTCAAATTACGAATCCAACAGAAGAAGAATCAACAAAAACGGATAAAGAATGAAGATTTTACGCCCGCCGAAAGATCCAAATGATTCGTACGCAATATCTGGAGATAGGAAACATATTTTTGGGATATCTTTACATCAAAGTCTTCGGCTTTGAATTACGACTTCAACGCAAAAAGAATCAACACAAACGGACGCATAACGACGAAAATACGCGCGAATTAAGCAACGCAATGAAAGACGACGGACCGGGACGGGTGGCAGCCGGCCGCCGCCGGCCAGCAGCCAGGCAGCGCAGGCCTCCACCCTCCTGTCTATTTTTGCACTTTTTCGTCCTTGCTTGTACCTGGTGCACCACCTTTCGCTACTTTTTCGTACCTGGTGCACCACCTTTCGCTACTTTTTCGTACTTGGTGCACCACCTTTCGCTACTTTTGCTAATGTGAGCCTAGGGATGCTATTGTGAGCCATATTTTCCCTATAAATAGCAGCCCCTAAGTCTCATTTTAACACACTCTCAAGAATACACTTCTACATTCTAATACACTCACACACTCCTTTTCCATTTCCACTTTCTCACTCTAGAAATTCTCTTATAGTCTAAGATTATTTTAATTAATCTTCGGATTAGTATAGAGGCTAGAACGAATGTTAGGAGGTTTGAAGATTCATCTTTGTACATGTAAACGAGTTGTCAATCATATAAATACGCTGCTACGCATTTAATTCCGGGTGATATCTAAACCTTTATCATACTTATTTTATTCCATATTTTAAATATGTGTTATTGCTTGGTATGTGATATATTTGTTGCCATGAATTGCGAGTAGTTTATTATTGTGGTTGTTGATGATGTAGATAATTATAAGTAAGGATGACATTATATAATTAATGCACGACAATCGTAAAGAGATATGACGACCCCTATTCGACTGTTTGTCCGATATAGTACTGGAAATGCTTTAAGGCGGAGAACAAATGTATGGAAGTCGGTAAATGACCGAAGGTAGTTATATCTCTGGAATCAGCTCTGGTTTAATAGTTGGAATCCCGAAGGGGTAATACAACTTCACAACTAACTGGTATATCCTACGATAGTCAAAACACTATAAAATGATGTTCGTGAAATACGTTCAGATAAAATAGGAATTAGTAACCCTTGTAGCGTCAAGACTTTATGAATTCAAGTTTAATTTATGGATTACCCTTTCTGGTTATCCACATGACTGCAACCTAGTAATTAGGACCTGATCAACCTTCATTATGGTAAGTAGTTATTTGTGCCCATGACATGCAATAAGTAAGAGACATTGAAACCACTCGTTGTATATATTAGGTTTACATTTCTGCACTGCTTTACATTTAGTTAGATAGAGTGTCACTTTTACTGTCAATTACTCTCGACCGCATGTTGATGTGAGAAACCGTGGAACTACTACGTAAAGTACACTGTCCATCATTGAAAGGCATGATCCGCATATGAAACACGTTTTAACAAACTGCAAATAATCCGGGGATGTATAACTGTTTGAAAAGGAGAGATTTGAATCATAAGTCGAAGTAACTAGAGCATAAATGAATGATAACAAGATTTCGGAATAAGATAAAAAGTTGTAATGACCTAGAATCTTTAAAACACCAAATCTTATAAAATCGGCGGTCTAAACATACAAAGTTATTAATTTGCATGCTAATAGAATAGTAAACTACCTTAGGAGTTAATAACGGTCAGACCTATGAGACGATACGCTACTGATTCATGAACCTCAGTATAGAACCAAAATAAGTTGCTTATTTTCAACTAGATAAGTATTGGAAGTTTGCGTATTGCTCCGATCAGAATCACGATAACCTAGTTCCTAGTGAGATGCCAATGGGAAATTGAGTTGGTAGGGTTCTAGAGTTTACGCCTAGTAGTTTGGCTGCCACATTAGTATCATCCCTATTTATTCCGTCATCCCGAAATATTAATTATCAAAATCTCAACAACCACATATTTATCTTTATCTGTTTTCCTGTACTTTAATTTCCTGCATTTTAATTACTTGTCTTTAACCCCCAAACCTACCTACTTTGTTCCATCCTAGATACTTCCCTACCCATGCTAATCCACTATGGGACACCACCAGGGCCAGACTATTGGTACTGGCTGATGCAGATGCAGGTCTGGTGTTATAAGTCTATGAGACAGCAAACAGCAGGGATACCAGTGATCCCACTTCCTGACTTACCCTTTGGATTGGGCTGAGCACCACCACACTTATATCCCCCTGTAGTTCCTACTCCAGCACCTCACCGACATCCAGTTCTTGACCGTGGCCATGGTTTACCACCTCGCACAGTTGCACCTAGGCCACAAGCACCACCAGCAAAGGTTCCCATTCAGAGATAGCATGTTCCTTCTGTTGTTGGTTCGGCTAGAGGTCAGACTTCGAGAGGCAGTAGGATATCCAAAACCCCTACACGAGCCACCATTGTTCAGAGTCACAGGATTCTCAGGAGCACCAGCCCTGCAGATGCACCGATTGATCCAGTATCCTCTCATAGACAGACTGATTTATTCAGAGGACACTCCCAGCAGAGGACACCTAAGATTCCAATTGACAGCTTCGACATGCCCGCGGGGGAATTTGTTGACCATTTGATATAGGATGGAGTATTCACCATAGGTACACTAGATACACAGGCTGATCGAGATGCATCAGACAAAGGCACCCACTATCAGCATGATGATTCTTCATCAGATGAGACATCTCCTGGACCTATAGTATCTTCAGCTGCAGTATCACCACCAGCCGAGCAATAGATTGCTCCGCTTTCTGACTCCTTTCTATTTTCTATCAAGACTTTATTATTATTGTGTGTATTTGATGTACTGTGGATGCATAGACATCACATCTATCCAGTTATTACTTTATTAAGTTATTACTTTACTTTTCTTATTAGCAACTATTACTTGATTGAATTGAGTGGTTTGTTTGAGAAACTATCCATAGAAGACCAAAGCAAGGGAAGCTGGGGACCACACAAAGAAGAATGCCGAGAACCATAAGCTACAACCCATGGACCAGTAGACTTCTAACGAGTAACCAACAACGTGCACAGCAAAAGCGGTACATCATTCCAAAACCCTCTACCCGTTTAAAGAATTGATTATCTCATCCGATATTCCAAACACTAAGTGTGGGATAATCAAAACCACACTACACTTACAAAACAATCCGAAAATAAGTAGAATCTCTAAGTGTGGGATACTTCAACAAGAAGTACTCAACGAATAGATTCGAACATTAGGGACAATGTTCCTCTAAGTGTGGGATATACGGCCTTTAACCGCAAGTTTTTACCTCTTGTCCGTAAATCAAACAGTATTTTCATTAAAAGGCTAAAAATGGATAAAATTTCAAATTTTTAGATTCAAAAACATCGTTCTTTAGAAACCCTATCTTTCAAAATTATAAATTACAGCAAGAAACGAGTTTTGACAACGAAACAAAATTGTTTTAGAATAAGATACGGACGAAAAGGGCAACACATGGCTAGGCACACATTGACCAAAACATTCGATTTGTGAGGATTGAGCCCATCATTAGCATTCATCTCTAAAATGCTTCACTTTTTGTTTCATGTGTGCGTTGATGTATGCATTTGAATTAGAACTTGCTCTTGTAATGCATTTCGAGATCACACCGATGAGTGCCATACATGGAATAGGTACAACTCATCTTGATAACTTCTAAGGAATCCAAACGCCCTTCCACCATCAAACATCCACCCACTCAACCTTTACTCTTCACACCCAATCAAAACCTCCTAATATTCGTCCCGAACCTACAGAAGTTTCATTTACCAACAAACTCTCAAAGATACTCTTGATTTTCCAAGACTTCTGCAGCCTAATACAAAGCCATAAAATATATCGGAGCGTTCCCCAAAGGATGAGCATCATCCGTAAAAGGAGCTCCAAGAAAAAAGAAATTCAGCAAAAGCAAAGCTATCAGAAGAAACCTAAAAGCCCAAGGATCAAGTAAAAGGGCCAAGGAAAGAAAATTTCCAAAGAAAAAGGAAGAAAAAGGCTATGTAGTCCTTTCAAAATCTGAGAAATTCTAAAGAAACTCTCTCAAGAAAAGTTTCGAGAAAATACAAGGAAAACCCTCACACCTTCTTCAACCCAAAACATCCGATTCCTTCCAAGATATCTCGAAAGGTTAGTACCGTCCTCATCAAAAGTGATGGAGATCTGATTCTCGATCAAGCCTATGACGAGAATGCTGCATGACAGGCTATCTGAGTGATTGACACTGGTAAGTAGGAAACCCTAAACACTTGAGTGATTTGAGTGACCCACTTGTGAGGATTGCCTAGTCATGATCATCATTTATGTTGCTCGAAGAAGGTATCAAATTCTATAAACCCATAGTTTCCGGTGAAAACTCTTTCATAACTATAACTTTATATTCTTTAGATATTGGTATCTCTAAAAACTAATGCGATTAGAATCCTTCCAGAAGTTTTTTAAGAATGAGTTTGCTTGAGGACAAGTAAAGTTCTAAGTGTGGGATACTTGATATCGCGTAAAAAGTCATGTTTTTACTACGATATCTCTCTCATTCTGGAATAATTCTTGGCATTTTAAACTCAAAACCACTACAAATCAATGATATTATGCCAAGAGGGTAAAAACTAATGCGATTAGAATCCTTCCAGCAGCCAGGCAGAGCCGGCCTCCACCCTCCCGTCTTTTTTTGCGCTTTTTCGTCCATACTTGTACCTGGTGCACCACCTTTCGCTACTTTTTCGTACCTGGTGCACCACCTTTCGCTACTTTTGCTAATGTGAGCCTAGGGATGCTAATGTGAGCCATATTTTCCCTATAAATAGCAGCCCCTAAGTCTCATTTTAACACACACTCAAGAATACACTTCTACATTCTAATACACTCACACACTCCTTTTCCATTTTCACTTTCTCACTCTAGAAATTCTCTTAAAGTCTAGGATTATTGTAATTAATCTTCGGATTATTATAGAGGCTAGAACGAACGTTAGGAGGTTTGAAGATTCATCTTTGTACGTGTAAATGAGTTGTCAATCATAATAATACGATGTTGCACATTTAATTCCGGGTGATATCTAAACCTTTATCATACTTATTTTATTCCATATTTTAAATATGTGTTATTGCTTGGTATGTGATATATTTGTTGCCATGAATTGCGAGTAGTTTATTATTGTGGTTGTTGATGATGTAGATAATTATAAGTAAGGATGACATTATATAATTAATGCACGACAATCATAAAGAGATATGACGACCCCTATTCGACTGTTTGTCCGATATAGTACTGGAAATGCTTTAAGGCGGAGAACAAATGTATGGAAGTCGGTAAATGACCAAAGGTAGTTATATCTCTGGAATCAGCTCTGGTTTAATAGTTGGAATCCCGAAGGGGTAATACAACTTCACAACTAACTGGTATATCCTACGATAGTCAAAACACTATAAAATGATGTTCGTGAAATACGTTCAGATAAAATAGGAATTAGTAACCCTTGTAGCGTCAAGACTTTATGAATTCAAGTTTAATTTAAGGATTACCCTTTCTGGTTATCCACGTGACTGCAACCTAGTAATTAGGACCTGATCAACCTTCATTATGGTAAGTAGTTATCTGTGCCCATGACATGCAATAAGTAAGATACATTGAAACCACTCGTTGTATATATTAGGTTTACATATCTGCACTGCTTTACATTTAGTTAGATACAGTGTCACTTTCACTGTCAATTACTCTCGACCGCATGTTGATGTGAGAAACCGTGGAACTACTACGTAAAGTACATTGTCCATCATTGAAAGGCATGGTCCGCATATGAAACACGTTTTAATAAACTGCGAATAATCCGGGGATGTATAACTGTTTGAAAAGGAGAGATTTGAATCATAAGTTGAAGTAACTAGAGATTAAATGAATGATAACAAGATTTTGGAATAATATAAAAAGTTGTAATGACCTAGAACTTTAAAACACCAAATCTTATAAAATCGGCAGTCTAAACATACAAAGTTATTAATTTGCATGCTAATAGCACAGTAAACTACCTTAGGAGTTAAGAACGGTCGGACCTATGAGACGATACGCTACTGATTCATGAACCTCGGTATAGAACCAAAATAGGTTGCTTATTTTTCAACTAGATAAGTATTGGAAGTTTACGTATTGCTCCGATCAGAATCACGATAACCTAGTTCCTAGTGAGATGCCAATGGGAAATTGAGTTGGTAGGGTTCTAGAGTTTACGCCTAGTAGTTTGACTGCCACATTAGTATCATCCCTATTTATCTGTCATCCTGAAATATTAATTATCGAAATCTCAACAACCACATATTTATCTTTATCTGCTTTCCTGTACTTTAATTTCCTGCATTTTAATTACTTGTCTTTAACCCCCAAACCTACCTACTTTGTTCCATCCTAGATACTTCCCTACCGAAAGTGCCAACTTTAATTTACCCACACGTTTGGATTCATAGAACGATCTTAGGTTATACTTACCGCTTACTAACCAAAGTAGGTAGTACATATAATTTAAGCCCCGCTAATTATAAATTTTAAAAACCCCTGATGGCGCCCGATTAAGTTACAATCAACGACACCGACGCTTTCGGGTGCCATCACTTAACGTTGTTTGCCTCCGGTAAGTGTACTAATCCGATACACTTCTAATTCACAAATAATATTACGCCTGTGGGTTGGCGAGCGCGACTAGCCCGGATGAGGTTTGTCTAACCCTGATAGTACTATCCAATAATATTCACGCATAAATTAACGAACTATGATGGCTAGAGGGCTTTAGTGGATTATCATAAGGTCTCATGCAATCTGTACGAAAAGTTGTTGTCGGTACTTGTGATCATAAAAGCAGTTTATATAAAACAGTTGTATGTATTCTCACCCCAGTGAAAAACAATAAAAAGGGGCTATGAAACTCACCAGAGTTAAGCAGGTAGCAAAAATAACAAATATTAGCAAGTAGTGGGTGTTCTCGTCCTGTGTGCAACCTCCTAACGCCCTAAACGTATGAGGTTGTATAAGTAGATGTCTCAAAAGACCATCTATAGCGATTGTATAAGTGGGGGTTAATGTTTACCTAAAGCTAGTTCATCAACTAGTATGTCCAAATAAGTTGTTCGAGTTCTTTTATCAAAAACGTGTACAGACCGCTGGTGAAAGTTTGTAATAATAATTCATTTAGACATTATTATTAAGTTTGTTTTGTTGTATACTATACATTAGTACATATTGCATGTTACTAACAGATTATTTAGTTCGTAAAGATCTCTAACCATAGGTCAAAGTTAGTCAACTCGTTGGTCTAAGCTGGTCAAAGTGGTCAAAGTGGTCAAGGTTGGTCAAACCTGGTCTATTTATGAGTCATTTCTCAATTTATGAGACACTTACTGATTTTATGAGTCACTTCTCAATTTATGAGTCACTTACTGCTTTTATGAGTCACTTCTCAATTTATGAGTCACTTACTGATTTTATGAGTCACTTCTCAATTTATGAGTCACTTACTGATTTTATGAGTCGTTTCTCAATTTATGTGTCGGTTTCTAATTCGGGAAACTTTTCAAGTCTTGTTTTTGGTGAAATACATTAATTAAGCCACCCAAACACATTTTCATTGTTACTTTCCAAAGATAGTAAGTTTTGTTGCTTTTAGGAACCGAGGCGTTTTTGTTGACTTGGTCAAACCTGCTTAGTTTGACCTGAAACTTTTACCCAACCCATATATCAGTTTATAGAGTCCATAGAATTTGTCGGTTCATGTTGGAGTTCACCAAAAGTGTCGGTTTTACAAAACTCCCAAAACAGTCCCTAAGTTACGTTTTCGGTTTTTGTCGGTTTGTTTTGCCATAGATCTTACTAATTTCTGGTCCAAATTTGAGTCCATAGTTTTTACCAACTGATCACCTATGTATCTAGTCTAACATATAACTTTTACAGCAACTATAGTGTCTATTTACATAGGTAATTAATTTCGCGAAGGAACCGAACTCAGTTTTCGAAAGTCATCAGACCAGTCCCATAAATCGACCTGTAGAGAAAAACGTGTGCATTTCTGGAAGGAGCTATAGAAGAACTTTTTGTAGATCTTTTTAATACGCAACTTTAAAAAAAATCATTTAGGCGTTTAACGTTTAATACTCGCGTTTTAAGCATCAATTTAAATTTCGATATTTTTGATCGAAGTATTTATTAAAATACTTAAAAACAGTTATAAAAATGTTTCGTTAATTTATTGGTCTCGATTTGCGTGTTCATTTTAAGGAGGTTTAATCACGTAACGTTTAAACTAAACGTTTTGTTATCGTTTTAAGACACGATTTTTTTAAATCAAAGTTTTACTCAAAATGATATATTTTAAACTTATAAAATATATTTTGGCTTTGATATGATTGTCGGGCGCGTTCCGCGTGTTTTCGTCGCGGTTCTGTTACTTAATACGATATAAATTACGTGTTAAATATTATCAACATGATATTTGTAAGTTTTTCAGTTTATTAAATATTTTCATATTATTTAATATTTTGTTCACCAACGTCCGTATTTATACTTTGTCGGACTATGTCCGGTTGTTTTGCACTATTTCGTCAAATTGTGTAAGCATAATTATAACCAATTACGGGAGTGTATATTCACATAAATATACATATAGTTACAAGTAATTACAAGTATTTAGCCTAATACTAAACTAAACACACGTAATTAGGGTTTCTAGCAGGTTAAACAGTAACCCTAAATCGTCGGGTGTCACAAGGGGTGTGGCACCCCAGATCAGAGGCATGGTTATGTCCTCCGAACCGACTACCTTTAGGAGTGCCGTTGAATTGGCTCAAAGCCTGACCGATGATGCGGTCCTAATTGGAACCCTGAAAGCTGCTACGGGGAAAAGCGAACCAGCCTGTACTGAAATCGTTGAGTACGGAAGTGACAAACGAAAATGGAACAGTGAGGGAAACGACCACCAGAGCCAACCAAGTAAGAAACCTTCAGGGAACTCTAGGGCGTACGTTGCCACCACCGCAACTGGATCAAAACCCTACCTTGGAAACAAACCAAAATGTGATAAGTTGGAAGGCACCACGAGGGTGAATGTTTTCTTTGTGGCAAATGCAGCCAATGGGGACACCGAGCTCATTCATGTAAAACTAACCCTCTCACTCGAACAAACAATGGGTGCTTTGAGTGTGGTGAACCCGGACACTACCAAAATCAGTGCCCACAGCTCAACAACGCCAACAACAATCAGAACAACAACAACGGCATCGCCAACAATGAGCCCGCTCGCGGACGCGCATGCATCATTCGTGCACGAGATGCACCAGAGGATCCTCACGCTAACATTGGTACATTTTAGCCAACTATTATTACACTTTAACGCTACACTATTCGAATGTCGATTCGAACTTAACACTTGGTAAACTTTAACCATTTACGAATGCACAACTAATCAAACTATAAAACGAGTATACCAAAACTATTATTAGTTATGCGGTAACTTACGACGTCACATTAGTGACAACACATCTTTCGGAAACACATACGTCTGAAGTGACGACATGGATTAAAATCTCGGGACGAGATTTCTCTAACGGGGGGAGAATGTGACACCCCGCAAATTTAAATGCGATTACATACCTTAAGCACGTGCATACTTAGAGCTAATTCCCTACTTAAGTGAATTCACAACAAATTTTAGAGGTAAGTCTAGCAAAGTCCAATTAGTTAATAGGCGTAGTATCACATATTTCGTAATTAGTATAGTTACAAAACATTCAATATGAACCCGACAAAAATATGGACGTTGGTGACAATTTTTTTAAATAATGTGAATTTATTCAAACTAACATTTTTACCTCAATATATTACAAAAATATGTTACACAATGTGCGTTTTGTTAACATGTAACCTTACACGACTAGAAACCCGTGAACCCAGACCCGTGAACCCAAACCCGCGAACCCGAGACCTTACCCCTTTTATTCCCATTCCTTCCTCATTTCCCTTCATTTTTCATCTCATCTCTCTCTCTCTACAAACACACACACCCACACTCTCTCATTTCCCTCTCTAGAAATCGGTCACCACCACCGCCGGACCGACGTCACCACCACATTCGAAATCATCACCATCATCTCCAACACGAGAATTTTCATCAACCCATCTCGTTTCAGCTTGAAATCGACATTTGGTAAGAAAACCCGAATTTGCACCTTCAAAATACTTGATTTATGTTTATTATCATGTTATTAAGTCCACACAACAAGAATATACCCAAGGAATCGTTCAAAAACATTTTAAACTCGAAATCCGCTCGAAAATCGCTAAACAGCGCCGTTTTGCGAAACGAGATCTATCTCAGTTCGCAGCCTTATCCGAACAGACAGGGTTCTGCGAAACGAACTTAAACATGCGATCCGAACTGACCTGAAAAGTGAACCGAGCTGCGAGTCAAGATTTACGAATCGAGACTTGCGAACCGAACCCAACTGCAAAGTGAGCTGTGATGCGAACTGAAACTCAGTTTGCAGCGAACTCAAAACTCAGTTCGCAGTCAACCTTGGTCAACTTTTCGACACTTTGAATTTTAACACAAAATAACTCAAATTTGAGTCTCGAATGCATATTTTGTTAAAGCAACATAAGCATATGTTGATGCATATTAGGTTGTCTGTCAGTTGGTCTATCGAGTTGTAATAAGTGTCGTTAGTCGTATAGTGAAAATATAGTTTTTGTTATATGCGACACTTAAGTTTTAGGTTAGGCGTCACTTGGTTTAGTGACGCATAGCGTCACTTAGGTAAGTGACGCATGAATGCGGCCACATGCGACACTTCCACAAGTGACGCATGTCGGCTGACTTTTAGTATAAATACAAACCTACGGGTTTCCGGCTAGGGTTGACGAAACCCTAGCACCATTTGTCGACTAAGCTACCTTGTAATCATTTCCAAGTAGTTATACAAGCTGATATACACGTTCTCATTGTTGAAATACATTTTTTCGGTTTGTGTTTGTTAGCCATACTTGCAATTGATTGATTCCGCCTTTCGATTGTAGTCAATAGTCATCTAGATCCAACGTCAAGGGGCACTCTCAACTGGTATCAGAGCCAAAAGGTGGTAATATTGACGTTTAGAAGTCGTCTTGGGTTCATTTCGGTTTTGTTTGAACCAAGAATCAAGATTACATACGGATTTTGGGTTGCTAAGGTGAGATACAATCGATATTCTTCACCATTTACAGGTTTCGTCCATTAGGGTTCAAGGAATTTTCGTTAGGTTTACGAAAGTTCGAGTTTTTTAGGGTTTTGGGATTTTCGGCCGTTTTGCGACACTCGATCCGTCACTTGGACGCGTCACTTACAGCGGCACTACCTAATCCCAAATTAGGGTTTTAACCGTTACTTGAACGCGTCACTTGAGGCGTCATTTGAGGTTTATACGACACTTAAATTAAGTGTCGTTCACTCTAATTCACCGTCATTTACGTGCGTCACTCCTGCACGTCACTTGTGTATCAAGCGTCACTTCTGTTAGTGATGCCTGTTTGATTTATTGCGTTACTTCCTTTAGTGACGCCTTTTGATTTATTGCGTCACTTTTTCTAGTGACGCCTACTTGTTTCAAGTACGTCACTCAAGTACGACACTTGAGTGCGTCACTTGCCTGATTGAGCGACACTTATTCACAGTGTCATCAGTCACTTCATCCGTCACTCGATAGCGTCACTTACCAAGTGCCGCTAGTCGTTGCGACACTTGAGTGCGTCACTTACTAAGTGACACCTTTAGTACTAATAAGTTTTCAAGTTTTTGTTTTTGAGTAAAATTTCAGGTATATCTTCAATGGCTGCTGTTGCGGATAAAGAAGATATTAGAGGAATCAGGGATATGTTAAAACAGAATCACGATGTTGGTTCTAAAAATAAACCTCCTCTATTTTTGGCAGATATGGATTACGCATATTGGCGTGATCGATTTGAACAGTACATAAACTTCCACTGTCCAGAGCTATGGGGTCCACTCAAGGAAAGATATGTAGCTCCCGTAGCCGAAGGAAGCTTTCCTGGTATTGCTCCGGCAAAGGTCTACAGGTCCATGACTCCGGAAGAAAAGAAAGATTATGATATTGAGAAAAAGGCACATGCGGCTATCTGTATGTGCCTAACCAAAGACGTGTTAAGACTGTTCAAATCACACGAAACTGCATACGAACTTTGGAAAGCTATCAAAACTAGATGTGGTGGAAATCAAAGGTATAAAGAAGCTAAGTTAGAACTGATAAAGAAACAGTATGATCTATTTGATTCTCTACCCAATGAAACGGCTTTTGGAGTTTTTACTAGATACTCACAGTTAGTGAGTGAGTTGACGGAGGGAGGTTATAATTTTCCTCCACTTGAAGTGAATAAGAAGCTGCTGGATGTCTTGCCTAGTTCGTGGGATGTTAAAGTACAGCTTCTCAAGGAAAGTCAAGAATTAGCTACCATGAATTTGGATGAGCTAATTGGTATTCTTCAAGCACATGCGATGGAAATGAAGAAGAGAGAATGCAAGTCGGGCGGTTTTGTTCAAGACCCGTCTCTATATGGAGGAAAAGTCAGCATCGGCAAGACTTATGGTGGAATGGCTTTTGTTTCTTCTACGAGCTCTCCACTTCAAGCCCCATTGTATTCTACTGGTGCTCCTCATCCAGTATATGCTTCTGGACCCTCACAAGGGTCACAACAGCAGGTTTCTGTCTCTCCTGCTATTCAAGAGCAGGCTGCTATCTATACAGCTTTTCTAAGCTCTTATAAGGATTTGGTTTCACAACCAAATGCTACTTTGGAACTGGCCAAAGAGGATTATGCTCAACTTGATGATGATGATCTTGAGCAGATGGACTTGAACTGGAACATTGCCATGATACCAAGGCGTGTTCAGAAATTCTTGCAACGAACTGGTCGCAAGAGTTTGGAGGGAGATGGCAAAACTAATTTTGGTTTTGATAAAAGCAAAGTGCGCTGTTACAACTGTCAAAATCTGGGACACTTTGCAAGAGAGTGTGAGAAGCCAAAGGTTCCTCCGTCAGGCTTCACAAAGCCTGATGCTCCCAGAACTACTGAGAAGGATCAAGTGAAGCAAGCAACATACTGGAGTATCTATGCTGAGAATTATCAGCAGTGTCTCATGGCTCACATTTCAAATGAGGTACGCAATGAACCTGAAGAACCTTTGAACTGTATCTCATACATTAAGCTAACTGAATCCTTAAGGTGCTTTCAAGTAGAGAACGTAGACTTAAGGAAAAAGGTCGAAAAACTTAGTGACTCAAACAGATACCTAAAAGCAAATGAACAATTGTATGATAAGAAAATAGAAGCTTATCAACAGGACACACTTAGGTATAAGTCTAAAGTTTTTAGTCAACAGGATGCTATTGATAGTTATCTTGCTAAAATAGACCGTTTGAAAAAGGAACATTCTGATCTTAAAGATGAATATGACAAATATAAAAGTAAGATTCTAGGTTCCTCCTCGTCTACTGTTGCCTTTAATGAAATTCTTAACAAGCAAAGGACAGATCACAAAACAAAGACGGGACTAGGTTATAATAAGTCCCGCCTCCTACTGAATACTGTCCTATGCCTGCTAAGGAAGGCACCGAAGAGATTCCGGTTGACTATGCATTGTTATACGGGGTCAAATCTAAGGTTAATAAGGTTAAGAAATAGGCGAAGGAGAAAACTAAACGGACAGAGTATCCTTCGCCTCAGTTTGTTAAATCGGAATGTGAATCTCCAGTTAGTAATGAGGAGATTGTTGAGATTGAGGATATTACCGATGAGGAGTATCCTGAGTTTAAAAAGAATGTTGAAGTAAAAGCTGAAAAAGTGTTACAGGTTGAACCTACAATTAAGGTTCAACCTAACAAAGAAAAGAATAAGGTTTTAAAATCAAAATCTCAAACTTTACAGTCACCTGTAAAGATTTTGCAACATAAACCTTCTACTTCAACCTCTCAACCTAAACAGGAAACTTCTAAGACGTGCACGAAATGTGCATGTTCTAGAAACGTTTCTTCTACTCCGGTGATAAATCCTCAGCCTCAACCAGCTGTTGAGACTAGAGCATGTTTTTACTGCAAGAGACAAGGACATCTAATTCGTGAATGTCCCAAACTGTCTCATCAGAACTACGGGAGAGAAATGCCTAGGACATCTGTTTTCCGAAATTCATTTTCAAAATCTCCTCCTAGGCGTTACTCTGTCTCTCCCAAACCTGCTGTAAAAACGAGTAATGTTGGGCAAAAACCTTTGCCAAAACAAGAACCTAGCATTACTCCAAAGCCAAATTCCGAACCATCCAAGGTTTGGAAAAGAAAAGAGTCTATTGCGGACTCTAGTGTCATCAATAATAACACATCAGATACAAAATCTGATTTGTTTAAAAATAAAGTATTATCTGATGTGCTTATTGTTGATGACTATGGTCGACCTAAGTCTGTAAAGGCTTGGGTCACCGTTTCTCACTAATCTCCTATTTTATGTGTTGCAGCAGTCAGAACGCGTTAAAGACAGTGAATGGTTTATGGACAGTGGCTGTTCGCGACACATGACAGGTGATGTGTCCCTTTTGACGGATGTTAAACCACAATCTGGAGGACACGTTGCTTTTGCTGGAGATACAGGGGGAACCATTTCGGGTAGAGGAACGCTAACTAACGGGAAAGTTAGCTTCGAGAATGTGAACTATGTGGCTCAACTGACCCACAACTTGCTGAGCGTTTCAAAAGTATGTGATAAGGACTATACAACAGCGTTCACAAAGACGGAATGTGTGATCTTGAAGCCGGGTTTCGTTATCCCCGAGGAATGGGTGCTTTTAAGGACGCCACGGAGAAACGACACCTACGTTATGAATATGCGAACCATGGAGACTAAAGATGAGTACACATGTCTCCTTTCGAAGGCTTCAGAAAAGGAATCACTATTATGGCATCGACGAATGGGACACATCCATTTTCGTAAGATGAACTTCTTGATAAACAATGACTTGGTAAATGGAGTCCCTAAATAGTCATTCGCGCTAAAAGATGACTGCGTCGCCTGCCATAAAGGGAAACTTCATAAGAAACCCCACAAGCCAAAATTAGTGAATTCCATTGCGGCACCATTGGAGCTATTGCATATGGACCTATTTGGTCCTATTTCTACCAAAAGCATCGGTGGAAAATCTTATTGCTTAGTAGTCACCGATGACTACTTGAGATTTTCATGGGTGTATTTTCTGGGTGCGAAGAGTGAAACACCAGACATTCTGGTGTATCTGTTAGATAAGTTGGCAAACTTATGTAACTTAAAGGTGAAAAGACTGCGAAGTGACAATGGGACTGAATTCAAGAACTCTACTCTTGAGTTATATTGTGCCACGAAAGGCATTGACCATCAGTTCAGTGCCCCTCGAACTCCTCAACAGAACGGAGTTGCTGAGCGTAAAAATAGGACTATTATCGAGACAGCTCGGACTATGCTGGCCGATTCTAAGCTTCCTATAATCTTTTGGGCAGAAGCAGTCAGTACTGCTTGCTATGTTTTGAACCGCGTGCTCATGGTTAAGAAGAAGAATAAGACATGTTATGAACTCTTCAACAACCGTAAGCCCACTTTGCAGTTTCTGGAACCTTTCGAGTGTCCGTGTTTGATTATGGTCTCCAAAGACAAGGTATCGAAGTTTGGAGCTAAAGCAGTTGAAGGGATCTTCCTTGGATATTCAGTCAACTGTCCGAATAAACGAGTCTACATCAAATCAACTCACCAAGTGGAAGAGCATTTTGAGGTGAAATGCTTGCGATACACAGATCCTCCTCAAGGAACAGGTCCAGAATGGTTATTTAATTACAAGGACGTGTTCAATTCGTTCGACATACCCGAAGGACATGATGACGAGGATGAGATAGTTACTCTGCTTCATGGTATAAGTTTGTGTCAAGACACTTCTACTTTAAAACCAGCATCTTCACCTACACCCACTCCACCACCTCCAACACCTACTACTACACCCACACCACTATCTACCACATCCACACCATTGCCTACGGTTCCACCTTCGGATGTTCCTTCGACTTCAGGAACAACTAATGCAATAGAACATCCAGATGATCCCAACATGCCACCATTAGAGGAAGACGAGGAAGAAGAAATGGTCCATTCTCACCTTTTCTCTAATGAAGATGATACGGAACCTTGTGTGCAACCTGAGAGTACTACTGCTCCTGCAACTAACACTGTTCCCGTCACTGAAGGGGACATGAATAATTTGGAGTTAGTACTTGCACCTGATCGAATCCCAGTCACACGTGTACACAGGGATCAACCCATCGATAATATTATCGGTGATCCTAATGCTCCTGTTCAAACAAGGCACCAAGTACAGCAAAATCCGAATCAAGAAATGTTGAATTTGGTTGCCCGGATAAATTCTTGTCATTTATCCCAAATTGAACCAAAGAAGGTTGATGATGCCTTAAAAGATCCATCTTGGGTTGAGGCTATGCAAGAAGAGTTGCAGCAGTTCAACAAGTTGCACGTGTGGGATATAGTTCCATTACCCAAAGGTGCTCACTTAACTGGCACTCGATGGGTGTTTCGCAATAAGATGGATGATAGGGGTATTGTAATTCGGAATAAAGCCCGATTGGTCATTCAAGGATTCAGTCAGATCGAGGGCTTGGATTATGATGAAGTCTTCGCTCCTGTGGCAAGACTTGAGTCCATTCGGATCTTCCTTGCTTTTGCGTCTTACAAAGAGTTTCGCGTTCACCAACTCGATGTTAAGAGCGCATTTTTATATGGACAAGTGGACACTGATGTCTATGTGAAACAGCCTCCTGGCTTTGAAGACCCTGAGCATCCAGAATACGTCTGCAAGTTAAACAAGGCGTTATATGGTCTTCATCAAGCCCCGCGATTATGGTACGAGAGGCTTACTACCCATTTAGTTAAGCATGGATTTGTTCGTGGGAATATCGACAGTACTTTGTTCATCCGCAAAGAATGGACTGGCGATCGAGAGGATATGCTACTTGTGCATGTGTATGTGGACGACATTATTTTTGGCTCTACAAATGAAGCAATGTGCAAGCACTTCGAGGAGATCATGAAATCTGAGTTTGAGATGAGTGCGATGGGGGACCTCAAATTCTTTTTAGGTGTACAAGTTGAGCAGTCTCCAAAAGGTATTTATATTCATCAGTCAAAGTATGTCAAAGACATGTTGACTCGATATGATCTGCTCAATTGTAAAACCTATGGGACTCCCATCGAGCTTAATCATAATCTTAGACTGGCTGACGATGAAGAAGATTGCAAAGAAAAGGACTATCGATCAATGATAGGTTCTTTGATGTACTTGACTGCGTCTCGACCGGATATTGTGTTTGCGGTATCCGTATGCTCTCGCTTTCAAGCCAAACCAAAGGTGTCTCATATGAGGGCAGTAATGCGAATCTTTGGTTATCTCAAACATAGACCCAATCTTGGTCTATGGTATTCAAATGAGAAATCCTTCGCTCTTTCTGCCAATTCGGATTCAGATCATGGCGGCTGCAGCATAGACAAGAAGTCAACCACTGGTGGATGTCAATTCCTAGGAACTCGACTAGTATCGTGGCAGTGCAAGAAACAGACTATAGTTTCTCTTTCAACTGCAGAAGCTGAGTACGTTGCTGCTGCGAGTTGCTGCTCTCAGGTTCTATGGATACAGCATCAACTGCGTGATTACGGGTTACTTCTTTCTATGACCCCTATTCATATAGATAATACTGCTGCTATATCTATCACACGCAATCCCGTACAGCACTCTAAGACTAAGCACATTGAACTTAGGTTCCACTTTATACGGGATTGCTATGAAAAACACCTGATAGACCTAGTCCAAATAGACACCTTAAAACAGAATGCCGACCTTTTCACTAAAGCCTTTACGCGTACTCGATTTGACGAACTAATCAACATGATTGGTTTAAGATTCTTTCTTGCTAAAAAGTAATTGGTAACTTGGAACGTTATTTATTTTTGTGTATTAAAAAAAAAAAAAAGGGATGCAACTGCCACTCTTTATACTTTCTAGTATTAAAGAAATGCAAGGTTGCTACATTTTAAAAATAGACGTTGAAGTTGTGTCTGTAAACAACTTGGGATATGATAGTACATCGAGTGACATGCATAAAAATGGAAATTTAAGGTTTATCTTGGATGTGTCAGTAGATTTATTTGACATATTGAGAACAGTTTTTATAAACATTGTCTTCATCATACGATATATTAGTAGGCATGTTATGCAAAACTCTTTGAGAAATCTTAAAAAGCTTAATCTTTAATTGTCTATTTCAAGTGGTACACCATCATTAGATGTATGACAAAAGTCTTAATTTCTTACTTATACTAGGCATGCTTTCATGAAAGATGTTTATTTGATATCATTTGGGGATATATATTGACAGTTTCCTCTGTTATACGTAAGTATAGACCTGGCTTCTGTTAATATATACTTTAAAATTAAGCAAACACAAGTCAAAGTACTTGAAAAGTCTTTAAAATTAAGATACCTTACAAGGTCGCCAAAATGGTTTGACCAAGTCTGGTTTTGCTTAAACCTGAATCAAGCTATGTCGCTCTGTTGTACGTAAGTACAGACCTGTCACCGCTGACTTGATTCTTAAAATTGATTTTCTTATATTCTATCTGTAAATGGAAACATGGTCTATGTCTTAAGTTAAGATGTATATCTATGGTGGGAACCACAGCGAAATGCACATACCAACAATAATAAAATACCTCCTAGATGTGAGTGTAACATGTTTAAGTGGACATATATACTAATACTCGTTTTGAAACAACTTTTATAAAAAGTGTTTTTAGTATGTCAAGTAAATTTAAAGAGGATAAATATACTGATGATCGAAATAACACTTAACGTTCCTGATAAATGCATGTTATTCCGATATGATCCCTAACCAGACTATATCAACTCCGTCACCAAAAAGCATGTGTTAATTTTCTAGTTGTAAATTTACATTCTTGTATGCGTTTTATTTTATCTAACTTAGTTTAATTTTAGTTATTATCCAAGTTATAGTTACTTTTTCAAATTTGAGTACCGAAATCACAACGCGAAAAACGATAAAATCGCAACTTTTTCACAAAAAGTGAACTGCGCGTCACTTTCATAAGTGACGCTGCCAGTGACGCAGTAAGTGTCGGGGTACGCTACGCTATAAGTGCCGGGTTGAGTGACGCATACTAGGGTCGGTGTATAAATACTCCTCCCCATGACACTCAACCTCACCACTTTTCAAACACTCATAGCGTCACTTGCACTGACATACCGACACTCATACTGTCTCTTCGTCACTTCGGCTGTGCGTTTTTCTTTTGATCGATTCGTGATTTCTACGGCTTATTCGTATATTCATGTGTTACATCTTTGTTCCCCTCATTCCCACGATCTATTTGGTACTAACCTTAACCTCGTTCCTTTGATATTCATGCTGTATATTTGAATTAGGGTTACGGTTTGGGTTTAACTTTGAATTCGTTCAATTAAATGCTTGACTTGTTAATGTTTTCGTGTAATAAAGGGTGTGTAATACTCGTTTTTACCATGCGCACACCCTGGTAACTTCGCTTTTCGAAAACCCCAAATTTGAAATCTGGGTATGAACAGTGACACGATGATCTTCATCGTTGCGTCACTTCGTGCGTCACTAACCTCAAGTGACGCTATTTGGTAATTTTGAAAGCCCATACCATCACTTAATAAGTGACGCTTAATTTTGCGTCACTTCTTAAGTGACTCATGTAGTGACGCATATACTTGCTTTAATTGTTAAGACCGTCACTCATCCTAGTGACGCCTCTAAATGCGTCACTTCCCCAAGTGACTGTCTAAGTGACGCCTATGTCTATACGTCACTTATACCGTCACTTCTTAAGTGACTCCCTTAGGATACCGTCACTATGTTAAGTGTCGCATGTTCTTCACCCGTCACTTCTTAAGTGTCATATACTTTAACACACAAAATACAAACGTCACTTACATCAGTGACGCTTGATAGCGTCACTTACAATAAGTGACGCTATACTTTAATTTTAATTTTGAGTACTGTATCATACGACACTTCCTAAGTGTCGGTAGTGGCCATGCGTCACTTACCATAAGTGACGCCTAAAGTCAAAATTCGTTTTTTAACCTATCTGTGTTCGGGCTAACTCTATAACGATTTCGGTTATTTTTGTTTGTATTTTAGCTTACAGATGGCTGAACTACAGAACTATTACCGCCGCACCAACACCCGTCACAACATCACAGCGTTTTTGGAATCAACGCACGCCAATTCGGCACCTTTCAGGCCGATGATAGATTTTCTTCGCCGTTCCAGGATTTATTATGCTATTACCGCATCGACTCCGGTTTATATGAACCAAATTGAGGAATTTTATGATCATGCGGTGATCAGGGTTCAGGGTGATGTTCCCAGGATTGTATCAACAATGTTTGGTGAGGAGATCGAGATCACCGAGAATTCGATTAGACGGGTTCTCCAGTTTATAGACAACTCTACGATGCCCACTATGTTCCCTACCACGTTTATCTATGGGGGACTTCAGAGGATGGGTTATCCGGCAAATCAGCTTTCTGACTTCAGGAAGCAGTATCTCTGCAGGGTATGGAGGTACTTGTGCCATATTATTATCGTCTGCTTATCTCCGAGGAAAGGGGGATACGATGCTGCTAGCCACCTCACACTTTCTCTTATGTTGGCCCTGATTTACAACAAACCGTACAATTTCAGCGGTTATATTTTCGGCAACATGGTGGAGAATATCCGAGCTGGTAAGGATAAATGGTTGCAGTATCCGAGGTTTGTGCAGCTGTTACTGAATGATCTGAACCTCGACATTGCACCGGATCAGAGGTCTCTTCTGGTACCGACGCCTATGCTATTGCGAGTCTTCAACGACTGCAAGCTCGCGCCAAAGGGCGAGCCGGTTTTGGCGGATCGCGAACTCTTCGGGCACATAGTGAACAAAAACTATGTTGCGCCGCGCGATCATGGATTTGAGGATGATGTCGTTCCTCCGGTCAATGAGGACGACTTGGTTGATGCTGATATTGCTCAAGACTTAGATGATATTGATCGTGTTGACCGAGTCGAGGCTGATTCTGATGATGGTGGGCCCACTCCACCCGATTCTGAGGGTGATGTGCTACCACAATCTGCTTTGGATGGGATTCAGTTAGCGGATCCTCGACGCTTCAAGCGTATTTTGCAACGGATTTCTGCTGGCAGGGTCCATGTACCGAGGAATCCAGGTAAGCGTCCGGCTGGGTCTTCGCCTTCGTATGCGGATTTACCTCATCGAAGACGCCAGCGGACTTCGGTGGTTATTGAGGAGCCGACCTCTCAACGACAACAACCACCACCACCATCTGATATACCGTCACTACAGATGATTCTGGCTTAGATGGATCTTTTGCAGAAAACGTTTGATGATCAACAGGCTCTTATTGCTGCTCAGGCTTCTCAGATTAAAGATTTGGAGCTCAAGGCTGCTGAGGTTGACAATCTCCAGCTTCAGGTGACGAATCTGTCGTCTAGGGTCTTAGAGTTGGAGTCTGTTACAATAGTTTCGGGGGAGGATACTCCTAGAGAGTTAGAAACAAATGTAACTCCTCCTCCTGAACCAGAAAATGTACAATCTTCTGATATCAATGAAAACATCGCTTTAGATTATTTTGTTGATGTTCCGGGACAACCGACTCCGATTGCAGCCGACTACTCAAATGTCAATCTGACATATCTGCAGAGTTTGGTTAATAGATTTGATGAAATTGATAGATCTTTTGATCCCGATGACATTGAGATAGATGCTGAAGTTCCAGGGTCGGATGAGGAATACATGGATAATCCTAATCAAGAACCGGCACCTGAACGTGAACCGGAGCCAGCGTTAAGGCAACCTGCTCAAGCATTTGATTTTGATGCTCCGGTTATCGAAACAGATTCTTCCGAGGATGAGGCAGAACCTCCAATGGGACAATCTATTGCAGAATCAGTTCCCGCGTCTACATCTTCTGGAATTTCGAAACCGCAAGTGGTTTATAAGTCAATTGCACCTGAATTGAAAACATGTAAAACTTATATGGTTAGAGGTGAATTGACTGGGTTGATCCGAAGCTGGAAGTTCGATGTTGATAACTTTTTGATTCTGATAAAGAGAAGCGACGGCGTGCAATACTTCAAACCGAGATTTAATCATATTAGCACTTTGCCGAAGGTTGAATTGAATCGTCTTGCTCAGTTAAACATTGTTAATCACTCTGAAGATACTCAAGGAGTTCTTTTTCAGAGAATTTTGAGAAAAGAGATTTATAGCAAGAAATATTTGGGGATTAGGCCAGAGCTGGGAGTTCGATACTCATACAAGAAGAAGATTGATTTGAGAACTCAACAACCGATCGTGAAATATCATTATCCACCAGCTGCTAGTCTTAAGACTGTTCCCTTACAAGAGTTGCCACTGGATTTCTTACGCGATCTTAAGTATTAGTGGTTTGACTCTGTAACTCAAGAAGCTGTAATTGAATATTCTACAAAGAAAGCTGTGGCACAAGCACAGGATGTTTGGTGAGAATGGCCGATTAAGGAATATGTGGGAAAGTCAATTCGCATTTTTGATCCGATCAGCCTAATCAACTTGACGAAGAAAGATTTGAAAGCTCTCTACAAGAATAAACTTCAGTACAATCAAGCTGATTTAGAAGAGGCTTCAAAATTCACAAGGGTGGTCGAGATATGTTTAAAGGTGGGAATACACGCTGGAGGTACATTCCCAGAAGGTTGGTGCTAAATGCTAAATTTGAAGATTTTGAAGATTTTGAAGACCAAGCTGAAGACACGGGGGAGTTTGTTGATGCATATTAGGTTATCTGTCAGTTGGTCTATCGAGTTGTAATAAGTGTCGTTAGCCGTATAGTGAAAATATAGTTTTTGTTATATGTGACACTTAAGTTTTAGGTTAGGCATCACTTGCCTTAGTGATGCATAGCGTCACTTAGGTAAGTGACGCATTAAGGCGGCCACATGCGACACTTCCACAAGTGACGCATGTCGGCTGACTTTTAGTATAAATACAAACCTACGGGTTTCCGGCTAGGGTTGACGAAACCCTAGCACCATTTGTCGACTAAGCTACCTTGTAATCGTTTCCAAATAGTTATACAAGTTGATATACACGTTCTCATTGTTGAAATACATTTGTTCGGTTTGTGTTTGTTAGCCATACTTGCAATTGATTGATTCCGCCTTTCGATTGTAGTCAATAGTCATCTAGATCCAACGTCAAGGGGCACTCTCAGCATATGTTCTGTTGTAATCATATGCTCTGATACGTATGCATGTACTTTGTATATGTCGACACCCCCTACTTAACTAAATGCTTTCGCTAACCAAGATCAATTAATTTGGGGGTGTGACAGATAGGTATCAGAGCCATTGGTTATAGTGAACTAGATTTCTTAGGTGACTTAGAGACCTTAGAGACCTAGACTATAGCCTTGGCTAGAACGCACATGCATACACACATTTGCATACGTCTAACATCATTACGACACAACAATAGCCGTGATTCGTTCATTGAGCCGTTCTACGTCTGAACCGTTCACTTTCACTTTGTTGCACCCGCAACCGTCGATTCAGTGTCGTTGTGATTTCTGATGGTGGTGCAGGCGCAACAGGGGTTTTAAAATTTATATTTAGCTGGGCTTAAATTATATGTACTAAGTTAAACTAAAGACAAGTAATTTAAAATGCAGAAAAGTAAATTGCAGGAAATTAAAGTGCAGGAAAACAGGTAAAGATAAATATGTGATTGCTGAGATTTCGATAATTAATGTTTCAGGATGACAGATTAAACAGGAACAGTGCTAAGTGTAATGATTTAAACTATCAAGTGTAAACTCTAGAACCCTACCAACTAAATTTCCCATTGGCATGTCACTAGGAACTAGGTTATCGTGATTCTGATCGGAGTGATACGCAAACTTCCAATACTTATCTAGTTGAAAGATAAACAACCTATCTTGGCTTAACGCCGAGGTGCATGAATCAGTAGCGTATCGTCTCATAGGTCCGACCGTTCTTAACCCCTAAAATAGTTTAGTATTTTGTTAGCATGCAGATTAATAACTTTGTATGTTTAGACCGCTGATCATGTAAGACTTAGTGTTTTATGGATTCTAGGTCACTAGGATTTTATTCTTATTCCTAAGTCTTTTTTTGTGTGTTAAGGCTTGGTTACTTCAACTTATGACTTGAGCTCTCCTTTTCAAACAGTTATACATCCCTGGATTATTCGTAGTTTATAAAAACGTGTTTCATATGCAGACCATGCCTTTCAGTAATCGGACAATGTACTTTACATGGTAGTTCAACTGCTTCTTACATCAGACATGCGGTCAGGAGTAATTGACGATGAACGTGACACTCTAAACTAATTAATGTAAAGCGATGCAGAAATGTAAACCTAATATGTACAACGAGTGAGTTCACTGTGTCTTACTTGTTGCATGTCATGGGCACAGTTAACTACTTACCATAATTAAGGTTGATCAAGTCCTAATTACTAGGTTGCAGTCACGTGGATAACCAAAAAGGGTACTCCATAAATTAAACTCAAGTTCATAAAGTATTAACGATACAAAGGTCATTAATTCCTATTTTATCTGAACGCGTTTTCGAACATCATTTTATTGTGCATTGACTTTCGTAGGATATACCAGTTAGTTATGAAGTTGTATTATCCTTTCGGAATTCCATCTATTAAACCATAACTGATTCCAGTGATATAACTACCTTCGGTCGTTTATCGACTTCCATAAATTTGTACTCCGTATAAAACGTTTCCAATACTATATCAGATAAACTGTCGAATAGGGGCCGTTACATCACTTTTACAATTGTCGTACACTTAATTGCATAATGTCATCCTTACTTATAATTATCTACATCATCAACAATCACACTAATAAACTACTCGCAATTCATGGTAATAGACAAATCACATACAAGGCAATAATACATAATTAAAATATGAAATAAAGCAAGTATGATAAAGGTTTCGATATCACCCGGAAATAGATGCGTAGCAGCGTATTATTATGATTGACAACTCGTTCACACGTACAAAGGTGAATCTCCAAACTCCTAACGTTCACTCTAACCTCTATGTTAATCCGTAGATTAATTACAATAATCCTAGACTAAAATATAAGAGAATTTCTAGAGTGAGAAAGTGGAAATGGAAGAGTGAGAGTATATGTATGAGTGTGAATATGAGAGTGTGTTGAAATGAGAGCTAGGGCTGCTATTTATAGGAGAGGCTTGGCTCAAGTTAGCATCCCAAAGCTCACAATAGCAAAAGGTGGAAAAAGTGGTGGCACCGGGTACGAAAAAGGTGGAAAAGGTGGTGCACCAAGTACGGAAAAACACGTAAAGGTCTAGCACTAGGTACACGAAAGGACAAAAAAGCGTGATCCGTGCGGGTGAGTGGTGGCCAGCAGCGTCTAGGTGGCTGCCGGCTGCGGTGGGGTGGCTGGCCAGCGGCGGCTGGCACCCCCCCGCACCGGTTCGTCGCCTGTTGCCTCGTTTCTCGATTCGTGCGTGTTTTCTTTGTTATACCTCCGTTTGCGTTGATTCTTTTTGAGTTGGATTCGTAATTCTAAAACAAAGCTTTTGATAAAAATAAATCCCAAAAATATATCTCTTGACTTTAGATGTGTCGTACGAATCATTTGGATCTTTCGGCGTACGTAGAATCTTCATTCTTTGTCCGTTTTTGTTGAGTTTTCTTCTGTTGGATTCATAATTTGAAAACGAACATCTTGGATGAGATAGATGTTGGTGATGGGCTCTTTTTTCTTGAAATCTCGTTTTGATGTCTTGAATCTTCAAACGTGCGTGGAATCTTCGTTTTCTATCCGTTTTGCTTGATTTTCATCGTGCAACCTTGTTTTGACCATCTTGGCACAATACTATTAATTTGTACTGAATTTGGGTTAAAGTGCCAAGAATCGTTCCAGAATGAGAGAGATATCGGTAGTAAAAACGTGACTTTTTACGCGATATTACACTCTAATCTTATATAAACCTGATCGTATTAAGCGGTTAATGAAAAGAAGTATGTATTAAGTATCATATAATGACGCCTGGCCAACATGATTATATAATACTAAGTAAATATGGGCGTTTCACTGTCGTAAGATACGTGATGGGGATCTTGTCAATCCTTCTTAATGTTCTATAACTAAAAATATGTGAAACCCCATTCTTCACATCTTTTTCATTGGCATTGACTTCTGCATTTCCTACATCGCAGAACGTCATCATGCCACCAAAGCAAAGGAAAACCCGGAATAGCCAACCAAAGACAACACCTCCTGTCATCGAAACCACCGAACAAATCATTGATCGTCGTGTGGCCGAAGCAATAGCCCAATACGAGGCCAGCCACAACCGTGAAAATGTGGTAAACAACAGTGGAGCCACCCACGTCAACAGTGAGACGTCGGCGAATACCCAACAAGGGTGTTCATACAAAACATTCCAAGCCTGCGAACCGAGTACCTTCACCTGGAATGAAGGGGCCATTGGTCTAGTCCATTGGATTGAAAAGATGGAATCAGTAATCGACATCAGCGAATGCACCACCAATAAAATAGTGAAGTACTCCACGTGTACCTTAGCCGATAAAGTGTTAACTTGGTGGAACGCTCAGATTCAGATCCTTGAAACTGAATTATGGAACATCCAGATAATCGGTGCTAATATAACTGGATACACGACCCGGTTTCAAGAGCTTGCACGCCTTGTACCCCACATGGTAACCCCCGAAAGCAAGGGCATCAAACGATACACCAGGGGTTTGGCACCGCATATCAGAGGCATGGTTATGTCCTCCAAACCGACTACCTTTAGGAGTGCCGTTGACCTGGATTAAAGCTTGACCGATGACGCGGTCCTATTTGGAACCCTGAAAGCTGCTACGGGGAAAAGCGAACCAGCCCGTACTGAAATCGTTGAGTACGAAGGTGACAAACGAAAATGGAACAGTTAGGGAAATGACCACCGGAACCAACCAAGTAAGAAACCTTCGGGGAACTCTAGGGCGTACGTTGCCACCACCGCAACTGGATCAAAACCCTACCTTGGCAACAAACCAAAATGTGATAAGTGCGGAAGGCACCACGAGGGTGAATGTTTTCTTTTTGGCAAATGCAGCCAATGGGGAAACCGAGCCCATTCATGTAAAACCAACCCTCCCACTCGAACAAACAATGGGTTCTTTGAGTGTGGTGAACCCGGACGCTACCGAAATCAGTGACCATAGCTCAAGAACGCCAACAACAATCAGAACAACAACAACAACCGCATCGCCAAAAACGAGCACGTTCGCGGATGCGCATTCATCATTCGTGCACGAGATGCACCAGAGGATCCTCACGCTAACATTGGTAAGTTTTAGCCAACTATTATTACACTTTAACGCTACACTATTCGAATGTTGATTCGAACCTAACACTTGGTAAACTTTAACTATTTACGAACGCACAACTTATCAAACTATACAATGAGTATACCAAAACTATTATGAGTTACGCGGTAACTTACGACGTCACATTAGTGACAACACATACGTCCGAAGTGACGACATGGATTAAAATCTCGGGACGAGATTTCTCTAACGGGGGGAGAATGTGACACCCCGTAAATTTAAACGCGATTACATACCTTAAACACGTACATACTTAGAGCTAATTCCCTACTTAAGTGAATTCACAACAAATTTTAGAGGTAAGTCTAGCAAAGCCTAATTAGTTAATAGGCGTAGTATCACATATTTCGTAATTAGTATAGTTACAAAACATTCGGAATAAACCTGACAAAAATATGGACGTTGGTGACAATTTTTCTAAATAATGTGAATTTATTCAAACGAACATTTTTACCATAATATATTATGAAAATATATTACACAATGTGCGTTTTGTTAACATGTAACCTTACACGACTAGAAACCCGCAAACCCAAGACCCAACCCCTTTTATTCCCATTCCTTCCTCATTTCCCTTCATTTTTCATCTCATCTCTCTCTCTCTCTACAAACATACACACCCACACTCTCTCACTTCCCTCTCTAGAAATTGGTCACCATCACCGCCGGACCGACATCACCACCACATTAGAAATCATCACCATCATCTCCAACACGAGAATCTTCATCATCCCATCTCGTTTCGGCTCAAAATTGACATTTGGTAAGAAAACACGAATTTGCACCTTCAAAATACTTGATTTATGTTTATTATCATGTTATTAAGTCCACACAACAAGAATATACCCAAGGAATCGTTCAAAAACGTTTTAAACTTGAAATCCGCTTGAAAATTGCTGAACAACGCCGTTTTGTGAACCGAGATCTATCTAAGTTCGCAGCCTTATCCGAACAGACAGGGTTCTGCGAAGTGAACTTAAACATGCGAACCGAACTGACCTGCGAAGTGAACCGAGCTGCGAGTCAAGATTTGCGAATCGAGACTTGCGAACCGAAACCAACTGCGAAGTGAGCTGCGATGCGAACTGAAACTCAGTTTGCAACGAACTCAAAACTCAGTTCGCAGTCAAACTTGGTCAACTTTTCGACACTTTGAATTTCAACATAAAATAACTCAAATTTGAGTCTCGAATGCATATTTTGTTAAAGCAACATAAGCATATATTCTGTTGTAATCATATGCTTAGATACGTATGCATGTACTTTGTATACGTCGACACCCCCTACTTAACTAAATGCTTCTGCTAACCAAGATCAATGAATTTGGGGGTGTGACAGATTGGTATCAGAGTCATTGGTTATAGTGAACTAGATTGCTTAGGTGACTTAGAGACCTTAGAGACCTAGACTATAGCCTTGGCTAGAATGCACATGCATACACACATTTGCATACGTCTAACATTATTACGACACAGCGATTCCTGTGATTCGTTTATTGAACCGTTCTACATCCGAACCGTTCACTTTCACTCTAATCTTATATGAACCTGATCGTATTAAGCGGTTGATGAAAAGAAGTATGTATTAAGTATCATATAATGACGCCTGGCCAACGTGATTATATAATACTAAGTACATATGGGCGTTTCACAGTCGTAAGATACGTGATGGGGATCTTGTCAGTCCTTCTTAATGTTCTATTACTAAAAATATGTGAAACCCCATTCTTGACATCTTTTTCATTGGCATTGACTTCTGCATTTCCTACATCGCAGAACGTCATCGTGCCACCAAAGCAAAGGAAAACCCGGAATAGCCAACCAAAGACAACACCTCCTGATGCGCCACCAGCGGTCGGTAAGGATTTCAACCCTTGTCGTTGCACCGGCTACCGGCGGTGGGCATCAGTGGAGTGTTTTAAATTTGTAATTGCGGGGCCTAAGTTTTCCCTTACAATGCTAATCCTAATGGTGAGCAAGTGGTAGGTATGACCTAGAGTCATTTTTCAAACCGACTGAATTGAAACTAAGGCATGGCAGATGAGGGCTTTCAAACTAGTGAAGGGTTTATAAAATAGTGGGGGAGTTTTGGTTTTTCTATTAACTAACTTAGGCAAATAAATAAATAAAAGCGAAATAAAAGTAAAAGATAAAGCAGATAAAATAAAGATAGTGTTTGCTGAGACTTCGTTAATTAAGTTATGGGATGATGTTTGGAGAAATTTGTTTGAAAGATATTAGTTAATTATCATTCTTGAATACTTGTATGTAAACACTAGATTCCCTACTAATTAAAGTTCCATTAGCATGTCACACCGGGAGCTAGGTTATGGTAACATTACGAAGTATTTAGAATAATAAGCAAAATCTTAATTATGGTTTAATAATACTTTCATATGAACGGGAACAAAATCTTAAGGTACTAGACATAACTGATCAAATAACGATTCCTCGTCATCCTAACAGATTCATGTATTTAAAAAGTTCATATATGACTTTAAACCAGCCCTTGCTTAAGACTACCCAATAAATCCCCTAATTATCCACAGCGTTCCTCACTTAAAGTGGTTCCGCCGCTTCAAACCTTGGCCATGTCTTGTCCTACGATAATTCCCCCTGTAGCCTTGCGGTTCCATAGTTTCATACCTTTGACAAATTATATTGACACGGATGACTGACTACCTTTTAATTGGACGTCGTTAAAAAGGTGTTGTAATCACGTTATTTGGTGGAAAGGCGATAGATTAATTTGAAGTTTAAAAATCTATTTAGAAAGGTTAATTAAACTAGGTTTCTCATTTTGTAATATTAGTTCGTAATATAATTACCTTCGGTCGTTACTTGACTTCCATACATTTGTACTCCACCTTGAAGTGTTTCCAGTACTATATCGAATAACAGTCGAATAGCGGCCATCATATTACTTCGTAATATTGTACCGTTTCGTAATATGATTACCTTCGGTTGTTCCTCGACTTCCATACATTTGTACTCCACCTTGAAGTGTTATCAGTACTATATCAAGTAACAGTCGAATAGGGGCCATCATATTACTTTAGGATAATTAAGACCGTTTATATTTTACTACTATGATCATCCTAAGGCAACAATCAAACAAGAACATGCAATAAGACGATAAAAGTGATACTACCGATCTTTAATATTTAATTATAAATCATCCCATAATTAATTAACTACATCGCAAGCAAACACAACAAGTATACTACTCTCTAATCATGGCAATAACTAAATCTAGCATAATCAATATAAACGTAATTAATTTAGATAGATAAGGTTTAGAAAGCACCAGGATTAAATGCGGGAGAAAGTAGACTTGAATTAATTGACACAATTCCAAGCTTACACCGAAGATTTACAATGCGTTTTGTACTTTCCTTCCATTCTAAACAAACTCTTAAACTAGCCTAAAACTAATTTTTTGTAAGAAAATAGAAAGAAAGTAGAAGCAATATCTTAAGAGAAGTATATTGTTCTAAGAATGGTGTGTGTGAAAATGAAGCCTTAGGGATGCTATTTATAGGTGAAATGTGGCTCATGTTAGCATTCCAAGGCTCACATTAGAAAAAGAGTGAAAGGTGGTGCACCGGGTACGAAAAAGCATGGAAAGGTGGTGCACCGGGTACGAAAAAGCATGGAAAGGTGGTGCACCAGGTATGCGCAAGGACCAAAAAGCGGAAATGGGATAGGGGTGGTTGGACGGCACTGGGGGCCTAGTGTCCGGCGCCTGGTGGCCGGCCTAGTACGCCGTGCTGCCACCCCGGTTCGCTTTCTTTCGCTGTGTTGCTTAAATCGCGCGTATCTTCTTCGTTATGCGTCCGTTTGCGTTGATTCTTTTTGCGTTGGATTCGTTTTTCAAAAACAAAGAATTTGATGAAAAGAAATCCCAAAAATATATCTCTAATCTTTGGATGTCTTGTACGAATCATTTGAATCTTCCGGTGTACGTAGAATCTTCATTCTTCATCCGTTTTGGTTGATTCTTCTTTTGTTGGATTTGTAATTTGAAAACAAATATCTTGGATGAGATGGATGCTGATGATGGGCACTTTTGTCTTAAAATCTCGTTTTGATGTCTTGAATCTTCAAACGTGCATGGAATCTTCATTTTTCATCCGTTTTGCTTGATTTTTATCGTGCAACCTTGTTTTGACCATCTTGACATAATATCATTGATTTGTACTATTTTATAGTTTAAAATGCGAAGAATTGTTCCAGAATGAGAGAGATATCGGTAGTAAAAATATGACTTTTTACGCGATATCAAGTATCCCACACTTAGAACTTTGCTTGTCCTCAAGCAAACTCGAATTTCAATATGGTTAAAGATAAGCAGATAATGAAATAGTTTAAGGCGGAACTTTTTGCTAAAGGGGGTTTTGGAAAAAATGAATTATTTGTTCTTTGAAAAACAAGGTTGTAATCTTTGGGAGCATGCTTTTGATCTTTGATCTTGGATACATGTATCGTTTATCGTCATAGGCTTGATCGAGGATCAAATCATTACCTTTTTTGTGAGCTCGGAGTTGATCTAGCCATAATCATTCTAAGGGAAGTGTTGCAGGGTTTCTGGGGTAAAGTGTTGGTAATGTGAGAGGGGGTTTTGTTGGTTTTTCATTGGTTTCATATTTTTTTGTGAAGTTGGAATTTTTGGGAGGATTGACGCCCTTTTCTTTTGGTGTTTGCAGAAGGAGTCTTTTTCTCCAATTGATTTTCTTTTCTTCGAATTTTCTTTCTTGGGTTTTCTTCTTTGACGTCATATCCTTGTAACTTCTTTTCTTTCATCTTTGGGACTTACTATGAAGTTTGAGGGATGCTTTCGAGAAGGTAGGGATAACGTGTTTATTTATGGGTATATGGATGGGTTTAAGAATGAAGTGATTCGATCTCTTTACTCACCAATCTGGATTTGAAATGCATAACAGGAGCAAGTTCTGATTCTAAACACATACATCGGCACACTCAAGAATCGAAGAAGTGAAGCATTAAAAATGAATGCTTTATATATATGGCTCAAGGTACCTCACAAATCAAAAGTTGGTTTGTTGTGTGTCTAGTCATGCGATGCTCTTTATGGGATTACTAAACTAATTTTCCAAAGGAATTCGTATTTTATTTATCCTTCTTCCCAAAGTAAATTATTCTTTGTCTAAAATTTTTCATTTTCAACATATTTTTAACTCAATTTTGAAAAATTTTGTTTACTTATTGGAGAAGGATGGTCTAAAGAGCAACGAGTTTAGAATCAAGCATATACCATTATCCATTTTATAGTATTGTAACTACTGCTATCCAACACTCAAAGGAACATCGTCCTCGATGTTATTCTAAGCTCTGACTGGGGTAGGACCCCACACTTAAGAATTGAAACATCTAAGACGTATTCTTTCAGCAATGTGTGTTGTGTGACACCCGTCAAATTAGGACTAGTAATTAGTGCCTAATCAATTTTTAATACATGTAATTAGTTTTGTATTAGGCTAATTAATGTATCGAAATGTATATTGAGGAATATATACAATTATGCGATTTGATTAAATCGTACAAGTTTCAAATCGAATGTAATTCGGTTCAATTAAATACGGACGTTGGTGAACATTTTCACTAAATAATGTAACATTATTTAAAGACACCATTATATCACAAATATTATTTTAATAATATTTCATAACTATTTCGTATCGTACAAACAAAGTCAACGCGATAAAATGTTAAACGCGCGAACAACCGAAATAAAGTTAAAGTTACAATTTATAACCCAATTATTAAGTATTTGATGAAATACTTCAAATATAATTTTGAATAAATATCCGTATTTTAAAACTTATAATTAAACGTATAAGACAATTATTTAACATTTAAACGACCGGAGAGATGAACACCGCACAGAGCGCGAATATACGGAATTAAAAAGTGGAGACCCACACCTCGGTGGGCCCCCCCTAAACCGGCCAAAAGGGGTGAGGTCACCACCTCCCCACCCCACTTTCTTTCCCCACTCTCTTTTCTCTTTTCTTTCTTCTTTTCTCTCTTTTACTTCCATCTCCACCACCATCACAAACCATCACCTTAATTCTCAAAATTAACACCCTAAACGCCCTTAAATCTCGAAGCCCATTTGGAGAAAAAGAATCATCATGTCACGATCTACACTTCTACCTTTCCGGAATCTTGATTCGCCACTTTGTAAGTTTCCGACAAAAACCCGAAACCTTTCAATTTCAAGTGTTTTTAAGTTCTAGTTGTTTCTTTAAGCTTAAAATGTCCAAATATGGGTTGGGTAAAAGTCTCAGGTCAAACGGAGGCCGGAAAACATCTTTTCGGCTCATTTTCCAGCCAACAGCGCGTTATGTCGCAGAGGCTCCAGGCCACCTGCGACATAAGCCTTCATGTCGCTAAATCAGACCTTATGTCGCATATAGCGACATAAGCCACTATGTCGCACTAATCACGGATGTCGCATATAGCGACACAAATAGTTATGTTACTGAAATTACGGATGTCGCATATAGCGACACAACGCCCTACGTCGCATTAAATTGCGGATGTCGCCCTTAGCGACACAAGCCCTTATGTCGCAGATATGATCTGCGACACAACAGACTATGTCGCACTTAGAGACACAACATCGTGTGTCGCATGCTATGTCACATGAAACAGAACCAAGAAAACCCAAATTTTACTAGGTGTCGAGACCTAAAATTTTATCACTCAATTTCACCCAAATTCAAGTCCAAATGCGTTTATCACTAGATTTTATCAGCTCGACCCCAGCTAGGGGCTCTGCCCCTTAGACCCCGCCAGGGGCTGCCACCCCTTGGACCAGGGGCGCTGCCTTCGGACCCCCGTCATTAACGGGCTTCGCCCTTACCCTAGGGTCACGAGTAACAGTATTACATCTAAACTTTCACACAAAGTGCTAAACTTGTATAACATCAAACACGAATGCGACATGACTTCTAAAACACATTGGAACTTACTTTTAAGTATAACACTTCAAAATCATGAAAGTAATAATGAGATTATTTATACAACCAATTCACCGACGTCCGTACACGTTTCCAAAACACAAGTCAAACAACCAAATCGTAGTAATTTGGATAATTCAATCAACCAAATCGAAGTAATTTGGACATTCTAAGTTGGACGAACAACTACAAGGGCAGTCTTTCGAGATGCCTACTCATATTATAACCATTGTGTGTCTTGGACACCCTCAGGTTACAAGTCCTCGGACATCAATCCACCGCTAATCAATTCAAGTTTATTAATTTAAACACTCAAGGCTTAGGTGAGTCTCATGGCCCCTATTTTACTGCTTTTCAATAAGGGGTGTGATTACATTGCTCGTTTTATTTTACAATATGAACGCAAGTATAATACAAATCAAATACTACATGATTGTTTTCACTAATCATTTCAAAGCCCTCCACAACATAGTTTGGTAATACATCTGTAGCGTGAATCTTAGTATATGATATCATATAGGATTGACAATCCTCGTCTGAGTTAGCACGCACTAACTGGTCAAACGGATGTATTAGCATTTTGGAAGACGAGTGTAGATTAGGCACTCGTAGGAGGCAACACAGTTAGGTTTCCTTAATTGGACCTGACGCTCAAGTTAAGCTCAGACTATGTGCTCATGGTTGTATAACTTTTATTTTGCTTAATTGCATCTTAAATTCAATTCAATCTTGCGGTTCATACAACTATGTGTTGACATACAAACCTGTGAGCTCACCAGCGTTTCACTAACAAATTTTAGCATGTATCACAGGTGACCAGCAGTAGGTTGGACTGCTCAATCAAGATCCATTAGCTCGAGTCAGCATGCAAACAATCAGAGATTTAGCTGCATTATTATATTTTGTATACATTAATTATGTACTTAAATCTCTAAATTTCAAACCGAGCTAATGTAAACAATATTTTGATATAAACTTTTGTTTTATTAATATCAATGTAAAACGACGCATATAGAGTCATTTGCTATATATCTGTGTGCTTTGATTATTGATTAGTAACACCCAAATCATGCTTCCGCAAAACATTAAATTTGGGGGTGTTACAGATTGGTATCAGAGCCTAAGGTTATAGTGAACTAGGTTGCATTTAGTGGGCCTAGACTATGACCGTTAGGCAGTATTCCTTATTAAGTATGATTAGGTTCAGTGACTACATGGTATTGGTTTAATTTAACATAGCCTGATCAACTATGTACAATTAAAAGAATATGATGTCAGATCTGAAAGGAATCATGACTGAACAGGATACACTAGTTGACTCTGACCACGAGAGAAACCGGGACCCAAACTTGTCTATGTTAGACACCTTAGGCTATTATGTGATATATATATATATATATATACTTAGATAGGCCTCGCTCTCACTCAATAACTTAGGCTATTTTATATATTATATGAATATAGGCCTCATTCTTTCTAACGCTTTGTCTTAGAATTGCAAACACACCACCCAATTCATCACGCTCTCATCAGTATGGATAACGAAACCCAAGAGTGGCTAGGAGGGACCCCAGGTCGCCTCGAGCTAGCCCATATCCTGCTCACCTTACTCTACCGGATTTAGCCGTTAGGGTACACCGCCACGAGCAATGACTTAACGCTATGGATATCGAACTTCAAGAAACCAACGAAAACTGGAGACTCACTTCACTCGAACGAATCAATCAAGTCTCCGAAGACCACGAAAACACTATCAACACCATGGGTACTCTTCAAAATCAAATGGGAGAAACCATCGACACCATGGAGGTTGTCCACAACCAAGTGATTGGCAACCGAAACGTAATTTCCGTCCTACAATCAAGGCTGAACCAGTGGGAGACATGTCTAAGGGAAACTGAGGACGCCCTCCGAATGGTTAGCAGGCTTGCAGAATCTGTGGACCATCTCACCGCACTACTACCGCAACTCAATATACGTCAGGATTAGCTTAGGCTGAATCCGTATCTTATTATGTTTTTGTAGGACCTATGTAATTTGACCAGATGTAACAATTCCCGGCACTTTCGTAAAACTTCTAAGTCTGTAACTTTTGAAACTCCTAACTAGAAATTGTCTGTAATCATTCGACTTCGTATTATGAGTTGACAATTTCCCCGTTATTTCTACATTGTATTTTTCTACCCTGTGATGTTGTATATTACCACTTTTATATATATACATCTATCATAATTATCATCCTGGTGCAATTTCTCATGTACCTCTTGTTTCTTTCTTGAAGAATCATGCCGCCAAAGAGGAAAAGTTACAGTGATGCCAAACTTGCTACTATCGTATCTCGAGCAGTGGCCGATGCTTTGGCTGCTCGAGATTCACCTTGAAACTCTCGAAGTAATGACGAAACTCCAGTCAATACCCCTGTCATCAAGCCTTGTTCCTACAAGGATTTTCTCAGCTGCAAGCCACTTTACTTCAAAGGCACGGTTGGTCTGATCAGGTGGATTGAACGTATGAAATCCGTCTTCAACCTCTGTAATTGTACGGAGGATAACAAAGTCAAGTTTGTTGCCTACACCTTTCAGGAAGGTGCACTTACGTGGTGGAACACCCACGCAAATTCTGTGGGCATTGAGATAGTAAACCAACTCCCCTGGGCTGAATTGAAGAAGAAACTAAGGGAAAAATACTGTCCTGAAGAAGAACTGCATCGGTTGGAGGAAGAGTTCTGGCACCTGACTGTGCAGGGAACTGACATTGCTGGATATACCACCAAATTCCAGCAATTTGCACTGTTATGCCCGGGTTTGGTTGATCCGGAGGAGAAGAGCATCAAAAGATACATCCGCGGCCTCCCGGAAAATACTCCCTGCAACAACTGCAGAAGGTATGGTCACTTGACCCGAGATTGCCGAGCCCCCAAATCCAACAACAACACCTCTCGCAACAATGCCAACCAACCCAAATCCCGTTTTGGGTGTGGAGAAACAGCAACAACAACAACAACGTAACAACAACAACAACAAACAAGAACAACAACAACGGCAACAACAACAACAACAAATGAATGTCCTAAAAACAAGAACAAGGGCAACAACAACAACAACAACAACAATAACGCAAGGGGAAGAGCGTTCGTACTCAACTCCGCGGATGCCCGTCAGGACCCGAATGTGGTCACGGGTATGTTCCTCCTCAACAACTTATCTGCTTCTATTCTGTTTGATACTGGTGCCGATAGAAGCTTTATATCTAATGAGTTTTGCCCTCTACTTAATATCGCACCTGTTGCTCTAGATGTTAAGTACACTGTAGAACTAGCAAACGGTAACTCATAGAAACTGATAGTGTGATACCTAATTGCACTTTAAACTTAGCCAACGAAACCTTTTCTATAGATCTTATGCCCGTTGAATTTGGAAGTTTCGACGTCATCATTGGTATGGACTGGTTGTCCAAACACCGAGCCAAACTCGTTTGTTATGACAAAATCGTCTGCATTCCTCTCGCCGTCGGTAGAACCTTGATCATACAGTGGGAGACCGGTGGGATGAGACTGAATATCATATCTTGCTTGAAAACTTGGAAGTTTCTGAGAAAAGGTTATCCAACAATCCTCGCACACATCATGGAGAAAAAGTCGGAGGGGAAGCGACTTGAGGATGTACCCATCGTTCGAGACTTTCCAGAAGTCTTTCCTGAAGAACTGCCTGGTCTGCCACCGCCAAGACAGGTCAAGTTCTCAATCGATCTCCTGCCAGGTGCTGCACTTGTGGCTCGTGCACCATACCGATTAGCCCTATCTGAACTTCAGGAGCTGTCCACCCAGTTACAAGAACTCCTGGATAGAGGATTCATTCGACCGAGTTCTTCACCTTGGGGAGCTCCGGTCTTATTCGTGAAAAAGAAAGACGGTTCTTTTCGAATGTGCATCGACTATCGAGAGTTAAACAAACTGACCGTCAAGAACCGATATCCACTCCCTCGCATCGATGACCTGTTTGACCAACTACAAGGGTCGAGTATTTATTCAAAGATCGATCTTCGGTCAGGTTATCATCAACTTCGAGTTCGCGACACTGATATCCCGAAAACTACTTTCCGAACTCATTACGGGCATTATGAGTTTCAGGTGATGCCTTTCGGTTTAACGAATGCACCGGCTGTATTCATGGATCTTATGAATCGGGTGTGCAAACCTTACCTTGATAAATTTGTCATTTTCTTCATCGACGACATTCTCATATACTCGCAAAACGAACAAGAACACGTGCAACACCTCAAAACCGTCCAAGAACTACTCAGACACGAGGAGTTATATGCCAAATTCTCCAAGTGTGTGTTCTGGATACAATCCATTCAATTCCTTGGACATGTTGTTAATAGTCAAGGAATCCATGTTGATCCATCGAAAATCGAGGCTATCAAGTGCTGGCCAGCACCAACATCTCCAACCGAAGTACGCCAATTCTTGGGTCTTGCTGGGTACTATCGGCGATTCATTGAAAATTTCTCGAAAATAGCCCAACCACTCACAACCCTGACTCAAAAAGACAAAAAGTTCAATTGGACTGATAAACAAGAGTCAGCATTTCAACTTCTGAAACAAAAGCTTTGCAGTGCTCCGATTCTATCCTTACATGAATGCACCTAAACGTAAGAGATATATTAATATGAGTATTTGACGGCTTTTTGTTGATTTCATGTTAAGAGAAATAGTTTTTGAGTAGTGTTTTATTATAATACTTGTTGAGTGAACCTTATTACATGTTTATAAGCATAAATAGATGTAAGAAAAGTTCTCACAATGATGTTTTGAAGAAAGGAGGACAGAAATGAGATGAGATGTTCTTGAGCTCTTGAAATCTTGAAAAATCTTGAGAAATGGATGAAGATTTGTGTGGTGGTTGTATGGTGGTTTGTGGTGGAGCTTGTGGTGGTTTTTGGTGATTTGAGGTCTGAGTTTTCTCAGAGTATTAGAGAGAGGAAGTGAGTTTAGAGAGAGGTTAGAGAGTTTGTGAAAAAATGTGAATGTGAAATGATCTTGCATGAGGTTTGAATGGAGGTGTACGTAAAAGTAAAATACATGGAATTTGAATGGGGGAAGAGGGGTGGTGGTGGACAGTTTGGGGGCCCCAAAAGAAGGGTGTGGGTGTTTAAATTCTGATATTTAGACTGTGTTTACGTACAGTGTTCGTTTGCCCGTTATTTTCGTTATTCGGTTAAATCGCGTAATGTTATTTTGAGTCGTTTAAATTAACGATATAATTTGGATGATTTTTCATTGTATGTATTATTAAAATATTTTATATTTAGTTGTCAAAATATTTATTGACTTTCGTTTAGTTGCAGAATTCGATTCGTGCATTTTTACTGCGTTTGAGACGTTTTAATTAAAACGTCTAGGTTTTTCGTGTATTATTTTATAAAAAAATAATAATATATGATAAATAACTTCTAAAAATAGTTTTAAGTTATTTTTAGAAATGTTTTCACCAACGTTCGTGTTAAGTCGGGTACCGTCCGATTGAATTTACTTGTCGAGTCACTGAAATTTCGGTTTTCGATTCGATCAAGATTTTGTGAAGACATAAAGATGTAGATTTTTCTTTGTTTAGTTTGGCACTTAGTACCAACTTTAGGAAGTCTAGAGGAATTTAAGATTCACTAAGCAATCTCCTAGACGTTCTACGACTTTAGTAAGCCTACGGAGTCATAACCTAGAATTTTCACTGGGATTTAAAGAATATTGTAAGCGTAGTTTAAGATTCGAGTGCGGTAATGACATGAGATTTTAACGATTGTCACAGTCTCCCCCAATTAGAAGAATTTCGTCCCGAAATTCCACTGGTGGCACTGTCTAGATTCAACTAGTGAATGGATGAGGGTATTTTCGTTTCATGAAATCCTCACATTCCTATGTGAACTCAGGTCTATGTTTAGAATTCCAGTGAGCCTTAACTAAGGAAATTTTGTCACGTCTCAAGTGTTTGGCACCTTTATCAAGGATTTCTGTGGGTTCCTCGGAAAAATGAAATCAATCATCGATTCGAATCCATTCTAAGGTCAAGATCTAAGAGTTGTCGACTAGACACTCCTTAAGGTTTGAGACATGAAATACTTCATGAATGCCACTCAACTCTTGGGCAGTTCTAGTTTGTATGGTCCAATGTAGCGTGGGCTTAACTTTCCTTTCATGCCAAAGCGTACAAGTTCTTTCCAAGGTGATACTCTCAGGAACACTCTTTAACCCATTTGGAATTCAAGGGGCTTTTTGCGATTGTAAGCGTAGCTTTTATGTCTACCTTGGGTTGTCTTGTGTCGTTCTCTTATGGTTGTGATTTAGTCCATAGTTTCCTGAAAGATGTCTGGCCTCGTCAAGTGCTTCTCACTGACTTTGTGCCGACTTAACGGTGATTGGCATTTCTGTCCATACAAGGCCTCAAATGATGCACACTAGATGCTAGTGTGGTAACTGTTATTGTAAGAGAACTCTATCAGGGGTAAGTGTACATCCCAACTTCCTCTGAAGTCTAGTACACAGTCTTGCATCATATGTTCTAAGGTTTAAATTGTTCGCTCACTTGTCCGTTTGTTTGAGGGTGATAAGCAGTACTCAGATTTAGTTAGGTATCCAACGCCTTCTGCATTGATAGCCAAATTCGTGGTGTAAAATGACAATCTCTATCAGAGATAATTGACATGGGCACTCCGTAACGCGGCATAATTTCTTCAATATAGATTTGAGCAAGTCTCTCCATTAGGTAATTCTCTCGGATAGGTAGAAAACGCACAGATTTTGTCGGATAGGTAGAAAACGCACAGATTTTGTCGGTAGGTCGACAATAACTCAAATGGAGTTGTGACCCTTGGAAGTTCGAGGTGACTTAGTGACGAAGTCTATTGCTATCTATTCCCATTTCCATTGGGGTATTTCGGGTTGTTGTAATAACCCTGACGGCTTTCTGTACTTAACTTCGCAGTCATAGTCGTTAAGTAATTCGACCCATCGGCGCTGTCTCATGTTTTGGTCTTTTTGGTCGAAGATGTGTTGGAGACTTTTGTGGTCGGTGAAAATACTATCCTTTGTACCGTACAAGTAGCGTCTCTAGAGTTTAAGCTCGAAAATAATGACTCCTAACTCTAAGTCATGAGTTGTATAGTTCTTTTCGTGGATTATCAGTTGTCGAGAGGTGTAGACGATGACTTTATTCCGTTGCATCAACACGCAACCAAGTCTTTGGTGTGAGGCATCGCAGTAACTATTAAATCATCGTTGCCTTCGGGTAAGGACAAGATTGGTGCACTGCGGAGTTTTTGTTTCAACAGTTGGAAATCTGACTCTTGTTTGTCAATCCAATCGAATTTCTTCTCTTTCTGAGTCAGTGAGGTTAAAGGTTGGTCTATTTTGGGGAAATTCTCAATGAATTATTGATAATATCCAACAGACCTAAGAATTGTCGTACCTCAGTTGGAGTAGTAGGTGCTTTCCAGCACTTGAGTGCCTCGATCTTGGCTGGATCAACATGTATCCCTTGACTGTCAATGACGTGCCCTAGGAACTATACTGTTCACATCCAGAACTCACACTTAGAGAATTTGGTGTATAACTCCTTGTGCTTGAGTAATTCCAAGATAGTTTCTAGGTGTTGGCCATGTTCAGTTTCGTTGTGAGAGTAGATTAAGGTGTCGACGAAAAACACAATAACAAATTTGTCTAGATATGGCTTTCACACCCGATTTATATTTCCATGAATATTGTCGGTACGTTGGCTTAGTCGAATGGCATCACTTGGAATTCGTAATGCCCGTAGCGAGTTCTAAAGGTTGTTTTAGGAATGTCAGAGTCTCGAATTCGTAGTTGATGACAACCAGACCGTAGATCTATCTTTGAGTAAAATCTCGACCCTTGAAGTTGGTCCAGCAGGTCATTGATTCTTGGAAGTGGGTATCGATTCTTAATGGTTAGTTTGTTCAGTCGTCGGTAATCGATACACATTCGAAAAGATCCATCTTTCTTTTTCACGAATAGGTACGGAGCTACCCAGGGTGAGGAACTTGGTCGTATAAATCCCTTGTCCAGGGGTTTTTGTAATTGGGTGGACACTCCTGCAACTCGGAAGAGGCTAATCTGTATCTGGCTCGTGCCATGGGTGCTGCGTCGGGCACAGGGTTGATTTGGAATTTGATTTGTCTAGGCGGGTAAAGGCCAGGCAAGTCTTCGGGGAAAGATTTCTGGAAAATTCTGCATGAAGGGGTACGTCCTTAAGTCGCTTCTCCACCGACTTCTATTCGGTCACGAGTGCAAAGATTGCCTGGTACTCTTTTCTTAGGTACTTTCGGGTTTTCATGAAGGAAACAATGTTCAAGCTCAGTTAACCGGTCTCTCCCTGTAGGATCAAACTTCCACCGGTAACGAGGGGAATATGAATGAGTTTCTCAAAACAGATGATTTCGGCATGATTCTTGGATAACCAATCCATGCCTACTATGATATTGATGCTTCCGATTTTGACGGGTATGAAGTCTATGGGAAAAAGTTCTTTGCAAGTATGTCTTGTATTAAAAATTAGTTGTAATCAAATCGTTGATTTAAAAGTAGACATAACAATGTCTAAGTCATGTTTAAAAGTAGTTAAATTCATGATCGTTTCGTTGTTCAAATCGTAGTCAAAATGTTACAGAGGAGTCGTTTACAAAGTCGTCTAATCGTTACTAAGTAGTTGTTGAAACAGTTGGTAAACTTATTTGTAAATCTGTTGTTGTAGGTATAAATAGTGATAAAACCTTAATCAAATGATATGTTTTGTATAAATGAGTTTATACACCTATGGATTTTGAAAGTTTAATAGAACATTTCATGTAGGGGTTTATGTTGTAAAATCTTGTTGAAAATTTTACGATGAAATCTGTTTGAAATCGCATGGGCCATTGAAAGGTGCAAGTCAATCAAAATACGTTGAAAACTCTTGACAGCACTTTGAAACTTTGTTTAGTAATAGAATTAGAAAATTAGAAGTTGTGTAAAAATTCAGGGTAAATGTCAGAGGTAACTCGTTGAAAGCTAGAAATAATACGTTGAGGTTAACCGAAGCACAAGATTAATAGATTACATGATTGGCGTTTACAAAATATGCCGGGCACTGTTACCTCCGGATGAATTACGAAAATCTTATACTAAATGTGACGGGGTTCTTATATATCCCTAGAGATAGAAGGTTTTAATATAACATGACGTAGGCACGTCCTTCTACTTTTATTTTATTCCAGATTCAGGTCTTCGTCTGACGAGTAGTCTTCCATAGTGGAGCTTTCCATTTTCTTCGAGATAAAGTTTTATTAAGACGGTGAATTTAATAACACGAGGGTTTAGTGAGTATCGTAGGTTCAAAAGGTAGTCATAACAATGACCGAGTGGGGTTCTCAAAGTAGTCGATCAGGACTATGTCATTGTTTCGAAGTAAACAAATGTTTGATAAAGATTGTTTGGTAAATATAGTTGGTAATCCCGTAGTTGCAATTTCCCCTTGAAGTAGTGATTAAAATGACCAGATCATTGTCGAAATAGTTTATGTTCGGAGTGGTTGAGGTCGCAAACAAAGTTATGGACAAGTTGTTGGAATCCATCCAATTGTTGGAAAACGTTTCCCGTATGTAGGTGTTGTGGTTGACTAATTTCACCGGCAGACCTCTGTACAATGACGGATCTTAGTGGGTGGAGTATCAGTAGTAGTAGTAGTTAGTGAAAGGTCTAGTTCGTGATGGTCTATCGGTCCTTCTAGTTGTGTATAACACACACAATCAATTTGGTCTACGATAAGCGGGGAAAAAGAGCATGGAACAGAAAAGGTAAATGTAAAGCGCCTAGGTGATGAATTCTCTTTAGATTCTATACGTGTTCCCGAATGATTAGGTTGGGAGTGGGAGGAAGAGGGTGAAGCGGGTGTCACTTGTTTCAGTGGCGAATCCTTAGGTGGATTCTCCTCAAGTGAGTCCTCTTCGAATATGTCGTTGCCCAATGCGGTTGGGCGAGCGGGTACCATGAAAGTCTCCACAGTAGTAAGTAAGGCTATATATATATATATATATATATATATATATATATATATATATATATATATATCTATATCTATATCTATGTATATATATATATATATCTATATATATATCTATATACACATAAAAACCTCACACATAAGCACGTATAAGGGATAATCCCGTTTCTATCATAGGTCTACGTCTGCTAAGGCATTCCCGTTCACTATGGCTATTTCAGGTCTCACATCGCTTCGCCTTTAATTGTATATAGTTGCTCAGACTATTCTAAATTAAATTCAAATGATGCAATTGCTGAACCAGTCATACCTAATAACGAATACTACCCTAACGGTTATAGTCTAGGTCACTAATGCAATCCTAGTTCCCTATAACCTTAGGCTCTGATACCAAATTTGTCACACCCCGCTAAAGCGGAAACACGAGATGTAACAGCACAATGGTTCCACAGCACAAGGCTCCACTAATGACTTCAACATTCATAAGGGTAATCGTAGCTTCATTTTCCCAACTACTGATTGTTTCCTGAAAAGCATGTAAAAATGAGGGTCAACTATAAAGATAGTTGGTGAGTTCACAGGTTTTAGAATAAGTGAGAATGCCATTTAAAAGTATTCAAAATCACATTTGAAAGATTTACGTTGCTACGTAAATAGTTGCTTAGTGTATAAATGCGAAAGTCATCTAGAAGTTATCAAAACCACGTTTGAAAGATTTACGTTGCTATGTAACTAGTTGTTTATACGCGAATTAGAATTCATTTAAGAACGACATGTATAGCTTGAGTCCACAACCAAACCTACTGGCCCGAGAACAACACCCCAAAGACATGTCCTATCGCGAACATTTAAAGTTGGTGGTATGCACTCACATGCACGAGAGAGTGGGAAGGTGGCCTCCTTCCAAATAGTACTATCCATATCAACCATCGACTCAATAATGAGTTAATAGGTTGTGTAAGAGAAAAATCGGGGACTTTAGATGCGATAGAGTCACAAGCATACAATAAGAGCGTATAAATAGTATATGTACACATAGAAACATTTTTAGCACAAGAGATAGCATGTGTACATATCCAGAACAGTTTTTAATATCAAAGTAGTAAATGTTCAATCATGAGCAGTTTCGTAATCGGATTCAATAAGAACAGCTTTGCAGTAAGATGTAGTTTGTGTACACGTTCAAGAAAGGTTGTACTAGTGCACAAGTTCAAGGGCAGTTTCAATAAACAAGATAAGTTTCGTAGTAAAATATGGACTGTGTACCTCTTTCAAGAACAGTTTTACTAAGCGTACACATTAAAGAACAGTTTAGAAAACAAGTAGTCAGGCTTTTCACCCCAAAAAGTTTATGAAAACAGTAGAAAAATGGGGCTGTGAATACTCACCTGAGTTTAGCAAGCAAATATTGCAATTAGCAAGTATGTGTGTTCCAAATACAACCTTCTAGCACCCTAAACGCATAAGGTCGGGTGTAAGTGGGAGTTAATGTTTACTTATGCTAATTGTTCACTCAACTAGTATGTCCATATATATTTTGTTTTAGAAAACGTGTGTGACCCGTTGGTGAAAGTTTGTAATAATAATTCTCAAAGACATTATTATTATATACGGTTCATTATACACTTTGCAATAGTATATGTCGCGTGTGTTTAAGTTGTCCTCGTTTGTAGTTATTGTTGTTACGCGAATTGGATACTAAGTGAAATTAGAATTTCAATCTTTGGTCCAAAAGTTCTAAGTGTCATTTTTCGTTCGGGTTATATTTACAAGTCTCGTTTTTTATCTAAGTTAGTTAATAAGTCACCCAAATCCATTTTTGTTTACAATTCTTTCCAAAAATAGTAAGTTTCCAAAAATGGCAAGTTTGAGGTTTTCGAAACCGAGTCTTGTATTTGTTGACTTGGTCAAACCTACTCGGTTTGACCCGAGACTTTTACCAAACCCTTAAATATTTTCAAATGTCATAAAAACTCAGTCCTTTCACTTTTCGTAGGTCAACAAGTGCCGATTTTTATGTTATACCCTAAACAGTCCACACATTACATTTTCCAGATTTTACATCCACTTGTCGGATTTTTATAAAAATCTATAATTCGAAATAGAATATGAGAAAAATCACAGGTGATCCCCAAGATATTATCAAGTTCCAGTAATTTGTGTACTACTTTTAGAAAGGTATAAGTATTTTATTAAATTTCTTTTTCCTCTGTGGTCCAGAAACTGACCAATCTGAAAGCATGCATGAAGATTACATTTATAAGCAAAATCTACAAGGAATCAATAAAAGTGGTCTTCATGAAAGTTGTAGCCAATGAAATTTTTAAGATTTGGGCGGTGGTTTCAGGTCATTTGGAGTTGTGTAGCTCAAGATATGGTCAAAACCATATGAACAAAGTTTCTGACTTTTCAGAGCAGATTGTATATGTGTTTTTATATGAATTATTAAAAATAGTAAATGAGCTCAAAAAGATATGAGGTTTGTGGGATTTGAAAACTAACATATTGAAATTGATTATAGACTATATAAACGTCCATTTTCATGAAGAATTGATTTTTCTAAAATTCGTGGAAGTGGACCAAACTTTCTGGACAGAAAGTATTCCTTACTTTTTGTTGATTTCATGTTAAGAGAAATAGTTTTTGAGTAGTGTTTTATTATAATACTTGTTGAGTGAACCTTATTACATGTTTATAAGCATAAATAGATGTAAGAAAAGTTCTCACAATGATGTTTTGAAGAAAGGAGGACAGAAATGAGATGAGATGTTCTTGAGCTCTTGAAATCTTGAAAAATCTTAAGAAATGGATGAAGATTTGTGTGGTGGTTGTATGGTGGTTTGTGGTGGAGCTTGTGGTGGTTTTTGGTGATTTGAGGTCTGAGTTTTCTCAGAGTATTAGAGAGAGGAAGTGAGTTTAGAGAGAGGTTAGAGAGTTTGTGAAAAAATGTGAATGTGAAATGATCTTGCATGAGGTTTGAATGGAGGTGTACGTAAAAGTAAAATGCATGGAATTTGAATGGGGGAAGAGGGGTGGTGGTGGACAGTTTGGGGGCCCCACAAGAAGAGTGTGGGTGTTTAAATTCTGATATTTAGACTGTGTTTACGTACAGTGTTCGTTTGCCCGTTATTTTCGTTATTCGGTTAAATCGCGTAATGTTATTTTGAGTCGTTTAAATTAACGATATAATTTGGATGATTTTTCATTGTAAGTATTATTAAAATATTTTATATTTATTTGTCAAAATATTTATTGACTTTCGTTTAGTTGCAGAATTCGATTCGTGCATTTTTACTGCGTTTGAGACGTTTTAATTAAAACGTCTAGGTTTTTCGTGTATTATTTTATAAAAAAATAATAATATATGATAAATAACTTCTAAAAATAGTTTTAAGTTATTTTTAGAAATGTTTTCACCAACGTTCGTGTTAAGTCGGGTACCGTCCGATTGAATTTACTTGTCGAGTCACTGAAATTTCGGTTTTCGATTCGATAAAGATTTTGTGAAGACATAAAGATGTAGATTTTTCTTTGTTTAGTTTGGCACTTAGTACCAACTTTAGGAAGTCTAGAGGAATTTAAGATTCACTAAGCAATCTCCTAGACGTTCTACGACTTTAGTAAGCCTACGGAGTCATAACCTAGAATTTTCACTGGGATTTAAAGAATATTGTAAGCGTAGTTTAAGATTCGAGTGCGGTAATGACATGAGATTTTAACGATTGTCACAGTCTCCCCCAATTAGAAGAATTTCGTCCCGAAATTCCACTGGTGGCACTGTCTAGATTCAACTAGTGAATGGATGAGGGTATTTTCGTTTCATGAAATCCTCACATTCCTTTGTGAACTCAGGTCTATGTTTAGAATTCCAGTGAGCCTTAACTAAGGAAATTTTGTCACGTCTCAAGTGTTTGGCACCTTTATCAAGGATTTCTGTGGGTTCCTCGGTAAAATGAAATCAATCATCGATTCGAATCCATTCTAAGGTCAAGATCTAAGAGTTGTCGACTAGACACTCCTTAAGGTTTGAGACATGAAATACTTCATGAATGCCACTCAACTCTTGGGCAGTTCTAGTTTGTATGGTCCAATGTAGCGTGGGCTTAACTTGCCTTTCATGCCAAAGCGTACAAGTTCTTTCCAAGGTGATACTCTCAGGAACACTCTTTAACCCATTTGGAATTCAAGGGGCTTTTTGCGATTGTAAGCGTAGCTTTTATGTCTACCTTGGGTTGTCTTGTGTCATTCTCTTATGGTTGTGATTTAGTCCATAGTTTCCTGAAAGATGTCTGGCCTCGTCAAGTGCTTCTCACTGACTTTGTGCCGACTTAACGGTGATTGGCATTTCTGTCCATACAAGGCCTCAAATGATGCACACTAGATGCTAGTGTGGTAACTGTTATTGTAAGAGAATTCTATCAGGGGTAAGTGTACATCCCAACTTCCTCCGAAGTCTAGTACACAGTCTTGCATCATATGTTCTAAGGTTTAAATTGTTCGCTCACTTGTCCGTTTGTTTGAGGGTGATAAGCAGTACTCAGATTTAGTTAGGTATCCAACGCCTTCTGCATTGATAGCCAAATTCGTGGTGTAAAATGACAATCTCTATCAGAGATAATTGACATGGGCACTCCGTAACGCGGCATAATTTCTTCAATATAGATTTGAGCAAGTCTCTCCATTAGGTAATTCTCTCGGATAGGTAGAAAACGCACAGATTTTGTCGGATAGGTAGAAAACGCACAGATTTTGTCGGTAGGTCGACAATAACTCAAATGGAGTTGTGACCCTTGGAAGTTCGAGGTGACTTAGTGACGAAGTCTATTGCTATCTATTCCCATTTCCATTGGGGTATTTCGGGTTGTTGTAATAACCCTGACGGCTTTCTGTACTTAACTTCGCAGTCATAGTCGTTAAGTAATTCGACCCATCGGCGCTGTCTCATGTTTTGGTCTTTTTGGTCGAAGATGTGTTGGAGACTTTTGTGGTCGGTGAAAATAGTATCCTTTGTACCGTACAAGTAGCGTCTCTAGAGTTTAAGCTCGAAAATAATGACTCCTAACTCTAAGTCATGAGTTGTATAGTTCTTTTCGTGGATTATCAGTTGTCGAGAGGTGTAGACGATGACTTTATTCCGTTGCATCAACACGCAACCAAGTCTTTGGTGTGAGGCATCGCAGTAACTACTAAATCATCGTTGCCTTCGGGTAAGGACAAGATTGGTGCACTGCGGAGTTTTTGTTTCAACAGTTGGAAATCTGACTCTTGTTTGTCAATCCAATCGAATTTCTTCTCTTTCTGAGTCAGTGAGGTTAAAGGTTGGTCTATTTTGGGGAAATTCTCAATGAATTATCGATAATATCCAACAGACCTAAGAATTGTCGTACCTCAGTTGGAGTAGTAGGTGCTTTCCAGCACTTGAGTGCCTCGATCTTGGCTGGATCAACATGTATCCCTTGACTGTCAATGACGTGCCCTAGGAACTATACTGTTCACATCCAGAACTCACACTTAGAGAATTTGGTGTATAACTCCTTGTGCTTGAGTAATTCCAAGATAGTTTCTAGGTGTTGGCCATGTTCAGTTTCGTTGTGAGAGTAGATTAAGGTGTCGACGAAAAACACAATAACAAATTTGTCTAGATATGGCTTTCACACTCGATTTATATTTCCATGAATATTGTCGGTACGTTGGCTTAGTCGAATGGCATCACTTGGAATTCGTAATGCTCGTAGCGAGTTCTAAAGGTTGTTTTAGGAATGTCAGAGTCTCGAATTCGTAGTTGATGATAACCAGACCGTAGATCTATCTTTGAGTAAAATCTCGACCCTTGAAGTTGGTCCAGGGTTCAGGGTGATGTTCCCAGGATTGTATCCACTATGTTTGGTGAGGAAATCGAAATCACCGAGAACTCGATTAGACGGGTTCTCCAGTTCACCGACAACTCCACGATGCCCACCATCTTCCCAACTACATTTATCTATGGAGGGCTTCAGAGGATGGGTTATCCGGCAAACCAGCTCTCCGATTTCAGGAAACAGTACCTCTGCCGGGTTTGGAGGTATCTGTGTCATATCGTGATCGTTTGTTTATCTCCGAGGAAGGGGGGATATGACGCTGCGAGTCATCTTACTCTGTCTCTCATGTTGGCCCTCATTTACAACAAACCGTATAACTTCAGCGGTTATATTTTCGGCAACATGGTTGAGAACATACGAGCTGGAAAGGATAAATGGCTGCAGTATCCTCGGTTTGTACAACTTTTGTTGAACGACCTGAATCTTGATATCGCTCCAGATCAGCGATCCCTTCTGGTGCCGACACCGATGCTTCTGCGAGTCTTCAACGACTGCAAGCTCGCGCCAAAGGGTGAGCCAGTTTTGGCAGATCGCAAACTATTCGTGCACATAGTGAACGAAAACTATGTTGCGCCGCGTGATCACGGTTTTTTGGATGATGTCGTGCCTCTGGTCAACGAGGACGACTTAGTTGATACCGATATCGCTCAAGACTTAGCGGATATCGATCGTGTTGATCGGGTTGAGGCCGATTCTGATGATGGTGGGCCCACTCCTCCCGATTCTGAGGGTGACGTGCCACCACAATCTGTTTTGGATGGGATTCAGCTAGCGGATCCTCGACGCTTCAAGCGTATTTTGCGTCGGATTTCTGCTGGCAGAGTCCATGTACCCAGGAATTTGGGCAAACGTCCTGCTGGGTCTTCCCCTTCGTATGCGGATTTACCTCATCGAAGACGCCAGCGGACTTCGGTGGTTATTGAGGAGCCGACCTCTCAACGCCAACAACCACCACCACCGTCTGACATGCCGTCTCTTCAGATGGTTTTGGCTCAGATGGAGCTTTTGGCAAAAAGGTTTGATGATCAGAAGGCTATTATTGAAGCTTAAGCCTCTCAGATCAAGGAATTGGAAGCTAAAGCTGCTACGGTTGACACTCTACAGCTTCAAGTGACGAATCTGTCATCTAGGTTGTTAGAGCTGGAATCCGTTACAAATGTTTCGGGGGAGGTAGGTCCTAGTGAGTTAGAAACAAATGTAACTCCTTCCCCGGAACCAGAAAATGTACTTCCTTCTACTATTAATGAAAACATATCTTTGGATTACTTCGTTGAGGTTCAAGGTCAGGCAAGACGAATAGCGGTTGATTATTCGTATGTAGATCTTACATATCTGCAAAATTTGATGAATGATAATACACCGATACCTGAGGAAGATGTGATAAATGATCCTGTGGCAGAGGATTATTTCTTTGAAGGAAATGACGAAGTTGAGGTTGAGGGGGAGCAGCTTCAAAGTGATGAATGTTATGACGATGCTCCTATTATCGAATCGGATTCTTCAGAAGATGAATTAGGTCATGATTCTGAGACAGAGATCAATGAGCAATCAGCTTCTACAGCTCAATCTTCAATGATAAAGCCTGACATAGTGCTCAAACCTATAGTTGAGGTACCTGTCACGTGTAAGTTTTACAAAGTCAGAACTGATTACACGGGTTTGATAAAAAGCTGGAAGTTTGATGAGAATAATTCGGTGTTTATGATTAAAAGGAGTGATGGCATTCAGTACTTCAACTTAAAGTTTTATAAAATAAGTACTTTGCCAAAATGTGAGCTTCAGAGACTATCTCAGATACCCTTGATCAACCGTGCTCGAGATTCACGAGTTGATTTCTTTCAAGTGGTTATTCGTCGGGAGATTAACAGCAAGAAGTATAATCTGATTAAACCGACATTGGGTATGAGATATAAGTTTTAAGAAGAAGTTGGATCCGGTTACACGACAACCAATTGTAAGGATGATCTATCCACCAGCAAAGTGCTTACAGAAGATACCTTTAGAGATCATTCCTTTGGACTTTTTGAATAGGTTGTTATACTGGGAATATGACGATATTACTGGTGAAGCTGTGATTGTTTTTATTCCAAAATCAGAACCAGCTACGGATTCGGGGTCTTTAGATGCAGATTTGGAGATTGAAGAGAAAACAGCATGGGATGTTGTTCAACCTAAAAAGAGGTCTACTTGGTGTCTGAAGAGAAATAGATTTTGTGTATTTGACCCTTTGAGTTTGATTAATCTTTCGGAACAAGATATGAAAAGACTACATCAGAACAGGATTCAGTTCAAAGAAAGAGATAGAGCTGAAGCGATAAAATTTCAGAAGATTATCGATATCTGCGTAGCCAATGGAGTACACGCTGGTGGTGTATTTCCTGCTTGCTGGAAATGAAGACTCAAAGATTTTGAAGATTTTGAAGACCAAGCTGAAGACACGGGGGAGTTTGTTGATGCATATTAGGTTGTCTGTCAGTTGGTCTATCGAGTTGTAATAAGTGTCGTTAGTCGTATAGTGAAAATATAGTTTTTGTTATATGCGACACTTAAGTTTTAGGTTAGGCGTCACTTGCCTTAGTGACGCATAGCGTCACTTAGGTAAGTGACGCATGAAGGTGGCCACATGCGACACTTCCACAAGTGACGCATGTCGGCTGACTTTTAGTATAAATACAAACCTACGGGTTTTCGGCTAGGGTTGACGAAACCCTAGCACCATTTGTCGACTAAGCAACCTTGTAATCGTTCCCAATTCATAATACAAGCTGATATCTTCGTTTACTTTGTTAATTACATTTGTTTCGGTTTGTGTTCATTAGTAATACACGCAATTGATTGATTCCGCCTTTCAATTGTAGTCAATTGTCATCTAGATCCACGTAATAGGGCACTCTCAGAAACAATTCATAGTTTTCAAAGCTATGAAAGGTGAAGATCTTGATGCATATACCACCCGATATTACCATCTGTTAAGTGAGCTAGATGACCACGACATTACCTATTCTAATACGGAGAAGACTGACAAGTTTATTGAGGGTCTTCCTTCGAAATGGGAAATGTATGGAGTTATGCTTAAAGATAACGATGAGCGTTATGCAGCTATGTCTTTGGAGCAGGCAATTGACAAGCTCCGCGGATATGATTTCACAAAGAGATCTAGAGATATAGAGATACTGATCCTGATCAGGTACAGGATCCTGGGCTTTATCATGGAAAAATGACTATCTCGAACAGTTCTTCCAGTTCGACCACTGCTTTACTAGTTGGTGATACTGGAGTAACTGGTGAAATATTATCTGAAGACTTATGCTTTATAAGCTCATCCGGTGGTGAAGCAAAAAGCAAGACAAATGGAAAGTCAACTCAAGAGCATCACAAAATGCCCATGAGTGTGAAATCCGCTGAACAACAACTTTCAGTTCTTGCTTCATTTGTTGCTTCATATGAAAATTACATCCAGGGTAAGATCAATGATCCAGCTACTTTTGATGAGGATTATGATCAGGTAGATCCCGACGACTTAGAAGAAATGGATCTCAAGTGGCAACTTGCTATGGTGTCAAGGAGAGTTAAAAATTTCTTAAAGCGTACTGGAAGAAAGATGGTGGGAAATAAAGTTGGGTTTGATAAATCCAAAGTAAAATGTTTTAACTGTCAAGGTTATGGACATTTTGCTAGGGAATGTCAAAGATCCAAAACTGAGAAATCTGCAAATCCAGAAAAACCAAGTGCTTCTCTGTCTTCTAAAGCCTTGGTCGTTCAACAACTGGATGGTTCTTATGACTGGAGAGCTTTGTCTGAAGAAGCTCTAATGGCTGAAATTGAAGATCCAGTTCAGACTGAGGAGACACCATCTTACATGCCTACTGCTGAGGATTATCAAATGAAAATTCCTGATTTGAAGATGCTGGCAGTTGAAGATGATGTGTTGGACTTGGGATCAACTGAAGATCTATGTCCAGAAGACTTTGTTGCACAAATGGCTGAACTCCAAACTGAAAAGAAACGGGTATGTCTTGATGTTCCTACACTTATAGATGTATGTCAGTTAGTGACTAGTTTACAAGCCCAGGTTAATGTCTTTGCTGAATCACATAAGGCTTTAACATCTGAACTAGAACTGGACAAAATTGATGTACGTAGATTAAGTGAGGACAAGCTAGACCTTAAGAAACAGATTAAGTCCTACACATCTGATAAGACTGTACTTAGGAATACAATAAATGAACAATTTGTGACAATAGATGGTCTTTATTTAAACCTAAAGGACTTAAATCAAGGAATAGCTAACAAGGACAAAGAATTAGCTGAATCTAAGGTCAAGTTAGTTGAGCTTAATCGTAAGTTTGAGAGTTATAGAACTTCTTCTTTAACTATGGACAATATAATTGATGCTCAACGTAGTGTAAAGGACAAGACTGGCTTAGGCTATAGTGATGTACCTCCACCTTTTAATGCTAATTACAGTACTACTAATGTTGACCTAGAGATGATTGATGCAACTGCTAATTCTGATATTAATGTACCCGTAGAATTTGATGTCTCTAAGATACAGAAGGATGTTCCTAAAGAACAATCATCTAAAATTGGTAAGATAGCAGGTTTCACCAATTTACAATTTGTATCGGGTGGAATGCTGAATGATGCCAAAGTAGATGATAAGCCCAAAGAACATAATGATTCACCTTTAGTATCTAAGACTCAGATTAAAACTAAGGCAAAAGATGTTAAGTCACGTAGGCAGATGTCTTGCTTCAAATGCCATCAAAAGGGGCATGTGGCTTCTTGTTGTCCTAATAAGAAGTTGGAAGCAATTCACAAGCCTGTGAATAACGAGAAACCAAAACATGTAGACAGGCCTAGTGCTAAACCTGGTTTGGGAAGCAAACCTGTGAACATGTTGAAGAGAGACAACACTAGTAGTGTCTCTCCACCTAAACCTAAGAGACCTTATTCTCAAAGTAATAATTCTGTCAATAAATCTAGAGATAAGACACCCTCAAGGTTTAGAACACCAAGTAGAAACCATAGTCAATATGAGAATGGTTCTACCTCTCATGCACAACAAAATAGTCAAATGCCTAGGTGGTTTTCCACTCACTCTCCTCACAGGCATAAGACTATAAATCATCAATAATCTCAACCTCCAATAAATGTCACCAAGACTCCCGATGGGAACTGTTATGGTTATTTTAAGGAAATTCAGATTGTAGATGATAAGGGACAACCCAAGACCGTAATGGCTTGGGTCCCTCTTGAAAACTAACTGTATGCAACATGTCATGTGCAGGAGCAAACTGTGAACAAAGATAGCTGGTGGTATGTAGACAGTGGATGCTCAAGACACATGACAGGAGAAAGAAGTCTACTGAAAGACTTCAAAGGTGGTTTAAAACAGCGAGTGAATTTCGCTGGGGATAAAGGAGGAGTGATTACGGGAAAAGGAAAAGTTTCAAATGGAACTTTGACTCTTGAAGATGTGAATTATGTTGAAGAACTAACTCACAACTTGGTGAGTGCTTCCCAGGTTTGCGATAAAGGTCATCCAGTTCATTTTAATGAAAAGGAAGCCTTAGTCCTGAAGCCGGGATTTGTTATTCCCGAAGAATGGATACTAATGAGGGCTCCAAGGAAAAAGGACATCTATGCTATTAACATGGGTGTTCCAAATACTTCAATGGAGTCTACATGTCTATTATCCAAGGCTTCTGAAGCAGATTCTATTCTATGGCATAGGAGAATGGCACATTTGAACTTTCGTAAAATGAATTACATAACCAAAAATGGTTTATTTCTGGGTATGCCACAGAAACGTTTTGAGTTTGAAGACAGGTGTGTTTCTTGTTTGAAAGGAAAACAACATAAGAAACCACACAAGTCCAAAACAGAAAACTCTATATCCTTGCCATTTGAATTGCTACATATGGATCTCTTTGGCCCAATAAGCAAAAGAAGCATAGGTGGCAAATGATATTGTCTGGTTGTTACAGATGATTTCTCTAGATTCTCATGGGTGTTCTTTTTAAAATCTAAGAATGAAACTCCAGGAATGCTTATGGAGTTCTTAGATTTAGTAGAGAATGTCTATAACACGAGAGTTAAGAGAATTCGTAGTGATAATGGTACAGAGTTCAAAAATTCTACGTTGAATGTCTATTGCTTAAGTAAAGGAATTCAACATCAATTCAATGCACCTTATGAACCACAGCAAAATGGTGTTGCTGAAAGGAAGAATAGAACTCTTATTGAGGCAGCAAGAACCATACTTGCAGATTCAGGGCTTCCGGTCATCTTTTGGGCAGAAGCAGTGAATACAGCATGTCATGTCTTGAATAGGGTTCTAACTGTTAAGAAACATAACAAGACTTGTTATGAACTTCTGAACAAAAAGAAACCTAATTTGAAGGGATTTGAGCCCTTTGGTGTCTCATGCACACTTTTGAAGACTAACAATCAACCTAAGTTTGGGGAAAAGGCTAACGAAGGATATTTCCTAGGTTATATTCCTAATTCACCAAACAAGAAGGTTTTCAATAAAGTCATTGGTCGTGTGGAAACTGTCTTCAACATTGAAGTTACAAGTTATACTATTGACAAACACAAGGGATTAGATTGGCAATTCGATTATTCAGATCTGTATAAGTCATTTAAAGTCCCTCTAAGTGACTATGTGGTTAATTCAGAAATCCCAGAACATTTATTGTACGGTGACGGGGACACAGACCTGACACATACATCGAATGCTTCTTCATATGGGACGTCTGCAAATAATCACTCGGATAGTACTTCAAAAGAGCCATCAGTGGATAAACCTCAAGAGCAAGACAAGTTATCAGAAGTTACTCAAAGGGTATTAGATAATATCTTTACTCCTACAAGGGAATTGAGGGAAAAAATAACTTCTGATGAGATGTACAGTACTGATGAGGATATGCCACCATTGGAAGAGATTGGTACCAATTTGGATGATGAGATACTTGTTGAGCCAGTAACTGTGACTAGAACAAGTAGGAATCATCCTGTGGAAAATATCATTGGTGATCAAAACCTTCCAATGTTAACCAGGATTCAAGCTAAAGCTAGAACTTCTGAATACACTAGCTTATACATTTCAATTAAAGAAACTGGGATTACAAATAAATGTCTTTATGCATGCTTTATCTCACAAGTTGAACCTAAAAATGTTCAACTAGCATTAAAAGAAAACTCGTGGGTAGAAGTTATGCAAGAAGAATTGACTCAGTTTAAAAAGCTGAATGTATGGGAGCTAGTTGACTTACCTTCTGGTGAGTATCCTATTGGAATTAAATGGGTCTTTAAATGCAAAAGAGACGATCGGGGAATTGTTACTCGCAATAAAGCTCGTTTAGTTGTCCAGGGATTCAATCAAGAAGAAGGAATAGATTACAATGAAGTGTTTGCACCTGTTGCTAGGCATGAAGCAATAAGGGTATTCTTATCATTTGCAACTTACAAGGAAATTAAAGTGTATCCGTTGGATGTTAAGAGTGCCTTTTTGTATGGCAAAGTACAAGAATTGGTGTATGTCTCTCAACCACCAGGGTTTGTTGATCTAGATTATCCAGACATAGTATATCGCTTGAATAAGGCTCTATATTGATTACATCAAGCACCCAGGGCATGGTATGAGACACTATCAAAGTACCTTCTTGAGAATGGATTTACAAGAGGTTCAATTGATAGTACACTTTTCGTTAAATGGAAAAAGAATGACTTTCTGCTCGTTCAAGTATATGTTAATGACATCATTTTTGGGTCTTCTGACGAAAAGATGTGTCAAGAATTTGAGAAAGTCATGCGAAAAAGATTTAAAATGTCTGCTATGGGAGAGTTGAATTTCTTCTTAGGATTACAAGTTGATCAAAAAGAAGATGGTATGTTCATTCATCAAACGAAGTATACCTATGAACTGTTAGAACGTTTTAAGATGGATGAAACACGCATATATCATACTCCTATTCCAGAAAATCATGGACTTGGACCAGATACATCGAGTGACAAAGATGTGGATCCTACTCTTTATAGGGCCATGATTGGGTCACTAATGTATCTCACTGCATCCAGGCCGGATATAATGCTTGCAGTATGTATCTGCGCAAGATATCAAGTCTTACCTAAAGAGTCTCATATGCAAGCAGTTAAAAGAATCTTTCGTTACCTAAGAGGGAAACCGAAGCTGGGACTTTGGTATCCGACTGAAGGAGACTTGGATTTTATTGCTTACACTGATTCTGATTATGGTGGATGCAATCAGAATAGAAAGTCCACATCTGGTGGATGTCAGTTCCTTGGAGGAAGATTAGTGTCATGGCAGTGCAAGAAGCAAACCTCAGTAGCCATTTCTACATGTGAAGCTGAGTATGTTGCTGCAGACAGCTGCTGTTCTCAAGTGTTGTGGATTCAACAGCAAATGAGAGATTATGGTTTAAATTTAACCAACACTCAGATGATGATTGATAATGAATCCACCAAATCTATCACTAATAATCCTGTAAAGCACAGCAAGACAAAGCACATTGATATTTGTCATCATTTCATAAGAGATTGTACTGAAAAGAAGCTTATACAGTTAGTCAAGGTTCCATCATTGGATAACTTGCCAGACTTGTACACAAAAGCTTCTGACAGGAATCATTTTGACACATTGGTTCAACTAAATGGAATGAAGAATCCAGAATAACTAGTCTTCCAAAGGAAATGTAATAGCTTAAGTCTTTCAATTCAAAATAATAAAAAAAAAAAGGGGAGGGCGTATGGCATTCATTTGCTTGTTACCTTAGGGGAATCGCCTCCAATAAAAGAACAACAGTAGTTCTTTTAGAAATTGTTTAAGTTTTTATTTGCAAAAACTTGAGAGATGATAGTACATTAGGAGAATAAGCTTAAGAATAATATTTTAAGTATTAAGTATGATGTATTAATAGATTCCTATAGGTCACTCTAAGATAACGATTTTAACTAGAAATTGACTTATATTTATCTTATTATACACCTATATCCACTGATAATAACCCGTCTCTTACTTCATAAGTGATAAGAATAATTTTAGTCTAGTCAACTTCATCATACGATATATTGATAGGCAGATTATGCTAGGATTTCTGAGCATTTAAGAAATTCTAAATGCATGTGTCTTATCTTTTGTGAAACTGCTATACCATGTATGACTCAAGTTATCTAAAACTGAGTCAATTCTTCCATTTAACAAACAAAGTATTCATTTAAGAAATTGTTAAATGATAGTACTTCCATGCACTGTTATCTAAAACAAAAACAAAAAGATACAAAGTCTTTAAGACTACAAGGTGGGTTATATGTCTCTAAAGAGCATCATTTAGTAACCTCTACCTTACATATGAAAGATACAAAGTATCAAGAGTCAAGTGTAAGCTATATGCTTCTAAAGGACATCATTTACTAACTCCTACCTTATAAAAATAGGATACAGTGTTATGAGTTGTACTTGAGTTTCTCAATATATTGTATAGTAGAAAACACTAGATATTGTTCACATTAACAATAAAAAGTTTGCTTAGAAATCTGTGTATAATTTGTTTATGTGGATCATAATATTGATAATCGTCTTGATCTGTGTATGACCTTTGAACATTCACCTTAGTGAATAAGTTCTAAAGAAATTATAAGTTATTTTTCAACAATGTGTTATATCGTGTGGATAAAGGTAAATAAGATATAATTTTATAAATATAAGTTTATTACTGATTATAGTTGTAATTTTATTGTGCTTATATGAATTTTATGAGGTATGCATATTAACGATCGTCTTAGACTTATTAAAAATCAATTAAGTTTTGCTTATTCTTTCTAATATGATCCCTAAGCAGATAATTCTTAATCAGTTAAGCATAGAATTTCTTTTTGCTTACAGTTTGATTTTGTAAAATTCTATTTTATTATATTTCAATAAAATTTTGGATTGATTTATTTATTGTGTTATCCTTTGTAATTAAGTTAAATAACATTTTATCGTTCCGTGTATGAATAAATGTGACAAAAATGCAATGGGAAGTTAATACGTTTGACTAGTAAAAATAAATAAAAGTTCAATTTATATTTAAAGCTAAAATCGCAATTTTGGTCAAATCTGCGAAGTTGACCGGTCAACGTTGCGAGGTGAGTTTAGAGTATAAAAGGGACAAGTCAAGTGAGTCAAACCCACACTTTCCACACATTCTGCGAAGCGAAACCAATTCCACTGCGACTTGAGATTTGGCGAAGCGAACCGAATTACTTATTTGGCTGATTTTCGATTTTCCAGACAGAGAAGGAAATTTCGCTCCGTGATTCATTTACACATTTCGATTACGCATCTATTGAAGTAAGTTTCACATGTTTTCATTGAGTATTTCGTGTTTAATTGCTCGTTTTATGTTTTCGAATGTGTCGGGTTACTCATTCACGGATTCTCATCGATTTAGTGAATGATTCAACTTAAATCTTATAGAAATTGTTGGTTTCTATATAAGGAACAACTGTCAATTAGTTTATTGCATTAAAACACACTCGATTGTCAATTTAATTTTGAAATTGAGTAACAGTGTTTCTGCGAAGCGAAGTTGAATTCGGATCGCAGTACGCTCCTGCGAACTGAGTTCAACTCGTTGAACTCAAACCGCAGAACACTCCTGCGAAGCGAACTCAATATTTGAGTTCGGATCACAGACCATTTCTGCGAAGTGACAACTCACATCGCATAGCATTCTTGCGAAGCGAACTCAATATTTGGGTTCGGATCGCATAATATTTTTGCGAATTCAAAACTCGGATCGCAGGTTATTTTGCGAAATGAAACTCATTTCGCAGCTAATAATGGCGAAGCAAGATGAAATGGTTGACTCGTATTGGCCATAGTGAACTGAACTTCACTTCGCATAGGATTCCTGCGAAGCGAAGTGACTTTCCTTAATTTAATTTTTAAATGAAATTTGTAAACTAAACGTTTGATTTAATCGATATTTAGTTTACATAATATATGTTATAACTTGTTTTCGATTTGAGGACTTTGAGGTTACAAATAATTGACAAGTTAACCATTAATTACATGATTAGACTTATGAACTTTCGTTAATAAGTTAAATATATGTAATCACTTAGAACTTTTGGGTTAATTAATATCGAAAGTCTTCCGACTCATAGCGAAGTCGAGCGGCGTGTCCCGATAATTAATCGGCGGTATATTTACTCAAACTTTCTTTTATAACTAACGGATGTAATATAATTTAACAAATATAATTGAAAATTTAACTTTGTTTAATTGTTCAACTAAGGTTTGTAGATTAAATTGTTAGTTAATAGTAAACTTAGATGTTTGATGATCAGTCGATCATAATACGTTAAAGTTTAAATTAACTAATGTTTGTTAGTTAATGCTAATTGTCATTTGTGTTATTTATAATTATAGATATGGCAGATAGAGCTTTTGCACCTGGACACAACATTCTGGTGAGTCTCGACACCAGTGAGCGCGGTGCTGAGCGATTTACTGAGATCTTGACGTTTTTAGCACGATCCAGGATTAGATATGCCATTACCGAGTCACCTTCCATATCTCAGAATATATTGACCCAGTTCTGGGACAATATTGAGTTCGATGATACGGCTAACCCTCCGGTTGTCCGGACACGGGTTAATGAACATCCTGTTGTCTTCTCTGCTGATGATCTACGCCAGATTTTGAGATTAGGCACTGTAGAGCAGGAAGCTGGTCCATCTGCTTATTCAACGGATTTTATCGAGGGAGCTTTGGGCAGAATGGGATATTCTGGTCCCAGACGTGGACGTCAATTCATCAAGGCGTTCATTTTAGGGCAGTGGAGATTCTTATTCCACATTATTGTTACGATCTTCGGTAACAAGAAGGGAGGATACGATGAGCTTAGCCCTCAGTTATTTTCTGGGCTACTGTCACTGGTTTATAACAAACCATACAATTTTTCTTCTTATATCTTCAGTTCTATTATCGGTCAGATCACTGGAGCAGTTAGATCAAAGTTTTTGATGTATCCACGATTTTGTATGCTCATTGTTCGCCACTGCATTCCTGATATGCCAGCAGTTGCTCCGGATCGATTTGTTGATCGAGTCAACTTGCGTACATACAACGCTTATTTTCTCAACTCCTCAAGACGTCCAGACGTAGTGAAGCCGGAAGCGGTTGATTTATTTGGATATCTTCTGGATGAGAACTATGTGGCTCCAGCCAATGATGGGTGGTTAGATGTTGAGCCTGCTGCTGTGGTACCTGCACCTGTTGTTGATGTGGTTATTCTTGATGATCCACAAGAGCTTCTGGATGATGTTTTAGAACATCCGGGACAACAGGTTGATGCAGAGGTTGCTGCACAGGTTGTGCAGGAGGTGCTAGTACAGCATGATGATGCTATTGATCCTGTTTTACGGGATATTGATAGTTATGTTGCACCACCTGAGGTAATTTTATAATTATATAGTAATATAGGTAATTAGGTGTTACATTATAATAATAGTATTATTATATGATGCAAATGTTATAGATATTTAGTTAATTAGATAATGTTTCTGATTATAAAATATAAATATCATTGTGAACAGGGAGCTGAGATTGCAGACCCAGAGGTCACTCGACCTGAGGGTGAGCAGGGACAGATTGATGGATCTGAGGGTTTACCTTCTAAGGTATTTATCAGATTAATCATAAAAATATATAGAACTTGTATGATAGAGCTTCTAGCTAATCATATATGTTTAATATGTTTAAAATTTAGGATTCTGATGTTGGTCCATCTGGAGGCCGTGATGGTGAATTGGCTTCAGATGATGATAATAGTACTCCTTCTCCACCTCCAGATGCTGGTTATATTAGATACCGATCTAGGATGATTCCAGATCCAGCTCTGAAGGAGAAGAGGAAGGCTAAGGAAGTGGACCCGGACTTCAGTATTCTTGATGAAGGTCCTGACGAAGAGGATACACTTCTTATTTCTCAACGCAGGAAGCATTCGAGGACTTTGACCATTAGAGATGGTAAATCTTAAATCTTTAATTTAAAGTTAGATAATTTTAACTTGTTGTTTATCAGGAGTTAAACTGAGACAGTTCATTCTGTAACAGTTTCTCAAGATACACCACAGGTGGAGTTGATGACACCGGTGGTTTCTGAACCTGTATCTGTACCGACTGAGGTATGAGATAAACGTTTAGTACTACAAATGTTATATAATTACTTAAGAAATTGAGATAGAGTTATCTGTAACAATTATTTTTCTTTATGTAATTGTATCTATCTTAATAGGCTGAGCTAAGGAGAGAGTTACCGACACAAGAATCGGTTTCTCAGACTATCAAAGAAGGGGTTGTGGAATTGGTGCATTCTGCACAGTTTCCTACGACCAAGGCAAGCCGTTTTGCAGCTGGTCTTCTCACAACTGCCTTATCTCAAGCTATTCCACCGCTTACTCGTGAGTCTTTTCTTGCTTCGGTGACACCGCCTGGACAATCGACGATTCCAGTGACTCCTATGACTGATGATGAAAGGATTACATCCTTAGAGTCTAGGGTAAAGGAGTTAGAGAAATTGATGGGATCGGTTCCAAGGTTGTTAGCTGAGAATCTCTCTTTAGCACAGCAGTTGGTCACTGTTAGTGAGTCTTATCGCACATTGATGAAGATTCATAACACACTGCTTGATGACTGCACGGTCCAACGCCTGAAGCTTGACAACTTAGAAGAACTTGTTTTGAGTTTACATCAGGAACAGTCAGCTCAGGGGGAGATTAGGGTTTATAAGGCAGCGTGCAAAGAAGATGAGCTGAAGCTGAAAAGGAGACATGACAGAGATGATGATCCCAGTGCATATAAAGATAGTGATCCGACTGGTCCTTCAAAGACTAGTGAGCAAGCTACACTTCAGGGGGAGTCTGAGTCTGCTGGTATTGGTGCTAGTGCTGGTGCTAGTGGGAGTGGAGTTGGTGAGAAGTAGTTATATTTTGTATTTGAAACTGATATACTTTTGTAATCTTAGATTGATTGTAATATTATAATCTTTGAAAGATTAATGTTTTGTAAGTATATAAGTTACGTTGATATAAGATTTAGACTTGTGATTTTATAAATAACAAGTGAAAATTATATAAGATTAATTATATAAGATTTGAATTTGAGATGTTTTTATAACAAATTAAAATTATATAAGATTAATGATTAAATGTGATTATACGATTGAGATAAATAAAGGAAATTCTTAGATTGATTCAGGGAAATCAATGAAAGAATTTATATTATATTATCTAATTCGTGTTATTTAAAATGATTACAGAAAAGAATGTTGAAAGTGAGTCTGATATTGAGATTGTCGATGAAGTTGAAGCGGAAGTTGATTATGATCTAGAGGAAGGTGAGTTTGTACCTCCTGAAGATTGGACTTCTGTTGTCGATATTGGGTTAGTTGAAGGTGTTGATCTTGATGCTAATATAGATGAACACATTATAAATCCTTTAAGGACAAATGTGACTATTCAGGATGAAGAAGGAGAAAGAGTTATAGATTTAGATGAATATCTGAATGAATCAACTGATTCTGATTTTGAAGAAGATCTTCCTGATTGTCATAAAGATAATCCGATCTTTAAGCCATTGGAGAAGAAGAAAAAGGTGAAGACTGCGATATCAGAAATAGATATTACTGGAAAGCGAGTACCTAAGAAAGGTATAATCGGTTGGTATTATGACGCAGATTTAAAGCTTTTTGCAATCAAAAGATATGATGGTGTTCAATACTTTGAAAGAAAGCTTGCAGTTTTTAGTTCTTTACCTAGATTTGAAATACGAGACTTGGCTAGAATGGAAATGAAGAACCCTAGTAATGATCCTTATGGAAGATATGTCGAAAGGGTAATCAAGAATGAGGGTTGGTCAATGAAGTTTGAAAGAATTAAGCCAAGAGTCGGAAAAAACTATTAAGTTAAATGAAAGAAGTCAAAGAACGGGAAGAACACTGCGTAAAAAGATTTATCCAGCAGTTAAGTGCATACAGCAGATACCATTAAAGCTTATGCCTCAGGATATTCTGGGAAATATGAAGAGATGGCATGTAGAAGCTGGAATTGGTAAAGCTATGGTTTTTGAAGCTGATGATGAAGTCGAAGATGGAGAAAAAGAATTTTTGAGAATATATGATCATCGACACTTAGTGAATCTTTCCAAGAATGATCTGTTGATGTTATACAAGAACAGGATCACTGCTATTGAAGGTTGGGGAGATTTAGGAAGAGATTATCAGCTGATGGTTAAAACTTGCATTAAACTGAAGATGTATGCTGGGAGTAAAATTTACAAGTAAAGATCAAAGACATTTTTGAAGACATAGATGCTAGAGCTATTATCAAGGGGGAGTCTGTTGGGACATGTCATTGTGACAACAGATCTAGCTTGTAATAGTACTAAAGATTATTGTAATCAAGTTTGTAAATTGGTTTTGAATTGTAATGAATATATAGGTTGGTAAACATTTTAGAGTTAAATGTTAAATACTGAAAAATATTGACCAAAGGTTGACCAAGGACTTGCGATGCGAACTGAGTTGGGTTCGCAAGGCAGGTCTGCGAAGCGAGTCCAGTGGATTCGCTTGGCCAAGTTGGACTGCGACCGAGTCGGATCGCAGAGCCCATAAGCTGCGAACCGAGACGAGTTTATAAACAAATTAGGTTTGAAACCTAATTAACTTTTGCCAATTGATAACTACGAACGAATTGAACTTTCCAGGGCTTTCAACATAATCTAAGGGTTAGGTATTGATCGATTAACATCAGTTATAATCAATACAAAACATATTAGATTATTTATTTCACTAATACTTGTGAAACAAACCGTTTACAATCCGTAAACACCGTATTAAGGGATTCCGCACCTTAATACCTAATACATACGGACTTACATTTTCACGTTTAATCCTAATACCAAGGATAATGTCTGCCTTCCCCAAATATTTTATGGAGAATCTTGATGACCAAAACTCTTTTGTTAAGTTAACTTGATCTTGATCAATCCCAAAGATCAACATGTCATCAACATATAGACAAATAATGACTCCTTTACCGGATTCATCAAATTTGCTATATAAACATTTGTCCGATTGGTTTAATCTATAACCACTTGATAAAACCACTTCATCAAACTTTTGATGCCATTGCTTAGGTACTTGTTTCAAACCATATAAAGATTTAACAAGTTTACACACCTTGTTTTCATTGCTCGGCATGATGAAGCCTTTCGGTTGTCTCATATAAACCTCCTACTCCAAGTCACCATTCAAGAATGCAGTTTTCACATCCATTTGGTGAATCACAAGATTGTGAATTGCAGCTAAGGCAATCAACAATCTAATAGTGGAGATACGAGCAACCGGAGCATAAGTGTCAAAATAGTCAATTATCAATTTTTGTCTAAAACCTTGAATGACTAATCTTGCCTTGAACTTTTCAATAGTTCCATCTACCTTCATCTTCTTTTTGAAGATCCATTTGCAACCCAAAGGCTTGCAACCAGGTGGTAGATCAGACAACACCCAAGTGTTGTTGCCCATGATGAAATCCATCTCATCATTGATTGCTTCCTTCCAAAAGGCGACATCTTGAGACTTCATTGCTTCATCAAATGTTTTGGGATCATCCTCAACATTAAAGCAATATGAATATTGGGTAGAAACTTCATCCCTTGAGCCTTCAATTAAGTATAATTGAAAATCAGGCCCAAATGACTTAGGTTTCCTTTCTCTTTTGCTTTTCCTAAGTTCAAGTGACTTATCTTGTGTCACATCCGAACTTACCTCCTTATTGGTTCCACTAGAGCTAGGGACCATGTCCTTTGGTCGAAATATAGATGAGAAGCGATTTTCATCAAAGATTACGTCCCTTGATTCAACCACGGTGTTAACCGAAACAGAATCATTAGGTTCAATAACATATGTTGATACATCAATGTATGTCTGTCAGTTGGTCTCAGTCTGTAATTGTGTCGATATTGTAATTACGTATTAAAACAGTTTTAGATTTAGATTAATTACAATTTTCTGTAATCTTGCGACACAAGCATTGTGTCGCAGTGTCTGTATATGCGACAGAAGGATTGTGTCGCAGAGTCAATGTATGCGACACAATAATTGTGTCGCAGTGACAATCTATGCGACACAAGGATATGTCGCATGAAGTTTGGATCAGACTATAAATAGAGCTTATCAGCTTCTGTTTTAGTCACCAACAAACACTCACACACAACACTACGAAACTCTCTGTAGAAAAACTCATATATTGTGTTGCTTAGATCCTTGTGTGTCTAGTTAAAGTGTATGTAATCTCACTTGTTGATTGTTTATATAAACTTACACTTTGTGTTTTGGTCATTTACTTGTTAAATATCTAGCATAACTTGTGTGTTTAATTCTGCATCTACATACAAGTTTTAGGCTTCTCGATTTGGTCCGTGTACGGAACCTACAATTGGTATCAGAGACGCATACTCTTGAGTTGTGGTTTCGAGTTAGCTTTTGCTAGATTTTGGTCTAAAAAATCATTATTTTCATATTTTGTGTTCTTAAGTGTTCTTGGTTTAAAAGGTTGTTTTTAGCCATATTTTGGTCTCTAATCTTCAAAGACTTGTGTTTGTCTTAAAAGTTGAAATTGTTTTGTGATTAAAATATGGATTTGTGTTAGAAAGGTGAAATACTTTAAGGGTTAAAATATTGTTTTTGGTCTGCTAGAAAGTGTGGGGATTAGAAGTCAAAGTTGGTTTTTGAAAGTTGAAATTTTGGTGGGCTCTAGGCTGTCTGCATGCGTGATTTTGCGACACAATTTTGTGTCGTATCCACTGTTCATGCGACACAATCATACGACATTAATTTGTCTGCGACATATTGTGCGACATAAGCCTACGACATAATCTCTTTTGACCTTGACTGGTCTACGACACAAGTTGCGACATAACTTACGACATTACGGTTGTGTCGCATTTTTGTCTTCTGTCGGATTAAGTTCTGCGACACAACGTTTGTGTCGTATTGATCCTTTGCGACACAACCACTGTGTCGCATTTTTCCTGACTTAGACAAAAATTCAGCTTGTTTGTTTGTTACCTACTAACTTTTCTTGCAGATTTTCAACATGTCTCTTCAAAGCGTTGATGCAGTTTTACAACATAATGCTACGATCGGTAGTGCAAATAAACCTCCTTATTTTGCACCAGGAATGGAATATCGAGCTTGGAAACAACGTTTTATATCTTTTGTCTTATTCACTGATCCTGTCATGGAATTGGCTCTTCTTGAAAGATATGTTGCACCTGTTGCTCTTGGAGAACACATGGGAGTTCCTCCACCCAAACCCATTCGTTCATACACTCCCGAAGAACGAAAAGCATGGGAAATTGAACGCAAGACTCATTCTGCTATTACTATGTCACTCCCAACTGACGTTCTGGATATGTTTCCACAAACAATCGCTTATGATCTTTGGATTGCTATTTAGAAGAGATTTAGTGGCAATTCAGAGTTCATTGAGAGCAAACTGGAATTAGTCAAAACTCAGTTTGATTATTTCTATATCCAGAAGAATGAGACGGTCAGAGACATGCTTTGTAGATTTACACGTACTGTAAACGAACTACAAGCTGGAGGATATAATCTAAAAAATTCTGAGATTAATAAAAAGGCTTTAGCTGCTCTTCCTCCAAGTTGGGAAACGCGAGTTCTGCTGTTGGAAAATGATCCTAAGACAATGCAATTGTCTTTGGATGATCTTGTTGGTAAGCTTGAAGCTGGTGCTTTGGATATTCAAAAGAAGGAAACAAGATCTACTGCTCGTACATCAGAATCAAGTAATAGTGGAATTGCTTTCATCTCATCTGAGGCTAATTCTCAAAGATCTTCTTCTTACAGTAATCCTGGTGTAGGAACTTTTTCAGCCCTCCCCACTTATACTGCTTCTTCAAGTAAACCTTGTTCATCATCGTCTGTTCCTTCTTCAGCTGCAACAGATGAACATGCTGCAATGTTCACTGCTTTTCTGTCATCTTATGAAGACTTTCTCTCTAAGAGAGTAAGTACCTTAGAACTGACTGATGAAGATTTCAATCAGGTCGACCCAGATGAGTTAGAAAGAATAGACATTAGATGGAATATGGCTATGCTTACTCGCAGAGCCAAGAACTATCTAAGAAGAACTGGAAAGAGATCTCTTGAAGATGCTGCTGACCGAACATCTATGGGATTCGACAAAAGCAAAGTCAAGTGCTATAAGTGTCAGAATCTTGGACACTTTGCCCGAGAATGTGAGAAAGGTCGACAGCCTGCCACTGGTTTCACAAAGCCATCTGTTGCTCCAAAACAGATTGAGAATACTACTACTAAGGCTGCATTATTGATTGAAGATGGTGATGCTTATGACTTCTCTGCTCATGAGGCTCAAGAGCAATGCTTCATGGCCATCAACAATGAGGTACAATTTGCATCATTTTCTTGTGATTCTTGTATTAGTTTAACTGGTAAAGTAAATGGGCTTATGGAACATAATAACAACTTGAAGTCTGATATCTTGAACTTGATGGAGGCAAACAAAGTTTTGAAAAATAATGAGAAACATTTTGAAAGTAACATTAATCAATTTATAGAAGATAAAAAAGAGTTAAAAGCTCTTATTTTCAGTAATCAAGATGAAATTGACAGTTACCTAAAGATGATTGCTCATTTAAAAAAAGAATTGGCTGCCTCCCAAGCCGAAGTAGTTGATTACAAACGAAAACTCAAGAATATCAACACTTCATCCATGGTCTTTACCGAGATTCTGCAGACGGGTAGGTCTAACGCCAAAGACAAGTCCGGTTTGGGTTATCATAATCAACCGCCTCCATCTTTAGATGTAAATTTGTGTAGACCATCTAAGGATGAAATTAAAGATTTTGTGCCCACTACTTTAGTAGATACAAAGCCTGTTGAACTGCCAGTTAATGAACCTGTTGTTAAGCAAGTAGAGATGCCTGTAGTTGAATATGTTAGTTTGCCTGCTGTTAAGCTGCCTGAATTTTATCAAGCTGACATAGAGGTCAGACATGATAGAAAGAAAACTAAAATAATCAAGGCTAAACCAGTGAAGCCTTTTGAGCCTGTTAAGTTTGCATCCTCAGGAACTGTCAAGTTCACCCCCTTTGGTAGTTTTCAGCCTGCTCCCTTACAAACTATTGAAGAAGAGGTTGAGATTGAGGATATTCCTTGTAAGTGTGTGTCTCAATGTGAAAAGAAAAATATTAAGCCCGAACATCACACTATTAATTCTGGGTTAACTGATGAAAGTTTTCAAAGAAATGCTAAGACTCAGGCTGAACTTAAAAGAAAAGGTTTAAAGAATACTAATGACAAATCAATCAAGAATTCTGTTAAATCTTCTGTTTCACATTCTGAGACATCCACTTTCACATGCTCACATAAGTTGTCTATCTCACCTCAATTTCTAGACTGTAACGACCAAACCTTTAGGGAAAGACGATCATGTTTCTACTGTAAGAAACAAGGTCACTTGATTAATCAATGCCCGTTGCTTTTGAGGAAGAAGTTTTCAAAAGGTGTTCCCAAAATTTCTATTTACAGAAATTCAACTGTTAAATCATTTTCAAAGAAGGGTACACTTTCTCAAACTTCTATCCCAAAAGTTAATACTGCTAGGCCTAGTAAGCCACTGGTTAAACAGCCCAACATTGTTAACAAGCAACCTAATGCTGTTACTGTGAAAGTTTGGAGACCTAAAGAGTCATCAAATGTCTCATCATCAAATAATGCTACATCAGAAAATACACCGGATCTCTTGAAAAACAAAGTTTTAGCTGATGTAGTTATTATTGATGAGGTCTCTGGAGTACCCAAGTCTGTAAAGGCCTGGGTCTCCATTTCTATCTAACCTATTCCCTATGTTGTGCTGTAGCAGTCAGGACATGTACAAAGCAGCAAATGGTACGTGGATAGTGGCTGCTCACGGCACATGACTGGTGACATGTCTCTTCTGTCAAATGTTAAACCATATCGTGGAGGACATGTTGCTTTTGTGGGAGATACAGGTGGTAACATAACGGGTCAGGGTACTCTTTCTAATGGGTAAGTGACTTTTGATAGAGTGAACTTTGTCGAGGAACTGCAACACAATCTGATCAGTGTTTCACAAGTCTGTGACAAGAAATTCACTACCGCATTTACAGATGTTGAGTGCTTAATTTTGAAGCCGGGATTTGTCATTCCCGAGGAATGGGTGTTACTGAGAGCACCCCGTGTACGTAACTCGTACATTTTGGATATGCAAACTGTGGTTACCAAGGAGCATACATGTTTGCTATCAAAAGCATCTTCAAAAGATTCACTGCTTTGGCACAGACGAATGGGACATATTCATTTTCGAAGAATGAATTATCTCATTAATAATGATCTTGTGTTAGGTGTGCCTAAAAAATCATTCGTAATAGATGATGAATGCATTTCCTGTCTCAAAGGGAAACAACACAAGAAGTTCCATAAGTCTAAGCTGGTGAACTCCATTGAAACTCCGTTGGAGTTGCTTCACATGGACCTGTTCGGTCCTGTGAATAAGAAAAGTATTGGTGGAAAATCATACTGTCTGGTGGTTACTGATGATTACTCAAGGTTTTCCTGGGTATATTTCTTGGCGGGAAAGGATGAAACGCCTGATACTTTAACCTATTTGTTCGACAGACTGGAAAATCTGTGTAATCTGAAAATCAAGAAACTTCGCAGCGATAATGGAACAGAATTCAAGAACAGAACCTTGGAAATGTATTGTCTTCGAAAGGGAATCTTTCATCAGTTTAGTGCTGCTCGTACTCCTCAGCAAAATGGAGTAGCCGAACGAAAAAATAGGACAATTATTGAGACAGCAAGAACCATGTTGTCTGACGCGCATCTGCCTACTACATTTTGGGCAGAAGCTGTTAACACTGCCTGCTATGTGTTAAATCGGGTCTCCATGGTTAAAAAGCGAAACAAAACATGTTATGAATTGCTGAATAATCGCAAACCAAACTTGAAGTTTCTTGAGCCTTTCGGGTGTCCTTGCACCATCTTAATTACCAAGGACTCTGTAGGCAAATTTGATGAAAAGGCAGTCGATGGTCTATTTTTGGGATATTCTGTGAACTCGCCAAATAAAAGAGTTTTCAACAAGTCTACTGGGAGAATAGAGGAACACTTTGAAGTAAGGTTCATGAAGTATACTGATTCTCCAAAGGGCAAGGGACCGGAATCCTTGTTTGAGTATGACAAGTTGGTAGATTCTTTTAATCTTCCCAAATTTAGTGAAGAAGATCAGGTGGTATCTCTACTTCACGGTTTAGATCTTTCTTCTGAAGTTTCTACTTCAACCTCTAGAGCTGTACCACCTGAGAATATTGTCAATGATGATATTCCCTCCGACGCTGACCAGATGGCTACTGAATCCAATCCTCTAACTGAAACTGATATCATCTTACCAGTTGAACATGAAAGTTATGCCACTGATAACTCAGTTGCTATTGAACATTCAGAAGCCGCTCCTTCTAATCAGGATTCGATCATTGTGCCTGATCCGATTCCTCAGCTTCGAATTCATTCTTCCCACCCCACTGATAACATCATTGGTGAACTTCAACAAGGCGTTTTAACTAGAGGTCAAATAGCTGCTAATGAATCTCGTGAAGAATCTTCAACTGCCTCTTTTGCCTGTATTGAAGAAGAAATAGAAGAATGTTTCTTATCCCAGCTTGAACCGAAGAAAATCACTGAAGCTTTGAAAGACCCGTACTGGGTTGAGGCTATGCAAGAAGAGTTAAATCAGTTCAAAAAGCTTGGAGTTTGGGATTTGGTTCCTTTACCCAAAGATGTTGATCCAATAGGTACTCGTTGGGTATATCGCGTGAAGAAGGATGACCGAGGCGTAGTTATTCGGAATAAGGCTCGGTTAGTTGTTCAAGGTTTCACTCAAATTGAGGGTTTGGACTACGATGATGTGTTTGCTCCAGTTGCAAGATTGGAATCCATTCGCATCTTTCTGGCTTATGCGACATTTAAAGGTTTTCGGGTTTATCAACTCGATGTCAAGAGCGCATTTCTGTATGGAGAGGTTCTGAAGGATGTGTATGTCATGCAACCTCCTGGTTTTGAAGATCCAAATCATCCTGATTATGTTTGCAAGTTAGGAAAAGCTTTATATGGTCTTCATCAAGCTCCTAGAGCTTGGTACGCGAGGTTGGCAAATCATCTAACGAAAAATGGCTTTTCACGAGGCCAAATTGATAGCACTCTCTTCATAAAAAGGGCTGGAAAGGATTTGTTACTGGTACAGGTTTACGTGGATGACATAATTTTTGGTTCAACAAATGATTCTTTGTGCAGAGATTTCGAGAAGATCATGAAGTCCGAGTTTGAGATGAGTGCCATGGGAGAACTTAAATTTTTTCTCGGTGTCCAGGTTGAACAGTCTGATAAAGGTCTCTACATTCATCAGTCCAAATATGTCAATGACATGTTGACTCAGTATGAGCTCCATGACTGTAAACCATATGGTACTCCTATTGAAACCGATCACAAGCTCGGGCCAGCTGAACACGAAGAAGACTGCAAGGAGCGAGATTATCGTTCTATGATAGGATCGCTGATGTATCTTACTGCATCAAGACCAGATATTGTGTTTGCTGTGTCTATCTGTTCCAGGTATCAAGCAAAGCCCAAGGTTTCTCACATGAAGGCTGTGAAGCGAATTTTTGGTTACCTCAAATATAGACCATCACTTGGTCTATGGTACTCAAATGAAAAAGAGTTCTCTCTCACTGCCTATTCTGATTCTGATTATGGCGGCTGCAATTCGGATAAAAAGTCAACTACAGGAGGGTGCCAATATCTCGGTTCATGATTGGTATCTTGGCAGTGTAAAAAGCAAACCACAGTCTCCACCTCAACAGCGGAAGCTGAATACATTGCTGCTGCAATCTGTTGTTCCCAGATTCTGTGGATTCAACATCAATTGCGTGATTATGGGTTACTTCTTACCTTGACTCCTATTCATATTGATAATACTGCCGCTATATCTATTATTCGCAATCCCGTTCAACACTCTAAGACCAAACACATAGAGATTAGGTTTCACTTCATACGAGATTGCTATGAGAAACACTTAATTGACCTCTCTCATGTAGACACCCTTAAGCAAAAAGCTGACCTATTCACAAAAGCATTCTCGCGTGCTCGCTTTGATGAATTAGTAGCAATGATAGGGATAACTTCCTTTGACCTCAAGAAATGATTTGTGACTCGATTTTTGTACAGTTTATCTGTTTTTCTCTTATTATTAAAAAAAAAAAAAAAAAAAAGGCGCAATCGCCACTCTTTATACTCTTTAGTATATAAGAAATGCAATGATTGCTATATTTTTAAAATAGACGTTGAAGTTGTGTCTGTAAACAACTTGGGATATGATAGTACATCGGGTAACATGCACAAAATGGAATTTTAAGATTTATCTTTGATGTGTCAAGTAGGTCTATCTGACATATTTAAAACCGCTTTTGTAAAAATTATCTTCATCATATGATGTATTGGTAAACATGATACACACCGATCTCTAGGTTATTAAGAAGTAACTTTAATACATGTCTATGATCTTGTGGTGAACACTTGATGATATGCGACTCTATGTCTTAATTCCTTGATACAGCTTGACATGTTTCTATCTTTGAAATGTCTTATTTGAAATCATTTGGGGGTTTATGCTGACTATTTCCTTTGTAGTACGTAAGTACTGAACTGGTCTCAGTTAGTATATTCTTAGGTTTAAGCAAATAACAGGTCAATACACTTCAAAATCTAAAAGATATTGAACAAGGTCGCCGTTTGGGAAAATCCAAGTTCGGTTTGACCGCGTTCATTTTTGCTTAAACTTAACATCAAGAATACACTAAACAAGGTCGCCGTTTGGGAAACTCCAAGTTCGGCTTGACTGCGATTGGTCTTGATAAACCTGAATCATGCGTTGTTACTTTGTTGTACTCTGGTACAGACCTGTCAACATTGCATCGATTCTTAAAAATGATCGTCATCCAGTCCTTCTGATTATGGAAATTATGCTCAATTCTGGGTTATAGGAGCATATCTATAGTGGGAACCACAGTGAAATTTTCATACTAACAATAATAGGTTAGCCCACAGATACGGATGTAACATGCTTAGGTGGACAAACAATATCAATAATCATCTTGAAATAATTTTTCCAAAAGATGTCTTAAAGGTGCCACGTAAATTTAAAGTGGACAAATATACTGGTAATCGAAATAACTCTTTCTATTCCTAATAATTGCATGTTGGTTCGATATGATCCCTAACCAGAATACCTCACTCCGTCATCAAAAAGATTTTATAATTTTTACGTGTTAAGTTGACCCTGTGTCTTTTTTGTTTATGTTTAAGTTTTTATCCTTTTAATATTATTTAAATTTAAATTGTAATTTTCTTCTTTTAATTTTTATTTAAGTCACAAATCATCTTCATTGCGAAAATTCTAAAATCAAAAGAAATCGAAATCGGATTCGAAATCGAATTTTATGTCGATAAAATCTGCTTTGTTTTCTGTGCGACACAAGCATTGTGTCGTATTCCATTTATACGACACAAGAATTGTGTCGTACATTGTGTCGTATCCCATGTATACGACACAACCGTTGTGTCGTATATTGTGTCGTTTGCATTTCAGGTTAACTATTCAAACCTTGCGACATAACCATTTACGTTTTCATATACTTTCATGACACAAACTATACGACACAAAGACGATTTTGCGACACAAGTGCGATTTTGCGACACTATTGTGTTTTCGATCGGGTTCGTTATTTCGAAGCTTTTTTCGGTGTTTCATTGCTCGATTCCTGTTCTTCATCCCTTCGCGTATCCTTAGGTACATTTATTTCGTGTGTTAACCGTTTAATTTGTCGTGAATTTGACCGTACCTATTCGGCTTTTAGGGTTTCAGGTTAAACTCGAAATTAATTAGGGTTTAGGGGTTTCTAGGGTTAGATAGACGTATATTATTGATCCCCTACTGTTTGCGAACCCTAGGGTATGGTTAGATTTCGAAAACCCCAAAATTTTTCTCAAAATTAAATCTGGGTTGGTTTGGTGTTCATCAATGCGACATAACATACGACATAGTCGTTGTGTCGCATAGATTCGTTAGTTTTATGTCGTATTGATCTTAACTGCTTATGTCGTATTTTCTACGACATAACATACGACACAAGCCTTATGTCGTACCTTATGTCGTATCCGAGATTAATTTCTCAATAAATGCTAAATGCAAGGGAAATGCTGTCCGCGTGACATGTGTCATGCGACACAAGCCTTGTGTCGTAGTATATCTCTGCGACACAATTATTGTGTCGTATCTCTCCTGTGCGACACAACTGCTGTGTCGCAGAACATTTGTAAAATAAAACGCGATTATTTTTGTGTACTAACGCTAACGCAGCTCGAGTTTTTGTTGTATTACTGTTATTTTTTTCAGATATGGCTGATCAACAACCTGCACAAGCTGCTCCACTTCCTGAAATTGTTGTGACGAAATATTTTTGGGAACCGCGTCACAATATTGTGGCTTTCATGCACACTGCTGTTGAGACGTCGCGTCCATATCGACCCATGATCTCTTTTCTACGACGGTCTCGAATCTATAAAGCCATTACTGCTAATACACGGATTTTGCAGGACCACGTTACTGAGTTTTGGGATAATGCTGTGGTCAACAAAGAGGAACAGGATACTCGTATTATTTCTAGGGTTCGAGGTCAAGAGGTCATCTTTACTGAGCAGCTGATTCGGGATTTCTTTGAGTTTGGGGACAACCCAGATATGCTCGTTCAGTTTAGTGCTGCTGCTATTGCTCAGGGAATGCGATCGATCGGTTATCAGGATATTCCCGTTGACCAGTACAAGAAGACCTATATGACCAAGGTTTGGCGGTATCTGGCTCACATTGTGATTGTCTGTCTATCCAGCCGCAGGGCAGGCCTCGAGGGAATGAGTTACGCGACTGTATCAGCTTTTCTTGCGTTAATCTACAACAAGCCCTTCAACTTCTCTGGTTATATCTTCAGGGGCTTTGTCAACAACGCACTGGATACCCGTGACAAGTGGGCTTTATATCCTCGATTCACTCAGCTACTGCTGAATCATCTTCTTCCAGGTCTTCCGGTGAATGCTTTCCACACTTTCAAGCAGACGCCGATGAATACCCGGATTTACACCACTTGTACCTCTTTTGCCAAGCAGGGTCAGGCACCGGAACGTGAGGTTGCCCTGTTCGGACATATTGTGGACCCTGCTTATGTTGGTCCTCCTGGTGAGCATTTCAATGCTCCAGCTTCTCAGCCGCCAGTTCAACCGCCACCAGCTCAACAACCGCAAGTACAACCACCGCCAGTTCTGCAACAGCAGGTTTTGCCAGATCCTGTGGATCGGGAGTTTGTGGATCTCGATCGTGAAATCGATGCCTATCAGCCTCCTTCTCCACCTCCTGAATCCTCCGGCCGAGGTAAAAGGCCTCGAGATTCTTCTGATACTGGTATTCTGGATTCTCTGGCCAGACGCTCTTGCACCTCTACATCTACATCCTCTGAGCTCCCCAAAACCGACACACCGATCACTCCTCATCCGGCTGTCATTCACGAGCTCCTGCAGCGACTTGATAAAATGCAGCATGATATGGAAGCTCAATCGACAGTGTTTGAAGCTCAGGATGCAAGAATCTCTCGCCTGGAGAAAGAAAACGAAGAGCTGAAGTCAAAGATTTTGCTACTGGAAACCCAAGCTATTGCTTCGGGGGGGATGAGCCAACCAGCTTTAGAAACAACACCTAGGGTTTCCGCCGAGGGCGATGAAAATGTAAACCCTGATAATGTAAATGATTCCAATATTAATGAAACTCCACTTTCTTTGGATTATATTCTTGAGTTACCAGGACAACCGAAACCGTTAGCTGTAGATTACACGTTCTGTAATTTGACATACTTTCAAGCTGCGGTTGACGAAGACAATGTTGTACCTGAAGAGTCCTTTGACTTTGAGGCTGCTAATGCTGATGATGATATTGATGTTGAGGAAGAAGAGCTTGGACCAGATGAAGAATATGCTGATCAGCCTGTTTATCCTCAAGAAGGTGTTGTGGTTTCCGATTCTTCAGACGACGAGTCAGGGCCTGCTTTTAATTACGTACCTGGATCTACTGCTCAAGCTGCCCCTGCTCATGAATCGTCTATGCCTTTCAGTTCATCACAGATCCTTGTTCGTGCAACTTACGATGACATCTTTCCACATGATACATCTGAAGGTACTCCTGTTGACAAGGAAACATCTATCAGAGATAACTGGTTTCCGAAAGGAAAAAATCCTGCACCTGTTCCTGTTACCTGCAAGAAGTACAAGGTTGGCGGTGATTATACCGGACTTATAAAAAGTTGGAAGGTAAGCAAGGGAAGATTGATGATTAAGAGACGTGACGGTATTCAGTATTTTCGTCGATCTCTGAAGAAATTGAGTACGTTGCCAAAGCATGATCTTGTTCGTCTTACTCGGCTTCAGTTGATCAATCCTCATAAAGACGGAGTAGCTGAAGTTATTCAGAAAGTCATGCGGGCAGAGATTCGATCAAAGAAATATCATTATGTCAAACCTGTGCTGGGTACACGTTTTACTTTCAAGAAAAAGCTTGATCCAAAGACAAATCAGCCAATCGTCAGAAATCACTATCCTCCGGCTAAGTGTCTGCATGAGATCTCGCTGGAATCTGTTCCCTTCAATCTTCTTAAACGTTTTCACTACTGGGAACTGGATGCTCACACCGGCGAAGCCGTTCTTGTCTACGTGCCTGATTCTGTGCCTCAAACTGGGTCTACTTCTTTGTGGGGTTTACCAAAAGCAGAATTCAAAATATTTGACCCGATGAGCATGATAAACTTGTCAAAGGATGACATGAAGAAATTGTTCAACAGTCGTATTCGCTACAATCCTGACAACGAGTTCAACACAATTCTGGCGAAGCGATTTCAGAAAATCGTTGATATATGCTTCTCTTTTGGTGTACATGCTAGTGGAAACTTTCCACCCGGATGGGTTTGAAGACTGAAGCAAATTGAAGAACTTTTTGAAGACCAAGCTGAAGACACGGGGGAGTTTGTTGATACATCAATGTATGTCTGTCAGTTGGTCTCAGTCTGTAATTGTGTCGATATTGTAATTACGTATTAAAACAGTTTTAGATTTAGATTAATTACAATTTTCTGTAATCTTGCGACACAAGCATTGTGTCGCAGTGTCTGTATATGCGACACAAGGATTGTATCGCAGAGTCAATGTATGCGACACAATAATTGTGTCGCAGTGACAATCTATGCGACACAAGGATTGTGTCGCATGAAGTTTGGATCAGACTATAAATAGAGCTTATCAGCTTCTGTTTTAGTCACCAACAAACACTCACACACAACACTACGAAACTCTCTGTAGAAAAACTCATATATTGTGTTGCTTAGATCCTTGTGTGTCTATTTAAAGTGTATGTAATCTCACTTGTTGATTGTTTATATAAACTTACACTTTGTGTTTTGGTCATTTACTTGTTAAATATCTAGCATAACTTGTGTGTTTAATTCCGCATCCACATACAAGTTTTAGGCTTCTCGATTTGGTCCGTGTACGGAACCTACAACATAGAACCTATAAGCCTTGGAATGCTCAGCATATCCAATAAATATGCAATCTATACCTCGTTCACCCAAACTTTTCTTCTTAGGATCAGGGAGTCTTACAACAGCCCTACAACCCCATACCCGAAGATAGCTCAAGTTCGGTTTCCTTTTATACCAAAGTTCATAAGGAGTAATCTTGTTCCTTTTATTAGGAACTCTATTAAGCAAATAACAAGCTGTTATTATAGCTTCCCCCAAAATCCATCACTAAGACCCGAATAAGATAACATGGAATTAACCATTTCTATATGGACCCTATTTTTCCTCTCCGATATACCATTTTGTTGAGGAGTATATGGAACTGTATTCTCATGAATTATACCCACGGATTGAAAATAAGTTGGATCAATATATTCACCTCCCCTATCCGTTCTTAGCCTTTTGATGGATGCATTTAGTTGTAATTCAACTTCAGTTTTGTATGTTTTAAACTTATCTAAAGTTTCATCTTTAGTATGTAACAAGTAAACATAACAAAACCTAGAAGCATCATCAATGAATGTAACAAAGTATTTTTTATTACCCAATGATGGAGTCCCATGCAAATCACATAAATCACTATGTACTAATTCCAAAATTTCAGAATTTCTAGTTACATTTTGAAAAGGTTGCTTAGTGATTTTAGTCAACAAACATGTTTTACATTTTTCGTTTGTCATATCAAAAGCCGGTATTAACCCATCTTTAGACATATCTTGCATTCTTTTAAAATGCACATGTCCTAACCTAGCATGCCATAGAGTTGAAATATTTATGGTAGAACAAGTCATAAAAGCTGAATCAACATTCATATGATTAATATTAAGTCTAAACATTCGGTTACAAAGATAACCAAAACCAACAAACATACCGTGTTTTGATAAAAACAACTTATCATACTCAATGACTTGTTTGTACCCACAATTATTCAACACACTACTAGACACTAGGTTTTTACGAATTTGGGGTACATGTAAAACATCAAACAAAGAAACAGTTTTTCCTGAACTAAATTGCAAATCCACACTTCCACGTCCATGAACAGGGGCTGTTGACTCATTTCCCATATGAAGAATTGATCCATCATCCAATGACTCATAAGTCTTGAACCAGCATCTATCCTTGTATACATGGGTAGTAGCACCCGAGTCAACCCACCACGCAATATCATCATCCTGCACAAAATAAGCCTCAGAAATATATGATACATAATAATTTTGAACCAAATTATCTTTCATAATCTGACCTTTCGAGTTTTGGTCCTTAGACCCATTGCCCGAACCGCTTGTGCTAGCTCCATTGGTGTTTTTATGACCAAAATTTCCAGCCCTACAATCATTTTTCAAGTGTCCAGAATTACCACACTTCCAACAAGTCAATTTAGACTTTTTGTTGGGATTAGGCTTGTTGTTATCATGATTTTTGCGTTTGCCCCTTTTATCATTGTTGCCGGTGGATTTATGATGTTCCACCATGTTAACCGAAGAGGTTTCAACAACATTTTTTCCCTTTGGCTTGTCAATTTCCTGCGCCCTGAGAGATTCCTCAATACGCAAATGACTGCCAAACTCAACAAGAGTTAACTCCTCCTTCTTATGTTTCAAAGTATGCTTGAAGTCTTTCCAAGAAGGCGGGAGTTTGTCAATCACACAAGAAACCGAAATGGATTCATCCATGTTCATCTTGTGTTGTGTGAATTGCCCAAGTATACGAAGAAGTTCATTGTATTGTTCCATGACCGGTCGAGAATCGACCATCTTGTAATTATTAAAATTACTCACAAGGAACTTTTTGCTTGAAGCATCTTCAGCCATATACTTTGATTCCAAAGAATCCCATAGTTCTTTTCCAGACTCATGATTTTGATATATATCAAAGAGAGAATCAGCCATACCATTGAGGATTAAACCTCAAGCAATATAGCCATCATTCTCCCACTTGCTCCTTAGCTGAATCTGCTCCACAATAGCATCATCACCACCATCTTCAGGAATTGGTGTACTAAGAACATACACCACATTCATGCTTGAGAGGAAGAAATGCATCTTCTTCTGCCACCTATGAAAATCCACTCCTTCAAACTTGTCAAGTTTGGAGAAATTAGCCGTCATATGCTTCAAAGTAGCCGCATTGAAATCACCAGAAATGGTTGTTTTCGATTGTTGGAGGAAACCGTGTTACGGGGAAAGATTTCAATGACCGGATATCACTTTGAATCGTGTTATCACTTTCCGAAAATAACAATTTGACCCTATATGCCTTGGATTACATGAATTTTGTTTTGGGATAAGACAAAGTGTGGTGTTCTTGTTTGAGGCAACAAAACAAAAACCTGGTGCTAGATAGTATTTCTTGTTGTGTCTTTAGGAGTTGTTTAATATGGAGAGTTATAATGGGGATAAGTTCATAAGTTAACGTGAGCTATCACTGCAATCCTTCTATCGGGCTAACATGGAGGTGTCCACAATCAGGCAAATAGAATGTCACGTGGGTTGCAGCATATATTAAAGCATACACCGAAAATTCTCTCAAATGTATACCTATATTATCTGACAGTTAATCTCGAATCCTATTCCCCAATCTCGGTCGTCAGAGATGTCCGAATCATGGCATAGTTTGTTGGATAAACAATCTTATGAACGAGGTTTACCCTCACCGGAATAGGTTGGACTAACTGGTCTAGGCGGTCGAATATGTCATCACTTATTCGTACGAATTATCAACATTACTCAGGTATGTAAGAATACATGGATGGTTTGTACTACAAATGGAAACTTAAGTAACACGTTTGTTATTCGATTCATAATATAACTACCTTCGGTCGTTCTCGACTTCCATACATTTGTACTCCGCCGTAGGCATTTCCAGTACTATATCAGAGAACAGTCAAATAGTGGTCGTCGTATTACTTCACGATCTTTAATGTCACTTGTATTTCACTATTATGATGATCCTAAGGCAACAATTAAACAAGAAGATGCAATAAGACGATCAAAGCAACAGTTCGATATAAGCATACAAATGTGTTATTTAAGTCGAGGATATTTCGAAAGTTGTCCCAAAAATATCGTCTATATGAATTTAATCTTAATCTACCTCTATTCCCATATTCCGTGTCTCTTGGATCCTATTTTGGTCTAGAGAACACCGGCCATGCCGAGCTCAATGATTCAATCTAACATAGTATAACTAAGTGACCTATACCCTATGAGTTAGCTACATTCATTTTTGGATAAGGTTTTAGTCACAACATGAGTTAGGCACATAAACGATAAAGATTTAATTCCTACATCTATTTATAATATAAATCATCCGCAATCTCATAGCATACAACACAATTACATATTTAAGACTCTCTAAACGAATAACATAGCAGACAATTGAGTTATCTAGTTAATCATGGAAATTCTAGCATGTATATTAAAATAAAGAACAAACATATTTAAATATGGAAGATAGATTAAAACCTGGGAAGGTATACAAGTAACTCGTAGCTACAATGCGTCCCGGAGCACCTTCGTATAAATCTTCCTTAATTAATTAATTAGCTATTCTAATTAATTAAACTATCCTAAAGGAAGAAATACTAATTTTACAAAAACAAGAAAGATATAGAATGTAGAAAGTGTATGGTGTGTGTTTTTCCAAGGTGTCTCTTCAAATGAACCATGAGCTCCCTATTTATAGGGGAAAATTGGTGCATTCTAGCAACTTGGGGCACATGTTAGCAAAATGTGGGAAAGTTGCTAGCACATGTACCCTAAAGCAAGTAAAGGTCAAGCACGTGTACTTCAAAGTCGCGGAAAAGGCCTGGCACATGTACCCTGCGAGTACGGGCGAGGATGAAAAAGCTTACGGGAGACAGGGGAGGGGTGGCCGGCGCCGGTGGTGGTGTAGCCGGGGGCGATGGTGGTGTGGCCGGTGGCGGCTGCCCTACCACCATCCCGGTTCGCCGCCTTTCGCTTCATTACTTGATTCGTGCGTATCTTCTTCGTTATGCGTCCGTTTTCATTGATTTTTTTGTATTGGATTCGTTTTTCAAAAACGAAGATTTTGATGAAAAGAAATCTCAAAAATATGTTCCTGATCTTTGGATGTATCATTCGAATCGTTGAATCTTCCGGCGTACGTAGAATCTTCATTCTTCATCCGTTTTTGTTGATTCTTCTTCTGTTAGATTCGTATTTTGAAAATGAATATCTTAGATAAGAGAAATCTCAATGATGGGAACTTTTGCCTTCAAATCTTGTCTTGATGTCTTGAATCTTCAAACGTGTGTGAAATCTTACGGGAGACAGGGGAGGGGTGGCCGGCACCGGTGGTGGTGTAGCCGGGGGCGGTGGTGGTGTGGCCGGCGGCGGCTGCCCTACCACCATCCCGGTTCGCCGCCTTTCGCTTCATTACTTGATTCGTGCGTATCTTCTTCGTTATGTGTCCATTTTCATTGATTCTTTTTGCATTGGATTCATTTTTCAAAAACGAAGATTTGATGAAAAGAAATCTCAAAAATATGTCCCTGATCTTTGGATGTATCATTCGAATAGTTTGAATCTTCCGGCGTACGTAGAATCTTCATTCTTCATCCGTTTTTGTTGATTCTTCTTCTGTTAGATTCGTATTTTTAAAATGAATATCTTAGATAAGAGAAATCTCAATGATGGGAACTTTTGCCTTCAAATCTTGTCTTGATGTCTTGAATCTTTGAACGTGTGTGAAATCTTCGTTTTTCGTCCATTTTGCTTGATTTTTCTCGTGTAACTCTATTTTGACCTTCTTGACAAAGTTTCATTGATTTGAACATTATTTGAGTTTATTTTCCAAGTATTGTTCCAGAATGGGAGAGATATCGGTAGTAAAAATGTGACTTTTTATGTGATATCAAGTATCCCACACTTAGAGATTTGCTTGTCCTCAAGCAAATTGTCAGAAAAACTGCTTTGAAAGTCTGGAAGGGTGTCTTCATATCCTGGAGAACTTTGATTCCCGTAGGCTGGGTGAAAAGATTTCAAATGAGGTTTTAACCCTTGATGCTTTCTCAAACTACCGGTTCTAACAAGCTTTCTTTACATGACTGGGGCCCTCACAGGTGGTCACTCAATTCACTCAAGTGTATCGGGTTTCCTAATTTCTAATTCACTCAGGGGCCACTCATGTAGCTCTTTTGTCATCATAAGCTTGGTTAAGAATCAAATCTGTAATACTCAAATGGGGATGGTGCTAATTATCCTTAGACATTTGTAAGAGGATAAAGATGGATATGGAAGAAGGGTTTTGTAGGTGGTTTAGTGGGGTTTTGATATATCCTAAGAATTTGTCTGTGATGACTTATCTTTGACGTTTTAGTGATACCTCTTTTTGGATTTCTCTCTTTGAGAGCCTTCTTTTCAGGTTTTCATTTTGAGGAACCTTCCCCTTGGCATTAAATGATCCTTGGGTCTTTTAGTTCTTTGGTTCCTCCTAGCAGCTTTGTTTTTGTTGAATTATTCTTTTCTTTAGAGTTCCCCTTCTCTTTTTTGGATGGTATTTTTATCCTTCGGGGGTTTCAATGTATTTCGTGCAGTACTTCTTCTTGACAGAACTGAAACTTAGGCTATGGCCGATAGATGTAAAGGAAGGGTTAGTTTCTTGAAGTGAGTTTTTGAAATGAAAAGGCTAAGGATCAACAGGTTTTCTATTTGATCTTCAATGCTGAAAGTGAGCATTGGTTGGGTTAGGCTTGAAAACAGGGGTTTTTATAAGAGGGTTTTATCCTAGGAAATGTCAAGATCTTCTAATTTCACCTTCGTCACGTATGACGCCCATCTTTGTAGTTTTGAAATGTATTGCTCAAGCAAGTTCTAACTTAAAAGGCATACATCAGCACACTCTCAATCGAAAAGTGAAGCATTAAATATAAATGCTTTTATATGGCTCAAGGTTCCTTACTTGTTTTGATGGTTTAATGCCTAGTCATGCGATTGCTTGTTTTGAAACTTAGTTTGAAAATTTTGCACAGAGTTTTACCCATTATTGTTGATTTCCAAAACCTTTGGATTTTCGTTGACCGGAAATACCCTTTTTAGATTTTCAAAATTTTGAAAATTTTGCTGAAAATCTGAGTTTGCTTAAAAGATTGATCAAAATTTTATGTTACACTTCAGTAGTGAATACTACTGTTATCCCACACTTAAAAGAACATTGTCCCTAATGTTCCATTTCTAAGGTAGGTTAATCCCACACTTAGGCTTATGAATGAGGGTCAATATTTTCGAAGTCATTCTCTGTATCGTGAGTCATAATCCCACACTTTAGAGTTTTACTTAGAGTTTTAGTGTGTTAATCAAGCAAAGTAGGGTTAGAAGAGGTACTTCCTTATGTTGCGTGCGTTGCCACTGGATTTTATGGACCAGGTTCAAGTGTGTGAAATTGCTGGAAATGGACCAGGCTCATTGGAAATGAACTTGTTCCATAATTTCCACATCAAGTTCTGCATAATAGATATCCTTCAGGAAACACAAATGTCAATACACGTTAATACTAAACAGAAATAACATAACTAATAAAAATAATCCATGTCGGCATAGAGCGCCTCCCAATCGGTGAAGTCATCATCCATAAAGATCGTGTTTTCCACGACCGATGTAGGGGATGTTGACTCTATGATGGTATAGACTGGAGATGCAGTGCCTCCTCTGGGTCCTGAATCCAAGCATCTACTGCAGCGATCTCCTCCTCTAGTTGGTCCGTAATAGTGGGGTGGTCCTGCGCAGTCAGGTTCCAAGGTGGGAATTGGTCCCACGGTGAAATGTGCGGAGCGGGATCAGGTTCCATCTGAAAAGGGCACACAGGTGTGGAAGGAAGGCCCAGAGCAGTGTGGATCTCAGTGATGGCAGTGTGCTGGACCTCGAGGGCTCTCAGTATCGACCAAGTGACAGCAGGGTCCGCGGTAGTTACCCCATGATGAAAGGTGGGTACTCTGGAGGTGCCTGCGGTCTGTCCCTCGGATTGGTGAGATGAAGGTAACCTGGCATGGAAGGAACGTAAAAAGAATGTCTCCTGAACATTCACCTCCACCAAGTCTGCCAAGGTCTCGTCCAATCGAGGGGGCGGTGATTGTGATCCCCTGATGGTCCTTATGCTACTACCCGGTGATGAACTCCGGGAGTGATACATGGCACTTGAGCGTCTCAGACTGGGGGCTCGTGCTCTAGCTAGCTGCGAACTCATCCTGCAAAATACAAAAGGTTAATGGTCGAAACATAATCATCAGCCTTTTATAAGGCGAGGTACTGCATAGGAATGGATTAGATCAAAAATAAAAGAAAAATTAATGCGGAAAAGATAAGATAGGCTTGGGATGCCTCCCAAGAGCGCTTTGTTTATCGAGTCTCGTAGCTTGACTCATTCATACCTACTATTCTATTAGGGTGGTTCATAGTTATAGACTTCCTCGGTTGTGGGAAAGTCTTCTACGTAGTGTTTTAAACGATGACCGTTTACTTTGAAATTCCCATCTGGAGCCTCGAGTTCGATGGCACCATAAGGAAATACTTTAGAGATTTTGAATGGACCGCTCCACCGTGTTTTGAATTTACCAGAAAACTTCTTAAATTGTGAGTTAAAGAGTAGAACTTTATCACCTGGATTGAAGCGTGTGGGGCGGAGCTTTGAATCATGGAGCAACTTGGTTCTTTCTTTGAATTTGTAGGAGCTCTCATAAGCTTGATCTCTTAACTCTGCTAGCTCGTTCAGTTGCATTTTCTGGTGCGTTCCCCTTATCGTCGGATCTAAGCTGCAGTTTTTCAGCGCCCAGTAAGCTTTTTTATTCGAGTTCAATCGGCAGATGACATGCTTTTCCATAAACGAGCCTATAGGGGGTTGTTCCTAATGGCGTTTTATAAGCTGTTCAGAATGCCCATAAAGCATCGTCTAGCTTATCAACCTATCTCTCCTTGTGCCGACCAACTGTACGTTCCAAGATCCTTTTTAGTGCTCGGTTTGTAATTTCTGCTTGCCTATTTGTCTGTGGGTGGTAGGCCGTAGACGTCTTGCGGGTAACACCGTATTGTTACAATAGTTTTATAAACTGCGTATTGCAAAAGTGCGTGCCTCAATCACTGACGATCGCCCGAGGGGTTCCAAACCGGCAGAATAGTTGTTTTAAGAACTTGGTTACGACCCTTGAGTCATTTGTTGGAAAGGCTTGAGCTTCGGTCCATCTGGATATGTAGTCGATAGCTACTAGATTGTATTCTTTTCCGTATGATTTTGGAAATGGTCCTATGAAATCTAACCCCCATATGTCAAATATTTCACATGCTTGGATATTCGTCAATGCCATTTCATTACGCGTTGTGATATTTCAAAACCTTTGGCAAATATCTCAACGTTTCACCAAGTCTTGTGCATCACTAAAAATAGTGGGCCAGTAGAATCCTAAGTCGTAAACTTTCTTTGCTGTCAAATTGGCTGCATGATGTCCTCCGGTAGGTCCGTGATGGCTTTGGTGGAGTATATGTTCGGCTTCTTTCCCATGGACACATCTTCTCACAATTTGGTCAGGACAGACTTTGAACAAATATGGATCATCCCAAATATAATGTTTGACGTTGCGGAAGAACTTTTGTCTTCGCGATGATATCATCCCCTTTCTTGTGATCCCTCCAACTACAAAATTGGCAATGTCTGCAAACCAAGGATCGTTAGTGAATTGTGAACCTTTCATTTGTTCTCCTAAACTCATTAACTGCTCCTCTGGGAATCGATCTTTAATATCTCTTTCTGCAAGTTGTTCCATTGATGGGTTTTCTAGTCGACTTAAATGATCTACGGTGACATTTTCTACTCCTTTCTTATCTTTTATTTCGATGTCAAATTCTTGTAGGAGTAGAATCCATCGTAACAATCTGGGCTTTGCGTCTTGCTTTTTGAAGAGGTATTTTAGAGCTGAGTGATCCGTGTATACTATCATTTTGGACAGTATCAGGTAGGATCTGAATTTGTCAAAGGTGAACACTACGGCTAGCAGCTCCTTCTCGGTGGTTGTGTAGTTCTCTTGAGCGTCTGTGAGTGTTTTGTTGGCGTAGTAGATTGGTCGAAAGTGATTGTCCTTCCTTTGCCCTAGAACAGCTCCAACTGCGAAATCACTAGCGTCGCACATGATTTCAAATGGTAGACTCCAATCTGGATCGACCATGATTGGTGCATTAGTTAGCTCCTTTTTCAGGTAATTGAAAGCTTTCATGCAGTTCTCATCAAATATGAACTTGATCTCTTTTCCTAGCAGGTGGGTGATGGGTCGCGATATCTTGGAGAAATCCTTGATAAAATGGCGGTAGAACCCAGCGTGTCCTAGAAAGCTTCGAATGGCCTTAACGTTGGTTGGTGGTGGTAGTTTGGCAATGGTTTCGACTTTTGCTTTGTCTACTTCGATTCATGACCTTGATATTCGGTGTCCTAAAACTATTCCTTCCTTCACCATAAAGTGACATTTCTCCCAATTCAAGACGAGATTTGATTCTTCACACTTGGCGAGCATTTTATCGAGGTTGGATAGACATGATGCGAAAGAGTCTCCGAAGACCGAAAAATCATCCATAAAGACCTCCATGCATTGTTCAATCATGTCGTGGAAAATTGCAACCATGTGTAACACCCTGTTTCTGGGTCTGGAAATAAATGATTATTTAAATAACGGGAAATAGTATATTTGATTTATTTGAAATAAATGGGTAAAATAGTCACAGGTTTTTTTGTGACTAATAAAATAATGTTTGTTTTAAAATGTTTTAGCTGACGGTAAAATAATAATATTTTGACACACGGGTATTTTCGGGTTCCAGACAATGGGTTAAAAAGGGGTAGTAAATTAAATTAATAGATGATAAGTCGGTTGGTGTATAAACCGACTCATTCACCTAACTTATTCCCAAAGTATCATTGTTCTTGGTTTTCATTCTTACATCTCTCTCATATCATTTTATCAAGAATTAAAAAGGGAATTATGTGATTAATTTGTGTTTTGGATTCTTCATGCTTAAAAGAGATTATCATCTTCTTGGGCTATCTTCTCTAACTTGTAAGTAGTTTGGTTTCAAATATATATAACCTTACTTAGATGATATAATTTGTTAGGGTTTATGATTTTACATGAAATTGATATTTGAAGGAGTTGGAAAAGATTGTAGTATGCTTGTCTAATGATTATGTGAAGTTAGCATGTTTGATTTGTTAGTGTTCTTCAAGTTTAAGTTCAAATTGAAAGAGTAGGTTATAAATAGATTGATTTGATTCTGTATGTTAGAATTAAAGTTTGAGAATGATTGTTAGTTGTTATAGTATGTTTATAATTGATGTTAGAGATTAATTTCAGTGCAAAATCGAGTATAGTAGCTGATAGGTGTGAAATTTGGTTATAATTTTCGGAGTTTGAAGCTGGAAAACAAGTGCAGTTTATGGGTTAGGATGAACAAGCCGATGGGTGATCACCCCCAGCCGGCGGGTTCTGTGTTTAGGTTGGAAACCGACGGGTTGTCACCCTGAACCGGCTGCTCCTGTAGGCTTTAATACTCAAGAATATTCTGTTGTTACAAAAGTTAATTCACCCGGTGGGTGAGCTCAGGGACCCGACTGTTGAAGGACGGAACCCGGCGGGTCTGGAACCAAAGTCGGAGGGTCCTTAAGTTTGTATAGCAAATCAGATTTTGATCTTTAAATTAGTCGTAACTGTTTTGTTATAGGTTTAGGTGAATAATGAGCAAATGATATGATTTGATAATAAGTAAACTTAGGAAATGACGTATGTATGTTAAAATGTAACAAAGATAATTGTGGATTAAGTTATGGAACAAGATACTAACTTGTTATCCTTGTGTTCTCAGATAAGCGGACGGAAACTCAGTAATATTAGACCACTGAGTGGAGACTGGAATATCGGTGAGTGGTAACTGTATTCTTCTGTTCAATTCTGTTGTAACAAGTTTGGTACAATGGATGAACATTTTGGTAACTGGTTATAAATTGTTTAGTTTATTGGGTTATAGTTATTGTTGATTGGTTATTTATATTCAGTATTGGCATGATTATTGTACAATGTGTGATTCTTGGCCGCTGGGCATATTTGACTATGTGGATTATTCAGAGGTCAACACTGGTTGGGTTTGTTGCTATTGTTTGACTGGCGGGGTTTCCGATACATATAGTTGAAGGATGAACCCTAGTCAGTGAAGATATCTTCAAACTATCGGTAAATCACTGTGATGGCATACCAGTGGTTTAAAGTGTTTCTTGTGATGGCATACCAAGAACCGCCGATCCTCTTTGATTGTGTTGGATTATGTTTATTTGTTGTATGAATTATTATTTCTGAATTGAACTTTCGGATACAGTTTCATTCACTTAGCAGTTGAGCTAATCCCACCATGTTTTATATTTTGCAGGTTTTGGGAAAGTATGGATTGGGATTTTGAATGAGATGGAATGTTTGATTATGATCGCGCACACTCTGATCCTTTTGGAAATTAGAATCATGTTTTGTTAGTTATATAACACCCGATCTTTAGTAAATGGGTTGTAAATATATACTTATAAGTGTGATGTTTTAAAATTTGCTACATTTTATTATATGTAATATCGGTAAATATGTTTTGGGACACGCTTCTGAAGTATAATAATATAATATATGTTTGTTAAATTCAGGGTGTTATAAGTTGGTATCAGAGCATAGGTTTGGGTGAATTGAACATTGGCAAATGTTCAATCCCAAATCTATTTGGTGTTAATCAAACATTCCAGTATGTGGGATTAAGTATTAGTGGGATTGATTAGTTAGTCTAGTTGGTACTAACGATTAACGAATTGTGAGTTATTGTTGTTTTGAGTACAGGAATGGCAGATCACGAGAACCCGACTCCCAATGATGTATCTAGAAACGAGGTTCCACCTTCAGAAACTCATGATGGTAATCATGGACAGGCTGGTACTTCAAATATTAATCAAGGAGAAACTACTCGAGAGGATTATCTATTGCAGTTAGAGGATGAGGTATTAAGACTTAGAGGAATTGAACAACAGTACTTACAGGATCATCAAGCTAGAACATCTCAACAGAGAGATTATGGTTATCAGTTTCCACCACCTCAGCAGCAGAAAAAGTTTGTTTCTTTCAAAACTTTTATGTCCAGTAATCCTTCAGTATTTCAGGGAAGTACTAACCCTACAGTGACTTTGGACTGGTTAAGAGACGTTGAGAGAAAATTTGAGGTTTGCCAATATGAGGAAGAGATAAAAGTTCCTTATGCTGTACAATTGTTGAAAGAACCGGCTATGACTTGGTGGGATTCTATTACTGCTCACTTGACACCATAGCGGAAAGCCTCTATTCGATGGATTGACTTTCATAACGAGGTATGTAGGCAGTTCTGTTCAGAATTTGATATGTCAAGGATTAGACAGGAGTTTTTGGATTTGGAGTTAACTGATCGGATGTCCATGGATGAGCTTATTACTCAATTCTCTGAAAAATTGCGGTTTGTTCAACAATGGGTACCAGATGAAAGAACAAAGATTGATCATTTTGTGAAAACATTACCACCTCATTATCGAACCAGTGTGAGATTAGCAGGTACCCTTACTCAGGCCTTTACATTAGCCCGTTCAGTGGATGGTAATATTCGGGCTGGGGACAAATTGAATAAGGATAAGATTTTGCAGTAATCTAAGAGTAGTTCGTCTGGAAATAAAGGGAATCAACAAGGTCGGAGAGTGAGTTTTAGTAGTGATTCAGCTGATAGAACTTCATGGTGTGTGAATTGTAAGTCAAGACATACTGGGCCGTGTACGCCTAAGACTGCGAGATGTGGGAAATGTGGATTGTTCGGACATAACATTAGGGATTGTGCCTATCCGCGGTTTGTGTGTTGGAATTGTCAGAAGGAGGGTCATAGAGCAGGGCAGTGTCCGGAAAAGGTGAGGCAGGATTCAGGTTTGGCTGGAAGTTCGGGTACGGGGTCTTCATACAGAAAAGAAAGAATATACCACCGGCGACTGGTAGAGCTTTTCAGATGACCGTGGGAGAAGCTCTTGGGCTTGACGATGACATAACAGGTATACTTTGAGTTGACTTTATTTTAATATATGTTTTATACATGAGTGAGTAGAGATTGTTAAAAATTAGAATCTGAAAATAAATAGGTATGATTAGATTTCGGGGACGAAATCTTTTAAAGGGAGGAAGATTTGTAACACCCTGTTTCTGGGTCTGGAAATAAATGATTATTTAAATAACGGGAAATAGTATATTTGATTTATTTGAAAATAAATGGGTAAAATAGTCACAAATTTTATCGTGACTAATAAAATAATGTTTGTTTTAAATTGTTTTAGCTGATGGTAAAATAATAATATTTTGACACACGGGTATTTTCGGGTTCCAGACAATGGGTTAAAAAGGGGTAGTAAATTAGATTAATAGATGATAAGTCGGTTGGTGTATAAACCGACTCATTCACCTAACTTATTCCCAAAGTATCATTGTTCTTGGTTTTCATTCTTACATCTCTCTCATATCATTTTATCAAGAATTAAAAAGGGAATTATGTGATTAATTTGTGTTTTGGATTCTTCATGCTTAAAAGAGATTATCATCATCTTGGGCTATCTTCTCTAACTTGTAAGTAGTTTGGTTTCAAATATATATAACCTTAATTAGATGATATAATTTGTTAGGGTTTATGATTTTACATGAAATTGATATTTAAAGGAGTTGGGAAAAGATTGTAGTATGCTTGTATAATGATTATGTGAAGTTAGCATGTTTGATTTGTTAGTGTTCTTCAAGTTTAAGTTCAAATTGAAAGAGTAGGTTATAAATAGATTGATTTGATTATGTATGTTAGAATTAAAGTTTGAGAATGATTGTTAGTTGTTATAGTATGTTTATAATTGATGTTAGAGGTTAATTTCAGTGCAAAATCGAGTATAGTAGCTGATAGGTGTGAAATTTGGTTATAATTTTCGGAGTTTGAAGCTGGAAAACAAGTGTAGTTTATGGATTGGGATGAACAAGCCGGCGGGTGATCACCCCCAGCCGGCGGGTTCTGTGTTTGGGTTGGAAACCGGCGGGTTGTTACCCTGAACCGGCGGCTCCTGTAGGCTTTAATACTCAATAATGTTCTGTTGTCACAAAAGTTAATTCACCTGGTGGGTGAGCACGGGGACCCGACTGTTGAAGGACGGAACCTGGCGGGTCTGGAACCAAAGCCGGCGGGTCCTTAAGTTTGTATAGCAAATCAGATTTTGATCTTTAAATTAGTCGTAACTGTTTTGTTATAGGTTTAGGTGAATAATGAGCAAATGATATGATTTGATAATAAGTAAACTTAGGAAATGACGTATGTATGTTAAAATGTAACAAAGATAATTGTGGATTAAGTTATGGAACAAGATACTAACTTGTTATCCTTGTGTTCTCAGATAAGCGGGCGGAAACTCAGTAATATTAGACCACTGAGTGGAGACTGGAATATCGGTGAGTGGTAATTGTATTCTTCTGTTCAATTCTGTTGTAACAAGTTTGGTACAACGGATGAACATTTTGGTAACTGGTTAAGAATTGTATAGTTTATTGGGTTATAGTTATTGTTGATTGGTTATTTATATTCAGTATTGGCATGATTATTGTACAATGTGTGATTCTTGGCCGCTGGGCATATTTGACTATGTGGATTATTTAGAGGTCAACACTGGTTGGGTTTGTTGCTATTGTTTGACTGGCGGGGTTTCCGATACATATAGTTGAAGGATGAACCCTAGTCAGTGAAGATAGCTTCAAACTATCGGTAAATCACTATGATGGCATACCGGTGGTTTAAAGTGTTTCTTGTGATGGCATACCAAGAACTGCCGATCCTCTTTGATTGTGTTGGATTATGTTTACTTGTTGTATGAATTGTTATTTCTGAATTGAACTATCGGATACAGTTCCATTCACTTAGCAGTTGAGCTAATCTCACCATGTTTTACATTTTGCAGGTTTTGAGAAAGTATGGATTGGGATTTTGAATGAGATGGAATGTTTGATTATGACCGTGCACACTCTGATCCTTTTGGAAATTAGAATCATATTTTGTTAGTTATATAACACCCGATCTTTAGTAAATGGGTTGTAAATATATACTTATAAGTGTGATGTTTTAAAATTTGCTACATTTTATTATATGTAATCTCTGAAACATCGCATGTGCGTTGCATAATCCAAACGGCATTCATCGGTATGCAAATGTTCCGTATGGGCATGTGAACGTTGTCTTTTCCTGGTCCTTCGGATCGAGTGGGATTTGGAAATACCTGGAGAAACCATCAAGGAAACAATAGAATTCGTTCCCTGATAGCCTTTCGAGCATTTGGTCAATAAATGGAAGCGGGAAGTGATCCTTACGAGTCGCTTCGTTTAACATCCGGTAATCGATGCAAACTCTCCAATCGGTAATTGTCCGTGTTGGTATAAGTTCATTTTCTTCGTTTGTAATGACCGTCATTCCTCCCTTCTTTGGGACAACTAGAACAGGGCTAACCCAAGGTGAGTCGGATATTGGGTAAATCAATCCAGCATCCAAGATTTTAATAACCTCTTGCTTAACCATATCCTGAATCTTAGGATTTACCCTCCTCTGCCTTTGTACAGATGGTTTGAAATTGTTTTCCATGATTATCTTGTGTGTGCAATAGTTGGGACTGATTCCTTGTATATAAGAAATTTTCCATGAGATTGCCTTCTTGTGCGATTTCAGAACTTCGATGAGTTGAGCTTTCTCCTCGGGTTTTAACTCTTTTGATATTATTACCGAGAGTTGTGATGTTTCGTGGAGGTAAGCGTACTCAAGGTGGGGTGGTAGTTCTTTTAATTCGAGGTTTGGCGGTTCTTCAATAGACGGCTTCATTCTAGCTATCTAGTCTCTATTCAGTTTCTCATATTCAGCTTGGAATGGCGTATCGTCTATCTCGGGTTCAGATGTGGAGATTGATGCTATTTCAACCCATTCGGTTTTATTTGAGAATTCTTCCGTCTTTAGCTCGTATTTGTTGACTGATGATAAGGAAACTTCATCATTTCTGGTGAGGGTGATCTCTCCGTCATCGGTGAATTGGAATTCTTGAAATTGAGCGGATGAGGATTGGTTTATGGTGATTTCGGGGTTTGGAAATGGTAGTGGTTCGGGTTGGTTGGTTAATTGAGGCTTAATTGGCGGTGGTTCAATACGCATTCACTTGAATGAATCTAGGATTTCTTCGATTGAAGGAAATGGGTTTGGTCCGTTGAATATGGGTTTCTCTTTTTAGCCAAGGTATCGGTATACCACATCCTAATGGAACAGCGATTGTTTTGCCATCGGTGCGAGGAGATTTATTTTCAAACAGGGGAAATAGTAGTTCGTCAGATGTTGTTGGCGAAGTGATTGCAGATTGTAGCCCAGGGCCCTCGTTATATAACTTTCGAACGGTGATTATGGTGTTGGGTATCGGATCCTGGGTAGATAGTGCTAGTACTTCATGGAGATGTTCATCAAAAATATCCTGCATGGTATCACACAAACCAAGGTCCTCTTCCAGAGGTTTCTTCCTTAATCGATCGACATTAAAGGTGACCTCCTCTTTCCCAACTCTTAGTTTTAAAGATTTTTCATTAACGTCAATTACATCTTTGGTAGTATTTAGGAATGGTCTGCCTAGGATGAACGGGATATGGGTGTCTTCCTCTATGTCCATGACAATAAAGTCTACTGGAAAAACGAACTTATCGACTTTGACCATGACATCTTCAGCAATTCCTCGAGGGAGCTTAACTGATCTATCAGCTAATTGTATTGTCATACGAATAAGCAGTAGGTCATCTAGTCCTAATTTCCTATAGAGGGAATAAGGCATAAGATTAACACTAGCACCTAGGTCTGCTAAGGTGATGCGCTCCCAGCCGTCAGTGTCGTTGGTGTTGTTGTAATGACTGAGGGGGCGATCAGGGTGTTTTAAAATTTATTTTGCTCGGGGCCTAAACCTCCGAACTACCTACTGGTACTGGGTATAAATACCTAATATTAGTACGTGGTAAGGATGATCAGGGTCATCTCCAAACGGTCGAATTTGAAACAGAGCTTGTTTGAATAATTAAATCTTTAAGATGGGGTTCAGATAGTTGGTTTTGTTTTGTTTTTATCTAATTTAAACTACTAACAATGAAATTAAAAATAAGCTAGCTAGCACGTATGGAACAACCAAGGATAGGGAAGACGTGGTTCAGAATGACTTGGGATAGTATAATACCGGGATGGTGTTTATGATGGGAACACTTTTAGATTAATAGATTAACAGACTTTGGTGTAAACACTAGAAACCTACCAATTAAATTCCCGTTGGCATGTCAATAGGAACTAGGTTATCGTGATTCTGATCGGAGCAATGCGCTAAACTCCCAATACTTACCTAGTTGAAAGATAAGCAACCTATCTTGGTGAAAAACCGAGGTACATGAATAAAGCAGCGTGTTGTCTCATAGATCCGACCGTTCTTAACACCTAAGCTTATCTCGTGTTCTTCTAAATGTGTATCTAATTATTAACGTGCTATGTTTAAAGAACCAAATATGTAAGATCTAGGGGGTTCATGTATCTAAGTCACTAAGACTTTCCTTTCTAGACCTTGTTAATACTTTTCTTCAGCTCTAATTACTTTGATCTATGACCTATACCTCTCCTTTTCAAACAGTTATACATCCTTGGATTATTCGCAATTTGTCAAAACGTGTTTCATATGCAGACCATACCGTTCAGTAATAAACAGTGTATTCTACAGAGTAATTCCACGGCCTCTTACGTCTAACGTACGGTCAGGAGTAATTGACAGTGAAAGTGGCATTCTAAACTAATTAAATAAAAAGCGGTGCATATATGTAAATCTAATATGTACAACGAATGGTTTCACTGTGTCTTACTTATTACACGTCATGGGTACAGATAACTACTTACCATAATTAAGGTTCATGACTCCCTAATATCTAAGTTGTAGTCACGTGGATAACTAGAAAGGGTGCTCCATAAATTAGGTCTAGTGTCATATATTTAAACAATAACAAAGTATAATAATTCCGATTCATATAAGTTTCTTTTTATAAATTTAAACTATGTTGGAATGAGTTGTTTTTACGATCTTATCAACTAACTAACGTAGAGTTGTCCGCAAATAGATAGAAGATATGTCACATGGATAGTAAACATAAACAATTACAATACACCGGAAGTTCTCCCAAATGTACTGAACACATCGGCCAACGACTACCCTCGAATCCTATTCCCCATTCTCGGTCGTCAGAGACGTCCGTATCATGGCATGGTCTATTGAATAAATAGTCGCATAAACAGGTTTTACCCTACCGGAATAAGTTGGGGCAGTCTGGTCATAAGCGGTTGGCCAAACATGCCATCATTCATTCATAATATTATAATTAAACTATAAACAGAAATTCATTTAGCACATTTATAATATTGATCTGTAATATAACTACCTTCGGTCGTCCCAGACTTCCATACGTTTGTACTCCGCAAAAAGCATTTCCAGCACTATATCCGGGAACAGTCGAATATGGGCTGTCATATTACTTTACAATATTTAATATCATCCCATTATAACTATCTAAATCATGACAAACATATAAGCAAGTACTCGCATATCATGGCAATAGACATTTCTAATGTTAATAAATCGTAAACATCAAACAAGAACATTACAAATAATAGATAAAAGAAAGGATAGATATTACCCGTAATTATTGCGAGCAAAACGATGCTTATATTACTTCCGAATATTCCAAAGTGTTACATTGCTAAGTGATATCGCGTAAAAAGTCACGTTTTTGCTACCGATATCTCTCTTATTCTGGAACGATTCTTGGTACTTCAACTCAAAAATATTACAAATCAATAGTATTATGCCAAGATGGTCAAAACAAGGTCCCACGATAAAAATCAAGCAAAACGGATGAAAAACGAAGATTCCACGCACATTTGAAGATTCAAGACATCAAAACGAGAATTCAAGACAAAAGTGCCCATCACCAACATCCACCTAACCCAAGATGTTCGTTTTCAAGTTACGAATCCAACAGAAGAAGAATCAACAAAAACGGACGAAGAACGAAGATTCTACGCACTCTGGAAGATCCAAACGATTCGTACGACACATCTAAAGTTCAGAGACATATTTTTGGGATTTCTTTTCATCAAAAGCTTTGTTTTTGAATTACGAATCCAACGCAAAAAGAATCAATGCAAACGGATGCATAATGAAGAAAACACGCACGAATCGAGAAACGAAGCAACGGGCAGCAGGCTGGTGCAGGTAGCAGCCAGCCGCCGCCGGCCACCACCTGGCCGCCGCCGGCTGCCACCACCCCGCACGGATTGCGCTTTTTTGTTCTTCTCGTACCTGGTGCCACTACCTTTTTCACATTTTCGTACTTGGTGCCACCACCTTTTTCACCTTTTCGTACCTGGTGCCACTACCTTTTCCACCTTTTGCTAATGTGTGTTTCCATTTGCTAAAATGCACCAAAACTCCCTATAAATAGGAGGCATGAGGCTCATTTGAAAGACACACCAAGGGCACTAGGATACTTACATACCTAGGCACTTTCATACTTTCTTCTAGCCTTTCTTTCTTTCTTTATTTTAAATTAGTATCAGGCTAGTTAAAATAGAAGCAAGGAACGTGCTTGTAATCCTTGGTGAGGAACACATTTGTAATCGTTGGTGTACACTTGGAGCAACTCTTATTAATTCAAGTCTACTCCTTCTCGCATATTAATCTCGGTTATTTCTATCCTTATCTATCTTGATTAAATATGTATACTTTAATTATGCTAGAGATAGTTTATGCCATGATTAGCGAGTAGGTTACTATTGTATTTGTTGTGATGTAGTTAGCATATATAATTGTGGGATGACTTTAAATACGTCGTGAGATAATATGACGGCCCCTATTCGACTGTTTACTCGGTATAGTGCTGGAAATGCTTTTAAGCAAAGTACATACGTATGGAAGCTGGTAACGACCGAAGGTAGTTGTATTATGGATCGACATTATAAAACGGAAACTTTATGAACGGACTTATCTTATGATTTTAAACCTGAAACTTACATTCTCCTTTTGATTAACAAACGTGATTGTAACCTTGTAAAGAGGAGTCGCGAACCTTACTACTTGGTCAATAGTTATCTGTGTAAAACTATGGTTTCGATTGTAACATTATGCGCGCATCATAAAATGCAATGTGATTACGTGGAATTGCCATGAGTACTGTACACTTGAAATCACAATGTACTTATCATGTAAACATCGTGAAGCAATTGAATCCACAATGGAAACATCGGTAAACGATTAAATACATTGTAGACTACCATAGCATTTTCTGACATGGTCTGGGTTTAACTTTATGCAAAAAGCCGTCAGCATTTTAATTATTGCTTTAATTAGATTAGTTAGTTTAGATTAGATTAGGTAGGCTATAGGCTAAATAACCATTTACGAAAACCTAGGGATTTGTTAATTGTATTGAGAAAGGCAAGTTTAAAATCCAACTTAAATCGATACTTTTTCTTAACCTATGAAATTTAAAGTAAGGTACGCAAGAAACCTCAACACTTTCCTTCGCTTACCATGCTTAAACTTCATTAATAGGAATTGATCAACTAAGTCCGAACATAATTGTTAAGTTCGTTTGTCTGCTAAATTTATAGCCTTTATGGTATTAAGAACGGTTAGATTTGTTGTAGACCTGCTACTCTATTCCTTCGCCCATGATCAAAAATGTTCAATTACAAGGGCCACTGACTCCCTCACAGGAGAGTGTGGAGAGTTGAGCATTGTCTGTCTGATCAGAATCATGACACCGTGATTCCTCGTGATATATTAGTTGATAACCGACTAATAGAGAATCTATCGGTTATACCATAAGCTACCAAGTCTAGTGAACATTCCAAATTTAGTAAACGTTTTCCCTACGAGTCATCATCCCACATTATAAGCTAATGAACTTACAACAAATACTCCTTTTATTATCTGATTTACCATTATCTTTTATTCGCTTTAATTAGTTTACTTAATTAACTGAACCAAAAACCCCCAACGCACTCTTTTAAAACCTTTGCTAGAAAAGAAAGATTGATTGGATCACCTCTGTTTCAATTCAGTTTCTCTTTAAGAATGACTCTAGGTCATACTTACCATCTACTAGCCTTTTGGTTCAGTATTAGTAAGTCACACTTAGACCCCAGCAAATACAAATTTAAAACAAACCGATTGCGGTCGGAGCACCGTCTTCATACGACGCTTCGGGTCACATCACTAAGCTAGCTAGCTACTAACTAATACATAATTAATCTCTTACTTATTTCTCACTAAATTAATTAAATTAGCTTAGAGAGAAAGTAGAGAGAAAAAGAAACTAAAAGCTAGAAAGAAATAAGAAAGATATGAAAGGTGTGGAAGATGTGTGTGAAAATGAAGCCTTAGGGCTGCTATTTATAGGTGAAATGTGGCTCATGTTAGCATTCCAAGGCTCACATTAGCAAAAGAGTGAAAGGTGGTGCACCGGGTATGAAAACGCATGAAAAGGTGGTGCACCGGGTACGAAAAAGCATGGAAAGGTGTTGCACCAGGTACGCGGAAGTACCAAAAAGCGGAAATGAGACGGGGGGAGGTTGGCCGGCGCCGGGGTCCTGGTGGCCGGCCTAGTACGCCGTGCTGCCGCCCCGGTTCGCTTTCTTTTGCTGCGTTGCTTAAATCGCGCGTATCTTCTTCGTTATGCGTCCGTTTGCGTTGATACTTTTTGCGTTGACTCTTTTTGCATTGGATTCGTAATTCAAAAATGAAGACTTTGAAGTAAAGATATCCGAAAAATATGTCTCCCATCTTTGGATGTCTCGTACGAATCGTTTGGATCTACCGGCGTACGTAGAATCTTCATTATTCGTCCGTTTTTGTTGATTCTTCTTCTGTTGGACTCGTAATTTGAAAACGAACATCTTGGATGATATGGATTTGATGATGGGCACTTTTTTCTTGAAATCTTGTTCTGATGCCTTGAATCTTCAAACGTGCGTGAAATCTTCGTTTTTCATCCGTTTTGCATGATTTTTATCGTGCAACCTTGTTTTGACCATCTTGGCATAATATCATTGATTTGTACTATTTTTGAGTTTAAAATGCCAAGAATCATTCTAGAATGAGAGAGATATCGGTAGTAAGAACATGACTTTTTACGCGATATCAAGTATCCTACACTTAGAACTTTGCTTGTCCTCAAGCAAACTCATTCATGAAAGGCTTTTGGAATGATTCTAATTGCACTTATTTTTAGAAAGACTATTTCTAAAGAATATAAAGTTACAGTTATGAAAGAGTTCTTACGGGAAACTAAGGGTTTATAGAATTTGATACCTTCTTCGAGCAACTTAGATGATAATCATGACTAGGCAATCCTCACAGTGGGTCACTCAAATCACTCAGGTGTTTAGGGTTTCCTACTTTCTAGTGTCAATCACTCAGATAGCCAGTCATGCAGCATTCTCGTCATAAGCTTGATCAAGAATCAAATCTCCATCACTTTTGATGAGAACGGTACTAATCTTTCAAGACATCTTAGAAAGGAATTGAATGTTTGGTTTTAAAGAATGTGTGTGATGAGGGGTGTGATGGGTTTTCCTTGTATTTTCTCGAAACTTGGATGCTTTTCTTGAGAGAGTCTCTTTAGAAATTTCTCAGATTTTGAAAAGACTTAGTAGCATAACTCTTCTTGGATTTTTAATTTCCTTTTCTGGCCTTTTCTTGGTAGTACTGGCATATATGATTCTTGTTTTCTTCCTTTTCTATTTTTCTTTTCTTTTTATCATGCCGACCTCACCGATGGATATATATATATTTTATGGCCCGAAAGGTTTCTTATGGTATTGGGTTGTGATTGCTTTTCTTGCAAAAGTCTTGGGAAATCGAGAGTGTCTCTGAAAATTTTTGGAAGATGTTACTTCTGTGGGTTCGGAATAAATAAAAGGAGGTTTTGATTGGGTGCAAAGTGGATGTTGAGTGAGTGGATGTTTGGTGGTGAGAGGGTGTTGAGATTCCTTAGAAGTTATCAAGATAGATTGTACCTATTCCACGTATGGCACTCATTGGTGTGATCTCGAAATGTATTGCAAGAGCAAGTTCTAATTAAAATGCATACATCGGCACACACATGAAACGAAAAGTGAAACATTTTAAATGATGAATGCTAGTCACGGGCTAAAACCTCACGAATCGAATGTTTTGGTCAATGCCTATCCATGTGTTGCCATTTTCGTCCGTATCTTATTCTAAGTAAACAGTTTTGTTTCTTTGTTAAAACTCGTTCCTTGTTGTAATTTACATTTTTGGAAAATAGAGGTTCTAAAGTGTTGCTTTTGAATCCCAAAAATTTTAAAAATTTCTCTATTTTTAGCCTTTTAATGAAAATATTGTTTGACTTACGGATAAGAGGTTAAACTTGCGGTTGCAGACCGTATATCCCACACTTAGAGGAACATTGTCCCTAATGTTCGAATCTATGCATTGAGTACCTCTTGTCGAAGTATCCCACACTTAGAATTTCTACTAATTATGGAAAATATCTCTTAGCATTTTGTGGAGTTCAAGGATCCCACACTTAGTGTTTGGAATGGGATATAGGTCGATATAATCATGCAAAAATGGATAAATAAACTAGAGAAAGGAACGCAGAACTCCCTTATCGTCTATACGACTGTGAGCTGAGGATCTGAGTGGTTGACTGTGTCATCTCCAATGGATTCTGAACTTGGTTAGCATCAGCCTTCATGTATTGAACTTGAGCTCCAGCAGTATAACCTTTCTTCAATCACTCAACCAGTTTCCTCACGAAAATAACTAAGAGCTAAAGGATAGATTGCAGAAAATGAAGTGATGTCGCCCTTAGGACACAAGCATAATTAACCAATAATCCCCAAATGTTGGATAGAGATTAATGGACAAAGATCCTAATCTTCAAGAGCCGCTGCTGTAACTCAACTGCTCCTAATGATCTGAAAGTGTTGAATCCAATGACCATGAATCTTTATTACCCGAGATCTTTTGCTGACAACTGATGTAATGAATCTGATGTTGTTCTTTTATCAACTAATATCTCCAGTTTCCAAATTGTTCCCATATCTATTCCTTTGTATGAATAGTCCTTGAGGGTGATGGTTGTATGTGTGAAGGGGTAGATGGATGGGTGAATGTGGGTGGATATGGTGATGATGGTTTAGGGTTCCATTATGTGGCAAGGTTTAGCTATAGGACTTGGAATTTGTGGGCACATATGATGAGTATTGAGTTGATCAACTTGATGAACTAGTCATAGATAACTAGAAATCATCTTCGTATCCAGAAGTGTCATCTTTTGTCCCCTGCAAAGCAATGCTCCAAAGATTCCCATACTCAATGAACTGTAAGCTCCTCTTGTCATCTTTCCATTATCCTTAAAGATTCTTTATCCATAGGCGTCAGTCCCTGTCTGTTACAAGTAGATCAAATAAACATGATCTAACAAACAAGTGATTATTCTCCGAATTATAGATTCACTGGTTTGTGAAGAACCTATCAAAGTGAGTGCTTTGTAGATGAAACAAACAAGTGTACGACTTTGAGTTTAATCTCACACAAAAAGTGTTAGTGTTAGTTGCCTATAATTTCACCGCAGCACAAATAGCAGACATGGAAAGGTAGCCAAGTATAAAGATATCCAAAGCACATATTTTTAAACGAGTTCGAGCATAATACAAATATTGACATGCAAATCAGATTAAGCATTAATATCTTATGTATGTTCACAATAATATATGTAAGTACCTCAAATGCTCGAAACATGTCAGTGGGTGTTTAGAATGACTAAGGCTCTTAACTCCTAGTAGGTTTCCATTTTTGTGAGTGAAAGGGATAACAAGAACTTTAGAAAATGGTGAAAATAGATGTTGCAATAAATTCCAAATGACTGGGAGTAGGAAGTATTAAGGTTTGACAAAAATTTGACTTTTAACGAAGTAATTTCGCAAACCATCCATTTTTTATCATAAAGATAGAAAACTTGGAACATTCATTTTAGGGTTTCATTTCTACTTATTGGGTTAGTTTACTACTTAAACTACTTTAACTACTACTGATAATCCTATGTTAGACACGGGTTACCTCCCGAGAAGTGCTTCTTTTTGTTCGAGTCACTAGCTTGACTCCAAACCTATTTCTTGGGAAATCTAGGGGGCTCCTTTGCATCCATCAGTAGACATAAGCGGAAGTATTGGTACATACCTAAGGGATTAAAGCAGATTATGGTCAAGGTATGTCCAATCAGTAGAAGAGGCATGATAAAGTGAGTGATTTGTTTTACTTGAGGTAAAACAAAGCTCTCGACTTTTTCTACCTCTTGAGTGTTAGGTTGTTCGGGTTGGTCAAAGAGGTCCTCATCACTCCATGATGTGTACATCATTATGTAATGGAGAGATGGTTTGCAGGGTGCTCTTGATGCAAAACCCACCTTGCTTCCTAAAGCCTTTGGTTGGATGATAATGTTGTACTCTGGGCATGGAGGTGGGACAATGTCCATTAGTGTCTCCAATCTTGTAGCAACGTTATCATCAAATACCTGGGTTACCTGGGTGTTTATCTCCTCTAAGGTACTAGTGAAGTCTATTAGATCAGGAAGTGAATCAATCAAAGGGATTTTTGGGATACAGTCAACCACAACTGGTTGTGGGACGTGTTCAACCATATTAGTTTGAATTGAATTAATAAGACTTTGCATTTGATCTAATTGTTGTCCTTGAGTTAACAATTCCCATTGGATCAGAAAAGACGGCATAAGGAGAAGGTTTCAGAATTAATGTCGGGGGTGAGAAGGGAACTTAAACTAAACTAATACTAAGGTAATCCTAACTACACTAAACTACATGGAAAAAAAGTAACTTCTGATAAGGATGGTGATTCCCAGTCAAAAGGATCTCTTAAAAACTAAATTATCTAAACATGCTCCAAATCGTACTACCGTCCCCGGCAGGGGCGCCAAAAACTTGATGCGCTCCCAGCCATCAGTGTCGTTGTTGTTGTTGTAATGACTGAGGGGGCGATCGGGGTGTTTTAAAATTTATTTCGCTCGGGACCTAAACCTCCGAACTACCTACTGGTACTGGGTATAAATACCTAATACTAGTACATGGTAAGGATGATCAGGGTCGTCTCCAAACGGTCGAATTTGAAACAGAGCTTGTTTGGATAATTAAGTCTTTAAGATGGGGTTCAGATAGTTGGTTTTGTTTTGTTTTTATCTAATTTAAACTACTAACAATGAAATTAAAAATAAGCTAGTTAGCACGTATGGAACAACCAAGGATAGGGAAGACGTGGTTCACCATGACTTGGGATAGTATAATACCGGGATGGTGTTTATGATGGAAACACTTTCAGATTAATAGATTAACAGACTTTGGTGTAAACACTAGAACCCTACCAATTAAATACCCATTGGCATGTCATTAGGAACGAGTTTATCGTGATTCTGATCGGAGCAATACGCTAAACTCCCAATACTTACCTAGTTGAAAGATAAGCAACCTATCTTGGTGAAAAACCGAGGTACATGAATAAAGCAGCGTATTGTCTCATAGGTTCGACCATTCTTAACACCTAAGCTTATCTCGCGTTCTTCTAAATGTGTATCTAATTATTAACTTCCTATGTTTAAAGAACCAAATATGTAAAATCTAGGGGGTTCATGTATCTAAGTCACTAAGACTTTCCTTTCTAGACCTTGTTAATACTTTTCTTAAGCTCTAATTACTTTGATTTATGACCTATACCTCTCCTTTTCAAACAGTTATACATCCCTGGATTATTCGCAGTTTGTCAAAACGTGTTTCATATGCAGACCATACCTTTCAGTAATAAACAGTGTATTCTACAGAGTAATTCCACGGCCTCTTACGTCTAACGTGCGATCAGGAGTAATTGACAGTGAAAGTGGCATTCTAAACTAATTAAATAAAAAGCAGTGCATAAATGTAAATCTAATATGTACAACGAATGGTTTCACTGTGTCTTACTTATTGCACGTCATGGGTATAGATAACTACTTACCATAATTAAGGTTCATGACTCCCTAATATCTAAGTTGTAGTCACGTGGATAACTAGAAAGGGTGCTCCATAAATTAGGTCTAGTGTCATATATTTAAACAATAACAAAGTATAATAATTCCGATTCATATAAGTTTCTTTTTATAAATTTAAACTATGTTGGAATGAGTTGTTTTTACGATCTTATCAACTAACTAACGTAGAGTTGTCCGCAATCAGATATAAGATATGTCACATGGATAGTAAACACAAACAATTATAATACACCGAAAGTTCTCCTAAATGTACTGAACACATCGGCCAACGACTACCCTAGAATCCTATTCCCCATTCTCGGTCATCAGTGACGTCCGTATCATGGCATGGTCTATTGAATAAATAGTCGCATAAACAGGTGTTACCCTACCGGAATAAGTTGGGGCAGTCTGGTCATAAGCGGTTGGCCAAACATGCCATCATTCGTTCATAATATTATAATTAAACTATAAACAGAAATTCATTTAGCACATTTATAATATTGATCCGTAATATAACTACCTTCAGTCGTCCCAGACTTCCATACGGTTGTACTCCGCATAAAGCGTTTCCAGCACTATATCCGGGAATAGTCAAATATGAGTCGTCATATTACTTTATAATATTTAATATCATCCCATTATAACTATCTAAATCATGACAAATATATAATTAATAAATCGTAAACATCAAACAAGAACATTACAAATAATTAATAAAAGAAAGGATAGATATTACCCGTAATTATTGCGAGCAAAACGATGCTTATATTACTTCTGAATATTCCAAAGCGTTACATTGCTAAGTGATATCGCGTAAAAAGTCATGTTTTTACTACCGATATATCTCTCATTTCGGAACAATTCTTGGCATTTTAAACTCAAAAACAATACAAATCAATGATATTATGCCAAGATGGTCAAAACAAGGTTGCACGACAAAAATCAAGCGAAACGGATGAAAAACGAAGATTCCACGCACGTTTGAAGATTCAAGGCATCAAAATGAGATTTCAAGATAAAAGTGACCATTATCAACATCTATCTAACCAAAGATGTTCGTTTTCAAATTTCGAATCCAACAGAAGAAGAATCAACTAAAACGGAGGAAGAATGAAGATTCTACGCACTCCGGAAGATCCAAACGATTCGTACGACACATCTAAAGTTCAGAGACATACTTTTGGGATTTCTTTTCATCAAAAGCTTCGTTTTTTAATTACGAATCCAACGCAAAAAGAATCAACGCAAACGGACACGTAACGAAGAAAACACGCACGAATCAAGAAACGAAGCAACCGGCAGCAGACTGGTGCAGCTCGCAGCCAGCCGCCGCCGGCTGGCAGCCAGCCGCCGGCTGCTGCCCGCCACCAGTACAGATTGCACTTTTTTGTCCTTTTCCGTACCCGGTGCTAGACCTTTTCCTACTTTTCGTACCTGGTGCCACTACCTTTTTCGCCTTTTGTACCTGGTGCTACTACCTTTTCCAACTTTTGCTAATGTGTGCTTCCATTTGCTAAAATGCACCAAAACTCCTCTATAAATAGAAGGCATGAGGCTCATTTGAAACACACACAAACACACCTTCCTAGCTTATCTTTCTCACTCTAGAAATAAGCTCCCACTTTCTCACTCTATATTTCTTTCTTTAGATTAGTTTTAACTAGTATGTAAACTAGTTTAGGAATTTTATTAGAAGTATAAGGAAAGTGCGGAACGTATTGTAATCTTCGGTGTATGCTCAGAATTGTGTCAATTAATTCAAGTCTATTCTCTCTCGCATTTAATCCTGGTTCTTTCTATCCCTATCTATCTTAATTAATTACGTTTTTATTGATTATGCTAGATTTAGTTATTGCCATGATTAGAGAGTAGTATACTTGTTGTGTTTGTTTGCGATGTAGTTAATTAATTATGGGATGATTTATAATTAAATATTAAAGATCGGTAGTATCGCTTTGATCGTCTTATTGCATGTTCTTGTTTGATTGTTGCCTTAGGATCATCATAGTGGTAAAATATAAACGGTCTTAATTATCGTAAAGTAATATGATGGCCCCTATTCGACTGTTACTCAATATAGTACTGGAAACACTTCCAGGTGGAGTACAAATGTATGGAAGTCGAGGAACGACCGAAGGTAGTCATATTACAAAACGGTACAATATTACGAAGTAATATGATGGCCCCTATTCGACTGTTACTCGATATAGTACTGGAAACACTTCAAGGTGGAGTACAAATGTATGAAAGTCGAGTAACGACCGAATGTAGTTATATTATGGACTAACATATAAAATGAGAAACCTAGTTTAATTAACTTTTCTAAATAGACTTTTAAACTTCAAATTAATCTATCACCTTTCCACCAATAAACGTGATTACAACACCTTTTTAACGACGTCTAATTAAAAGGTAGTCAGTCATTTGTGTCAACATAATTTGTCAAAGGTATGAAACTATGGAACCGCAAGGCTACATGGGGGATTATCGTAGGACAAGACATGGCCAAGGTTTGAAGCGGCGGAACCACTTTAAGTGAGGAACGCTGTGGATAATTAGGGGATTTATTGGGTAGTCTTAAGCAAGGGCTGGTTTAAAGTCATAAATGAACCGTTTTAAATACATGAATCTGTTAGGATGACGAGGAATCGTTATATGATTCAGTTATGTCTAGTACCTTAAGATTTTGTTCCCGTTCATATGAAAGTATTATTAAACCATAATCAAGATTTGGCTTATTATTCTAAATACTTTGTGATGTTACCATAACCTAGCTCCCGGTGTGACATGCTAATGGGATTTTAATTAGTAGGGAATCTAGTGTTTACATCACGAGTATTCAAGATTAATAATTAACAAATATCTTTCAACACAGTTTCTCCGAACATCATCTCATAACTTAATTAATGAAATCTCAACAAACACTATCTTTATTTTATCTGCTTTATCTTTTATTTTTATTTCGCTTTTATTTATTTACTTGCCTAAGTTAGTTAATATAAAAAACCAAAATTCCCTCACTATTTTATAAAACCTTCACTAGTTTGAAAGCCCTCATCTGCCACGCCTTAGTTTCAATTCAGTCGGTTTGAAGAACGACTCTAGGTCATACCTACCACTTGCTCACCCTTAGGATTAGCATTGTTAGGGAAAACTTAGGCCCCGCAATTACAAATTTAAAACACCCACTGATCGCCGCCTCCGGCAGCCGGTTCAACGACAAGGGTTGAAATCCTTACCGACCACTGGGGGCGCATCACTAAGCTAGCTACTACTAACTACTACATAATTAATCTCTTACTTATCTCTCACTAAATTAATTAAATTAGCTTAGAGAGAAAGTAGAGAGAAAAAAAAAAGCTAGAAAGAAATAAGAAAGATATAAAAGGTGTGGAAGGTGTATGTGAAAATGAAGCCTTAGGGCTGCTATTTATAGGTGAAATGTGGCTCATGTTAGCATCCCAAGGCTCACATTAGAAAAAGAGTGAAAGGTGGTGCACCAGGTATGGAAAAAGCATGAAAAGGTGGCGCACCGGGTACGAAAAAGCATGGAAAGGTGGTGCACCAGGTACGCGCAAGTACCAAAAAGCGGAAACGAGACGGGGGGAGGTTGGCCGGCGCCGGGGTCCTGGTGGCCGGCCTAGTACGCCGTGTTGCCGCCCCGGTTCGCTTTCTTTCGCCGCGTTGCTTAAATCGCGCGTATCTTCTTCGTTATGCGTCCGTTTGCGTTGATACTTTTTGCGTTGGATTTGTAATTCAAAAACGAAGACTTTGATGTAAAGATATCCCAAAAATATGTCTCTCATCTTTGGATGTCTCGTACGAATCATTTGGATCTTCCGGCGTACGTAGAATCTTCATTATTCGTCCATTTTTGTTGATTCTTCTTCTGTTGGACTCGTAATTTGAAAACGAACATCTTGGATGATATGGATGTTGATGATGGGCACTTTTGTCTTGAAATCTTGTTTTGATACCTTGAATCTTCAAACGTGCGTGGATCTTCGTTTTTCATCCGTTTTGCATGATTTTTATCGTGCAACCTTGTTTTGACCATCTTGGCATAATATCATTGATTTGTATTGTTTTTGAGTTTAAAATGCAAAGAATCGTTCTAGAATGAGAGAGATATTGGTAGTAATAACATGACTTTTTACGCGATATCATAAGGCGTTACTAATTTGAATTCCTTGGAGAAAACAGGGTATAGTAAAGCGTCCAATATTGCCTAATTTAGGTGGGAGACCACGTTGAACAATTAAAGAACATTCAACATTCAAGGGTAAACTAGCTATTTGCCTAAGTTTATCTTTGTTTGAAAGGAGTTCTTTAAGGAATTTAGCACAAGAAGGCATTTCTACTAAAGCATTTAATAACGTTTAAGTGTAGGCTTTTAAATATATTCAGATATTTACCGAATTGGGCTTCTTGCTTTTCCTTCTTTAGTCTACCAGGATAAGGTATTCTCGTGTGAGGTACAGTGTCTGGAGTTTTGGATGGGTCATATGTTGTGACAGGGATGTCAATTGACACATTTTCACTAGGTGTAGGTGTGGGCAAAGAAGTGTTTTCGGGGGTGTTATCGGGTGGTGGTGGATCAACTTTGGTTACTTTTCCTCCCCTAGTCACGATCAACACATCATCACTTGGCGGATGGGTGGTGTCATTAGTGATTGCCGGGTACTTTCCTCAATAAAACTTAAGTTTTTCAAAATAGATTCCATGTTAGAGATTAATTTCTCTGAAATTTTTATCATAGCGTCAATGTTATCTTGAAATCCAGTTACTCTTTTGTTTATAGCATTTTGTTTGAACATAAAATCTGATAAAGATTGTTTTGAGAAAGGTAAGTGGTTTGTGGGTGAGGAAACAGCCAATAGTTGGGTTAAAGATTCATTTGGTGTGGGGATAGTTGAGTCAAAATAGGGTGTTGACATGATTGGTTGAAAAGTGGTTAAACTAAACTAATTCTAAAGGTAAAAAGGGTAACTTTTGATCGATATTGATCTTTCAAAAGGATCGCTAAATACTAAAGTTGCTAAATTCCTAAAATCGGTTGCTGACACTCCCCGGCAGCAGCGCTAAAAACTTATTGTGCTGCACACCGGTCGTTGAGATTTCTAATGGTGATGCAAGACAACAGTGGGTTTTTAAATTTATAAGGCTGGGGCCTAGGCAACAATTAATTTTACAAAAACAAACTGAAAGGTTTAGGAGGTTACTTCGGGCATTCAGCAATTGAAGCGATTGTCTACTATGAAGTGGTTTAGGAGTTGTTTAATATGGAGAGTTCTAATGGGGATAAGTTCATAAGTTAACGTGAGCTAACGCTGCAATCCTTCTATCGGGCTAACGCGGAGGTGTCCACAATCAGACAAATAGAATGTCACGTGGGTTGCAGCATATATTAAAGCATACACCAAAAGTTCTCTCAAATGTATACGACCCATATTATCCGACAGTTGATCTCGAATCCAATTCCCCAATCTCGATCGTCAGAGATGTTCGAATCATGGCATAGTTTGTTGAATAAACAATCTTATGAACGAGGTTTACCCTCACCGGAATAGGTTGGACTAACTGGTCTAGGCGGCCGGATAATATGTCATCACTTATTCGTACGAATTATCAACATTACTCAGGTATGCAAGAATACAGGGATGGTTTGTACTACAAATGGAAACTTAAGTAACAGGTTTGTTATTCGATTCATAATATAACTACCTTCGGTGGTTCTCAACTTCCATACATTTGTATTCCGCCGTAGGCGTTTCCAGTACTATATCAGAGAACAGTCGAATAGGGGGCGTCATATTACTTCACGATATTTAATGACAATTGTATTTCACTATTATGATGATCCTAAGGTAACAATCAAACAAGAACATGCAATAAGACGATCAAAGCAACAGTTCGATATAAGCATACAAATGTGTTATTTAAGTCAAGGATATTTCGAAAGTTGTCCCAAAAATATCGTCTATATGAATTTAATCTTAATCTACCTCTATTCCCATATTCCGTGTCTCTTGGATCCTATTTTGGTCTAGAGAACACCGGCCATACCGAGCTCAATGATTCAATCTAACATAGTATAACTAAGTGACCTATACCCTATGAGTTAGCTACGTTCATTTTTAGATAAGGTTTTTTAGTCACAACATGAGTTGGGCACATAAACGATAAAGATTTAATTCCTACATCTATTTATAATATAAACCATCCGCAATCTCATAACATACAACACAATTACATATTTAAGACTCTCTAAACAACTATTGAGTTATCTAGTTAATCATGACAATTCTAGCATGTATATTAAAATAAAGAACAAACATATTTAAATATGGAAGATAGATTAAAACCTGGGAAGGTATACAAGTAACTCGTAGCTACAATGCGTCCCGGAGCACCTCCGTATAAATCTTCCTTAGTTAATTAATTAGCTATTCAAATTAATTAAACTATCCTAAAGGAAGAAATACTAATTTTACAAAAACAAGAAAGATATAGAATGTAGAAAGTGTATGGTGTGTGTTTTTCCAAGGTGTCTCTTCAAATGAACCATGAGCTCCCTATTTATAGGGGAAAATTGACAGTTGCTAGCACATATACCCTAAAGCGCGTAAAGGTCTAGCACGTGTACCCAAAAGTCGCGGAAAAGGCCTAGCACATGTACCCTACGAGTACGGGCGAGGATGAAAAAGTGCACGGGAGACAGGGGAGGGGTGTCCGGCTCCGGTGGTGGTGTAGCCGACGGCGGTGGTGGTGTGGCCGGCGGCGGCTGCCCTACCACCGTCCCGATTCGCCGCCTTTCGCTTCGTTACTTGATTAGTGCGTATCTTCTTCGTTATGCGTCCATTTTCATTGATTCTTTTTGCATTGGATTCATTTTTCAAAAATGAAGATTTTGAAGAAAAGAAATATCAAAAATATGTCTCTGATCTTTGGATGTCTCGTTTGAATCGTTTGAATCTTCCGGCGTACGTAGAATCTTCATTCTTCATCCGTTTTTGTTAATTCTTCTTCTGTTAGATTCGTATTTTGAAAACGAATATATTGGATAAGAGAAATCTCAGTGATGGGCACTTTTACCTTCAAATCTTGTCTTGATGTCTTGAATTTTCAAACGTGTGTGGAATCTTCATTTTTCGTCCGTTTTGCTTGATTTTTCTTGTGCAACTCTATTTTGACCTTCTTGACAAAGTTCATTGATTTGAACATTATTTGAGTTTATTTGCCAAGTATTGTTCCAGAAGGGAAGAGATGTCGGTAGTAAAAACGTGACTTTTTACGCGATATCAAACTGCATGCATATCAGGACGAACAACCCTGGACTTGTTAAGATGCCACTACTTTTGGGACACTCAGATTTTCCTTCATATTACTACAATTCATTTGTGGTTATATCTACGAAATCTACTTTTGTGTTATGTATTTTTATAAAATACTGTTTCAAACACTACTACTATTGTTACAACTTTTCTAAGATGTAAGTACTTAATTATTGGCATTTTAATATATTATATTCTGCGATAACCATATGCTCTGGATGTATGTATCTATTGATTGTATTACTGCTCGCAGCCCCGCCACGTCACGAAGCTTCCGCAAACTACTCTCACTATTTGTAATTACCGTTTGGTGGGGTGTGACAAATTGTATAATTATAGTCAATTATTTAAAAATCTCTATTTTATTACTCTTTAATCACATATGATTGATACTTTGATGTTTAATCGCATGTGGTTACAACATAGTTTTTCATGTTTAAATCTTTTTAACTCATCAATGATTTGAATTTTAAAGTTTAATTGGAGATATAAGCGGGTGCAATTATTTTTTAGTATTAAATCACATGTGATATCACATTACAAATTTTTAAAACCCCATAAAATAAAACTTTGTCGAAAGTATAGCTTGTTGGATCTATAATTGAAGATAAAAAGACGTTGATTTCGAATATGTAATTTTTATAATTTATAGATATACGATTTTTGAAATATTTAGTTTTAAAAAAGAACGTTAAATTAAGTTTTTGAAATGGAACAATCTTATTGGCAATATTTTTGAAACCGGAATTCGAATCGGACCGGTGAGGGGTCTGATTCCAGTTGGACCGGCCCGGCCCAACCGCTCCAAAACCGGAAAAAAATCAAAATCAAGGTCCGAGCGGTCTGGTTCCCGTTGAACCGCCCGGTTTTGACCGAACCGTCCGGTTCGTTGACTAGTCAAACCAAGCCCAAAACCGATTTTCAATCGGCCGGATATTCATGTCGAACTCGATCACTTCAACCCATTTTCAAAACATTGCCTATTAGTTCCTCCATTCATCATTTATCGTCATTCTTAAATTGACATATATAAATACATATATTGTTATGTTATGTTATATATAAGAAAAATAATAAGTTCCAAAAATATATATAGAGAGATACTACGTAAGATATTTATACAGTGGTGGTCATGGAGGTAGCTATAAATAGGTGGTTACAGAAGTGCTAACGTGTGTGGCCTCGCCTATTTTTACTTTCACAATCGCGCGTCTTAATCACCAGCTGATCTCGATTTCAGGCAAACGACGTCGTACAAGGTGTTTTTAATACAACTCCCACTAATATATACACATATCATCATATATTATCCTTCACAATCACAATTACGTACACTCAATCATTTCATTTATATATATACGTATGTTTATAATATATGATCTGATAATCGTATGTCTTAATTGTTGATATAATATAATCAGACATGGCTAAAGATTTATGCGATAACGCCATTGAAGGACTCAAGAAGCTTCTCAGGCATGAATCCATATCTTTCTAATCATTTTTTGTATTTTTATTTGTAATTATAATAACTATTTTATTATAATCGTATTTATTTGTTTAATTTATATTTTAAATATTTTATATTCAAGTAAAAGTGTTATTCCGCAGCGAGAAAGGAGAGCTTGAAAATGTGGTTGCAGCAGCAGCTGCAGCGAAGATCAAGCAACTAACCGCGGATTTGGAAGCAGCATCTATCAAGGGGGTTAATCCTGTTGAGAGGATCAAGAACGGGTTTGATCGTTTTAAGGCCGAGAAATATGAGTGCGTTTTTGTACCATAAATCTCATCACATGCATTTTTCTATATATGACACTACAACTTTGATTCACCTCTTATTTTTTATGGCTATTTGTTTGTCCATCTAATGGTATTTTGTTTTAACAATTTCGGCATGTCTCAATTTTACTTAAGAACAAAACGAAATGCTAATATCACAGCATGTTTTATGACCTAGTTATAACTTCAACGAGGTTCATGAATTGCGTTTAATTTTGCTTCTCATTTGTTGCAGAAAGAATCCTGGTTTATTTCAAGAGCTTGCAAATGGCCAAAGCCCCAAGGTTAGAAGTAACCGACACTCTAATTAGTTTAAAATACAACTCAAGGTTTGCTTCATATAGTACTTGTCTGATATTTAACCATGGTTCTTTTGGGTTTTTGCAGTTCATGGTATTTTCCTGCTCGGATTCTCGGGTTTGTCCATCACACATACTAGATTTTCAGCCAGGTGAAGCCTTTATGGTCCGAAACATCGCTAGCATGGTCCCTCCATTTGATAAGGTGATCTTTATTTTTATGCAACTTACTTATTTTGAAATTTGGATCAATCGACAACTCTTAATTGCAATGAGCACCCTTTTGATCGAGAATATATTACTTTGTTACAAGCGTTTAACAAAGTGAACATGAATCATAAAAGAGACATGGTATTTGTGGTGTCTGTTCAGTTATTGAAAATGAATTAAAAGAAAAGATTTACATGATTTTTGGAGTCTTTATTGGATCATCCCTTAACAACTGTTCTGTTGTGCAGACAAGATACTCCAGTGTGGGGGCAGCTATTGAATATGCAGTCTTGCATCTGAAGGTGATATTAGACAACCCTTTTATTATTTTTATTATTAAATTATAATTATTATTTATTATTTATTATTAATTTATTATAACCATTCATGTTTGGACTTTATAGCATACCTAATTTATTGTATCTAGTGGACTGAGTTTCTTCTTAAATAAAGAAAGTTTCATGGTGTTGGGAGTACTATTGGTCAACCCCCAAGTTACATGCTCTCTGTCACCTCACTCCATAAATTCTTCAATCTGATACAAAACACCAATTTAACATTAACCATTTTGATTTGTTTTCTAGAAGAGTAATATACACATCTTTAACCACTGTCACATGTTATTCGCATATTTTCTGTTGAACTACGCATGAACTCGCTACCGTGCTGGGTTACCCAGATACCGGTTAAGTTATAGACCATTTGTTCATGTTTACTTGCTTGATAGTCGTCTTATTGATAATGTACAATGACTATTTTTGCTTTTCTGTTATATACAATAGTTATTACAGCTGATTAGTTTAGTAATAAAAATGTGGTCTGCAGGTGGAGAATATTGTAGTAATTGGACACAGCTGCTGTGGTGGGATTAAAGGACTCATGTCTATCCCGGATGACGGGACTACTACTTCGTAAGTAATACTACCTTTCACGGATTATAAAATTTCACGCAAATCAGAAAATCTGAAGTATATTTCCTATTCTATGTCTTTTTATGTGAATGCCCAATCAGTTGATTGTGATGAAGTCTCTACTCTATATGAATATCATTTGTTCTTGACCTGAGACATTTTGAGCATATGTTCTAGCACCTTCAAGTCAATGTAGTAGGAAAACTTCGGACATATGCCCTTGCATTATCTTTTACGCATATGCCCTCTGTATATGAACAGTGACTTCATCGAGGATTGGGTCAAGATATGTTCTGCTGCTAAAAGCAAAGTCAAAGCAGAATTCAGCAATTTGGATTTTGCAGAACAATGCAGCAAGTGTGAGAAGGTAATTTAACATCAAGTTACAATCTGCATAATTTCCAGTTAATAAAATCTGCAAAACTTAAACAATGCAGGAAGCTGTAAATGTATCTCTGGGGAACCTATTGAGTTACCCTTATGTTAAAGAAGCTGTGTTGAAAAAACAACTTTCTGTGAAAGGAGGATACTACAACTTTGTCAGTGGTACTTTTGACATGTGGTTTCTTGATCATAGTATATCGCCCTCGCTAACAGTCGGTGTATGAGTTCATTTTCTTATTCACATGGTATTATTTACAAATTTCCAATAATAAATTATATGGGGAAAGATAAGGGAACCTGAATCCATGACCCCTGAAGTGGGTATGTCTAACAGGCAGACTGGGAACCGTTCAAGATACATGTTCTATGTTTTGAATAACATGTATAGATGTCTTTCGTTGACTTGCAACAGATTAGTATGTTTTGTCTGTTCCAATCATTTACAAATTATGAAATAAGCCATGAAATGTATGAACACATATATAAGCCATGTATAGGGAGAAATGTTTTTTCCTCAGTGACATTTTAGTATTGCGCAGCGAATTTGTCTATCATTTTTGTAATGAAACCGGATGATAATTTATAGGCTCATGTTACCTTGGGAACCGGAAACCACTTGTGAGGACATCAGGACGCCTTACCACTAGGCTACATTGTGATGGTTGTTGGTTAAAAATATAGCCTATTCGTTTTACCAAATTTCAACACTTCTCTTTGAATACTCTATATGTGATGAAATTTGGAGACTTGAAAGAATGAAATAAAGCGGTATGCATAAGATACAGCATGAACAAAGGGCTCAATGTAACTAACCTAAAAATATCATTAATATTGCACACTCACCACATGTTTGCTTACATTTATTTTGCCAGCTTTTCCAAAATGTATTCTTCAGAAATAGGATATACAACAACCTTTCCAGTAGCTCTATTAGTTTCAAGGTAAGCAAAAGCTTCTTTGACTCTTTCGAATGGAAACGGGCCGTTTTGGTCAATCACTGCCTTCACCTTCCCACTTTCCAAGTACGGGTTCAGCTTTGTCAACACTGAACCATTAGAGGTCACAACAAACCTGAACCCTGGTGGTGTCACTGCACCCGTTAGAACCACCACACTGCCACCTTCTTTCACCACCTTCGCTGCTTTCTCCCCTTGCCCTGCACCCAAAAAATGTCAATTATCTCAACTCCATACATTAAAAAAACTCAAGGATCAATAATCACGTATCACTTCTATTTTGCCTATGATTCTTGATTATATCAAACTTCAATCAATCACTTAATCACTTACCAATTGCATCATAGACAACATCATATTTATCAGGTAGTTCTTCAAAGTTCACTTTAGTGTAATCGATTGCTAAATCAGCACCTAAACTTTTCAGCAACTCGAGTTTTGATGTGCTAGATGTGGCTGCTATTTTTGAAGCACCAAATACTTGTTTCGCAAGCTGCGTCAATAAATCATATCAATGAATAACCACAAGCATTACCTGTTTCAGCTATTCAGCATTTTTCAATGTTATACCTGAATCACAAGCGATCCAACTCCACCAGCACCATTCAAAACAAGGATTGATTTACCTTCTGAGAAACCAGCCTTCTCTAGACCTTCATATGCGGTCTCAATTGCAAGGGGTAGACTAGCAGCCTGAATAAAATCTAAGTTCTTCGGTTTCAAAGCCAATAGCTTTTCCTCAACAGCAACATACTCAGCCAAAGAACCTGACTGTTTAGGCCCATCCAATGCCTTCTCATGTACATCTCCATATACCTCATCTCCTACTTTCAAACCCTGTATTTGCTTTCCTACCTTAACCACCACACCCGCCACATCATATCCTGGAACTGTCTGTTACCGATAACAACAAATCATTCAACATACGTCTAATCAAGTAAGCAAAACCACAAACAACAAACAATCATATACAACTTATGCAGTTATTCATAAAGGAAAAAGTCCGAATAACAATATACTTTTTTCCTTTAGCCCGTTTTCGTCATTAAGATACTTACTATTCAATTTATTTCCGTAGAGGCGAGCTTTTAGGATTGCTTATTTTAAAACACACATCTGTTTAGAGAATAATAAGTACTACATACCAAGTTGTTTCATTTGTACCATCACATGTATCAAGCATTAAAGACTTCAATTATATCACCGAACTCCGAATTTTCTTAAATATTAGAATTTTCATCTATTACTCGTTAATTCAATCAAATATTTACCTTTTTATACACATTGTAAATGCAAATTTTAATTTTAATATTTAAGAGAATATTGGGATTTAGAATATATCCCAATTACCAAAACCTACAAAAACAGAAGTTTAAATAATCATACATTTAAAAAGATGTTTAATTTATATAACATTATTACCGGTAGAGCGGAATCTGTGGCCTGAAATTTACCATATCTTCTTTTGAAATCAACAGGATTAAGAGCAGCAGCAACAACTTTAACCAAAACCTGATCATCGTTAACATCAGGCACCGTTACATTCGCCGAAAATTTCAACACATCCACACCACCATACTCATCGTACACCCACGCTTTCATCTCAGACGGAACAGTTGCAGAATCTACCGCGGTTTCAGTTGCAGAACTCGAAGAAGAGCTTGCGGAAACTCGTAAACTTGAGCTCATCTTCCGGTTGGATTTTGAAGTTCCGCGGCAGAAACGAGAGTATTGTTTGGTGTTGATGGAAGATGGTGGACTGAATGTAGAGAGAGAGAGTGAGGGTTTGGAGAGAGAAAGTGGTGGTCGGAGATGGAGAGTTGCGGAGGAGCTCAGCAGAGCTTCCATTATTTGGGTGGTCGGAGATGGAGAGTTATTTATCGTTGTTGGTAATGGTACCGATAAATGGGCGGATTCATGATAGTGTTTTGCTACTGGTTTTATAAGGTGTGGATTTTTTATATCATTTTTTTGTTAAAATAAAATATTTTTAAGGTACTAGAAAATTCGATTTTTATGGTTTCGTTTTTATTTTGAAATTGCATGATTGATGGTTTTATTAATAAACGAACTGGTGTAATATTCGTGCGATGCATTAAGTAAAGTTTTATCTTTTTATCTGAAATTGTGTTGACCCAAACTTGTACTCCCTCCGTCATATAACAAGTGTCTCACTTATTATTTTGGGACGTCCCAAAATAAGTGTTCAGATTCCCTTTCAGCCAATTAGAAAAGATTTTAGTGGGTAAAGATAACATGTTATTGGTAAATAGTGATTTTCCTTAAACTGTGTGCACTTTGACATGAGACACTTATTTTGAGACGGATGGAGTAATATATAACAAGGTCTTGTGTTTTAGAAAAACTTGTTGTGAGGCAGGTGGCCAAGCTGAGCTACCCTAATTGGAAGTCAAATGGAGCTCAAATACCATTAAAATGTGTATGACATATAAGCTCAAACGGTAGAATCATAATTCACATAGCTAGAATGTAGGGGTAATTTGTATCTCCTATTTTTAATTTTTTATCTATTCACTACTAGTTTTGATTGACAAATATTATATAATTCAATAAAATACATTTAGTGATAGGGAATATATTAGACCAGTGCCAACCTTTTCATCGGTTGGCAATCGAATAAGGGAGCGAAAAGTGACATCATTGCACCCTAAGTGACATCATTGCACCCTCTCTTCCCTTGCTTCTTCTCTTTTGCTTCATCAGTTTCGGGAAGAAAGGTAGCGGTGTCAATTTCCAACTCGATCCGAAAACCGATAAGAACCCAACTCAGAAATAACAAGGTTTGGGTTGGAACTTTTGAGGCGCCACCCTGTCAACCCGACAACTCGATATCTTTTTGGGTTGAGTTCGGGTCACCAAATGATTTTTTGGGTTGAACCCAACAATCCGAAATGTTTTTAATATCATTTTTAATTTATTTTAATTTAGATATACCTCTTCAAACTTTATATGCGTGTTGAAGATGAACGAATGCAAGCTGTAAAATTACTAGCACACTTAATATAATATGAGATGAGTACATAATAATAATGTTGATGTCTTGAAACATTAGAACTATTAATAGTAACCTGCTACTTTGAAGTGTCATGACTAATGTAAAGCATATATTTCATATAGCAAAGTTTCACTTTTATACGTACACACTAATATAGCAAAACTCTCAATCACATTCCCATGACTAATAGCTTAATTTATTGTAGTACTAATATCATGGGTTGAAGAATTAACAACGACTTCAAGAATTAACTATGATCAAGATTGAATAGAATTACTTGTAAGTTTGTATAATGCATCCAAATTCTTAAATTCTGGTTGTTTGATACCTTTACATCCGGGTTGAAGATGTATTAATGATTATCATTCTTATGCATATAATTGATTAGTTATTACTTTAAAAAGATTGAACTGTGTGACTCATTTGAGCCAAAACTGTTAACTCAAAAATGACATGAAAACTTGTTGGTTATTTTAAAAATCGTGTTAGTCGGGTCGAGTTCGAGTTTGCCAGGTTTCGGGTTGGGTCAAAATACTCAACCCTATATAAAAATCAGGTTGGGTTCAGGTTGACCATTTCTGACCCGCTAACTCGACCTAACCCGAATTGTCACCCCTAAAGAAAGGGGATGAGATATTGTGGGGCCCACTCACTTATTTTTTTTTTAATTTTATCCGTTTAAATGTTTCAAAAGAAAACTAAAAATGTATAACGGCTATATAACCCTTTTGTCAAATTTTTTATTGCCTTTTTATTATACCCCAATTACATTATAAATATACACACAACCAAAATCAATTTACACACAATTCTCACAATTTTTTACACACAACTACTACAATATTTCACATAATTCACACATTATAAATCAATAGTAACATGCAAAAATGTCACAACATCCCAACAATTCTTACCAAAATCATTTCTAAACAATTCAAACACCATCATCCGTGCCATGGACCAATAACGAGGTCAATATCTTGATCGAAGCGTGGGAGAACGCTTCCCAAAACGATTCGATTGGAACTTCACAAATGTAAACAAGATTTTGGCAAACCATACGACAAAACTACAACTTCAGAGTTGAGGTGAAACGTACTACAAATCAACTAATCGCCAAATGCAACAAAGTGAAAAATAGCTTATCTAATGTTCGTGTTCGCAATCGTAATGTGTTATTTTCATTATCGTAGTATTTTTTTTAATTATTATAATGTTTTTTTTATTTAATTAGTGTAATGTTTTATTTATTAATGTAACCTGCAAAATGTGTAAATTGGCAGGAACACCCTGGTCCCGTGTGCCTTTGGCACCAGTCATTGTCCATCCCACAAAGATAACTCTGGCTGTAACACCCTCTCTACGGGTCTAGTAAATCCCTTATTTAAATTGATTATTTAATTGTTTTAAAAATTATTTGATATTAATTGTTTAAATTGTTAAAATTAGATAAATGAGTCAAATGACTTATTGTGAATAGTGAAATACTATTTGTTTTAAATTTCTCTAGTTGATGGTAAAATAAAATAATTTTCTCGCAAATAATTTTCGGGTTCCAGATAATAGATTTAGGACAGGTATAAAATTATACCACTTAATATGTGGAGTCGGTTTGTGAGCCGACCTTAAAATCCTTATATTTTTAAGGTTTCTTCCATTTTCTTCTTCTTGAAAGTTTGCAAAATCATAACACTATAATCAAGTTGATAACTAGATAGTTGTTGTGATTTAGATTCTGATTACTAACATCAGTTTCATCATCATCTTCTAAATCTTTCTTGTTTCTTTTCAATTTCATCAAAGAGGTGAGTGATTCTTGAGTTTGTAAAATGGGTTTGAGAGGTATTGAGTGATTTAGATGAAATTGAAGCTTGATATGTTGTTATTAGGTGTTATTTGAGTAATTGAAGTATTAGAACCCATAGGAACTGAGTTTTTGGAGCTATGGTGAGTATTGGTTCGAATTTTTGGTTCTAGCAGCGAAGTTCGAAGAACCCAGTTCATCTTGCGAATTGAGTTCTTGTTGCAAAGCGAGTTGACTCGCTATGCGAACCGACCTGTTGTGTTGCGAACCGAAATGTTGCGAACTGAGTTGATCGTGCGAATTGAGATCCTGTGAAGCGAACCGAGATGTGCGAACTGTAACACGCACCAAATTAGGACTAGTGATTAGTGCATAATCCTCTGTTAATACATGTAATAAGTTCGGTTTTAGGCTAATTATTGTATCGAAATATATATTGATGAATATATACGATTATGCGATTTGATTAAATCGTACGCAATTCAAATCGAATGTAATTCGAATCAAATAAATACGGATGTTGGTGACCGGATATATTAAATAACGTGACATTATTTAATAACGATATCATATTCAAGATGTTATTTTAATAATATTACAAACCTATTTCGTATCGTACAGATAACTTCCACGCGACCAAAATACTAAACGCACAAACAAATCAAAGATTATATTTTAAACACGATTATTAAGTACTCGATGAAATACTTCAAGAAAAATATTAGATAAATATTTATATTTTAAAATTGTATATTTAAAAGTGTAAAGTAAATAATTAAACGTTTAATGATCGGAAAATGAACACCACACGGAACGCGAAAGCACGGGATTAAAAGTTGGAGACCCACACTCTGGTGGGCCCCCACCCAACTGGCCCAAGGAGGGGACATCACCACCCCCCTCCCCTTTCCCTCATCTCTCATTTCTCACACTCTCACCCTCTCTCTTCTCTTTTCTCTTTCTTTCTCTCCACCTCCACCACCATATCACCACCACCTCATCACAAAATAACACCTCGGATCACCCCGCTTGTTTGAAGAAAAACGTTCACCTCGTCACGATCTACATTCCTATCTTTTCAAAATTCTCCGACGCTAACTTGTAAGTTTCCGACAAAATCTCGAAACTCCTCGATTTCAAGTGTTTTTAACATATTGCTGTTTATTTAATCTTGAAATGTCCAAATATGGGTTAGGCAAAAGAATCGGACCAATTGGTCGCCGAAAAATATGTTTTTGGCTTAAATTCCGGTCAACAGCTCGTTATGTCATAGAGGCTCCAGGCCACCTGCGACACAAGCCCTTATGTCGCAAAACCCCCCACTTATGTCGCATATAGCGACATAAGTGACTATGTCACAACACCTCCGGATGTCGCATACAGCGACACAAAACACTATGTCGCAGAACTCATTTCCGTCGCACATAGCGACATAACACCTTACGTCGCATTAAATTGCGGATGTCGCATGTAGCGACACAACGACTTATGTCGCAATCATGATCTGCAACACAACAGACTATGTCGCACTTAGCGACACAAAGCCCTATGTCGCACCTAATGTCGCATAAGACAGAACCTTAAAAACATGGATTTTTACAAAGTGTTAAACTTATGTAATTTCAAACACATATACTATACGACTTTTGAAACACATTGGAATACGTTATAAACATGAACACTCAAAATCATAATAATAAAAATGAGATTAGTATTACAACTAATCACCAACGGGCCGTACACGTTTTCTAAACACAATCTAATCAACCAAGTCGTAGTAACTTGGACAATTTAAACAACCAAATCGTAGTAATTTGGACATTCTAGTTGGATGAACAACTACAAGGGTGATCTTTTGAGATACCCAATCATGTTTATAACCATCGCGTGTCGTGGACACCCTCAGGTTATGAGTCTTTGGACAATCACTAATCGGCTAATCAACTCACGTTTATTGATTAAACGTTTCAAGACTTAGGTGAGTCTCATGGCCCCTCTTTTATTGTTTTACTCAGGGGTGTGATTCATTGCTCGTTTTTAACATGTGAACGCAAGTACAAACATTTTCATATACTACATGAGTTTTACACAACTAATCATTTCAAAGTCCTCCGTCAGCATAGTTTGGTAATACGTTGTAGCGTGAATGTTGATGCATTTTGTGTGTCAGTCAGTTGGTCAAACGTTTATACTTGTCAAAGTCAATTAGTCTGCGTATGTATAATGTTTAGTGTGTATATGCGAGCTTGTAAATGAATAGTGAAAAAGGATATATACACAAATCAGTGTTTATGCGACACTTAGCTAGTGTCGCACGGTCGGTTCATGCGACACTTGGCTAGTGTCGCATGTAGGTCAGATTACACTATAAATAGAAGAGTTAAACTCAAAATTAGGGTTAGACTTTATACAGAGAGAGAGGGAGCCGTTTTGGTGTGAGAGAGAAGAGAGAACGAGATTGTAAACGTTTATACTCAATTGTGAATATAAAGAAAACGTTATAGAAATCGTGTGTTTGTTTATTTGTTCTATAATCGCTAACTAAACGGATTCCGCACGTTTGGTTGATTAAACGATCTGATTTGATCAGGCACAAGGGATCTACAAGTGGTATCAGAGCCATGAATCAAGGATTCGACGGTTTCGGATCGTGTTTAGAACGTTTTCGGTTGATTCGCAAAGGTATTAATCGATTATAATTAGTTTCTAGGTTATTTGTGTTGATTATATCGATTTTTGGGTTGATTTTTGGTGCTAGTTCGTCTGCTGTTCGTCAATATTCGTTAGGGTTTCAAAAATTTCGATTTTTAGGGTTTTTTTGGGGTTCACAGCCGTATTTGCGTCACTCGCTGCGTCACCTGATAGCGACACTTAGAGCGTCACTTCAGTGCGTCACTTCTTAGCATCACTTGATAGCGACACTTGGCTTTCAGCGACACTTATCCTGGTGTCGCCATCTGATATTGTGCGACACTTATATAGCGACACTACCCTGTTAAGCGACACTTCTTAGCGATACTAATCTAGTGTCGCTCTAGATTAAAAAAAAAAGTTTTTTTTGGCGGGAAATTCCGAAATTTTTTGCGTTTTCAAAATTTTTCTATAGGCTTAAAAGTGTTCAATTTTAGCCTGAAAAAAGTTTGATTTTACTCGACCGTTTTTTGACGTTTTCGAACGAAATTTTGGCGGGAAAAACATGAAAAAATTTGTAATTTTAAATTTTGTTTATAAGCTTAAAATAACTTAACTTTAGTGTCGGAAAAGTTTCGCTATACTCGGAAAGTTTTCGAAATTTCCGAATTCAATTTTAGAGGAAAAATTCGGAAATGGCTTTCGGTACCAAAATGTCTCCTTCTACATCTTTGTTCTATAGTGATTTTGCTAATTGGAAGATTAAGCTATGCAACTTCATTGAACACAAAGATCCAAAGTTGTGGAACTGGTTTAACGCTATTGATCAATATGAACAACCAAGACTCGATGGGGTTCTTAAGTCAAGAGCACAAATGTCAGCCAATGAACGGGAAGAGTTTGACAATGACAATAGAGCATATGAGATGATTACCATGTGCTTGCCAGAAGTTGTGATAAATAAATTCAAAAATCAAGCAACTTCTACAGATTTATGGGACGCTCTTATAGAGGCTTATGATCAAAAGAAAAGGTTAATAAACGAAGAAGAGGATCAACACACTGCAATGGTGGCTCAGATAAAAGATGTTGACTCTAATGCACATGAGGTACATAATGAACCTAAGGAACCCGTTAATTGTATATCATGTATTAAGCTTGATGCTTCTTTAAAATGCTCTCAATTAGATAATGAAGACTTGAGAGAAAAAGTTGTTAAACTCACCGAGTCAAATAAATTTCTAAAAGCTAATTAGAGACTTTATGATAAACAAATTGAGGCTTATAAGTTAGACACTCAAACTTATAAATCAAAAGTCTTTAGCCAACAAGATGCTATTAATAGCTATCTTAAAGAAATTGAACTTTTAAATAAAGAACTTAATGAGTTAAAGTCTAAATCTGAGTATTTTGATAGAAAAATCTCAACTTTTTCACAGTCTCAAAATGTCTTCGATGAAATCGTTAGCAAGCAAAGGACTGATAAGAATAGTAAGTCTGGACTAGGTTACTTTTCACCTCCTATTAACTACTATCCTTTGCCTGTTAAGGAGGGAACTGAAGATTTTGTAGCTGACTATTCAAAATGGCTAGCCACAAAATCTAAAGAAGCTAAAGCGAATCCCAAAAGGCAGGCAAATGAGAAAACTAATCGGCCAAAGTATCCATTACCTACTTTTGTCAAGTTTGATAATTCTCCTCCAGTTAGTGTTGAGGAGGTCATTGAGGTAGAAGATATACCTGAAGAGTCTACCATTAAGGTTACAAATGTTAAAAGGGATACAAAGAAAGATAAAATGGTTGATAAATCTGAAAATAATAAATGCTCAACATCAACCAACTCAGCCTCAGGAACATCAACTTCAACATATACACCAAAGAGTTCATGTGCAACAAATGTTCCTGTTCATAAACCTTCTGTGTATTGTCCTCCACCGAAACGATTTGAGGGAACTCATTGGAATACATCTTTTGTGGAGCGTCGTTCTTGTTATTGTTGTGGTCAACAGGGCCATATTATTAGAGATTGTAAGTTATTATCCCCAGATAGGTTTGGTAAAGGGATGCCAAGAACTTCCTCTTTCAGGAATTCTTTTTCAAAATCTTTTTCAAGGCGTTGTTCGTATTCGCCTGTATCTAGTTGTGCATCAAACTCTCCAAAACCTATGGCAAGAGTAAACAAAGTTGTGCCAAGTAGATCTCAAGTCTAACAACACAACATTGTTGAAAATAAATCATCTGAACCTAAACGGGTTTGGAAATCCAAATCCACAAACAACGCATCAATGAAATCTTCTGAGTTTTTAAAATATCATAAACTCATTGATGTGATGATTATGGATGATCATGGACAACCCAAGTCTATCAAGGCTTGGGTGTCCCATAAGTACTAACGTTTGATTGTTTGTGGTGATGCAGTCAGTTTCTTGTAAACTAATATTTTTTAGTGACTGCATGGATGTGGATATTGTTGGAAGAATGTTATGATGATTTGTGATTGGATGAAATTTATGAAGTTTCGTGGTGGTAAAAGTTCTAAATGGCATTTGACTTGACTTGATATGTGATTTTGATACTTTTCTTTTAAATTTTATTATTAATGCAACAACCATTCTTTGTACTTTTTAGTATCAAAGTAATGCAATGTTGCGAGATTTGTTAAATTAAAAAAAAAAATACAAAAATATGTTTTATGTTTAAGGGGAGTACCTTTGAATTGGATTTTGAAAAGAATTTGTTGTTCAAGGGGAGTAATTAAAAATTCTGATTAATTGGATCAGAAATGTAAACAACAAGATTCTTAATTCTCAAAAAGATATTGGATTGTGTCTGTAAACAATATGGGAAATGATTGTACATCAGATGACATGCACAAAATTGAAATTTTAAAGTTTATGTTTGATGAGTCAGTATGTTTATCTGGCATGTTTAAAATAGCTTTTATAAATATTAGCTTCATCATATGAAGTACTGGTAGGCATGATACACACCGGTTTCTGAGTTCTTAAGAAGTAATTCTACTACGTGTCTATGATCTTGTGGTAAACACCATATGATGTACGACTAAATGTCTTAATTCCTTAACGTAGCATGACATATTTCTATACCTGAGGTTTATCTGAAATCGTTTGGGGGTCTATACTGATTGTTTCCTCTGTTGTACGTAAGTACAGACCTGGTCTCAATTAGTATATGCTTAAAAGTTAAGAAAACGCAAGTCAATGAACTTGAAAAAGTCTTAAATCATAAGATACCTAACAAGGTCACCAAAATGGTTTGACCAAGTATGGTTTTGCTTAAACCTGAATCAAGTTATGTCATTTTGTTGTACGTTTGTACAGACCTGTCACTGCTGACTTGATTCTTAAAAATGAAACTCTTATATTCTCTCTGGATTTGGAAGCTATGCTCATGTCTGGGTTATAGGGGTATGTCATAGGTGGGAACCACGGAGAAATATTCATACTAACAATAAAAGGTTAACTCACAGACCCGGATGTAACATGTTTAAATGGACAAACAATACCAGTAATCATTTTGAAATAATTTTTATAAAAGGTGTTTTAATTGTGCTAAGTAAATTTAAAGTGGACAAATATACTGATAATCGAAATAACACTTACTATTTCCTAATAATTGCATGTTAGCCTGATATGATCCCTAAGCAGACCTAAAACAATCTCATCCCCGATTTAATTATTTTATTTTCTTTTAAGTATTTTTTTTATTTATTTATATAGAAAAATACAAAAAGATTTTATTTCTATATTATTTTCTTCGATATCACATATCTTGTCAAAGTCAAATATTGAAGATATAAAGGATGTTGGTTATTCTCCAAAGACTGTGAAGATAAATTCTATCGGAGAAGCATTTGATGATTGAGAGATGGTCACTGAATTTGAAGACCTTATTGTATAATAAATTTGTGTCAGTCATATGAATTTGGACATCAAGATTTCTTTGAAGACCATGCTATCTCAATGAAAGAGATTCCGATTGTTGAATACATGAAAGAGTTTGTTGATGAAGACTAATTGAAGACTTATTTGACCAAGCTGCTGACATGGGGGAGTTTGTTGGTGCATTTTGTGTGTCAGTCTGTTGGTCAAACGTTTGTACTTGTCAAAGTTAATTAGTCTGCGTATGTATAATGTTTAGTGTGTATATGTGAGCTTGTAAACGAATAGTGAAAAAGGATATATACACAAATCAGTGTTTATGCGACACTTAGCTAGTGTCGCACGGTTCGGTTCATGCGACACTTGGCTAGTGTCGCATGTAGGTCAGATTACACTATAAATAGAAGAGTTAAACTCAAAATTAGGGTTAGACTTTATACAGAGAGAGAGGGAGCCGTTTTGGTGTGAGAGAGAAGAGAGAACGATATTGTAAACGTTTATACTCAATTGTGAATATAAAGAAAACGTTATAGAAATCGTGTGTTTGTTTATTTGTTCTATAATCGCTAACTAAATGGATTCCGCACGTTTGGTTGATTAAACGATCTGATTTGATCCAGCACAAGGGATCTACAGTGAATAAGTATACGATATCATATAGGATTGACCCTCCTTGTCCGGGTTAGCATGCACTAACTGGGTAAACGGATGTACTAATATTTGTTCAGACGAGTGTTGATTAGGCACTCGTGGAGGCACCTCGATCAGGTCCTTAAAGGTGGATCCTGACCCCTCGAGTTAAGCTCAGACTATGTGCTCATAGCTGTATACATTATCATTATCTTCATTTGCTGGATGCAAATCTGTATTTAAATCTTGCGGTTCATACGATATTATTTGATATTCAAACCTGTGAGCTCACCAGCGTTAGCTGACCCATTTTAGCATGCATCACAGGTACTCAGCAATAGATTTGGACTGCCCTCAGGATTACTATAGCTCGAGTCAGCATGCAGACAATAGAGATTTCCTTGTATTAGTATATTTTGTACAAGTATATATGTATTGGAATCTCTCATTTAATCGAACACGAGCTATGTACGAATTCAACTATTGTAAACATTTTAATATTAATATATTTTGTTAAAACGACACATATAGAGTCGTTTGCTATATATCTGTGTGCTTTGATAATTGATTAGTAACACCCAAATTATGCTTCCGCCAAACAGTAAAATTTAGGGGTGTTACACGAACTGAGTTCGTAGAAACTCAGTTGGCTGTGCGAACTCAGATAGTTGCGAACTGAGATTTTTAAACCTTTTGTTTTGCAAATTTTAAAAATGCGTAAGTGTTTTCGGGGTCCCAGATAAGTGACAATTTCATTAACTCGGATTGGGTTGAAATTCGCATGGTCACTCGGAAACGGCCTAATGATCCCGGCTCTATTTTAAGAGCCTAGACAGTTTTTGGCCATTTGGGGTCATCTAAGGGTCGAAAACGACATTTCTCAGTTTTTGAACCTCGTTTTGGGATTTTCTGATTTCATTTCGGATTGAACTTTTGTTTGCTTAGACTTCAGGGATTACCTGATTGAATAAATATGTTAGAATGATGATTATGAGATAAGTTACTGACTTGTGTTGTTCTATTGTGTTTCAGATAAACAGAAAACTCAGTGACATTAGACTACTGAGTGGACGACTGAGGTATTGGTGAGTGGATCGATAACCCTCAGTTTGATTTAGTTGTAATATGTTTGTTACAACGGGTTATTGTATTATTACTATTGTTTTAGTTGCCATGATTATTATGGTTTATTAGTAATAATACTGTGGATAGACTATTAGTTTGATATGATGACAAGATGAGTATATAAATATGTGATCACTTATTATATTTCCGTTGTGCATTGATGTATTGCCTTTATGAGAAATCAATTGGCTGTGCTAAAGAATTTGGAAGCTCAAATTGGACAATTGGCACAACGTCTCGATAACAGACCCAGAGAAAGCTTGCCTAGTAACACGGTTCACAACCCACATGTTGAGGAATCAAAGCAACTTACTACCACCGAGGAAGCATCTACTACACCACCAGCTGCTGTTCCAGTAAAAGAGGAAGAACCAAAGATAAATATACCAGCTGTGGAAACCACTCTGACCATAAACAAAGAAGTTAGGATCCCTTACCCCGCTAGACTTAAAGCTCAACCCAAGAAATTATCATCCTTTAAGCTAGATGGAAAATTCCTTGATACCATGTCTAGAGTTCCCGGTCGTAATAAGTACATTAGGAAATTGCTATCCACTAAGGATAAACTGCCCAATGTAAACAATATTCCCTTTAGTTTAGAAACCTCAGCCCTACTTAAGAATAGCCTTCCCAAAAAACTAGGAGATACCGGTAGATTTACACTCTCTTATTCTATTTACCAATCCGTAGAAATAAGCGCCTTAGCCGACTTAGGAGCCAGCATTAACCTTATGCCCTACTCCCTATTTAAGAGGCTGGAACTTGAAAACTTGAAACCCACTAAGATGACCGTCCAGCTAGCTGATCAATCTGTTAGATACCCAAAAGGAATAACTAAGAACATTTTAGTTCAAGTTAACAAATTCTTCTTTCCAACGGATTTCGTGGTAATGGATATCCACGAGGACATAAACATCCCGATTATCCTTGGAAGACCATTCATGAACATAGCTAGAGCAGTAATTGATGTGTATAACCACACGATTGTATTACGGTCACATGGTGAAAGCATTACTTACAAGATCGACAAACCGGAATGCACTCCAGAAGAAGAAGAGTGTTATGCTATATCAAAAGGTAGAATATGTTCCGATGACGAATCAGAACCAGAGAAAGAGCAACATTTCACTCAATCATCAGTTTTCATCTCTGATTCTGAGTATGAACCAGAAGCAGAGGAAGAAATTGAATCTGAAGACGAAGAACCTGAAGAAGAGGAAGAAGAAACTGAGGAGGATGAAGAAATCGAAGAAGAGGAAGAGGAAGAAATGGAGGAAGATGAGGATCAAACTGATTCACCACAGATGGCTGAAGTCAAAAGAATACAAGACTGCAAAGACTACACTTCATCAGAAGAATCCTTTGATTATGGAGCCATCCACCAAGAGCTTAGATCCACTCATCTCAAAAGAATGGGAAACATTCTTGACTCTTATCTCTATCCATTGAAGCCCTTTACCAGAACCCGACTCCGAGATATAGATACTTTTGAAGAAGAACTCCGAATATCACAGCACCCTGACCTGTATGCTAAACTCCTACAAAGAATTTCTGCATATAAGGCATGACAACCAGGAAGCTTTGCTGAAGAAAACCTTGAAAACACCATCACGGAAGTCAGAACCATCGAAGTCGAGGGTACTCAACCTTTCAACAATGCACCCTCAGATGAAGAATTCCACCAATTCCCAGATTCATGAGACAAAGATTCCAACTATAAGAGTGTCGAATTTGACGACGATTTTATTGATGTCACTATCAATGAACGCTATATTCCAAAAACCTCACTTGCTTCACCAAATTCCCCCATCATCACAGCTGAGAGATTAGAGATTCCGCTCATAGATACTCACCAAGACATGATCGAACTAATTGATGAATACACCGATGTGCGCGTCATTGTAGAAGCTATCAAAGAGTCAACCAATGACTACAACACCACTCAAAGACACCTGATAAGGCAGATTGAATGAGAATACGATTCATATCTCGCCAATTATGGAGAACCAGTGCCCCAAACTTTGCTCAGATATATCCAAGAGTTCTCCAATTCCTTTCAAGAACAAGTCACCAGAGAAGCTCAACAGCTAGAAAGACCAGACTACCCAATGGGAGAAGTCGAGTTCTGCAGCAACCAAAGGCAAATATACCAAAAAGTATATTGCGCTTTAGCCGGATCAGCTTTTCCCTACTCATCAAGTCAGAAGGCTATACTTGCATCAATGAGAACCCATCTTGAAAGAACTACTGGAAATCCGCAGAATTATGCTGACATAAGAATGGTGGGAGATCTTAGAACCCTTCTAGATCTCATCGAAATTGGAGAACATCTCACAACTTCAGAAAACTTCAGGATCGTCATTCACTCCACTATTGGTCATCACGTTGAACTAATAATTGATGAATTAAATCAAGCAGCGTATGATGAAGAAATTTGCGAAGTGCCTAGATTCATTCCGCACCTGTCGCAAATCAACTTAGCAACTTATGTTACGACTCGACTGCGTGGAATGTATGAGGAATAAGACATAGAAATTGACGCTTACCGCAACAGATACCACGAAATATTCAGCAAGCTAATCTACGTCTTCACTGACTCGGATTTTCCCTTCAACCGCGAACAACATCAACTCATCAGACAAGTATGCCAAGCCACTAGATCCTTTGGAGGAGACCCATTGGCCAATGATTTTGAAGAAGTTAAGAATGAATTCATAGCTTTAATAACCTCAATAGGCAGAAACCACCCACAATGTGAAATTGTTCGAACTCACACCTGCACTCGAATCGATCCTAATGGACCAGTCACAAGGGCAGTTCGATACATTAGCTATGGGATGGCAATCCTCGATAGATTAGCCACTGATCACTTCAAGAGCTTCATAATGGAATCCACCACTCCACCAACTCTCATTACTGACATGATAGAACAGTTTCTGCGATACTTTCCTCCACGATACACCCTACCAAGGAACCACAGTGACCACTCTAGCACCATGGACACATCCAGCATCATCTGAAGAAGAAAGGACTAAGTCGAGCTCTCGACTTTAAAAGAGCGCTTCTCGGGAGGCAACCCGTGTTTTTACATTTCTGCAATTTTACTTTCCAAGAAGTGATGAACTCTCCAACTATCTTTCACACTCGGATCACACAAAGCATGCTCCAGCCTGCAAGAAAATATCAACACCAGAAGAATAGTATATCCGACGTGTTCACACCTACGAGACCAATCACAAGAAGAGTTGATCAAGAATTCATCAAGGAAGACGGAATCCGGCACATGCAACCGAAGGAACACTGCAACCACCGGGGAGTACTTCTATACCGTCTCTTTCATTTGTTTAAATATACCATATCCATTATGCTTATCACTAAGTGTGGGATTCAAACCCAAAACACACTACTAAAAGAATACGTTTTAGATGTTTAAATTCCTAAGTGTGAGATTTTCACCCCAGTTAGAGCTTAGATTATTAACATCGAGCATGATGTTCCTTTAAGTGTGGGATAGCAGTAGTTACACTACTGTAAAATGGACAATGGTATATGCTTGATTCTAAGTCGTTGCTCTTTAAGACCATGCTTCTCTAATAAGAAAACAAAATTTTTCAAAATTATGTTAAAAATATGTTGAAAATGAAAATTTTTAGACAAAGAATGATTTACCTTGGGGAAAAAGGATAAACAAAATACAAATTCTTTTGAAAAATGAGTTTAGTAATCCCATAAAGAGCATCGCATGACTAGGCACACAACAACCCAACTTTCGATTCGTGAGGTATCTTGAGCCATATAAAAAGCATTCACTTTTAATGCTTCACTTCTTCGATTCTTGAGTGTGCCGATGTATACGTTTAGAATCAGAACTTGCTCCTGTTATGCATTTCGAATCCAGATTGGTTAGTGAAAAGGAGATTGAATCACATCATTCTTAAACCCATCCGTACACCCATACTCCCAAGAAAAATAGATACGTTATCCCTTACTTTCTCAAAAGCATCCCCCAAACTTTGAAACAAAGTTCCAAAGATGAACAAAGAAAAATCACAAGGAGACGACGTCGGAAAAAAAGAGAAGAGAAAATTCAAGAAAGAAAAACCCGAAGAAAAGGAAATCAATAGGAGAATAAGACTCCTTCCGCAAACATAAAAAAACCGTCAATCCCCCAAAAAAATTCCAACTTCAACAAAAAGAAAAACCATCAAAAAACCCAACAAGACCCCCTCTCACTCCACAAACACTCCACTTCGAAAAAACCTACATCACTTCTCCTAGAATGATTTTGGCTAGATCGACTTCGCACTCACCAAAAAGGTAACGATTTGATTCTCGATCAAGCCTATGACAATAAACGATACATGACTGGCGTTCTGAGTGATTGATAATATTAGAATAGGAATCCCTAAATACTTTGAGTGATTTGAGTGACCACCTAGAGAGGATCGCCTAGTCATGTATCCAAGATTAAAGATCAAAAGCATGCTCCCAAAGATTACAACCCTGCTTTTTCAAAGAACGAATATTTTATTTTTCAAAACCCCCCTTAGTAAAAAGTCCTACCCTAAAATATTTCATTTTATACTTATTTTAACCGTGCTTGAAATTCGAGTTTGTTTGAGGACAAGCAAAGTTCTAAGTGTGGGACACTTGATATCGCGTAAAAAGTCATGTTTTTACTACCGATATCTCTCTCATTCTAGAACGGTTCGTGGCATTTTAAACTCAAAACCAATACGAATCAATGATATTATGCCAAGATGGTCAAAACAAGGTTGCACGATAAAAATCAAGCAAAACGGATGAAAAACGAAGATTCCACACACGTTTAAAGATTCTAGGCATCAAAACGAGACTTCAAGACAAAAGTGCCCATCATTAACATCCATCTCACCCAAGATGTTCATTTTCAAATTACGAATCCAACAGAAGAAGAATCAACAAAAACAGATAAAGAATGAAGATTCTACGCCCGCCGGAAGATCCAAATGATTCGTACGCAACATCTGGAGATAGGAGACATATTTTTGGGATATCTTTACATCAAAGTCTTCGTTTTTCAATTACAAATCCAACGCAAAAAGAGTCAACGCAAACGGATGCATAACGACGAAGATACGCACGAATCGAGCAACGCAACGAAAGACGACGGACCGGGGCGGGTGGCAGCCAGCCGCCGCCGGTCAGCAGCCAGCCGCCACCGGCCTGCTGGTGGGCGGCGCCGGCCTCCACCCCCCGTCTCTTTTGCACTTTTTCGTCCTTGCTCGTACTTGGTGCACCACCTTTCTCTACTTTTTCGTACCTGGTGCACCACCTTTCGCTACTTTTTCGTACCTGGTGCACCACCTTTCGCTACTTTTGCTAATGTGAGCCTAGGGGTGCTAATGTGAGCCACATTTTGCCTATAAATACAGCCCCTAAGCCTCCATTTGTAGATGTCCCATATGCATTAGGCATATTTCTCTCTTTACTTTCTCATTCTATTTTCTTACTTCAAAATTAGTGTTAGGCTAGTTAAGGAGCTTGTTCAAAGTAGAACGAAAGCTAGGGAACATTTTGTAATCTTTGGTGTACGCTTGGATTTACGCTTAGTAATTCAAGTTAATTCCTTCTCACATTATAATTCGGGTTCTTTCTATTCTATTCTATCTTAATTAAATATGTGTGCTTTAATTATGCTAGAATTAGTTTGTGCCATGATTAGCGAGTAGATTACTATTGTATTTGTTGTGATGTAGTTAGCATATATAATTGTGAGATGACTTTAAATATGTCGTGAAATAATATGACGGCCCCTATTCGACTGTTTACTCGGTATAGTGCTGGAAATCCTTTTAAGCAAAGTACATACGTGTGGAAGCCGCTAACGACCGAAGGTAGTTGTATTATGGATCGACATTATAAAACGGAAACTTTATGAACGGACTTATCCTATGATTTTAAACCTAAAACTTATATTCGTCTTTCGATTAACAAACGTGATTGTAACCCTGTAAAGAGGAGTCGCAAACCTTGATACTTGGTCAATAGTTATCTGTGTAAAAACTATGTTTTTAACTGTAACGTCATGCAAGAATCATAAAATGCAATGTGATTACGTGGACTTGCCATAAGTATTGTACACTTTCGATCACAATGTACTTATCATGTAAACATGGCGAAGCAATTAAATTCACAATGGAAACATCGGTAAACGATTAAATACACTGTGAATCACCATAGCATTTTCCGACATGGTCTGGGTTTAACTTTATGCAAAAAGCCGTCAGCATTTTAATTAGCGTTTTAATTAGATTAGTTAATTTAGATTAGATTAGAGTAGGTAGGCTACAGGCTAAATAACCATTTACGAAAACCTAAGGATTTGTTAATTGTAATTAGAAAGGAAAGTTTGGAATCTAAATTACACTAAAATCCTTTCCTTAAAATATGAAACCAAAAGTAAGATACGCAAGAACCTTGAATGCTTTCCCTTGTTTATCATCCTTAAGTTTCATTAATAGGAATTGGTTAATAAGTCCGAACATAAATTCTAAGTTAATAGTTTAATGGATTTAAAATCTTCATGGTATTAAGAACAGTCAGATTTGTAATGAACTGCTACTCTATTGCTTCGCCCACGAGCGAATACGTTCAATAATACGGGCCACTGACTCCCTCACAGGAGAGTGTGGAGAGTTGAGCATCGTCTGTCTGATCAGAATCATGACACCTTAGTTCCTCATGACATATTAGTTGATAACCGACTAATAGGGAACTTATTGGTTATACCATTGGATGTTGAATCTACTAAACATTTCCAATTTAGATAATCGTTTCCCCATAAGAGTCATCATCTCACATTATTAGCTAACGAACTCACAACAAATACTACATCCATTATCTGATTTATTATTACACTTTTATTCGCTTTATTTAGTTTACTTAGTTAACTGAACCAAAACCCCCAACGCACTCTTTTAAAACCTTTACTAGAAAAGAATAATTGACTGGATCACCTCCGTTTCAATTCAGTTTCTCTTTAAGAATGACTCTAGGTCATACTTACCATCTACTAGCCCTTTGGTTCAGTATTAGTAAGTCATACTTAGACCCCAACAAATATAAATTTAAAAACAAACCGATCGCGATCTGTACGTCATCTTCATACGACGCTTCGGGATGCATCAGCCAATGTGTTTTACGGGTGTGTGTACCTATCATACTAAATATTTACACATGGCAGGATTGAACCCCTGGCCTCTAGGAAGTCAAATGCCCAACTTACCACTTGGCCATTTAGTCAAGTGGTTATGTAATGGTTTTTAATTTTTAATAAAAGAGTTTTAATTTAGTTTGTGTTTAAATAATTAAATTAATAGTCAGTGAGTCACATAAATGAAACTGAAAAAATGAGGGTTGACAGTGCTTTGTCATTCTTTCATCAGTTTTGGATATGCTGACGTGACTTTGAGCTGACACAACTAAAGAAGTAAGAAGTGAGGGTCGAGAGTGTTCTTAGACCCCTCCCAATGGTTTGGTCCAACTGACGCATCAGTTGGTGCCACATCAGTGTCACGTCAGCTTTTTTCCAAAACTTACACTACCCTGCCTACAGTGAACATGGTTAACATCACTTCTCTTTTTTTAGGACCTACCCACTAATTTCATTATGTAAAAATAAAATATTACAAATGTAAAAAAATACAATAATCGTGGAAAGAAAGTAGATGAAAAAAGTGTTTAAAGAGAGATATATATTTTGAAGTGGAAATGGGTTAAAGATTATGTTGAAAGAGGTGTGTATATATTGTATATGTATTGAGTGAAAATGTGTTAAAATTAGTGTGTATATGTTGTGTATATATAGTGGAAATGGAAATGGGTGAAATGGTTTTGTTTTTTTTTTCTTTCCACCTACTGCCTTGCTCCCCAACGCATACCCATTTTTATTCTATTTTTTTAGAACCGTTGAGCGTGTACAAAAAGAAAGAGATCAAAACTGACGCGGGTCCCATATCTTTTGTTTTTCCTTCGGTTTGGCAATGGAAAAAATTGACGCTCGGGAACCGACGCCCCGTGCCAATGACGTCGGTTCTTTTCTGTTGACCGATGGCACCCAGCGATGGACCGTTGGCAGGGGTCTTATAGACATTTGGTACTGTGAACTTGTGAAGGGGTGTAGAGGCCCCATGTAAGTGGGCTTGATAGCAGAACTACATGTAATTTGTTAACAAAGTCGAACCTATATAATCAGACCCATCCAAACTATAGCCCATTTACGAGAAAAAGGTTATAACGGCCCCTCTTTATACAAATTATTAACTTGTTCTTAAGAAAAAGAATTACAAACACTACATTTAATTTTAATTTATGATTATCTTCTGCAAAACCTTAAGGTAATAATTGTTGGCCCATGCAATGTAAATTTTTGACATCATTTTATTTATTCATTTAAGTGATTAGAAACTACACAACTTTTTTAATATATTTATCAAATGATTAGCGTTTGGGATTTCATTCAACTTGTATTAGATGTGTATTGTATTTGTATATACCCAAATTACATATGCTATTTTTAATAGGTTTTTTGCCGTAAAATGAATCAATAGTTTACTTTTTAGATTTTCGGGTATCATTTAATTTTTTTCTTTAAAAATGAACCACTAATTTAAAATCGATCATTTTCGTGTATATGATAACAATTGAAATGGTCGTCGAGGATTATACAGCTGAGGATTTTTTCTTAAAGATGTATTTTGAATCAATCATATGCGTTTGAATTGCTATATAATCCTCGGTGACCGTTTCAATGTTAGCATATACACGAAAATGATCGATTTTAAATTAGTGGTTCATTTTTCGGCAAAAAAATTACTTGATACCCGAAAATGTAAAAAAAAAAGAACTATTGATTCATTTTTCGGGAAAAACCCCTTTTTAATATTGCAAAATTTTCAAAAAGTGTGTTTTGATGACGTGTCATCCGTTTAAAATGCCACTTGGCAATAGTACATGTGGACACATCAACGAAACACATTTATACACAAGTTTTAAAAAGTTTGCAAACATAATAAATATATTATACGAGTTGGATGCATTTCTAGCCATTAAATTCAATTTTCAATTGTAAGTATGGTCATATACTAGTATATGGAAACATAGTTGACATATGGGGATCCCATGTGAGCATCATGTGTATAGCAACTCATAAATACAACCCTTTAATTTAAGAATATAGATTCCAATATTTAACCTCTTCCCTGAAACCCAACAACCTCCCGCTTTATTTCACGATATGCTTAGATCATCAACTGCATATTTCATGTGATCAAATCATGTACGATTGTATCTTCTCCTGTTTCTCCTCTAAATCCAAATTAAAATGCGAAAACGATCATCAAATAACCTTATTAACCATCAAGGACGACGATCATGAAACCGAATTACAATATCCGATTGCTTCAATCGCTCTGATTATCACATCGTGGCTGCACGGCCGTCGATTACGCTACTTGATTCTAGCTTTATGTTTACCAATACTTATTCCGATTGTATGTGTTAGTATTCTGGTTCTTTGTGTCGTTGAAGTTTGTTTCTATTTTTGTTGCGGTCGAAGGCGGTTGAAATCTGATTGTCCGCCTGATGCAGAAGATGGCGGTGGAGAGGTGGTGGCCGTGGTGGTGGAAGTGAGTTTGTTAGAGAGGTACCTTGAGGATCAGTTGGGGCTAGCTATTGAATTTGCATGTGAATGTGCATGTTACTATGTTAGTGGCGGTGATCATCATGATGATGAAACTGATTTATTTAGAGTATAGTGATAGGGGCTATTTGTTGCTAATTTTTGGTTTAAAAGTGTAAATAGTTTTGATTTTAATGAAAATGAGAATTTTATTAAATTGTGCTTATTGATTATGGGTGAGGTTCAAATGAGAATAGAAATTTGTGTGAGAATGAGGGAATCAATAATATCATGTCATCTGTAGAAAGAGAATGCTCCACATGTACAAAACCCATTTACCTTCAACATCAATTATCTCACAAACGACAAATCGAAAAATAATGAAAATTGCACCATTAAATTCGGCGTTTTCCCCTCTTCGATTTGTCATCCATCAAGGAACACTTTCGACGAGATTTTTTTTTCATTTTCTTGGTGGATTTCACATTTACTAACACATGTGTTAAAGTGTTGCGTTTAGTGTAACACCCCCAAAATCACAGTTTAGCGGAAGCAAGCTTTGGGGTGCTACTAATCAAATATCACAGCACAAAAGTAAAGCAAACGACATCTATATGCAACGTTTGTAAAATAGTTACATTTCCATACATAAAATGTTTGAAACATAACGTTTCCGGTAACAAAATGAAGTTCCCTAGAGTCTGCGTATAAGGCGGGAGATTCTATTACATAATCATAATAAATACAAAAGATAATGCTAAGAATCTCCGTTAAATGCAAGGTCGAAATCATGCGACTCTAGCTAGTGTCCTGAGGGAATCCTACTCCGTATGTGTACCTGAGATACAAAGCTAAAAAGGTCAACACGAATGTTGGTGAATCTCACAGGTTTGTAAATAATGTAAGTGTTTGAACACAAGATTTCATCAGTAATGCCCGCAGGCGTAAATCAGTTAATTGCAATCTTGCAATGTAAAGTAAGTAAGTTATACCATTGCCATGAGGCTCATAATCGAAGCTTAACCCGTAAATAATAAATTTGCTCCCGTGACATGCTCGGAAATTGAGCAAGCATCAGTAACGAATAATAGTCGCCCGTTTATACAGAACGGTTCGTGGTAGCGCTACTACCCCGGGCGGGGAGGGTCATTTCCCTAATGGATCCATTAACTAGTGTTCGCGCTTAAGCACATAACTAACGATATATGATAAGGAGGCTTCCCCAAATAAATGGTGAGAAAACTCATGCAATTCCGTTTGGTAAACATGTAATTCAGTAATCGTGTTCATAAAAATAAGTGATGTATCTCACCCCGTAAGTAAAATAGTAAAACAGTAAAAGTGGGGCTATGAGACTCACCTGAGTCCAGTAAGTACGTATGCGTAATCAACCAGGTAAAGCGGTTGTAAGTCTGTGTATCGATTCTCAGAATCCTGCAACCTTCTGGCGTCCGTAACGCACAAGGTTGTAAGTAAACTAGTAAACGAGTCGGTGTCTTAAAAGATCACCCATGCTAGTTGTCCACTCAACTAGGACGTGTCCAAGTGTTTGTTTAGTAAACCGTTTGTATTTTGGAAAACAAGTATGGCCCGTTGGTGACGGTTTGTAAAAATAATCCGAGAGTGTTATTATTATGTATATCGTTTCATTAAAAATCGTATCTAGGATTTAAATTCAGAAAATTGGTCAAGTCGGGTTATGGACTGAAATAGTGGTGCGAATTGAGTTCGCGGTGCGAGCCGAGTTTGGCTCGCAAGGCAGTAGGCTGCGAACTGGATTCAGTTCGCAACACAAGGTTCGGTTCGCAAGTCGACTCGCAGGTCAACTCGCAGGTCAACTCGCAAGTCCACTCGCAGGTCGACTCGCAAGTCAACTCGCAGGTAGGCTCGCAGCTCAACTCGTAGGTCGACTCGCAAGCCTACCCGCAGGTGGGTTCGGTTCGCAGTTGGGTTCGCGAGTTCAGTTTTCGGTTCGCAATTGAGTTCGCCTCGCAGGACGAACAGATTTCGGTTCGCAGAATGAGCTGTTCAAACACTTTTTCATGAAAATGCATTTTCAAGTTGATTTTTGGGCAAATCTTTGTTGATTAAACGTTCTAGCATATAAATAAAAGTTTTCTAAGTAATTACATCGAGTTTTAAGGCGTTTCATACCAAGAATCGAAAATGGGGATGATGAAGGTGAGGTAGAAGATGATGGCGGTCCTTGTGCTTTCTCTTGATGATGATGATGAATGATTTTCGATGACGGTGGTGTTGAGGTTGCTGCCGGCTTGAAGAAAGAAAGAAGAGGGGAAAGAAAAGAGAGGGTTTTGGAAATGTAAATGTGTGTGTGTGTGTGTTTGTGAATAAAATGGAAGAATAACAAGGAAGGAGGAGTTTAAAAGGAGGTGGGTCATGGGTCGGGTTGGGGCTTGGATCCGCATGCTTGGGCTAACCCATTTGGGTCTCGATCTAGTGAACTCGTTGCTCCGATTTTTATGTTACATTCCGCGATTGTTTAATTGTCGTTCCGTGTTTCGCGTTTAAGTATATCCAAAATATTTTAACTGAAATCTTTTATCAAAACACTAAATAATGAGTTATAGAATTATAATTTGAATTGTTTCGCTTGACTCACGTGCTTCATGCGTGTTTGTCGTGTATAGAGTGTTTTTATCAATGAGAAATACTTAGAATATATTCTCACAATATATTAATGTAAAATCACGTTTGTTTGGATAAGTCCACCTTGTTATAAAGTTTTGTCACCAACGTCCATTTATTAATGTCGGACCTTGTCCGGTTCATAAGTGTACGATTTAAATTAGATCGCGTAAGCGTGCCCGTATTCACACCATAATGTTACCTTTATTTAGGATATTATGAAACTAAATACCCGTAATTTCAAGCAGTTTAGGCACTAATCCAAAGTCCTAAATTGGCGGGTGTTACATTTAGGGTTTAGGGTTTGGGGTTTAGGGGTTAGGGTTTAGGGTTTGAGGTTTGGGGTTTCTCCCCGAAACCCCAAACTTCAAACCCTAAACACTAACCCCTAAACCCCAAACCCTAAACCCCCGAAACCCCAAACCTCAAACCCTAAACCCTAACCCCTAAACCCCAAACCCTAAACCTTAAACGCTTTATAAAACTCAAAACCCTAAATCATACTAAACCCAAACCTTACTAAACCCTAAACACTACTAAACCCTAAACCCTGCTAAACCCTAACCCTAAGCTCTAAACTTAACCCCAAATTAAATGTATAACCAATCACTAACACATGTGTTACTAATTTGTAATACCCACTAAAAAATGGAAGAAAAAAAAAGTTATCGAATTATGCCTTGAGGGACGGCAAATCGAAGAGGAGAAAACGCTGAATTTTATGGTGCAATTTTCATAATTTTTCGACTTACCGTTTGTGAGATATTTAATTTTTAAAAATGTCAGAAACCCCAAACCTCAAACCCTAAACCCTAACCCCTAAACCCTAAACCCCAAACCCTAAACCCCCGAAACCCCAAACCTCAAACCCTAAACCCTAACCCCTAAACCCCAAACCCTAAACCTTAAACGCTTTATAAAACTCAAAACCCTAAATCATACTAAACCCAAACCTTACTAAACCCTAAACAGTACTAAACCCTAAACCCTGCTAAACCCTAACCCTAAGCTCTAAACTTAACCCCAAATTAAATGTATAACCAATCACTAACACATGTGTTACTAATTTGTAATACCCACTAAAAAATGGAAGAAAAAAAAAGTTATCGAATTATGCCTTGAGGGAAGGCAAATCGAAGAGGAGAAAACGCTGAATTTTATGGTGCAATTTTCATGATTTTTCGACTTACCGTTTGTGAGATATTTAATTTTTAAAAATGTGGAGGAGAGAGAATAAAGTGACACATGTCAGAAATCTGTAAGTTCCCTCATTCTCACTCAAAGTTGGTGTACTCATTTTGTAACACCCCCAAATTCGTTGATTTAGTTTAGCGGAAGCATTTAGTTAAGTATGGGGAGTGCCACAATACACAGTACATGCATACGTATCAGAGCTTATGATTACAACAGAACATAATATATCGAGAAGCCAAAAGTAATAGTTACAAAGTTTATGATTCATCGAATCGTATAAGTTGAAAAGTAATTAAATTACAAAAGTAGATTTCGTAAATATGACTAAACAGCTTAGTTATGTAAAAGAAATCCAGTCGTCAAAAGATGGCATGCTATTCCTTCGGGGGTCGCCTACCTTCCATGTGTGTAGGATGTCTTACATGCAGCTAATTCCCTGAAAAACATAGTAAAAGTCAACAACGAGGTTGAGTGAATTCACAGGTTTTATGTTTGCGACAGTTGAATCTAGTTTGTAAGCACAGTTGTTAAAACAAATACGTTCACAAATAGTTATTTCCATAATAGTTAAGTAAACGTTTTGTGGAATGTTATCCAAATATAGTTCGGTTGTGTTGTTACCCAAAATACAGTTCGCGCGGGATGTTACCCAAAGTACCATTTACGTGGGATGTTATCCAAAATACCATTTGCATGGGATGTTACCCGAAATACCATTTGCGGATGTTACCCAAAGTACAGTTTGCTGGTCGTTCTCCAGCGTTTCCAACACAGTACCGGTCATTCTCCGGTCAAAACACGCACGGGTCGTTCTCCCGTCCAAACTCGGCCAGTCGTTCTCTGGCAATAAATACTGCTGGTCGTTCTCCAACGAAACACAATATCGGTCGTTCTCCGGTCAAAAGACGCACGGTTCGTTCTTCCGTCCAGGTGGCCAGTCGTTCTTTGGCACTAAAATACGTTGTTGGTCGTTCTCCAGCATTTTCATAAAAGTACCGGTCGTTCTCCGGTTTACCAAACAAGTTTTATCACGTTTATAGTATGAAAATGTTGTTTCATAAATACCAGTTTTGTTGTAAGGGTTCAGCAGTTCAAACAGTTCAAAGTATTCAAATCGTGCGAGTAAACAAGTATGATAGCAATCATGTAAGCAAAAGCAGTTATGGCAATCAGTAAAACAGTTGACTATGTTTTACACCCCTGTTCAAAAGTAGTAAAGCAGTAAAAGTAGGGGCTGTGAACGCACCTATTGAGTTAAGTATGTTCGGGTGCTAGCAAAGCCTAAAGCCCAAGAAGTCTAGTCGAAATCCCCTAACGCCCTAAACGTATGAGATTTAGTAAGTATGTGGAGGTCTAAGTTTGACCATCGATGCTAGTGTTCGTACAACCAAGTTATGTCCAATCGTTTGCTCGATGTTTATATTTGAAGTTTTTGAAAATGTATACGACTCGTTGGTGATAATAATCTCTAAAAGTATTATCATATTGTTTCATTGTGTTTCATAAAGTATGAAATTGTGTACGGGGGTCCGGGGCGGGGTTCAAGGGGCAGAGCCCGTGGTTGGGGTCGAGCTGCCAAGTCAGCTTGGAAAATTTTTATTTCTACTATGTTGCTTTAGTGAAAACGCATTTGAGATTCGAATTCGGGTAAAAATCATGTTGTAAAATACTTAGTGAAATCATGTGTTTTTAAGGGTCTGTTTTCTGCGACATTAGGTGCGACGTAAGGCTTGATGTCGCAGGTCATTACTGCGACATTGATCATGGCGTCGCTAAATGCGACATTCTCAATTTAATGCGACATTAGGTGTCATGTCGCTATATGCGACGTTGTTGGTTCTTGCGACGTTGTGGCTGATGTCGCACCATGCGACATCGTGATGGGTTTTTGCGACATTGAGGCTGATGTCGCAATTGGCCCAAGCCAAATGCGACATCATGAACTGTTCGATGAAACTTTTGCAAAAACGAGCTTTAGGTTCAATTTTGGACATTTTCAGTTGTTAGGAACACTAAAACATGTTATTTTAAGTATCATAAACAAGAAAAAACATGTTATGTTAAGTATCATAAACAAGAAAATCTAAGAGTTTGCGGGATTGTCGGGTTCTTACAAAGTTGTCGTCGTGAAAATCCGAGAAGATGGAAGTGTAGATCTCGTTGTCGTGGTCGTTTTTCTCTAAATGAGTTTGACGATTTATCGCGTTTTTGATATAGTATTTGGTGATTTTTGTTTGGTTTGTAGAGAGAAGATGGAGAGAGTAATGAAGGTAGAGAGAGAGAGAGTGAAATGAAAAGTGAGAAAGAAGAAGGGAGGTGGTGGGGGTTTTGGTGAAAGCCTTCACCTTTTTCGTTCCCCGTAATTTCGCTCCGTGTGGTGTTCGTTTTCCCGATCGTTTATATGTTTTCATATTTTTAATTGGTGGATTTTTAAGTATGTATTTGGTTATATTTTTAGTTGAGATATTATATGGAAATAATTTAGTTAAGTTTATAAAATTTTAACTTTGTTTCGTTTCAGTTTACGAAATAAACGTTTATACGTTATAAAATACTTTGTAAATATTATCAACATAATATTTTAAAAATCGTTAATGTTATTTAATAATTTTGCTTTATTAAATAATTTTGTTCACCAACAGTCGTATATTTTTGTCGTGTTTGTTCCAATTGTTTTGTATATAATTATAACTAATTATGAATCGTAATACTACGCGTATTAACTAGTTGGGCTTTGCTAGACTTACCTCTAAAATGTTTTGTGAATTCACTCAAAGTTAGAGAATTAGCCTAAAATGCAATTGTTTAGCGTTTGTAATCGCGTTTAAATTCCGGGGTGTTACATTCTCCCCCCGTTAGAGAAATCATGTCCCGAGATTTAAAAATCAAGTCGGAAAGCCCGTCGCGTATGTTTTCCGAAAGGTCGTGTCGTTAATAATAGTAATAGTTTGCGTGACGCTCTAAGTTGCCATAAAGTTCTAACGGTTTAGTATACTCGCGGTATAGTTGAATAAGTAGTGCGTTTGTAACATAGTCAACGTTTACCAAGTGTTAGGTTCGAATCGACATTCGAAGAATGAAATGTTGAAACGTAGTAATAGTTTACTAAGACGTACCATGTTAGATCAAGGATGTTCCAGGCGCATTTGGAACGTTGGCATTGCGATTGTTGTTCTGATTGTTGCGGTTGTTGTTGAGTTGTGGGCATTGGTTTCGGTAATGCCCCGGTTCGCCGCACTCGAAGCACCCTGATCGCGCCCAAACGGTCAGTCGGGTTCTCACCCCGTCGTCGGATCTTCCGTCGAGGCGCGGATCAGTGAGAGTTGTTTTTAAAATTTTGTTTTATGATGGGCCTAAGTATACTACAGCTATGGATAAGTATAGCGATAGGTATGACCTAGGGTCGTTCTTCAAACTACATCGGGCATGGGATCTAGGACTTTAGTTATCTACGGGAATTTAGCTAGGGTTTAAAAGAGGTTTTGTTTTGGTTTGGTTTGGTTTTAACTAACTACTAATTATCTAAAATTAAACTAAATAAAAGTAAAGTGGGGTGGAGGTGGCAACGAGAACTTATAGGTGAAGCGAGTGTTTACTATGATAATTACTCATGCTATTTAGGGGTAGTTAATGAGATAAAGCCTTAGTTAAGATGACATTAATATTTCCTAATGAGCCATAACTACTAGCCTATTATCTATCTAACGTAGAGTTGTCCGCAATCAGATAAATAATATGTCACATGGATAACAGTTATGGAATGTAAACTACACCGGAAGTTGTCCCAAATGTAGCAACCAATTTAACCAACAACCATCCTCGAGTCTTGTCCCCCAATCTCGGACATTTGAGATATCCGAATCATGACATGAATTGTTGAATAAACAAAAACATGAACAGGGGTTTCCCACCGGGACAAGTTGGGATGGTCTGGTCTAACGGCCGATTAAATTGTTCATCATTATTCCATATAAATCATTTTAACTATTCTATGCATGTTAAACTGGCATATGCAATTGATAGATATTCGAAAACCTAATCATGTAACTAATCAGCATAACAGATACTAGCATGCAAACCCTAAGCAACAATAAAACAAGAACATGCAGAAAGGCAGCATAGCAGGGATCAATTTATGCATAGTGACAGGGTACATGGTCAAGTCACAAGTGCCCCGAAAGTTCTCTCTAAGACACTTGTTAAATGGCCTGAATCTAATCTATCTCTAATCCTACGCTCCGTGTCTCCCTCCGGTAATATTTCAACCAGGAGAACACCGGCCATGTCGAGTTCAACGATCATCAGACACAGAATAATTAGTGGCATACAACTAGCAATTGGCCAAGCCTAGAAGGATGTCACTAACCACAGCATAAGTTGGATAGATAAACACTTGAGATTCAATTCATAGATTCAAATATAATTCAACCGCATATAAACAGAGTAACAGCATGATTTAAGTATAACTACCCTAGCATGGCAACTATCATAGCAAACACAGATTTGTCTAGCTAAGCATGGCAATAATCCTAGCAAATAATTCTAAACAAGTATAGCAACAGCACAACATTATTTAAAATAACAAGATAGAGATTATAATAAAACCTGACAAAGCTGTATTACAAATCGTGCGACACCGCAGTCTCGGAGCACCTCCGTACAATTAAACTACTAATCTACTAGCTTAACTAATCTAATTAACTAACTAACTAATTTAGAGAGAGAGTAGTGAGAGAAAGTGTAGAAGTGAAGTGTGAAATGGTGTAGAATGTGTTGAAATGATGAAATGAGGCTAGTATTTATAGAGAACGCACAACCGTATCCGTAGACCGTATCCAAAACACAAAATGCACAACCGTATCGCAAGGGCAAATAAAAATCAGATTTTTATCGCCCAAACACACGATACGGCTGAGTTAGGGTGAATACGGGTGAACTGGACCGTATACGGCTGTGCATTGGGTGAATACGGCTGAACTGGGCCGTATACGGCTGAGCACAGGCCGTATACGGCCTGCACAGACCGTATACGATCTAGGCCCAGCCGTATACGGCCTGGACCAGCCGTATACGGCCTGGACCAGCCGTATGCTGGCTCCTCAGTTCTTCGTTTCTTCGTTCGGGCGTAACTTCTTCGTCGTTTATCCTTTTGAGCGTTCTTTATATCCACGCGTTTGTATTTTCCTAACGAAGAAAATGAAATAAGTTAGAGGTCATAATTCTTTGTATAGCTCAAAAAGTGCTAGAACGAGTGAACGAGAATGCTTGTGATCGTATTCGTTTAGGTTTATCGTGTTTTTCGACCATTTTAGATGACTTTTGAAACATTGTCTATATTTTGGCCCATGTGACGAGTTTTAATGATAAGGTATCTATTTTGATTAGTTTCGTCAAATATTGGGCCAAAAAGGTGAGATTAATGCACGCAAAAACATGACTTTTTGCGTGTTATCACACCCATTGTTTGTTCGAGGGTTGGTTTTACAGTTTTGGGCCAAGTGACCCCAGTTTCTGCAGTCTTGGCAGAAGGCGCATTCACCTGCATGGTGCTTTCCACACTTGTCACATTTTGGTTTGTTGCCAAGATAGGGTTTGGATCCAGTTGGGGCGGTGCAACGTAAGCCCTAGAGTTCCCCGAAGGTTTCTTACTTGGTTGGTTCTGGTGGTCGTTTCCCTCGTTTTTCCATTTCCGTTTGTCCCCCCCCCCCCCCCCCCCCCCCCCGTAAACAACAATTTCAGCACTGCTTGATTCGCTTCTCCTAGTAGCAGTTTTCAGGGTTCCAATCAGGACTGCATCATTAGTCAAGCTTTGAGCCAGATCAACTGCGCTCCTAAAGGTAGTTGGTTTGGAGGACATGACCATGCCTCTGATTTGTGGGGCCAAACCCCTGATGTATCGTTTGATGCGTTCCTTCTCAGGAGTCACCATGTGGGGCACAAGACGTGCAAGCTCTTGAAATCTAGTTGTATAACAAGTAATGTTAGCACCGGTCATTTGGATGTTCCACAGTTCAGTCTCGAGTTTCTGAACCTCATTGGGAGAGCAAAACTCTTCTGTCATCATCTGTTTCAATGTTTCCCATTAGATGGAGTAAGCAGTTGTGCGTATGAGGATTTGGACCTGAGAGTTTCACCAGGTCAACGCCTTGTCGGCGAGAGTACATGTGGCGTATTTCACCATGTTGTTGGTAGCGCAGTCGCTGATATCGAAGACCGATTCCATTTTCTCGATCCAGTGAATTAGGCCAATGGCCCCTTCAGTCCCGGTGAAGGTGCTCGGTTTGCAGGCCTGAAAAGTTTTGTAAGAACACCCTTGTTGGGTATTCGCAGGAGTTTCGCTGTTGACAGGAGTGGTTCCACTGTTGTGCACTACGTTATCACGATTGCGGCTTGCCTCATACTGGGCAATTGCTTCAGCCACACGTCGTTCGACGATCTGTTCGGTAGTTTCGACGACAGGATGTGTAGGCGCCCGGCGACTGTTTCGGGTATTTCTTCGTTTAGGCGGCATGATGACGTTCTGCGATGAAGGAGTGCAGAAGTCAATGCCAATGAAAAGGATGTGAAGAATAAAGTTTCACATATTTTTAGTTACAGAACATTAAAAGGGATTGACAAGATCCCCATCACGTATCTTGCGACTATGAAACGCCCATATGTACTTAGTATAATATAATCACATTGGCCAAGCGTCATTATATGATGCTAAATACATACTTCCTTTCATCAACCACTTAATACGATCAGGTTCTCATGAGATCAGAGTGAGTTTGAACGAATCGAATGTAGTATGGTTCAAATAATGGATTGCTCGTATTGATGAGTCGTAGATTAGTGAGACGTATGAATATGTGTGTATGCATGTGCGTTCTAGCCAAGGCTATATTCTAGGTCTCTAAGGTCTCTAAGTCACATAAGAAATCTAGTTCGCTATAACCAATGGCTCTGATACCAATCTGTAACACCCCCAAATTCGTTGATTTAGTTTAGCAGAAGTATTTAGTTAAGTATGGGGAGTGCCACAATACACAGTACATGCATACGTATCAGATCTTATGATTATAACAGAACATAATATATTGAGATGCCAAAAGTAATAGTTACAAAGTTTACGATTCATCGAATCGTATAAGTTGAAAAGTAATTACGTTACAAAAGTAGATTTCGTAAATATGACTAAACGGCTTAGTTATATAAAAGAAATCCAGTCGTCAAAAGATGGCATCCTATTCCTTCGGGGGTCGCCTACGTTTCATGTGTGTAGGATGTCTTACATGCAGCTAATTCCCTGAAAAACATAGTAAAAGTCAACAACGAGGTTGAGTGAATTCACAGGTTTTATGTTTGCGACAGTTGAATCCAAGTTTGTAAGCACAGTTGTTAAAACAAATACGTTCACAAATAGTTATTGCCATAACAGTTAAGTAAACGTTTTGTGGAATGTTATCCAAATATAGTTCGGTTGGGATGTTACCCAAAATACAGTTCGCGTGGGATGTTACCCAAAGTACCGTTTACGTGGGATGTTATCCAAAATACCATTTGCGTGGGATGTTACTCGAAGTACAGTTTGCTGGTCGTTCTCCAGCGTTTCCAACACAGTACCAGTCGTTCTCCGGTCAAAAGACGCACGGGTCGTTCTCCCGTCCAAACTCGTCCAGTCGTTCTCTGGCAATAAATACTGCCGGTCGTTCTCCAGCGAAACACAGTACCGGTCGTTCTCCGGTCAAAAGACGCATGGGTTGTTCTCCCGTCCAGGTGGCCAGTCGTTCTCTGGCACTAAAATATGTTGCTGGTCGTTCTCCAGCGTTTTCATAAAAGTACCGGTCATGCTCCGGTTTACCAAACAAGTTGTATCACGTTTATAGTATGAAAATGTTGTTTCATAAATACCAGTTTTGTTGTAAGGGTTCAGCAGTTCAAACAGTTCAAAGTATTCAAATCGTGCGAGTAAACAAGTATGATAGCAATCATGTAAGCAAAAGCAGTTATGGCAATCAGTAAAACAGTTGACTATGTTTTCCACCCCTGTTCAAAAGTAGTAAAGCAGTAAAAGTAGGGGCTGTGAACTCACCTATTGAGTTAAGTATGTTCGAGTGCTAGCAAAGCCTAAAGCCCAAGAAGTCTAGTCGAAATCCCCTAACGCCCTAAACGTATGAGATTTAGTAAGTATGTGGAGGTCTAAGTTTGACCATCGATGCTAGTGTTCGTACAACCAAGTTATGTCCAATCGTTTGCTCGATGTTTATGTTTGAAGTTTTTGAAAATGTATACGACTCGTTGGTGATAATAATCTCTAAAAGTATTATCATATTGTTTCATTGTGTTTCATAAAGTATGAAATTGTGTACGGGGGTCCGGGGCGGGGTCCAAGGGGCAGAGCCCGTGGTTGGGGTCGAGCTGCCAAGTCAGCTTGGAAAATTTTTATTTCTACTATGTTGCTTTAGTGAAAACGCATTTGAGATTCGAATTCGGGTAAAAATCATGTTGTAAAATACTTAGTGAAATCATGTGTTTTTAAGGGTCTGTTTTCTGCGACATTAGGTGCGACGTAAGGCTTGATGTCGCAGGTCATTACTGCGACATTGATCATGGCGTCGCTAAATGCGACATTCTCAATTTAATGCGACATTAGGTGTCATGTCGCTATATGCGACGTTGTTGGTTCTTGCGACGTTGTGGCTGATGTCGCACCATGCGACATCGTGATGGGTTTTTGCGACATTGAGGCTGATGTCGCAATTGGCCCAAGCCAAATGCGACATCACGAACTGTTCGATGAAACTTTTGCAAAAACGAGCTTTAGGTTCGATTTTGGACATTTTCAGTTGTTAGGAACACTAAAACATGTTATTTTAAGTATCATAAACAAGAAAAAACATGTTATATTAAGTATCATAAACAAGAAAATCTAAGAGTTTGCGGGATTGTCGGGTTCTTACAAAGTTGTCGTCGTGAAAATCCGAGAAGATGGAAGTGTAGATCTCGTTGTCGTGGTCGTTTTTCTCTAAATGAGTTTGACGATTTATCGCGTTTTTGATATAGTATTTGGTGATTTTTGTTTGGTTTTTAGAGAGAAGATGGAGAGAGTAATGAAGGTAGAGAGAGAGAGAGAGTGAAATGAAAAGTGAGAAAGAAGAAGGGAGGTGGTGGGGGTTTTGGTGAAAGCCTTCACCTTTTTCGTTCCCCGCGATTTCGCTCCGTGTGGTGTTCGTTTTTCCGATCGTTTATATGTTTTCATATTTTTAATTGGTGGATTTTTAAGTATGTATTTGGTTATATTTTTAGTTGAGATATTATATGGAAATAATTTAGTTAAGTTTATAAAATTTTAACTTTGTTTCGTTTCAGTTTACGAAATAAACATTTATACGTTATAAAAAACTTTGTAAATATTATCAACATAATATTTTAAAAATCGTTAATGTTATTTAATAATTTTGCTTTATTAAATAATTTTGTTCACCAACAGTCATATATTTTTGTCGCGTTTGTTTCAATTGTTTTGTACATAATTATAACTAATTATGAATCGTAATACTAAGCGTATTAACTAGTTGGGCTTTGCTAGATTTACCTCTAAAATTTGTTGTGAATTCACTCAAAGTTAGGGAATTAGCCTAAAATGCAATTGTTTAGCGTTTGTAATCGCGTTTAAATTGCGGTGTGTTACACATTTGAACCTTACTCTATTGATTATATATCCCGTGTTTGTTGCGCACTTGAAAAAGTGCATTAGAAATGGTAGGTTCATAAAAAATTTACAAAAAGATATTCATATTTACGTATTGTTTGTGGCGGTGATCATCATAATGATGAAACTTATTTATTTATAGTATAGTGATAGGAGCTATTTGTTGCTAATTGTTGGTGTCAAAGTGTAAATAGTTTTGATTTTAATGAGAATGAGAATTTTATTAAATTGTGCTTATTGATTATATATCCCGTGTTTGTTGCGCACTAGAAAAAGTGTATTAGAAATGGTAGGTTCATAAAAAATTTACAAAAAAATATTCATATTTACGTATTGTTTGTGGCGGTGATCATCATGATGATGAAACTAATTTATTTAGAGTATAATGATAGGAGCTATTTGTTGCTAATTTTTGATTTAAAAGTGTAAATAGTTTTGATTTTAATGAGGATGAGAATTTTATTAAATTGTGCTTATTGATTATATATCCCGTGTTTGTTGCGCACTAGAAAAAGTGTATTAGAAATGGTAGGTTCATAAAAAATTTACAAAAATATATTCATATTTACGTATTGATATGGAGTATGAGATGGATCAATCATTAACACTATTGATTTTCCTTTCTTGCTCTGCTCTACATATACCATTAACCTACATCATTTTGTGAAACAATTTATTTATTTATTATTATTATTTTTTAAAAGTTTTGACGATTTATCATTTCTCAAAGTGTAAATGTAGTCTACCATCAAATATATTGGAATAGTAAGCATTTTTAATGATAATTGTAGCAAAAGTTTTAGGATTTATATAGGGTTCGATTCCACAAGAACACAATGTTAAAATTAGAATTGTGAAATACATTTTAGTCATCCATCTATCACAAAAAGAAACATAATTATGAAGGGAAATGATATTTCTGTAATAACTAAACTTTCAGTTAACATTCATCCGTTCACTATTACTACGAATAATTTTTTCTTTCCACGAAAGTTTTGAAGGATTATAGTTTAATTTTTATATGCATAGTAATAATTAATTAACTATAATACCCCTCATTTTACTAAACCATTATATTAATGATTTTGACTCGGAAGCGTATATTTAAAACATATATCATATAAAATGTACATAATTTTTTTTTCAAAACTTGATACCCAATATTACAACAACAATAATACCACACGAGGTGTTATATAATTTCATCATTTCCTTTTTCAAAGTATATCAGAGTTGACGCTAAGTGGTCAAACATTCCATTCAGTCCAACTTCTTGCCCACCCGATACGAAATCCTTAACCTGCAAGAAGTATTCATGTGGGGAATTAGCTCAAAGCTAAGTGAGTGAATAATAATCAACAGCCTAACTTAGCTTAACAACTTTGTTTACAGCAAATCATGGTAAACAAATAACATTATAATATATCAATGGTTCTTGGGGAAACCTTCAGCCAAGAATACCAACAGTAAACACATAATTTCAATGAGATAACATCTCAATACAACATATCAATGAGGATCGGTGGCTCTTGAGATATCATAATACCCGGGGATTCACCAAGAGCACTTACCACAATCTGTAAGGCCAATACAGATGAGACCGATAGTTTGGTACTAATCTCATACGACCTAATTTCCTATTAACGATAAGTACAAGGAAATTCTTGTCGTCTTACAATAGTAACCAAACCCAACCAATAGATTGACCTTAATACTGATGCCCGAAGGCCAAGTATCAAGTGATCACGTATTCACATATTCAATCAGGTCAACATATCAGACTAACCAATCTACCAACAGTATTATTACTATTAAACCAAAATCATCATGGCAAACCAAAAGTAGTAATAATACGTTTACTCGTTGTAACCAAACCTGTTACAACTAAATTACACTGAGGATTAAAGATACACTCACCGAAACCTCAGTTGTCCACTCAGTAGTCTAATGTCACTGAGTCTTCTCGTAATCTGAGAATTCAAATCAAATATAAGTTAGTAACTTGTCTCATCAATACATAGCTTATATTTATAATAGACTCAAGGAACTACACATTATTTGCCTAAAGATACCAAGTTCCTAATCGTCTCTCCTCATTCATAATATACCTCTTATTATCTAATGTTATGATTTTATCAATGTTATAACATAAAGCAAACTATTAAGAACCACATTAAACAAGAACTGAGTTGCTGTTAAGGAGGAAGGACCCACCGGCTGGGGTCTAGGACCTGCCAGTTCTTCGGGTAAATCAGCAGAACCCGCCGGCTATGGTATAGAACCCGCCGACTTGTTCTTCACTACCTGTGACCTGCAAGTTTAAAACCCTGCTGTCCAAGCCGAACCAACCCCCAAAAACTACACAAATCAAGCTAGAAATCTATGTTATACATATTTATTACATCAAACAATATCCACAATCATCATATAACAATACTTACCACTTACACATCATTAACTTAAACTTATATATCATAATTCAAGAATAATCAATGAAACCCATCACTTTCTTCATGCTATATACATCAAGTTCATCATTTCTAACTTAGGGTTTCAATTACAATCATGAATTAGCTATCAACTACAATAATATAATCACCACAACCTTCAATTTCATATTAATCAAACTAATTTCATCAAACATACAAAAACCCAATTTCTAGGTTTATGTAATTCAAGAAATTGAGACTTACAAGGTGATTAGAAGGATTAGAGGATGATAATTCATGTTCTTGAAGCTTGAATTCAAACTTGGAAGCTTCAATTTGATGTTATAAACTGATTTAGGGTTTTTCATTTGATACGTATGTATGTAAGATGCGTATGTATGTATGTAGTGATATGAAGTAATAAACCGACTCACTCTGTGAGTGTGTACTTTAGATGTTTAATTTTCATTCCCCGTACTTATCATTGTCTGAAACTTAAAAACCATTTACGGAGAAATATTATTTTATTTTACCGTCAACTAAATAAAATTAAAACAACTAATAATTTATTAGTCACAATAAATTATTCGACTCTTTTACCCATTTATTTTCAATTAACAAATAAAACTATTTTCTGACACATTAAATAATAATTTACAGTCAGAAAATATTAAAATACTACTAGACCCGAAGACTGGGTGTTACATTAACTTTAGTCTTTTTTTGGTTAACAACTTTCAGAGATAGAGAATCTATATTTTTAATATTGGCAGTTAATATGACTAGTGGGATCTAATAAAAATAAATGTTCACCACTTCAAACCTAATAAGAAGTTCATCATGTAAAAACTTGTAAAAAAAAGAAAGAAAACCCCCCATCATTTACAAACTAATGGGGAAGGTTGATTTTATATTCACTTTATTTACATAAGTGCGCTATCATTCATATTATCTTTCATTTAAAAAATGTCAACTCCAAAAGTCCATTTTTTATTTTTATTTATCAAAGATGAATGACTAGGATATAGTATCACCATTCTGATTTTAACATTGTGTTCTCACTCAATCTTATACTCATACATACATTAAAACTAAAATTAATACCGTTACTGTTTGATTGTTTCAATTATGTTTGTTTTTTTTTGTTTTTTTGTTTTTTTTTTTGTGCTCGGATATAATTTTAGTAAATTTATTTATCATTTTTCATATTATTAATTCAGCTCCCCACCATTTAAATTATTTAATTATATATTTATTAAATTTAAAAAAAAATTAAGTGTAAACATTTCTGTTGGAAAAATGATCGGTGTGTCAAAAGTCAGATACCTAAATTTAGATATTTGATTGGTGGATATTGTAAAATGATTGGTAAATATAAGGAGAAAAAATTATTGAAATCTATTCGATAGAAATTGTATGATTAAATTTTAATATAAGCAATAAGAGGCGAGTTCTTTTAAGAATGCTAAAAAAGTAGAGAATGAGAGAACTAATAGGATTCTTCTATTTCTCTACAAAACCCACTTCTTTTTTCTACCCCATTGGTTAATTATCTCATAAATCGTAAGTCCATAAATTATAAAAATTACATATTCGGAACCAGCGTGTTTTTCTCTTCGATTAGAGATGTCATAAGATATACTTTTGACGAAAATTTTTTCTTCGCGTTTTTTTACCGGATTTCACAATATAATTACATGTGATTTATGATAAAAAATTAAAATTTGTTCACGATTATTTGCTCATGGTATTTTCTACTTAACACGTGATTATAACTTAATATTCACCTACATTAATAGTTATAAATAAAAAATTAAAAATTGTAATAGTTTTCATTAAAAATCATATGTGATTGTTATTTGTACACTTAATCACAAGTGATTTGTTATATAATCCCATATGATTTTGCATATAATCACATATGATTTTAATTTAAAAATTGATATTTGATGAGAAATTTACCGATATTGATAATTCATGTATGATTTCAACTTGATTTTTGCTTGATTGTATAATTCTTAATCAATGATTTAAAAATCTGTATTTTATTACTCTTTAAACACATGTGATTGATAGTTTGATATTCAATCGCATGTGATTACACCTTAATTTTTCATGTCTTAATCTTTCTACATCATCAATGATTTGAATTTAAAGTTTAATCGGGAATATAAGTGGGTGTGATTATTTTTTAGTGTTAAATCACATGTGATTTCACATTAAAAGTTTATAAAACCCAAAAAAATGGAAAAAAAACTTATCGAAAGTATATCTTGTTAGATCTAGAATCGAAGAGAAAAAGATGCTGATTCTAAATATGTAATTTTTATAATTTGTAGACATACGATTTGTGAGATATTTAGATTTGATAAAAAAGGTGAAAATGATCAATTGGTTCCTCCACATCTGTCTTTTTTTTACCATTCTTTTTTGAACTTTCATCTGAGCAATAATTAAGGATGTTTAATATTGCTCTTAAAACAACAGATAAAAAATAATAAAAAAATAGAAATTAAATGCTAAAACAAAGATCGCGGTGTTTGTGAAGATTTATCACATTTAAATTTCTAGGGTTTCTATCGTTCACTGTCACACAAATTCATGGATCTATTGCAAGCATACACAGACAAAGATGCCGACGATGGTTCCGATCACCGGATGTCCGACAACTCCTCACCGGACTCATCACCACCGCGTCTCTCAATTGCCCCAAAATCCGCCGCCCCTAAAGTCGACGACACCATGCTCTCTCTCACCGTCGCCGACGCGATCGCCAACAAAACCCTAACCAAACCCCTCGATCCCACGCAACACGTTGTTTCCTTCAATCCGACCTACGATCAGCTCTGGGCACCAATTCAAGGCCCTGCACACCCGTACGCTAAAGACGGCATCGCTCAAGGTATGCGTAATCATAAGTTAGGGTTTGTAGAAAACGCTTCAATTGATACGTTTGTGTTTGATGAACAATATAATACTTTTTATAAATACGGTTATGCTGCTGATCCGTCTGCTTCGGCTGGGTATAATTACGTTGGGGATTTGGATGCTTTGAAGCAACACGATGCGATTTCTGTGTATAACATACCGCAACACGAACAGAAAAAACGGAAGCTTGAGAAGAAGAAGGAGGCTTTGGAGAAAGATGGAGGTGAGGGTGAAGATGTGGATAAGGAAGAGGTCGAGAACCCGGCTAGTGATGCGTGGCTGTTTAAGAATCGGAAGAGCCCGTGGGCTGGGAAGAAGGAGGGTTTGCAGGGTGAATTGAGTGAAGAACAGAAGAAATACGCAGAAGAGTATGCGAAAAAGAAAGGTGAAGAACGAGATGGGAATAAAGATAAAGGTGAGGTTTTATCGGATAAAAGTACGTTTCATGGGAAAGAAGAAAAGGATTATCAAGGTAGGTCGTGGATTGCGCCACCTAAAGATGCAAAAGCTACGAATGATCATTGTTATATACCGAAAAGATTGGTGCATACATGGAGTGGTCATACGAAGGGTGTTTCTGCAATTAGGTTTTTCCCTAAACATGGTCATTTGATTTTGTCAGCTGGAATGGATTGTAAGGTGAAGATTTGGGATGTGGTTAATTCAGGGAAATGTATGAGGACATATATGGGGCATTCTAAGGCAGTTCGTGATATATCATTTTGTAATGATGGGTCTAAGTTTTTAACTGCTGGGTATGATAAGAATATTAAGTATTGGGATACAGAAACGGGTCAGGTGATATCGACTTTTTCGACAGGCAAGGTACCGTACGTCGTAAAGTTGAATCCGGATGATGATAAGCAGAATATACTTTTGGCAGGCATGAGTGATAAGAAGATTGTTCAGTGGGATATTAATACAGGGCAAATCACCCAGGAGTATGATCAACATTTGGGTGCAGTGAATACAATAACGTTTGTTGATAATAATAGAAGGTTTGTCACTTCTAGTGATGATAAATCGCTTCGTGTATGGGAGTTTGGTATACCTGTTGTTATAAAGTATATAAGTGAACCTCATATGCACTCGATGCCAGCAATTTCGCTTCATCCTAATGGGAATTGGTTGGCAGCACAAAGTTTGGATAATCAGATTTTAATCTATAGCACCAGGGAGAGGTTTCAGCTTAATAAGAAAAAGAGGTTTGCTGGGCATATCGCAGCTGGGTATGCATGTCAAGTGAATTTCTCACCAGATGGTCGGTTTGTTATGTCTGGGGACGGTGAAGGTAAATGCTGGTTTTGGGATTGGAAGACTTGCAAAGTCTTTAAAACACTCAAGTGTCATGATGGGGTGTGTATTGGTGCTGAGTGGCATCCTTTGGAACAAAGTAAAGTTGCTACGTGTGGATGGGATGGTTTGATCAAGTACTGGTAAGAATCTTCATTCTTGCTTATCAATATACTAATTTTAGCTACAAACATTTAGTACCTAAAATTAAAATTGACATTGTTATGGCTTGTAGTTTTTTTGGAGTTTGGCTGTAAAGAGCTACACTAGGTGTGATCATTAGAATTCATATATAGGACTAACATGTCTATAAATACTACAAGTTTTGGTTTAACTTAAAACCTGGAATAAAACCTAAAAAGGCTAGACATGTATAGTTGTAATAATTTAAACGGTAATCTCAGAAAGCAACTCTCTAGGCATTTGGTTTGATGCAGCAGAAAGATTTGAGGATCCCTAGAACTTCGTTACAACTTGCTAATATATGTTTTATTGCTCGGATTATTACAAAGAAAATTGTAAACGTTAAATCACATTATGCAAAGATAATGTAGAGTAATAAATTGAGTCATAATGGTATGAGAACTAAAAGCTTACTCTATAGTAGTATAGTGGACTAATAATGAGCCACCTTAGGCTGCTGCCTTGTAAGCCAATGGCATACAGGACGTAATGTCTTACTTTTATGTTGATGGCAGTGTGTGTATGCTTTAGTCATGTAGTAATGCAATTGGTTTAAGAAACATATCTCAGTTCACATTGTAACTCTTGTTCGGGTGATTCTACGGGGTGTTCTAGTAGAGTTTAATGCAAGTTACTTATCTTTTATCATCACTATTAGATAGTGTGATTTCATGTAACTCCGTTCCAGCCTTCACATTAATTAGATGATCCCTTCATTCCCTAGTTATATTTGTGTTGGCTTTTGTGGTCAGTTCAGCTTTTTTAAGGTTCAAAGTTTTGAGTAAGAGGAAAGGGGGTAATCTATCATATTGAGTAGAAATTCTCTACTATATAGTTCCGAATCTTCAAAATGTATATACAAGGGCCTTACTCATAAATTCAGAAATAACCTGTTTGCTTTTTATCTCCAGAAACTTGTGACTATTTGTGACATTAAAGTCGTAGTGGTATTTTCTTTCTGTATTTATCTTTGGAAACATGTAAGTAGCTTGAAGTCCTCAGTCCATTCCACATAGTTAACTGAATAAGAATTTAACTCGAATTTATTTGTGATTTGCAGGGACTAGTTTATTTGGCTGATGTACTACTAGCAGTTGTCGTTCCCTTTTCGCTTGCTGTACAACTAAAACTGTAGTGCTGGATGGTTAGAGCTCACCGATACACAAGATGTAAAAGGAAATCGAGTCTCTTCTTCAGGCACATTGATGTTTCTGCTGCCAAACAGTGATGGTCCTATATATCAAAGTGGTATGCTATGACCTGTATCATTAGTATAGCTGAGGTATGTCATTATAGGAATAGATAACAACTTGTATTGTACTGTATTTGAACTTCCATCATCTCTTGTATGTTTTTTTGCAGATTAAAAGGGTTGAGTTTGACATATTTCTTAATGTTGCAGCATATGATATTTTTTATGTTTTGTAACCTCACCTGATACCTGCCAGGCTGCCAGAATCACTCTTTTGATCTTTGGAGAATAAGTATTACATCTAATCATCCTTCCAAAATTTGAGAGAGGAATCATATTAATTACTGGTTTATGGAGGTCATTGATCATTTGAGAATCACTGTTTTAATAGGTGCTTAGTTGAGGCTGCCAGAATCACTGTTTAAAAACGGTAGCGTGTAGAGAAGATTGTAAGACCACTCCCAAGTCCCAACCTTCCTTTTATTTTTTTTGTGCTAGCTTAGCGCCACTTTAGCCCATTCAAAACTGATGAAAGACTGACAAAATGATGTCAACGATCATTTCTTCAGTTTCATTTCTATGATCCACTAACTATTAATTTAATTATTTTAACACAAACTAAAGAAAAACTTTTGACAGGGAAGACCTTAAACGAGAAGGCTAAAATATTATAATTTACGAAAGTTACTGCATTTTAACATCACTGCATTTTAACTCTTACATTTTTGTCCTAAAATGCAGTAAAATAAGCCTTCTCCTCCTTCTCCTTATATCACCTTACTCAAAACTTTTTTATTAAAAATTATAAACCATTACACTAATGAATGCACCATTACACTAACTAAATAAAAAACATTACAATAATAATAAAAAAAACATTACGACAATAAAAATAACACATTACGATTGCGAACACAATCATTAAATAAACTATTTTCTTATTTTGTTCTGTATGGGGATTAGTAGATCCGTAGTACGTTTCACCCCAACTCTGACATTGTAGTTTTATTGTATAGTTTGTTAATAACTTTTTTGCATTCATTAAGTTCTAATCGGATCGTTTTGGGAAGTGTTCTCTCACTTTTCGATCAGTATGTTGACCTCGTTATCGGCCCACTACATATACGGTGGTGTTTGGATAGTTTGGAAATGATTTTGATAAGAATTGCTGGGATGTTGTGACATTTTTGCGTATAAATTGTGTGAAATATTGTAGTTGTGTGTAAAAAGTAGTGAGACTTGTGTGTATATTTATTTATAGTGTAAATTGGGGTATGATTAATATCTTTTTTTTTCTTCTTTAAATCAGTCATATAGGTGTTGGATTTTTTTATTTTTTTGTCTTTTATGGATAAAAGAACAAAAAAAATCAAATGGGTCACGCACCTCGTCTCCTTTCGTCACTAAATCGAAGAATCCGAACTGAAAGTAACCGATGAAACGGTGCCAATGGCATCGGTTTCCTAACCTTCGTCGGTTGCCCAATTGAAGAAGCCACTGGCACCTGTCTAATTGAACTTTCGTATCATTATTGGTTAAAGCTAATCGTGTTAGATAATAACTTTCGTACTTATAATACAAGGTTGCATTCTAAAGTCAAACAAAAAGTAAAATGTTGATAATATAAATAAGAAAGGGAAATATATGTATTTGTTTTCCATTTTTAACGCAACTATTGTCCCCTTTTATTTTAAACAAAGAATAATGAAATTTTACTGGTTAGTAGAGTAGTAATTATTATATTTTTAAAACTCTTTTCATATTTTGTAGTCGACAGTTAAATTGGAATGGAAGGAGCGTAAATATTTTTCCATTCAACTCAACCAACTTTTTTACACTTCAACTCTTGATCATGAAAATTTAAAACTCTGCAAACTTAAACCGAAGTACCTTGAATACATGACCAACTCTTGAATCTTGAAAACTTGACCAAAATTTTAACCTCTATGCTTCATCATCAAACATACCAACTCATGTACCTTGAAAACTTGACCAACTCATTAACTTTGAAAACTTGACCAAATTCTTGAACCTTATCCATCACACCAACTCTTGAACCTTGAAGTGCAACAATCACACCAAATCTTGGACCTTGAGACTTGATCACCAAAGCAACTCTTGAACCTTAAACGTGTACATAGAGTGAACTTGACTGACTACTATTTGAACATAAATACCTTAAGCTCGCTTGCAAACAAATACAGACAAGAATTCAGAAAGGCAACAATTCCATCTAGACAAGGAGATTTTGAGGTCTTAACGACAAGGACAATATACAGAGTTCAGATTCATGAATATACAAGTTGAAGACTAAGGTGATACTTGAAAATGGTCGAATTGGCCATTGCTTGAACAAAATTACACTGAACTGAAGAAGGATGTTCGTTTAGTAAGCTTGAACTAAAAATGAAGACACAAGGTGGAAGAACATGAGCTATTCAGACCCCGATGGCAGGGGTACATGGTTTTATTTGACCATCCTTTTGCACAAATTGTATACCATAAAAGATTCTAACATTCTGTCTCTCTGTACGTATTTTCCTCTCAACGTTCACGAAACTTGTGATGCTATCTTTCTTGCCCGAATGACCCGAAGAAACTGACAACAAGAACACCCTGACCAATTTTCTAACTTAATTTGCTGCTCTTCAAATATACGAATTTTTTCCAATTCAACAACCAATTCCTTCATCTCTGGCCTCTTCATCGGGTCTGTGTCCCAGCATTGTTCCATTAATAGAGCCAGCCATCTTGGACAACCCACCGGTATGTTGGGTCTGATATGCTGTAATCAAATAACACACTCAACATGTCAAAAAAGCCTATAAATACCCACAACATGAATACTATAATTATAATATATGTAGAGACCATGTATGTAAAATAAACATTAACGCGCACAAGTAAGAGAGAAATGGAAGTGGCGCATGAAAATTTGTGCATCATAGTCCATATGAACATAGATGTACAAATTGCCGCGTGTCATTCTATATTACGTGTTATATGTATTACGTTAAGCTTTGTTTTACAACAGCCAATCCATATAGACACACACACACACCTTGTATATCCCTTCTGGGATGTTCTCTAAATCATATGTATACGCCATATCGCAACAGTATATCTCCCACAAGCATATCCCAAAGGCATAGACATCGCATTTAGGCCCGTATGGTTTTCTGCTTACAACCTACACTCACCCCAAATATTATCAATTCTGAAATCTAACGACATGCGTATGTACAGCTTAAGTTAATTTTAAATTATATATACCTCAGGAGCCATATACCCAAGAGTCCCACTGTGAATGCTCATCAGCTCATTTTCCGATCTCTGCAAAAGTGATTCTCCAAAGTCAGCAAGTTTGATCATTTGATGCTCGTCAAGAAGCATGTTCTCTGGCTTCACGTCACAGTGAATAATTTTCTTGGAATGAAGATAACTCAACCTAGAAATAAAATCAGTGGATTTATAAGTGTTTGATTATATAGTTTCAATATAAAGATTAAGTATTAAGGTTTCTTTTGCTTGCCCTTTAGCAATATCAAGAGCAAATTGAATAATGACGTTCATAGGAAGCCTTCTGTTTTGGTTCTTTTTCAAGTAAGATCTTAGGGTGCCTCCTTTTACATATTCAGAGACAATACAAAAGTTGCTTTCAGCTATCGTTTTCTTGTTTTTGTGTCCTGAATCTGTCTTCATGGACATGGATGCTCCGATCATCTGAAATCGCAAAAGTATTAAGGGTAAGATTCGTAAGGACATACATATGCACATCCTTATCTACAAACTTAACAAATTCCTAAGTGACATTTTGATCAGGTTGTTGGTAATTTCGCTGATAATGTCTTACACTTACAACACAAAACCAACAGTGTTCTAAGAAAATGGAAATCATTACCGGGTTTAGTGATAATTATATTAGTACGCGATCCATCTTCTCGTATATGCTTATTCAATCCTCCTTAATTATTAGCCTAACAAAACCTAACTTTAGCTGCTGTTAGATGCACCACTTATTATCCCATAATAATTTTGTTACAAGTCACACATTGTAACCTTGAACATATTACATGCACGCATACCTTAGTTATATTTGGGTGATCAAGATTTTCCCATAAACTAGCTTCGTTTTTGAAATGAGCCTTCAAGATTTCCTTTTGGGCCTTTGTAATCTTAATGTCGCGTAAATCAAGAACTTTCACTAAAAAACTAAATAAAACACTATTAATGATAACTACAAAAACAAAAAATGCATATAATTAACATCTTTAGCATCGACAAAACATATAACTAATCAATAGTTAAGAACATTGCCTACAACTGTTTGGCCATCGTACGAGCCCTTATGAACAGCTCCAAATGCCCCATGACCGATAACTTCGTCAAGATATATTTTAAGCGGATCGATAGTATCCTCCCATTGTTGTTGATCATCTTGTTGCTGATGTTGAACGATGAGATCAGGAGATTGCAGTGGATTTTTAAGGTTGATCTCGTCGAATCCTATCTGGGATTCATTCATGATTGCGTGCACGAAGGTTTCAAGAGGCTTAATATATAAAGTTTGAGAGTTGACAAGTGTTTAACATCTTATCTTATTTATATATACAGGTTGAATTATTGTTTAAACAGTTATTTGGGTTATATCTGCCATTCTGCCGCTTCTGTTGTTTTTAAATTATTATATCAATATAGCTTTATGCCTTTATCACAACCTTTAAAGTTTTAAACGATTATTTTAACTATATATCGAAATCAAATGTCCCCAATTGGTGAAAGAAAATTCAAAAGAATCCGCTTTTAAATTTCTCTGTGTCTTCTATAGAAAATAAATTAGATAACTTTGATTTCAAATTATAGCTCGATTTTATATTATTATATTATGTTATATATATATGGTAACAATACTTGTGGATTAAGTATAAGCTAATTTCTTGTTAGATACTATTGTTAATGTACCTGTAATACAGCAATCAGATGATTAATCTGATCAGAAATAGAGAGAAACAGTAAACGAGAATATGGTATAAAAGATTAAAGACACACGATTTCCAACAAATCACTCTCTTATTGTATTCATGAATATACCTCACACTCTCAACAATGAACAAGTAATTTGATGCTGTTTGCATCTCTTAATCACACCCCTATTCTATATATATACAGAAAAGGATAAAAACGAAAAAGAGACAATTCCATCACAAGATAATCTTCAACCACGTTATTATCTCCTCAGCTACCTAGTTTGTGACTAACACCAAGACTATAAAGGGATATTAGCAAGATTGGTCCCTCAAATCCTGAGAAATACCAATTAGCCCCTTTCAATCTCCACCTTGTTAGCATAAACTAGAACCCACTGCACCTACATGCAGCAAATCAACACACTTTTCAAACTTTGGACCAGGGAGAGCCTTTGTCATAATGTCTGCTCCATTATCTTCTGTATCAATCTTCTTCACACTGATATCACCAGATTCAATGACCTCCTTAATAAAGTGTAACCTTACATTTATGTGCTTAGACCTCTCATGGAACACGGGATTCTTTGACAATTGAAGAGCTCCTTGATTATCACAATGTACCCTTGTATAATCACTTGTAACACCAAGTTCAGAAAGGAATCCTTTCAACCATATTGCCTCTTTTATAGCTTCTGTTAAGGCCATATACACAGATTCTGTTGTTGAAAGAGCTACTACATGTTGAAGAGAAGCTTTCCAGCTGACTGTACACCCAAATACTTAAAACACATAACCAATAATTGATCTTCCTTTGTCAAATCCTTTGCAAAGTCAGAGTCAACATAACCATTAACACCAGTGTCTTCACTTGAGTTTACCCCATACATCAAATGTAACACCCGCCAAATTAGGTCTAGTGATTAGTGCCTAATTCCTTGTTAATACATGTAATTAGTTCGGTTTTAAGCTAATTAATGTATCGAAATATATATTGATGAATATATACGGTTATGCGATTTGATTAAATCGTACGCAATTCAAATCGAATGTAATACGAATCAAATGATTACGGACGTTGGTGAACGATTTTCATTAAATAATATTTCAACTTAAATTCGTATCGTACAAACAAGGATTTCGCGATTAAAATATTAAGCACGCAAACAATCAAAACAAGGGTAAATTATACATTGTAATTCACTTACTAAATATTTGATAAAATACTTCAAATAAAATATTGGATAAATATTTATATTTTAAAACGTATATTTAAAAGTATAAAATAAATAATTAAACGATTAAACGATCGGAAAAACAAACATCACACGGACTCGATTGCACAGGGGATTAAATTTGGGACTCCCACACAAGGTGGGCCCCCTTGAAAATCGGTTAAGGGGAGGGGACATCACCCCCTCACCCTCACTTTCTCATCCCACTCTCTTTCTCCTTCTTCTTTTCTCTCAAACAAACCCAAACCCACCACCTCCATAAATCACAAAATAACAACACAAAACAACCTCGGATCCTCACGCTCGTTTGGAAGGAAAGAATCACGAAGTCACGATCTACACATCCATCTTTTCGAAATCTCTCCGCGTGAACTGGTTACGAGTCTTCGGACCATCACTAATCGACTAGTCAACTCACGTTTATTGATTAAATGCTTCAAGACTCAGGTGAGTCTCATGACCCCTCTTTTACCGTTTTTACTCAGGGGTGTGATTCATTGCTCATTTTTAACATGTGAACGCAAGTACAAACATTTTCATATATTACATGAGTTTTACACAACTAATCATTTCAAAGTCCTCCGTCAGCATAGTTTGGTAATACGTTGTAGCGTGAATATTAGTATATGATATCATATAGGATTGACCCTCCTCGTCCGGGTTAGCAAGCACTATTTGGGTAAACAGACGTACTAATATTTGTTCAGACAAGTGTTGATTAGGCACTCGTGGAGGCACCTCGATCAGGTCTTTAAAGGTGGATCCTGACCCCTCGAGTTAAGCTCAGACTATGTGCTCATGGTTGTATACATAATCATTATCTTTATTTGCTGGATGCAAATCAGTATTTAAATCTTGCGATTCATACGATATTGTTTGATATTCAAACCTGTGAGCTCACCAGCGTTAGCTGACCCATTTTAGCATGTATCACAGGTACTCAGCAGTAGATTTTGGACTGCCCTCAAGATTTCTATAGCTCGAGTCAGCATGCAGACAATAGAGATTTCCTTGCATTAATATATTTTGTACAAGTATTTATGTATTGGAATCTCTCATTTAATCGAACACGAGCTATATATTTTGTTAAAACGACGCATATAGAGTCATTTGCTATATATCTGTGTGCTTTGATTATTGATTAGTAACACTCGAATTATGCTTCCGCCAAACAGTAAATTTGGGGGTGTTACAGATTGGTATCAGAGCCTAAGGTTATAGTGAACTAGGTTGCATTTAGTGGGCCTAGACTATGACCGTTAGGCAGTATTCCTTATTAAGTATGATTAGATTCAGTGACTACATGGTATTGGTTTAATTTAACATAGCCTGATCAACTATGTATAATTAAAAGAATATGATGTGGGATCTGAAAGGAGTCATGACTGAACAGGATACACTAGTTGACTCTGACCACGAGAGAAACCGGGACTCAAACATGTCTGTGTTAGACACACTAGGCTATTATGTGATATATATATATATATATATATATACACACACACACACATAGATAAGCCTCGCTCTCGTTCAATATCTTAGGCTATATTATATATGTATTATATGAATATAGGCCTCATTCTTTCTAACGCTTTGTCTCAGAATGGCAAACACACCACCCAATCCATCACACTCTCATCCAGATCGCAGAACCCGAGAGCAGCTAGAAGGAACGCCAGGTTGCCTCGAGCTGGCCCGTATCCCACTCACTTCACTCTGCCGGCCTTGGCCGCTAGGCTGAACCATCACGAGCAACGACTTCGCACCATGGATGTCGCATTGCAAGAAACAAATGAAAATTAGAGACTCACAGCGCTAGAGCGTATCAACCAAGTCTCCAAAGATCACGAAAACACCGTTAGCAACATGAACATTCTCCACGACCAAGTGGTGGAATCGGGAGTAGAAGTCGAGCTCTTACGACTCAGGTTGGAACAATGTGAACAGCGCCTGCAAGAGGCCGAAGAATACTCAAGGATGCTGATACAAGGACTAGCCTTGGCAGAAGATAACGCCCGACAAACCAGCAGACTCGCAATCACCGTGGATCAACTTGTCACACTAATGGAAAGGATAAGCTTGCGTTAGAACTAGTGTCACACTAACGGATGTAACAATTCCCGATATCTTTTTGTACTTCCCATATTATGTAATCTTTTGAAAACCCGTATCATGTATCCAACTTGGTTGTCTTAATGAAATATGATTATCACTTTGTACTATCATCGTATATTTCATCATATACCCCTATGATAAATCAAATTTTCACTCAAGTATCTCATTGTCTTTTCTTGATCTTGTTCAACAAGATGCCACCGAAGCGATTCACCTTCAGCGAAACTGAAATCGTCCAACTCATCGCTTAAAGCGTGGCCCAAGCTATGGCTACCCGACATCCCAGTTTGGGCAGCGAAGATACAGCTGTCAACGGGCCTCAATCCAAACCCTGCTCGTATAAGGACTTCCAGAACTGCAAACCCTTAAGCTTCAAGGGAACCGAAGGAGCCATCAGACTGATCAGATGGTTCGAGAAAATGGAATCCGTCTTCCACATCAGCAAATGTGCGGAAGAGAACATAGTCAAATACTCCATCTGCACCCTCGAAGATGGTGCCCTCTCATGGTGGAATTCATATGCCCAGTCTGTGGGTATTGATACCGCCTACCTACTCCCTTGGGAGGACTTGAAGAAAATGCTCACTGATGAGTACTACCCCAGTGAACAACTCCATAAGCTGGATGAGGAGTTCTGGCACTTGAAAGTGCAGGGGACTGATATTATTGGATATACCACCAGATTCCAACAACTTGTCATCTTTCGCCCAGCTATGGTGAGTACCGAGCCCGAGAAAATCAAGAAATACATCCGCGGCCTTCCGGAATCTGTCCGGGGAAACGTCGCATCATCAAACCAAACCACTCTTCATGGCGCCATCCGGCTGGCCCACGAACTTCTAGCCATGAACGAAGACTCTGAACCACCCACTTCTTCCTCCAACCACCTTAAAAGAAAGTGGTCCGACAACCACAACAACTCCCAATACAAGAAACCCAACACCATCAAAGCCTACAACTCAACCACCGAAACCAGACGGGGTTACACCGGGAACAAACCTTACTGTTCCAAGTGCAACCACCACCATGAAGGTCCTTGCGGTCCCTATTGCAACAACTGCAAGAGGTACGACCACCTCACCAAGGACTGTAGATCCTCCACCAACAACAACAATACCAACAACAACACCAGACCATCCCGAGGCTGCTTTGAATGCGGAAATCCCGGACACTTTAGGAATGAGTGCCCGAAACTGAAGAACAAGGGCAACAACAACAACAATGCTAAAGGTAGAGCCTTCGTGCTCAACTCTGGGGACGCTCGTCAGGACCCGAATGTGGTCACGGGTATGTTCCTCCTCAACAACTTAATTGCTTCTGTTCTATTTGATACTGGTGCCGATAGAAGCTTTATTTCTGATGAGTTTTACCCCCTACTTGACATCACCGTTGTTGCCATAGATGTTAAGTACACTGTAGAACTAGCAAACGGTAAACTCATAGAAATCGATAGTGTGATACCTAATTGCACTTTAAACTTAGCCAACGAAACCTTTTCAATACATCTTATTCCTGTCGAAATTGGAAGTTTCGACATCATCATTGGTATGGACTGGTTGTCCAAACACCGAGCTGAAATCGTTTGTTATGATAAAATCGTCCGCATCCCTCTCGCCTTCGGTAGAACCTTGATCATACAGGGGGAGACCGGTGGGACAAGACTAAATATCATCTCTTGTCTGAAAACCCGAAAATTTCTGAGAAAGGGTTATCCTGCAATCCTCGTGCACATCACAGAGAAAAAGTCGGAGGAGAAGCGACTTGAGGATGTACCAATCGTCAGAGACTTTCCCGAAGTCTTCCCGGAAGAACTACCTGGTTTACCTCCACCAAGACAGGTTGAGTTCTCGATCGACCTTGTGCCTGGTGCAGCACCAGTAGCCCGAGCACCATACCGCCTAGCCCCGTCCGAACTTTAGGAGCTGTCTACCCAGTTACAGGAACTCCTGGAAAGAGGATTCATTAGGCCGAGTTCTTCACCTTGGGGAGCTCCGGTCCTATTTGTCAAAAAGAAAGACGATTCCTTCCGAATGTGTATCGACTATCGAGAGTTGAACAAACTAACTGTCAAGAACCGGTATCCACTTCCTCGCATCGATGACCTGTTCGACCAACTGTAAGGATCGAGTTGTTATTCAAAGATCGATCTTCGATCAGGTTATCATCAACTACGTGTTCGCGATACCGACATCCCAAAAACGGCTTTCAGAACCCGTTATGGGCAATACGAATTTCAAGTGATGCCATTCGGTCTAACCAATGCACCGGCTGTATTCATGGATCTTATGAATCGGGTGTGCAAGCCTTACCTTGACAAGTTCGTCATTGTCTTCATTGACGACATCCTCATATACTCGCTGATTTGACGTAAAAAGTCATGTTTTACGCACATCTTTTACCTTATATTTAGCACTTAATTAACAAAATCATGCCAATAAAGTCCACATTTACCACATTTTGTTAAAAAGGTCAAAACTTTATAAGTATTTCAAAAACAACGGTAAATGGGCGAAAAACACACTTAAAAAGGCATAATTCGTTCGACACGCGATTTTATCGTAAAATTCCGATCTGGGACTTAATAAATATCTTAAAATGTAGGTCTGGAGATTAGGAACATGTGGATACAAAGATCGTCAGAAACGGATCAAGAACGAAGAAGATAGGGCCAAACAAGCACGATCCAGCACACAAGACTTACGATCCAGCACACAAGACCACGGACCAAGGCTCACCACCCCCACAGGGGCTGTATACCACCCTCTAGGGGCCGTATACGCCCCTGTAGAGGCCGTATACGCCCTTTTAGGGGTGGTATACCCCCTTCTAGGGGTGGTATACCCCCCTGTGGTGCTGGATACGACCCGTTTGCTACCGAATACGCCCTATTTGCTACCGAATATGCCCTATTTGTTGTCGAATACGCCCTATTTGGTGTCGAATACGCCTGCTTTGGTGTCGAATTTCATAGCTCAGGGGTGTATTTCAGTGTTAAAACGGATGCGAGGGTGTTGAGTGTAAAATTGTGACTTGGATGCCTATAAATAGAGGCTTCAACCTCCTCATTTCTCATCAACTCATAACAATTCAATTCCATTCAAATCAAACACTTTTCTCTTGTAATTTTCATTTCTTAGTTAGTTTCTCTCTCTAACCTCTCTCTCTAGAGGGTTAGAGAGTAGTTAGTGGGTAGCTAGTAGATTAGAGTAGATAGTAGCTTTTTTAATCAAGGAGTATTGGTGTTCAAGCTTTTATTCAAGGATTTCAAGTTCTATTCTCTTGTTACGCTACTCTATTATTCGGTGATATCCATTCCCTCATACTATTATTATGTCTGATTTATCCATACGTAATATTATAGTATGTGCTTTACTTATTTCCATGTTTATTGAGTAGTGTAATATTGTGTTTGTTGAAATGTAGATATTTAGGAGTAGGGATGATGTTAAATTAATCTTTAATTAATTATGTGATTGGAAGTTGTTATGTTATGTATCGGGTTAACCTTTTCAAGTGGTAGATCTAAACCACCCATTCCACCCTTTCCAAGCTTTCACGTGACTATTACTTTAGTATTAGGATCTGATCAACCCTAGTATCGGTAGATAGTTATCTGTGTTTTTGTATGAAGCTGTGAACATGCTGTAAAACGGCCCAGTACTTAGTATAGCGCTGGAAACACCACTGGTGGAGTACAAATGCGTGGAAGCTACGGACCGGTCGTAAGCATATGACACCGTGGATACCTGGAAGTCACCCTTCCTGAACATGGTCTAGGTATATATAAAAGCTGTGGAACTGCTGAAAAACGTAGTATACACCGTGAAACGAACCTAGGGATGAACGTTTGATTGCAAAGGAGGGTCTACACCTTGACAGAAGTATTTGTGCTCCTCGATTATAATCTAAGGGATCTTGAAAAGAAAGCAAACATTCAGCTGTAGTGTAGGATGCTTAAACCCCCTGATCCAACATAACTGACAGTTTAACATACATTAGCAAACAATAGTACGACCCTTAATAAAATCAATTAGAATTAGGTGTTAAGAAAGGTCAGAAATTAAATATCAGTCTGTTGCCTTATTCATGCGCCCAGGAGTTAACTCCAAGATGGGTCACTAGTCCTCATCGGACAGTGTTGGGGGACTGAGTAGCCTGATCTGATCAGACTCATAATAACCTAGTATTCAGTGACATACGACTTAGGTTTTCCACTTAAATCGTAGGATGCTAGTGTTGACACCAAACCCCTGTTAATTTTATTAAAGGAAGTCTCCAGTCATCTTTTATAATGAACATCATCCCGAAACCTGAATATTGAAACTTCAGCAATCACAATCTCTATCTATCTGCTTACCCTACCCGTAGTTTAATATTTACTTTTCTGTATCATAGTTAACTTAGAAAATACCAAAAACAAACCGTACCTGCTCTTTTAAACCCATCCTATTAGCTTCTATTGTTTAAAGTATTTACTTCATTTCGATTCGCTCCGATTTTAAGAACGACACCTGAGTCAGACTTACCGCTTGCTACCCTTAAGAAGAGCAGTAGGTAGTAATAAAAATTAGGCTTCCCAGCATTATAAATTTAAAACCCACTGATCACCCGCCTCCGACTGGAAGGTCCGCAACGACAGGGAAGCGATTCCTTGACCGACTGTTGGGGCGCGATCAGGTTTTTGGCGCCGCTGCCGGGGATCGTCGAGCGTTGTGATTTGAAAAACATACCTTTAAGTTAGAAGCCCTTAGGAGAACCTTTCGTTCAACCCTAACTTGTTCGAAAGTTATTGCTTTCTTAGAATAGTTTAGTTATTAAAACATAAAAACCATAAAAGTATGGGTTAATACACACGGAGGGGATTAAAATATTCCAAAATATTCACTTGGGATACTAAAGTTTATGATTTGACAAAACTATGATTTAACTATATGTATTGTGTTTAAGGCTAACTAAAGTTTATTAAGATGTTTACTAGGATAACTAAAGTTTATTAAAATGTTTACAAGGATAATCAAAGTTTATAAAATTGTTCAAATAGATGAATCTTTACCAGCTTATTTTCCACTTAGGGGAGGTTTTAAAAGTTGGGTTATATTTTTGTCAAATCATAAACTTTAGTACCCCAAGTGAACATTTTGGGATACTTTAATCCCCTCTGTGTGTATTAACCCTAAAAATATGAAAAATCAAAAATCATCTGATTCGGTTTCAAGCCCCGTCTCTCTGTTCTCTTACAAGACAGCAGATGAGATAATGGCAATGGATGATTCTGAATTTTTTAATTTTATGGAAAAAGAATTAGAGGATAACTCTTCTTGTTCTTCATTCCCCGAAGTCAAAGAAATCTTAAACATCCAAGAAATTGATATCAGGCAAAAACACTTTGCCCTAGAAGAAAAGGAATCTCATAAGAAGATATCAACTTCTGTTACTCACACTTCAAGTAGTCAATTTACCCTTGACCCTGAGATCTCTTCACTTCTGGCCAAATACCCACACTATGTTAGGCCACTTGACCTTCCCAAAGAAGTACCATTCGGTAGTGAGGTTTACTTTTATCCACCCATGTTAGGATTAGATAGAAATGAACGCCTTCACTGCTTGGATGAATACTTTGAATATGATATCCCTGACATTTTGAGAACTTATTCACAAGATAATCATCTCTCATGTTCGGAAAATCATACAGAAACCCTCAACATAGATGAACCATTTCAAAAATGTCTAGTCCAACCTAGGTACACAATAGCTAAAACCGTACTAAGTGGACCACCCACAGACATCATTGAAATCATAGAAATTCCACCCGAGACTGAAACCGAGCGTCATGTCGGAAATTCTTTTAAACCAGATAGGAGGATAGATATCTGTGCCAACTTTCTTAAATACCTTAAAATATCAGACTTCCCCTTTTCGGTTGACCAAAGAAAGACCTTCGTGATTATCGATAACAGAATTTTAGGACTCCGCGCTAATTACACTAGAAAAGATGAGCTACTACTAATATCAGACCTAAACCTGTTAATAAAATTACTTGCTAATACTGATTACCATCCTGTTTCATCAACACGGATTAATCGGTATATTTCTGATCTGATTAGTGAGCTTGAATTTTTGATAAAGCGTGACCCTATAATTCCAATCTTACTCCCTGGGAAAATACCATTCTTTGTCGATCCTGCCATCTATTTAATCAATAAACTGATAGAAATTTTTCCAAATGCAACTAAGGAGGCTATTGAGAAATCTGTCTGTGAAAAACAGAAAGAAATTCACATTAAGCTAACTCAATTATTTCAAAAATCAAAATTTCCTTCCACGCTTCAACAAAAATTACTCTTTAAAAAATTATCGGTAGCAGTTCACGCTACTACCGGAAATCCTGATTCAAAAGAAGAAAATGAATTTTTGAAAATATTGGATAAAATACTTCATGATCTTAACTTTTTAGACGACGGATCACGAGATGGAATTTCAAATCCGAAGAAAGTTAAACGGGAATTTAATAATTTCGTTGATGCACTTATAAAATTAGGATACGAGGAGAGAAGTTTTCTAAATGAATTTGAATTATTTTTCTTAAAAACATTTTTCACTCCCCCCCCCCTCTTCTTCGGCCGAAACCCCCCACAACCACCATGCCACCATCAAATTTCCACCATTGTTGAAGGTTTAAGCTCTACATTCTCCATTTTCGTTACTTATATGCTTCATTAATCATCATTACATCCATTTCAAGGTAAATTTCTAACTTAAAATCTCTAGTTCATGATTTTCCCCAAAAAGTTAGGGTTTCAATTTGAAACTTGATATTTAGGACTAAAGATTAGGACTTTAGGTGTTATTACTTGCTATTGAATGTTTGTATGATGATTATTGTTAGTAATCTAGTGATTTCATGTGAGATTGATGAACTTTGATTTTCAAAGTGATGAACATTGACTTTTTTTGACTTTTTAGCTAGAATTGCCTATGTTTGACTTCTATTGATTAAAATTGCTTATAGTGATGTGTTAAACATAAGTAAAGTAGTCTAAATTAGTTAGCAATTGGTTTAGATGACTTTCAAAAATTAAAGTAAACATTTTTTTGAGTATTTATGAAGTGTCATTATTTTAATTAAAAATCTTTCAAAGCAAAATGATACTCATGCAAATATTGACATCAAATGCTCACTTGAATTCTTGAAACCTTGCTTTAACAGATTTAAAATGACTAGTTGCAATATGAAAGTTGCATCATTTTAGTTAATAAAATGCATGAAACTTTTGAATAGCAAGTCATATTTCTAAGGAACCAATATTGTAATTTAAAGATGAATGTTAAGTTGTTAGTCAATTTCACATCATAAAACACCAATTTTCAAAATTTGACTAACACTTGATATTAATATCTTTAAATACATAAAATGGTCAAAGTTTCATCACTAGTTTTCTAAGTTTATGGTAAATTGCAAAGTTTTGATTAAAGTAAGGTAATTAAAAGGTTTCTTTAAAACTTAATGCTTACTTAGTTAAATAATGCATTTTCATTGTTTAAAGCCTTTTCTAGGAATCATTCATAAAATAAAACCTATTGTCCTAGAAAAATGCTTATGACATTTACCATAGCTTAAGAAACTTATTGGTGATAAATTTGTGGTTTGGTGATTGCGGTTTGGTTAAAAATGTATCTTTCTAGGTTATGGATTATTCGATTTTTAAAGCCTACATTTTGAATTTTTATTAAAAATTTGGGATAACATAGTAAATCCATATATCTATGATCATGATGCACGCTAATTGTCTTTTATCTTGACAGATGAGGTCTGCTTCTGAAGATATCCATCCTACTTTGGAATACTTTGCCACTTCCGCCAAAATGAAGAAACTAATTAAGGATTGGATGAACCGGCCATTAGGAAAGAACAGATTTATCGTCTGGAGAAATGTAAAGGCACTTGGGTACAAGAGAAAGTTGAGGAAGTTAGTGAAATACAAGATCAATGATGAGAAAATAGATGCTTGGTACAAGATGTTCGCCCTCAATGAAGACATTTACCGAGAGCTAGTTATCGAATTCATGTTGACCTACAAATTCAACCCTTGCGTTTCCAATATTACAGATAAGCGATTAATCAGCTTTAACTATAGAGGGGTGAAACAGCATGTATCTTTGGCTGAGTTTGCGGTATTTCTTGGGTTCTACACAGAAGAGAATACACATTCTTAGATATTCTTCGATAGTTCACGGGGTATTTCATGTAATGAAGACCATGGGTTGATTTGGGACAATCTAACGGGTACTAGTTTTCATTCAAATGTAAAAGCCTCCGTGTTCTTCAAAGTTGAGCATCGACTCCTGCACAAGCTACTAGCTGTATCACTGCATGGAAAGAAAGAAACAGGAGGAGCTGTTGGAGCCGACGATCTCTTTGTGATGAACGCAATGATTAAGAAGAAGAATGTGAATATAGCTTTCTTAGTAGCCGAGAGGATTCAAAAAGAAACGACATTTGAGATGACAAAGTATATCTATATGGGAGCTTTCATAACCAGAATTTGTAGCCGTACGGGTTTGCTCATAGAGGATCACATGAGCGAGTACACTAGCTCGCCTTATGTTCGATCCCTGCCGTTTGATCTAGAGTACTTTCGCACTATATGGTTGATATCTACTGATTCGAGCGGGCAGGCATTCTGGAGAGCTACCAAACAGGCCATTCCTGGTTGTGTTCTGAAGAGGAAGAATAGTAAGAGAGACAGGGATGTTGAGGATGATGAGCCGACTGAGATACCAGATGATGACAGAGATGTTAGAGCATCGCAGGAGGATACTAGGGCACCTGGCTCTACATCTAGGGTTCAGAGTGTTGTCGACTGGACTACACCAGTGACTCCACTTTCACAGTATTGGACTTTCCACGCACTTCAGGTTAGACATTCTCATGACATAAATGTAGCTCGCTGATTTGGATTGCCGATACCAGAGCCACTAATGTATAGATGTGCGACACCACCATCCACATTTCCACCAGTCACCACCACCTTTACCCCAATTACCACCACTATTCCACCATACACCATACCCACCACATCTCGCCATGAGCCAGTATACTATGTACACACCTCAGCTGCTCCATCCACTTCACGACAGCCATCCCCAGCTACCCATGTCTTATCTCCGATTTATGAGATCCTGAGGCCTGATGATCCAAATGTTTATCGCCCAGTCATGCCCACCACTAGTGCTGACGACCTTACATTCTCAGGATTCTCAGGGATGCTCAACTTTGATGCTATTCCAGAAAATGAGCTCCCAAATGAGAACGATATTAGGAGAGGTTACTTGATATTACTTGAGGAAGCATGCATGACAGCTGAATGCCTACAGGAGTGGGGTTTTGAATCTGTAGATGACTTGCCAACAAATGTCTTAAGGGATGTTTTGAGGCAACACAGGCTTATTACATCAGAGACTGTATCAGGAAGAGCCACTAGTGGAGAGCTTTCAGCTGCAGGAAATAACCCTTCCACTTCTGCATTTGATCTTCATGTGACTGATCAGGGGTCTCCTCGTCCTTAGACTTTTTCATCTCCAATACTTTATTATTATTATTATTGGTTTGTATTAGCACTAACTATTATGGTGGGATGACTTGTGAACTTGTTTTAATCTTTTGGTACCTTTTATCCAGCTTGCTACTTAGCTGGATGATCTATCTATCTATTTTTATTATTATGCTTACGTTTTCTTTGTTTATTTTAGTAGAATAAAATGTGGTTGAACTGATTGTTGAGAATGATGGAAGAAATTCACGACTAGATGAGACACATTAAAATGGAAGGCTGTTCTTAGACGGAAGCAAGCTGGAATCTCTAGCAAGAAATTCATCCTTCTTCAGCCAAATCATTTGCATCTCTTGAATCCATAAGGGGAGTTTTTCGTTCTTTTCTGATGTCTTCCCGAAATATTCATACCATATCCTTTATGTCTAATCTCTAAGTGTGGGATTTTATTCCACCATTTTCAAAACATGATAAAATGAACATATCCTATAATCAAACTCTAAGTGTGGGATCCCCCAAAAGATCTCCGCCTTAGTAATGAACATTAGGGACAATGTTCCTTTAAAGTGTGGGATACACGGTATGTTATACCGTAAAGTTTTCTGACCTTTTGTCCTCCAAAGTTAACTTGAAACTCATTTCTTGCTCAAATTTTTACAAAAATTTTTTTAAATCAAAACTCCATTTTGTCAAAAATTTCAAAATTTTTCGCTATAAAAACAGTTTCGCTTCGACAGTAGTCGGACTACTCATTCAGCAGACTGACTTTTGTAAATTTTTAGATCTTTTGGTAAGAAAAATACTTTTTAAGGATAATCACTTTTTAAGAATAAATAAATTACTTTGGAAAGTACGATAAGGCAGAATAAGGATCCCTTAAAAATGAAATGGTCATCTTCGAAGCATCGCATGACTAGGCGCATACACCTTATATTGTTGTGTGAGGAACTTGAGCCTTTAATAAGCATTCATTTTTAATGCTTCACCATTCATTTCTGTGTGTGTGCTGATGCATGCGTCTTAGAATTAGAACTTGTTCCTGGTATACGCTTCGAGACCATACCAAAGAGTATCGTACGCGGTATAGGTGCAATTAGAGGATCTTGGCATTTATTAGGATTAAACCCATTTTTCTCATATCTCTTCAAGCCTAACCCTACCGATACTCAATTTTAGTATCGATGATCCGCTTAGTAAACCCTGTTGAGCCTTAACCTTTTCAGTTCTTAAAGTATTTTAAAACCCATTCCTTTCCATACCCACCAAAACCTTATCTTAAAATTTTTAAATTTTTGAAAAATGATATCTAGATATTCTTTTTGCTTTCACTCCAAAAAAATTACAAAATTCGTGTTTTACTCAAAAACTTCTCGCGTGCGTTTCAGAAATCAAATCTCAAAAGATCAAGAATCCTGCGGTTCGAAAAATTGGCACCAAGTAAAATTTGAAATATCAAAAAGTGTGAAAAATGAAAATATGAAAGGATCTCAAAAGGCAGTAAGAAAGAAAAAGCCTTATAAATTCTCTGGCAAATAAATTCTTGTTAAAAAAAAATCTAAATAAAGCTAAGTGCTTCAAAATCTCCCGAAAACTCTGATCTCTGAAAGACTAAATCTTCCGTGTGTTTTCGAAAGATAGAAGTCAAAATAGCTATCTTCCCTCCTTAATGTTATCCGTTTCCATTTTCATTAAAAAACATATCTAAATAAAGTTTTTCATAAAATTTGAAAATTCCTAAGATAAGCATACACTTTAAACCTTGAAACAACCCTTTTTCATACCCATTTAACCCTCACCCGAACATTACAACCCAACAAAAATGTCTTTGGATAATTAGCACCATCCTCATTTGGAGTGGTGGAGATGCGATTCTCGATCAAGCCTATGATGATAAGCGCTGCATGACTGGCTTTGAGCGATTTCGTTTGTTTAGAATGTTAGGAAACCCGATACACTTCTTGAGTGAATTGAGTGACCACCTGTGAGAATCGCCCAGTCATGTACTTCTACATTTCGAGAGTGACAAAGTATGCTAAAGGGACAACCAGTTCAGTTTTTAAGAATTCTTATTCTATTGATGCTTACTTTCTGAAATAATTTACCTATTTTGAGGAGTTGATGTCCTTAAGAAATATATGTTCTCATCAACTGATCTATTTTCTCAAAACCTTGAGCAAAGTGAGATACGGTTTGCTTGAGAACAAGCAAAGTCTAAGTGTGGGATACTTGATTTGACGTAAAAAGTCATGTTTTACGCACATCTTTTACCTCATATTTAGCACTTAATTAACAAAATCATGCCAATAAAGTCCACATTTACCACATTTTGTTAAAAAGGTCAAAACTTTATAAGTATTTCAAAAACAACGGTAAATGGACGAAAAACACACTTAAAAAGGCATAATTTGTTCGACATGCAATTTTATCGTAAAACTCCAATCTGGGACTTAATAAATATCTTAAAATATAGGTTTGGAGATTACGAACGCGTGGATATAAAGATCTTCAGAAACGGATCAAGAACGAAGAAGATAGGGCCAAACAAGCACGATCCAGCACACAAGACTTACGATCCAGCACACAAGACCACGGACCAAGGCTCACCACCCCCCACAGGGGCCGTATACCACCCTCTAGGGGCCGTATACGCCCCTGTAGAGGCCGTATACGCCCTTTTAGGGGTGGTATACCCCCTTCTAGGGGTGGTATACCCCCCTGTGGTGCTGGATACGCCCCGTTTGCTACCGAATACGCCCTATTTGCTACCGAATACGCCCTATTTGGTGGCGAATACGCCCTATTTGGTGTCGAATACGCCCTCTTTGGTGTCGAATTTCATAGCTCAGGGGTGTATTTCAGTGTTAAAACGGATGCGAGGGTGTTGAGTGTAAAATTGTGACTTGGATGCCTATAAATAGAGGCTTCAACCTCCGCATTTCTCATCAACTCACAACAATTCAATTCCATTCAAATCAAACACTTTTCTCTTGTAATTTTCATTTCTTAGTTAGTTTCTCTCTCTAACCTCTCTCTCTAGAGGGTTAGAGAGTAGTTAGTGGGTAGCTAGTAGATTAGAGTAGATAGTAGCTTTTTTAATCAAGGAGTATTGGTGTTCAAGCTTTTATTCAAGGATTTCAAGTTCTATTCTCTTGTTACGCTACTCTATTATCCGGTGATATCTATTCCCTCATACTGTTATTATGTTTGATTTATCCATGCGTAATATTATAGTATGTGCTTTACTTATTTCCATGTTTATTGAGTAGTGTAATATTGTGATTGTTGAAATGTAGATATTTAGGAGTAGGGATGATGGTAAATTAATCTTTAATTAATTATGTGATTGGAAGTTGTTATGTTAAATATCGGGTTAAACTTTTCAAGCGGTAGATCTAAACCACCCATTCCACCCTTTCCAAGCTTTCACGTGACTATTACTTTAGTATTAGGATCTGATCAACCCTAGTATCGGTAGATAGTTATCTGTGTTTTTGTATGAAGCTGTGAACATGCTGTAAAATGGCCCAGTACTTAGTATAGCGCTGGAAACACCACTGGTGGAGTACAAATGCGTGGAAGCTACGGACTGGTCGTAAGCATATGACACCGTGAATACCTGGAAGTCACCCTTCCTGAACATGGTCTAGGTATATATAAAAGCTGTGGAACTGCTGAAAAACGTAGTATACACCGTGAAATGAACCTAGGTATGAACGTTTGATTGCAAAGGAGGGTCTACACCTTGACAGAAGTATTTGTGCTCCTCGATTATAATCTAAGGGATCTTGAAAAGAAAGCAAACATTCAACTGTAGTGTAGGATGCTTAAACCCCCTGATCCAACATAACTGACAGTTTAACATACATTAGCAAACAATAGTACGACCCTTAATAAAATCAATTAGAATTAGGTGTTAAGAAAGGTCAGAAATTAAATATCAGTCTGTTGCCTTATTCATGCGCCCAGGAGTTAACTCCAAGATGGGTCACTAGTCCTCATCGGACAGTGTTGGGGGACTGAGTAGCCTGATCTGATCAGACTCATAATAACCTAATATTCAGTGACATACGACTTAGATTTTCCACTTAAATCGTAGGATGCTAGTGTTGACACCAAACCTCTGTTAATTTTATTAAAGGAAGTCTCCAATCATCTTTTATAATGAACATCATCCCGAAACCTGAATATTGAAACTTCAGCAATCACAATCTCTATCTATCTGCTTACCCTACCCGTAGTTTAATATTTACTTTTCTGTATCGTAGTTAACTTAGAAAATACCAAAAACAAACCGTACCTGCTCTTTTAAACCCATCCTATTAGCTTCTATTTTTTAAAGTATTTACTTCATTTCGATTCGCTCCGATTTTAAGAACGACACCTGAATCAGACTTACCGCTTGCTACCCTTAAGAAGAGCAGTAGGTAGTAATAAAACTTAGGCTTCCCAGCATTATAAATTTAAAACCCACTAATCACCCGCCTCCGTCTGGAAGGTCCGCAACGACAGGGAAGCGATTCCTTGACTGACCGTTGGGGTGCGTTCACTGAAGATGTTTGTTTGCTTTTGAATGAAGAGCTGTGATGCTTTCCCTTCTCACATGCTGAACATAGCTTGTCTTTGTCATAAGCTAGCTTTGGAAGACCATTGACTAAGTCATTCTTGCTGAGCTTGCTGATGGCCTTGAAGTTCAGGTGAGAGAGACGCTTATGCCATAACTATTTTTCTTCTGAAACGGTTCTGGAATAAAAACATGTTCCTTATTGTGCTGAGTCCATATTGACTACATATGTATTGCCTTTTCTTTGAGCAGCCAGGACAGCGCTTCCATTCTTGTTGTAAATAACTCCAGCTTCATGATCAAATAGCACTTTATTTTTGGCATCACAGAACTGACTAATGCTTAATAAATTATGCTTCAGTCCTTCAACATATGCCACCTTCTTAAACATAACATTACCATTGGTCAAGACCCCATACCCTCTGGTCTTACCAATGTTGTTATCACCAAACACTACATCAGGACCTCTTTCATCCTGGTAGTCACTGAGCAAGGACTTACATCCGGTCATATGTCTGGAACAACCACTATCCAGATACCAAATTGTCTCTCTGAGAATGCCTTGCATCATACACAAACAATTAGTTCAATTGATGAACCCATCCTGAGATGGGTTCATGGTGGCCAGCCTTTGGTTCAGGCTTCCATTGGCTTGCATCAATAGTATCCGAATGCTCACTGATTATTTGTGATTTTGAAGATGATGTAGCTGAACATTCAGATACCAAATGCTGACATACTAATGATGGTTGGCTGAATGAAACTTGTGATGATGAACAATCTGATGACACATGCTGTCTACTTCCACATATGTAGCATTTTTTATTTGTGGATTTAGATTTCTTTGACTTATTATTCAGACTAGATGAAAACTTAGAAGTTCTCAGATTTACTACCTCATTTTGCTTCTTTGACTTCAAGTCACTGATGATAAGATCATCGGTGACTGGAGTGTCAGAAGTGAAGTCGCTGATAGATTCTTGATCATCAGCGATAGTTTTGATAAGAGCTGTGCAAGTTGTTGATTCATAAATTTCTAGTTTCTTTAGTTCATCAATACTTGCAGCAATATCATAACTATTAGTAACCTGTGAACTTCTCACAAAGTAATTTGGTTTAGGCTCACTGAAAATTGACATTGGTTCAAAGACAAACTGTGAGAATGTTTCATCAGGATTGAATATTTGATCAACTTTGGTTGCATCAGTGAGAGCAGCAGCAGTTTCATAATCACCTCCCAGAATAGCTTTAACTTGTTTTGGGATTTGATTACTTATGCACTGATTCACTTTTAATGCAGATCTACACCATGACTTCATCACTTCATTGAGTTGTGAAAATTTAGTTTCAAACTTTACTTTTTCTTGAATGCATTTTTGATTTGCATGTATTTGTGCATCAAGATCAAGTGTAAGATTTTTTATTTTTAACAAATTTTCTTCTTGAAGTTGAAGTTTAGATGTTAAGTCACTGATCATACATTCTTGTCTTTTCTGAATGTCATGAGCATTTGATAAGTCAACTATCAAAGTTTCAAAGATTAAATCTTTTTCAGTCGCTGATGCAGACTTAAAACAATGTACCTTGTAGAGAGTTTCTGGATCCCACCCATATGCTGAACATTTCTGAGCTACTTCTTTGATGTCTTCATGGAAAGCAGCATCGTCAGCCATCAGGCAGTAATCCTTGTCTAAACAGATCATTGTTTCTTCCTCATCAGATGATGAAGTTGAGTCAGAGTCGCTGACAGATCCTTCTTCAGCAATAAACCCTTTATTCCTTTTCTTTGACTTGTTCTTCAGCAATAAACCCTTTATTCCTTGTCTAAACAGATCATTGCTTCTTCCTCATCAGATGATGAAGTTGAGTTAGAGTCGCTGACAGATCCTTCTTCAGCAATAAACCCTTTATTCCTTGTCTAAACAGATCATTGCTTCTTCCTCATCAGATGATGAAGTTGAGTCAGAGTCGCTGACAGATCCTTCTTCAGCAATAAACCCTTTATTCCTTTTCTTTGACTTGGACATTTCCTTCAGCTTCTTGTACTTTGTTTTGTACTTGTTGTACTTGTCATTTCTGAAGCTGGGTTTTTGATCAGCGAAAGAGTTGACAGCTTTGGACCAGCATTCAGCTGCAAAATGGCCAGGCTTGCCACATTTGTAGCACTCACCTTTTGGTTTAAAATCATCATTTGATGATGCACCAGCAGATCTGTTGAATCTGTTGTTCTTACTGAAGTTTTCAACCATCATGGCCATGTCTCTTTCCAACTTCTCTAGTCCTTCATCATAGCTTGCTTCTGACTGGTCTTCAGCGACACTACCTTCTTCTTCTGCAATCAGTGACTTTGAGCTCAGCTTGGTAAACTTTGCTTTCTGCTTTTGATCAACTTCATCAAGCTCAACTACAAGGGCATTCGAAATCTTTTGTCCTCCAAGTGCAGCACGAATGTGCTCACTTTGATCAGCTAGCTTCTCAGATTGTTCCCAATTTAGTAAAATTCCATAAACTTGAGTTAGATTGAGAAAATTATAATCATTTCTTTGTCTTATGCATGTTGCAATGGTTCCTCAAGTTTTCCTAGGTAGTAACTCTAGAAACTTTTCAACGATGAATCTCTGGTCCTTTCCTATATTAGCCTTTTCCATTTTATTAATTAAGGCTTGATATCTAGTGTAGGTAGATGCCAGTGACTCATTGGGTTCCATAGCAAACAACTCATATTGACGAGTTAGATTTATTTCTCTACAGCGAATTATGTCAGGAGTTCCAATATAGATGTTTCTAAGAGTATCCCACATGTGTTTCGCTGTTGTGCACAATCTAATGGACTCAAACACTTCATCAGGAAGTGCCATGCTTATGTAAATTTTAGCTTGTTTGTCTAGCCTTACCATACACTTATCCTCATCTGACCATTGTTCCTCCCTTTTAGGCATAACCATTTCAGGTATAGCAGGAGTGGTTGCAGTAGCTGCAACTGCAGGAACAATAGTAGTTGGGGTGTATGGACCATCAATAATAATTGTACAAAGGCGATCATCGACAAGATCTAAGAACATCATCATCCTCGACATTCAGGTTTCAATTCTAGATGGATCAAAAGCTGGTGGTTTAGTAGTGGAGCCATTTCCCTTCTGGTACTCAGAATCAACACAACTGTATTTAACCGATTCCATTGCAGATCTGATTTAATTATATTTAAACCAACTCCGCTCTGATACCAATTGTGATTCCCTAATCACTATTATGTTAACCGTATTTAAGTGACAGCAATATGAACACAAATATATAAGTATGATAAGCAGTTCAGTTGCTGATGCAATACTAGCTGAAAGATAAATTCTTTTATTGATAAAATTTATCTATTGTTGATTGCGGAATAGATTAGCCAAAGCTAATCTAAATCAAACAATACAGCTCTTACAAAAGGAGATGAGCAGTAGTGGACAAACACGCTAACTTGCTCACTCGCTGAGATGGACTAATAGTGGACAAACACGCTACTAGTTCACTCGCTGGTGTTGTTCGTATCTTAGACAAACTAGTTACTGACAAACAAGTAACAATGCAAAACAATCGACACCAAATGGAGTACAACATACTACGCTATTTATAGACGCTGAAATCCTTAATTTCCGGATCTGAAAGGACACGTGTTGCTGCTTGATTGGTGAGGTAGTTGAGATGTGATCTTGGGAAATGTCACATTTTACCTTGAAGCCAATTACTTGCTGCCACGTTATTTTCTATGTTGGACCAAGTCACGAGGAGCACGCGTGGCGCCGTAATAGTGTAGAATATGTCAACTCCTTATTAATGCAACAATTATTGCTGCAGTCACTGAAGTAGTAGAAACTTTCCTTACTCACAGCGAGCTAACGTGCTCTTGAAGAGTAACTTGAGCTACAGTACTTGAGTGACTTCTTTTATTCAGCAGAAGGAATAACTTAAAAAGACTTGGAGACTTTCGCTGGTAGATGAGTATCAGCGACACACAGAGTTGAGTCTTTTATCTTGATAGGTTCTTCATCTACTGGTTGAAGAGATGGGATCAGAGACTAAAACTTCTGCAACAGCAGCTTCAACTACGATTACTTCCAAGAAGCCTTTCAAAGAGAGTATCAGTGACCAATGAGTTGAGATCAGCGACCAGTGACTCAACAGTCCATTTCCTCTCTCATCGCTTGAAGCCATTTCTCTTTGTTCACCGAACTAACTGCTTCTTCATAAGTAATAGGTTTTAGAGTATCTTCTTCTTCTGCTGCTACGAAGGCATAAGCAATGTTGCTTTCATCTTGAAATCTCGCAGGTGGTTTAATCTGCCTTCTTTGTCTATCCCTTGCCAACTGATAATCATCAATTTCTTCTTCAAGATCACTTTCGTTCACATCTGATTGTGGTGTACTATTCTGTGATGATCGTCCATAGCCATCATACTCCACCTCAAGTTGAGTATCATGCATCTTTATCACTTCACTATTGCTCACTAAGGTATCCTTGTACATAATGTCTTCGTTAAACACAACATCTCTACTAACGATAACCTTAGGATGTATATTTTCACATCTCCACAATTTGTACCCTTTGACACCATCAGGGTAGCCAATAAAGATGCATTTAAGTGCCCTTGGATCCAACTTTCCTTGCTTAGTGTGTGCATAGGCCACACAACCGAACACCCTCAAGTTCTCATAATCTGTTGTTCTACCAGACCAAACCTCCATTGGACACTTCAAACCAATTGCCGTTGAAGGTGACCGATTGATCAAATATGCAACAGTTGTAACAGCTTCAGCCCAAAACCTCTTTGGAAGACCAGAACAAGATAACATGCATCTAACTTTGTTCAGTAAGGTCCTATTCATCCTTTCCGCAAGGCCATTTTGTTGAGGTGTACCTGGGACTGTCAAATGTCTTGAGATCCCATGTGATTGGCATAACAATTTAAACTGATTATTACAAAACTCCAAACCATTGTCGGTTCTTAGTTTTTTGACTTTCCTATCAGTTTGATTCTCCACCAAGATCTTCCATTCCTTGAACTTTCCATAAGCATCATACTTATGTTTGATGATAAAAACCCATACCCTTCTTGAGAAGTCATCTACAATCGATAAGAAATACTTGGCACCACTAAGTGATCAACTCTACTAGGCCCCCACAAGTCGGCATGAACATAATCAATAATACCTTTTGTGGTGTGATGACTCTTGCTAAATTTTACTCTATGAGTTTTCCCGTATACACAATGTTCACAGAAGCCGAAAGATCCCATCTTCATCTTGCCAAAGCACTCCGTTTTATTCAACTCAAGTAAACTTTGTTCACTAATATGACCCAACCTTTTATGCCACAACTCTGCTCTTTTATCACTACCACGTTCACCAACTGCCACCACACTATTAATTGCACCACCCTTAAAAATGTAAACACCATTCCTTCTATATCCTTGAATTACAACCATTGAACCCTTAATCACCTTAGCCATACCATTTTCTAATTTCACAGAGCAACCAAGTTCTTCCAGAGTTCCTAAAGATATCAAGTTTCTTTTCCTAGTAGGAATATATCTAACCTCCTTAAGACTATATTCAGAACCATCATTTGATTTCAGTGTTAATGTTCCTATCCCTTTAATTTTACAGGGTCTATCATCTCCTAATAGAACAGTTCCACCATCAATTTCTTTAAAGACACTAAAGAAATCTCTATTAGGTGTCATGTGATAAGAACAACCAGAATCCATAATCCACTCATTCATAATACCTGAACTTGTGATTACTAAAGCTTCTGCACTATCATAACCATCCGAATATGTATCATGATTCTCCTTTGTATTTGAGTGATTTCCTTTCTTCTTTTTCTTGTCGGGATAGTCTTTCTTTAGATGGCTTTCAGAATGACAAATATAACATCTCTTCTTAAACTTTGATTTTGATCTTGATGACGAGCCTCTGTTTTTTGATTCCCTCTTCTCGGGTCTTCCTCTTACAAACAACCCCTCTCTCGTTTCTTCTTTGAAATCTGATCTTTTATTTAATTCTTATGAGTTAAGTGCAGAGAGTACTTCTTCCATCGACAAACTATTTCTTCCAAATAACAGAGTGTCTACAAAGTGTTCATATTCATGAGGAAGAGAGGCCAACAGAATAATGGCTTGATCTTCATCATCTAATTCAACCTCAATATTCTCTAAATCAAGAATCAATTTATTGAAATCATCAATATGAGCATCAAGAGATTTCCCAGAAGCTAATTGAAACGTGTATAATTTTTTCTTCATATACAAACGATTAGCTAATGATTTCGTCATGTATAGGCTCTCTAATTTGAGCCATACACCAGCAGCTGTTGTTTCTTTAGTTACCTCACGAAGAACTCGATCTCCAAGACTCAAAATAATGGCAGAATGTGCTTTCTTCATTATTTCTGACTTCTCTTTTTCCGTCAAAGATTCCGGTAAACTACTCTCACCACCGAGAGCAGCCACCACCCCTTGCTCTCATCTTGACCCGCCAAAGACCGAAATCGTTCTTGCCATCGAACTTTTCCAGATCAAATCTCGTTGATCCCATCGTGAATCACGCTTGTCTAACCTTTAACAAGTTTTCCCCCAAATTCTCAGAATCAAGAACCCTAACATGTCTCTGATACCACTTGTACCTGTAATACAGCAATCAGATGATTAATCTGATCAGAAACAGAGAGAAACAGTAAACGAGAATATGGTATAAAAGATTAAAGACACACGATTTCCACCAATTCACTCTCTTATTGTATTCATGAATATACCTCACACTCTTAACAATGAACAAGTAATTTGATGCTGACTGCATCTCTTAATCACACCCCTATTCTATATTTACACAGAAAAGGATAAAAACGAAAAGAGACAATTCCGTCACAAGATAATCTTCAACCACGTTATTATCTCCTCAGCTACCTAGTTTGTGACTAACACCAAGACTATAAAGGGATATTAGCAAGATTGGTCCCTCAAATCCTGAGAAATACCAATCAGCCCCTTTCAGTTTAATTATGTGACATGACAAACTATATGTATAACAGTCATGTGAAACCAAAGGAATGTGGCACGTTATAGTTAAAGCCTAGAGGGGTGAAAGTTCCCAATTTTAATTGAACTAACATCATAGGTAGTAATGGGAATTTTATGATCATTTATTAAAATAATACTCTTTTCATTTACAATCGACGAAACACTACTAACAATGACTGTGTCACTTCAATTTTTGAGATCCACATTTACTAATATACATTCATTTATAAATAAGTAAAAAAATCTAAAATTGATCGAGCTTGGCCCCACTCCCTCGTCTCCCCGTGAGTTGGTATACCAACGAGGACCAAGTGATGAGCTCAATAGACGAGCCCGCACCAACGGCATCAGTCGGCAGCAGACGTGGGTCAGTTTTCAACCGCCGACGTTGACAGTGGTCTAACTACATTTACATCTTCGGCTTATAATTTAAACGTGATGAGATTAAATCTCATTAAAGATAATGTATATGTAATATATTAATTTAATTGTACATATTGGCATATTGCATTGCATAGTATAGGGTGTAAATCTTTTTCTTAGTAGTAATAGATAATTTATAAGCTCCTTTACTATAATTTATAAGCTCCTTTACTATAAATTCTCTTACACTTTGATATAACCATTGTCTTTAAACCTTTCTGTTGTTAACAAACTGATCAACTCGGTATTGATTCTTGCATATTTGGTCACCAATTCGATCTTAGATTAATGGGAGGTGTAAAGTATAATGGAAATGAGCTCTGCAATAAACACTATACAAATGTCTAAACACTTAAAAAGACAAACACATAACCGTTCAACAGAACTCTTCAAGATACCGGAACCCCAACAACTACAGCTTTTAAAACATCCATCATCATTTGATTGAAAACCCATCCTTTGTATGAGGTACATGTTTTCGTTTCATCATGCGATCATACGAACTGTATACTTTACAGTATTCTAAAATTTCGTCCTAATTGTATGCACATATTTTCTTCTTTCAGATGATGTTCATTTCTATGTCACTTCATCCACACTCCTGATGCTATCGTTCATGCCCCCCAAAGCAACCAAAACCAAAAATGCCCTGGCGATTTCTTGACATCATTTGCGGCTCTTCAGATTTCAGAATTCCTTCCAATTCGACGACCACATCCTTCATCTCTGGCCTCTTCCTCGGGTCTGTGTTCCAACATTGTTCCATTAATCGAACCAACCATTTTGGACAATCCACCGGTATGCTTGGTCTCATATTCTGCGCGTAGTAAAAAACAACACAATTAATCAACTTACCAAAATCGATATCATAATATATATATATGTATGCATACGTCAATTTACAGTATATCTCCCACAAGCATATCCCAAAGGCGTAGACATCACATTTTGGCCCGTATGGTTTTTTGCTCATAACCTACAATCAATCAACCAAAAGTATATATTAGTTATGGAATTGAAACTACATGAGTATCAGGGTATGTAAAACATTAACAAGCTAGCTAGTTATAATTGAGATTGTATATACTATACCTCAGGAGCCATATACCCAAGAGTCCCATTTTGACTACCAATCAAGATAAATTGTGATGGCTTCATGAAAGTCGACTCTCCAAAATCAGCAAGTTTGATCGTATGATGCTTGTCGATAAGCATGTTCTCTGGCTTCATGTCACAATGAATTATTTTCTTGGAATGAAGATAGCTCAACCTAGAAAAAAAATAGATTAGTTAACGAGCTCAATTTATGAAGTTAATACTAAAAGATTTAAGGTTGATGCATGCAGTCAAATTAAACGTATTAAAACCTCCCGCAATTTAATAACTCCATACAACATTTAACTTGTATAAATCCTAATCCAAGATTAAGTATTAAGCAAGGTGTCGATCTTATTGCTTACCCTTTTAGCGATATCAAGTGCAAACTGAACGACGTTCTTCATAGGAAGCTTCTTGGTTTGGTTCTTGGTTAAGTAGGATCTTAGCGAGCCTCCTTTTAAGTATTCGGAGACAATACAAAAGTTGCTTTCGGCTATCGTTTTCTTGTTCTTGTGCCTGGAATCGGTCTTCATGGACATGGTTGCTCCAATCATCTGAGTTTTAACACAATAATTATTAGTATGATTCATACATACTTATATAGTTTTTGCTAGTTGCATTCAAATAAGTTGACTAGATTGTGATAATTATTTTCTTGGGTATTCATTGTTAAAACAAACCAACAATATTGTTTTAACAAAAATTAGTAAGTAGTAAGTATGTTTATTGCTAGATAATGTTTTGTTAATATTGAATTAATGCCTTGTAACAAATAAACCTAAAACATATTACATACCTTAGTTATATTTGGATGATCAAGAATTTGCCATAAACCAGCCTCTTTTTTGAAATCATCCTTCATAATACCCTTTTGCACTTCTGTAATCCTCTTGTCGCTTAAATCAAGAACTTTCACTAAAAACACAAAATAAAACCCTATTAATCATAAACACAAAAAACGTCCATAATATAAAAAATATATACAAATAACAATCAAACATATTGTTATACAAACGTCAGTCAAGAACATTACGAACCTGCAACCGTTTGACCGTTGTAAGATCCCTTACGAACAACACCAAACGTTCCACGGCCGATAACTTCTCCAAGAACAATCTTAAGCGGATCGATTGTATCCCCCCATTGTTGCTGTTCTACTTGTTTTTGCTGGTGTGTTTGTTGATCTTGTTGGTGTTGAACTACGTAATGTTGCTGAGTATTACATGAGCGTAACAAAAAATGGTTGCGAGCCTTGATGACGTCGACTGGTTTCAGGGGATTCTCCATGATTATGGTTTGAATAGGTTTAATGTAAGTAATCCGTGAACGTCAATTAACAAAGTGTTTGTCATGATAAGTTATTTATATGCATATCTAAAGTTTGTTTCCGTCCGCTTATTTCGTTTATTTATTTATTTATTTTATTATATATGGGTTAATCACAACTTTAAAAAGCTATTTTTTTAGAAAAAATATATATGTTAATTAAACTTATCTCATTTTGTAGCTTAAATTCTCTTCAAATGATATTTGTTGCGTGTGTGTAAAGTGAGAAACTTTGAATCTAATTAAAAATCTTTTTGACACGTGGTGTACGTATACATAAATTAATATTTCGATTTATTTGGTGATCAAATTTGATGAAGTTTTGGTAATTTTTTAGGGTAATTTTTTTTTACACAGAGCGTGAACATCCGAGTAATTAAACGGTTAGCTAAGATGGACGACTACTTAATAATAATAATATTATTGATAAATAAATCTTAAATTTATTAACTATCAAAGATAAAATCTGAATTTTTTTTGGAATATGTAGACTTTTTCTTACCATAATAAAACAAAATAAAAAGTACAGAAGTCCAACTTCAAGAACACCATAAGCAAGCTATTTAAATATACTAATTGACTTAGATCTATAACTTGGTTTTGTAAGGATTTTAATGATAATTAACTACTCTTATATTTTTTTGAAAGACAGTTGTGGAATCACTGACGGACCTTTGGTCCACCCGTTCATCTTCCACAAGCGGTTACTCCCCGATATGAGAACCACTCTATAATTTGTAATCTCGGCGACGCTCTAAAGGGGTTTCTCTCTCATGTCTTTGATGAATATCGCACCCGAAGTCTCCCCTCCCCCAGGTATGCCATGGGCAAGATTCGAACTCATCACCTCCAGGAAGAAACCACATTAGTGGGAAACTCCCTGACCACTGGGCTAATACCCCAATGGAAACTACTCTTGTATTAATATGATACTATAGAAGTATAGATAAAAGTTGAAATTACTCTTATCAGTATTGACTACTCTTTTTGGTATTGAGCTTTCATTTGTTGTTAAGGTTATTATGTTTCAGTATGTCAATTTATATTTCTCAACCTCTCTTCAAAATTACAAGTTTCTGATAAAAAAACGAGTGATTGGGAAAAAAAATAAAAAAATCTATACAAATTAATCAACGAGTTGGAACGACGCGAAATCCAGGCTATTGTCATTCAACCCTTTTGTTGATGGAGTGATTTTAATATATTTTGTTTTTCGAAAAAAAATATAGATAAAAGATAAAAGCTATTAAAAATTACTCTCTATGTTTAAGTATTATTGTTCACATTTTTATTTGTTATGTCTCAAAATAATTGACCGTTTTCAAAATCAACTGATTAAAATGCTTCATTTAAAAAGTTAATATTTTATTGCCGGTCAATAGTAATAAATATATGCACTTTTCTTAATCTTTGTGTTTTACAAATGGTAGGAATTAAATAGAACCCTTTTGAGAGGTAATGAAGAAGAAAAATGATAATGACAACTCTTAAGACTGTTAATAAAAACTTTATGAAAATTAATTAAAGTTAAAGTTTGCTTTTAATTTAAAATTTTCACTTAATATATCACATATAAAGGGAATGTTTTAGTGCATTAAATACAAACATTAAATTAATTATATATAATTTTTAATTAATATGGATAGTTTCAACTTCATTTAATGCATTTAATTTACCATATTGACAGCCCTTGAAGATGTTATTATCATTTCTCAACGATGAATATGAACATAACCAAATTGTCACATAACAAGAATAACGATATGAACTAATAAAAAATGTGAAGACACTTCCAAAAACAAATAATGCCACTTGAGTTAATTAAAAAAGCAAAATTTATGAAACAAGAATAACATTATGAACTAATAAAAAATGTAAAGACACTTCCAAAAACAAATAATGCCACTTGAGTTCATTAAAAAACACTACAAGAAAAAATGGCTAGTGACATGTCAAAATTCGTCACTAAAGTTGAAAATTCGTCACTAAGGTACTTTAGTGACAAAAATCATGTTGTCACTTTTTGTCAGTATAGCTCCATCACAAATTCAAGATAGAAACGGAATATCAAAGTCATCACTAATTAATCAAGGAACAAAAAAACGTCACTAAATTTGTGACAATTAAATCTGTCACTAATTCTCGTCACTAACTTAGAAAATTCATCACTAATTGATCAGATTAGTGACGAAAGCTACAAAGCACAAAATACATCACTAATTGATCGCAATAGTGACGGAAGCTACCAAGCACCAAACATGTCAATTGACGATTATTTATAACACAATGCAATTATATTAGTTCATAAATGATTTATGACAACATACGAAAATATCGATTTCATTAACACAATGCAAATTGGATCAATCTCTAAAAAACACCAAAAGTCGATATATCACAAAAGTAGTAACAATTGACACAAGTCTAGTCTTTGATGTTTCCACTTAGAAAAATTGAAAACATAGTCATGAGGATCCGACACCCTCTTTTCGACATGTACATGCCTATAACCGCTCATGATAAAAATCAGCGGCTTTCAAGATGAATCCACAGTTTTTGTGCTCCCCTTTAAACTCCAAGCACATTCACCTATCAATGACCAATATCAAAATTAGTTGTACTATTTATTATATTATATTATCTTATATATATATATATATATATATATATATATTATATGGGCAACCATGTATAAACAGTAGGTTCGAGTCATGCAATGATGGAAGTGCCTGCTAACTTAAACAAGTATGAGAACTACCCTTCACTTAAACAAGTACAAGAACGTACGGTTAAAGAATATACATGCATGAATAGTAATTTATCTATAGAGATCTGCTCTATTGCTACACAATAATGCTTGAAGATTATTATGTGTTTTTCTCATTGTCTAGTTGGAGAATTTTAACCAATCACAACACCAGAAAAAGAGAGGTAAACAATGTTTACAATAAGAAAGAGAGATTTTACCTGTCTCCAAAGCGATCTACAGCTTGCAAGTATTATAACACAGTCATGGTACTTCTTGGCCTTTTGCGTTTACCATAGTAGTGTACATGACATCTCATTCTAGTTGAAAAGGAATAATAAGATAAGCTTACATGTATAACTTAAACTGTTAATGATTTGTTGAATGCTTGCATAAAAGAGATAGTAGAGTTACAAAGTTTACCCGATTTTAAATAGCTGAAGAGCCTTCTATTGAAGCATCGGGTTACAGGTGACTGATCATTGTGATTAGGTAGTGTTATCCACTATGTATAAGCATTTTTCATGATTATAGTCTTTGATGTTTCCACCTACAAAAAATAAAATAAGAACTGAAAACATGTCATAATGTCATAATTATATAGATATAGTTGGTTAAGGACTGAATGCAGGTTACCTTATGGGATTAATATGCTGCACTCCAAATCTTTTTCTGCAGTAAATATAAAGTAAATCGATACACACCGGTGGATTGCATAAATTACCATTTCGACCACCTAAAATAATGAAAGCTTTTTAGTAAAGTAAAACCATAACAGACAAAATCAAGCTCGAACATTGATAGGCAGAAAGAGAATATGTTATAATTGTGTTTAACACTTAATAGTAACTCAATGTATAATTAAAAAAATATTAAAGTAAAATGGTAACTAGACCCTGCCCATTTTGACCCATACTAACTACTAACTTATGGTTGGTCCACTCTATTTTGCTAGCTACCTCTTTAACGAATCCTTGTCATTCTGTTTTTTTTATATACAACCATTCTAGTGAATATGGTAGTCGTTAACGTTCTGGTATATCATGTAACTTTCGACCCTGAATAAATGAACGTGTACAAACAAGTTATTACAAAAGTCGTACCTGAGTATCAATTGAATCCACTTGATCACTCGCAGCTCCACTTCCTTTATTATCTTCATAACCTTTCACCAAAACCTTCCCAGTTTAATAACTGCAGCTCAGTCAATCAATCCTATATCACAAAACAAATAGATAACTTTTTTTCAGGAGTACCTATATGTAGTTATAGTAGTTGTTGGAGCTGTTGCATAATTATGGCCAACGACACTGCAGAGCAACTGATACTACATCTGAGCCTATATTACATGGAAAAGTTATTACGTTAAGCCAAAGATAGTTGTGGCTTCTAAAACACCTCATAGTATGCAATGTAAAAAAATAACTTCAAACCTAAATATAATAAGTGAACTTGTTTTTTGTATTGATAATCAATTTGGAACTGTAGGTAGAATTCATAACCTTACAAAAATAAGTTATTGACAAAAATTGGTTAAAAAAGAGACATGAGAATCTAGTAAAACTAAACAAAAAGAATAGATTAACTTAACTACATCCTATGTGCGTTGATATTTGTCCATCTATATAATTGGGAAATGAGTATAACCAATTCACTAGAGACAACATGGCTCAAGCTCTCTGTTGTATTGCCATTTAATATCCAGCCCCTGTTCTTCCTTCGATAGAGCACAATATATTACCTAGTTATTGATTCGATGCATAACTACAATTCAGAAGAACTAGTGCACATAGATAATTATACATATAATTCTCCAATTACATCGATAATTACATCAAGCAACTTACAATTTACATTGACAATTAGTCAAGCCCCTCTTACATCCTTATCTGTATTAGTATGAGAAGGCGTATGATAAAAGCATAGGAAAGAATACATTTTCAATGATTAAATCAAATGTAAAGCAATTACAATGGAAAAAAATATTAATACATAATATGTAAGCACATTACTCATTATACAATCGAAACTTGTGGTTTTTCATCTCCACTTCATTACTATCTCTCTTTATATATTCCGGTGTGACTTATTTTTAACAACAATTATGATATCAAATCAATAAGAACCCTAACTCCCGAATCTACTGTAAAATCAATTGATTCAGGCTATTCAATCAAGTGAAGAATATTATCGACTGAAGTTTAGAAAAACCTAAAGCTAAACTAACTTAAAATCAATTAAAATCGAGCTCATTAACAGCTGCAATATAATCCTTTTCAACTAATCATATATATTATAATTGATTAAATTAGAGGTCGAGGATCAATTACGAATCGATTACAATATGATAAAATATGATTAGGATGATGAAGCTGAGCTCGAATACTTACAGTAAGATCCAGAAGTGAAGAACGAGAGCGAAACCTAAATCGCCTAAATTATTAGAGAGGATTCGAGGATATGGTTTCATGCGGTTTACAAACGTATCAAAATTATGAATTTGATTGCTGTTAACTCTATTGGCGATCGTGTATTGTTCACAAAATACTAAAATTAGGGCACATTGATCAGCACGGAATGAACAAGTGAAGACGATTAGGCTTTTACAAATATTTAGTCCTTGGAAATTATATCGGGTCAGATCCGGATGCGGATCTGGATCCGCGCTTCTTTTTTTTTCAAAATCCCTGTATTATGCGTATAATTGGGGGTAATATGGTTTTTGGTGTTGTATTCTTTTTAAAGAAACAATTTATCCGGGATATACAATTGGCGATAACGTAAAAGAGGTAAAATTAAAATAGATATTTGTTCAAGGACGGAAGTGAGATTTTGGACGCAAGTGGGGGAAGTAAATTGGAGATTGACATGTGTCCTTCTCCATTTCTCTACCTCTTTCATTTCTTCACCTTTTTTATTTCTCTAACCTTATTATTTCCCCTTCACTTATTTTCTTTAAACTTTTTTAGTGTTTTATTTTTTTACATTAATTTTGTTTCTTATTATTATTTTTTCATTTTCTTTTTTGTATTTTTAAAAGTTCTCGTTATCAGTTTTTTTAACCTTTTCATTTAACCCTTTTCGTAACTTGTTTATCATTGTTTTTATTTTTTTCGCGTTTTAAACATTTTTTCTAGTTGTTTTACCTCACATTATTATAAGTAAATATAATTTTATATATATTGTACTATAAAAAAATATTTATGTGATACACCATATTCATACCTTGAATAAAATAAATTATGATGTAACAAAATTATAACTTCAATGCATCGTAAAATAAAAATTATGATGCACCATATTTTATAACTATGATGCACCAAGATTTATACATTAATAATGTTTATCATATATCTAAAAGCCGGAACGTCATATTTTATGACTATGATGCACCATATTTTATAATTATGATGCACCCTGTTTTATAACTATATTTTATTGTATATTATGAAAGTGAATACATGATATTTTATAACTATGATGCATCATATTTTATAACTATTATGCACTAAAATTTATAACTATGATGCACCACTTTTTATAATTATGATGTACCATATTCTATAACTATTATGCACTAAAATTTATACACTAATTATGTTTATCGTATATCTAAAATTCGGAACGTCATATTTATAACTATGATGCATCATATTTTATAATTATGATTCACCATGTTTTATAACTATGATGGACCATCATTTAATTCAATAACGATGTTTTATAGTATATTTTGAAAGTCAGTGCATGATATTTTTAAACAATCGATGCACCATGTTATATGACTATGATGAACCATGTTTTATAACTATGATGCACCACTTTTTAATTCAATAACGATGTTTTATATTATATTTTGAAGGTTGTTGCATGATATTTAGATACTTGATGCATCATATTAAAAAAAAAATAGTGTATCATAGTTATAATGTTGGTGAACACAATAATAATTGAGTTTTATTGCATCTTATTTTTGATATTCATGTGCATCGCTATATATAGTATATGGTGTATCACAAATTTGAAAATGATATAAGAAAAAGAAAAAACTAAACAGGAAAAAAAGTTAAAAACTAATTTTTAAATATTTAAAGTGATAATTTTTTTCTAAGAAAATGTTAACAAATTTTATTTAATTATTACTTTTTTTACAAAAGTGTTATAGAAGTTTTAATGTTTAAAACTTTTTAGTTTTTTTAAGTTTAAAATACTTTTTTTGTAATAAAAATTTGTAATAAAAAAATAAATTAAAAAAATGAATTAGAAAAAAAAAGTGAAGAAATTAAGAAAGGTGGAGAATTGGATAAATATGGTGGAGAAATGAAAAGGAGAAGGGAAAATGAATAAAAAGGTGAAGAATTGAGGAGACACTTGTCACCTCCTCATTGGCTTCTCTCCCTTCCCTCACTTTTACCCCTTCTTCCAGGAACTTCACCCATTAAAATATTGAACATTAATATAGTGAAAGACACTAGAGTTCATATTTCAATTGACAAACATACTTTTCTAGGGTGGGGTTCAAATGAGAATAACGTTTTAAGTGAGAATGGGGGAACCAATCACAATGCTTCATTTTATTTAGGGGTGGAGTTTGGTCAACTTACATTATATTTAATACTAATTAAATAATTGCTAAAAAATAAAAATATAAAATATAGATACATACGCAAAACATATACGTACACACACATTCTTCGTAACCGCACAGCTTTTCTCCAAAATTGAACGACGCAGGTTTTCTATCGAAATTCATCGCACAGAAATCAAAATCGAAGGTAAGCATTACGTTATTTCCACTCAAAATTCTTCAATTCAACAAACGAATGTTCGATTTGTGATAATACGATTAGGATTTACGTTAACGCGATTTTATATGATCGTATTTTGCGCGATTTTAACGTCATTAATTTAGGATTTGATTGACAAAAACTGCAATAACAATATGATTTTCGATGAATCACTGATTAATTTTTTTGAAAAACGCATATTAAAATTACCGTGCAAAAATCGTAGTATGATCATCAAAGTCCGTGTTACTAACATATATGCTAGCAGTAGCGTTACAGTATCTGTGTTCTATCTGTTTCGTTGTTAGTTGAGATGATTCCTCAAATAGACTTGCAAAAACCAGATGTTGATTTTTAAAAATTAACTAACACATGTGTTATAAACATATATGCTAGTAGTAGTGTTATAGTAGTATCTGTGGTCTATCTGTTTCGTTGTTAGTTAACATAATTCCTCAAAAAAGACTTGCAAAAACACGTTCCAGCTATTGATTTTTAAAAACTAACACATGTGTTACTAACATATATGCTAGTAGTATTGTTACAATATCTGTGGTCTATATGTTTCGTTGTTAGTTGACTAAATGGTATCACATGTCATAAATGCTAGTGTTACTTGTTGCTGGTAAAGCAAGTCTTAGTTGTTGAATTTTTATGTTAAGTAACAAATGTGGTGCCTGATTAAAATCGAAACTTATGATAGCGCAGTACGAACGAGATGGCTATAATACAAGAGTTTAAAGTTAATGATCAGGATCATAAAGAAAATGCAGAGGCTGCGGGTAATTTGAATACCACATGTGCTAGCAATTGACTAACACATGTGTTAGAAGTTGACTAACACATGTGTTAATGGTTACAGAATCTAACATAACTGCAAAAACACTTTAACATGACCACTAGCTACACTGACAATCATGCAGTGCACTCCAAATGAGTTTGAAACTCCGGGAGGGACTACACTATGGATACCAGAGGTGTCGGAAGACTTAAAACCACACATTGGACAGGTTTTTAAAGAGCTTGATGATGCATACGTATACTATTTAAGATATGCGAATGCCGGAAGATTTGGAGTTAGAAGCTCCACTCAAAAGAGGTTGAAGAGTAAAATAGTGTGCGAGAAGCACTATATATGCAGAAAGGCTGGATATCCAGAGAAAACCGAAGAGGACACACTGAAAGAAACAGAGAAAAATGGAAAAAACGTAAAAATAAAGATAGAGTTTCCAACATCATAGTCACTGGGTGCCCAACAACAGTAGTGGTAAAGCTGACTAGAGATGACACCTCTATGGTGATCAAGTTTATAGAGACGCACAATCATGAGATGTGCCTCGAGGAACATGAATACCTGATGAAAAAGGCGAGGAAGCTGACATTACAGCAACAAAAATTTATATTCAAGCTGGGTATGATGAATATTGGACCAACAAAGGCACACAACATATACAAGACGCTCAAAGGATCTTATGAGATCACGAATGGAACGGTGGTGGATTTCAAAAACTTCAGAAAGGACATCAACGTGTATATAGGAGGCACCGATGCACAAATTCTGGTGACAAAGATGCTAAACAAAAAAGCTTATGTATCCGACTTCTCGTTTGAGTACAAAACCGAAAAAGGAAAGTTAGCCTCTTTGTTTTGGGTTGATGAAGTAGCCAAGGCTAACTTCAGGGAATTTGGTGATATCGTCTCCTTTGATGCAACTTACTCAACAAACAAGTACGTATAAAATCAATTTAAAAGCATCTGTTACCAATTTTTAACACATGTGTTACCGATTGCTGCTAACACATGTGTTATGGGTTGCTAACACATGTGTTACCGATTGTTAACACATGTGTTACTGTCAATTTGTTATCGCATCCATCGTTACATTTTCCTCATATACATAATTCACACATTACACGTATTTTATCCAACAGGTACAACATGATGTTCGTACCCTTCACATGAATAGACAACCACCGGAGGAGTGTGACACTTGGTGCAGGCTTGCTAAACAATGAAAGTTCTGATAGTTACATTTGGCTGCTAAATGCCTTTGTAAATACATTTGGAGTTCAGCCAAGGATAATCGTGACAGATCAGGACAAGTCAATGAAAAATGTCGTGGAAACAGTCCTAACCGAATCGAAGCACAGACTTTGCATGTGGCACATCATAGATAAGCTACCGGGGAAGGTATGTTTTTTTTACTATTATTTGATAACACTCATCTGTAAAGTATGTCACATGTGTTACAAATGCAGTTTGCTTGCTAACACATGTGTTACTGCATGCTAACACATGTGTTATTGCATGCTAACACATGTGTTACTGCATGCTAACACATGTGTTACTGCATGCTAACACATGTGTTACTTTATACTAACAAATATGTTACTGAATGTCTTTGTGCTTGCAGATTCTTTATGATGTACTTGATGACAAAGAGTTCAAGAAAAAGTTCAATAGGATTATATGGAACATGTGGATTACGCCTGAACAATTTGAGGAAGAGTGGGCAAAGCTAATGGATGAGTATAAGACACAAAACCGCAAATGGCTAACAAAGATCTATGACATCAGGTCTACGTGGATACCCGCATACTTTGCAGATGTTGAACTGTGTGGACTAATGAGGACAACCTCGAGATCAGAGAGTGAGAATTCATTCTTGGGGATGTTCAATAACAAAAGATCAACGCTTGTAAATTTTATGTTGTGCTTTGAGACTGCTATGGAAAAGCAGCAGTATAATCAGGATGTTCTTGACCACCAAACCACGGACACGGTTCCAAAGTACAAGACACAACTTAAGATTGAAAAACATGCGACGAAGGTGTACACGAGAACTATTTTTAATCTCGTGCAGATAGAGATAATGAAATCACTATGGGAATGCTCGATAGATGCCCTAAGAAGTGAAGATGATTTCCAAGAATACGTAATCAAGGAAACGAGGAAGTATACGGAGGATGAAAGAGCTTCAAATGAAGACTGGGAAGTGGAATTTTGGCCTCAAGATAAATAAACAAGAACATATGACTATAAGGTACGTGATCTAAACGATTATAAGTCTATAAAAATTTGTTCATGTATTTGCTAACACATGTGTTACCTATCAGTAACACATGTGTTAATGTTAATATAAGTTAAAAAAATGTGATAGCTATTACTAACACATATGTTAGTGATGATGTAACACATGTGTTAGTGATGATTAACACATATGATACGAACTGTTTACACATGCAATGCTAACTACTATCTCACTTTGTTTTATTTGAATCAAGGTGCTTTACATGATAAAGGATGAGTCTGTGGAGTGTAGCTGCAAGAAATTCACTAGGCGTGGGATCTTATGTAGGCACATTTTTTGTGTGTTGAAAAACCGTAACATTGAGGAGATACAAAGCTGTCGCACCCCCAAAACACGTGGCAGCGGAAGTATGAGGTGTCATGGGGGCGCCGACCAAATTAAATATCACAACACAAGATTAAAGCAAACGACCTCTATATGAGACGTTTTGAAAAATAGTTACATTACATTAATTCAAATGTTTACAAAATAAATCTGGAGTTCGCATAAACCGTTTAGAGATTTCTAATACATTACTGAATCTAAAAAATACAGCTACGTGCAATCAAATCTCTTGTTGTTTGAAAACAATGCGACTCGAGCTAAGCTTTCCAAAAGCTTCCTACTGCGGTGGGTTACCTGAGAAATACATACTAAAAGGTCAACATAAAGTTGGTGAGTTCATAGGTTTGTTAAGAAATCAGTTGCTAAAATGATCCAGAAGATTTCACAAGTTTTGCATCATTCGTCAATGATAAGTAAAAGTATCGTTATCCAACGACAATTAAAAGTATTGCATGCAGCAATATAAGTATACCATTTGCATGAGTCTCATAGTCAAGCTTAACGTTGTTTGCCTCCGGTAAGTGTACTAATCCGATACACTTCTAAATCACAAGTAATACTGCACCCGTGGGTTGGCTAGCGCAACTAGCCCGGACGAGGTTTGTCAAACCCTGATAGATCTATCCAATAATACTCACGCACAAATTTTAATGACTATGATAAGTAGAGGACTTTAGTGGATTATTCAGGTCTCATGCAATCCGTACAAAAAAAAGTTGTTTCCATTACTTGTGATCATAAAGCAGTTTATAAAACAGTTGTATGTATTCTCACCCAGTGAAAAACAATAAAAAGGGGCTATGAAACCCACCAGAGATAAGAAGGTAGCAAGCAATATCAAATATTAGCAAGTAGTGGGTGTTCTCGTTCCCGTGTGCAACCTCCTAACGCCCTAAACGTATGAGGTTGTATATGTAGATGTCTCAAAAGACTATCTATAGCAATTGTATAAGTGGGGGGTAAATGTCCACTTAAGCCAATCGGGTAGGTGGGGGGTTTTATGTCCACCTAAAGCTAGTTCATCAACTAGTATGTCCAAATAAGTTGTTCAAGTTCGTTTATCAAAAACGTGTACGACCCGTTGGTGAAGGTTTGTAATAATAATTATTTAAGACATTATTATCGAGTTTGTGTTATTGTACACATTGTTATAGTATGTATCATGTGTGGTTATAAGTTGTTACTCATGTTCGATACTTAGTGAAAAACAAGTTTCATACATTCTGTCTTTAGCGACACTAGTAGCGACACTAGTGTCAGTGTCGCAAGTCATGCGACACTAGGGTAAGTGTCGCAGTGATGCGAGTGTCGCAGGTCATGCGACACTAAGGTCAATGTCGCAGTGAGTGTCGCAGGGTAGCGACACTAAGTCTTGTGTCACAGGTTATGCGACATTAGGGTCAGTGTCGCATGTTCAAATCAAATTTTCAATAAGTAGCGACACTAATAGCGACACTAAGGTAGTGTCGCAGGTAATGTCGCAGGTAGTGTCGCAGGCCATGCGACACTAGCGTCTGGCCAAATTTCCATTTTTAGCCCAAGTGTATCCGAGTGTCGGTTTTTCAATTGGGAAACTTTCTAAAGTTAGTTTTTGGTCCAAGTCACTAACTAAGTCACTCAAACCCATTTTTGTTACCTTTTTCCAAATATAGTAAATTTTTTGAAATCGAGCCACTTTTGTTGACTTGGTCAAACTTACTCGGTTTGACCCAAAACTTTTACCCAACCCAAATATCAGTTTATAGAGTCCAAATATATTGTCGGTTCATGTCCAAATTCACCAAAAGTGTCGGTTCTTATAAAAGTCCCAAATCTTCAAGATTTCACATTTCGACTTTTTGTCGGTTTATTACACCATGTGTTTTACCAATTTCTGGTCCCAGTCAAGTCTCACCAATTTTACCAACTGATCTTCTATGTATCTAGTGTCTAACATATGTTTCCTAAGAATTTTAAGTCCCATTTTCATAGAGAAACAAAATAAATAGCCATGCATAGCCCAGATTCTATTTTTACCCAGACCAGTCCCACAAGTCGACCAGTAGAGAAAAATGTATATGTTTCTGGAAAAAGTGTAACACACGAAAGTTGTAGATATTTTCAATACGCAAATTTAAAAAAAAATGCATCTTCTAACTCTTCCTAGAACTCAAGATATGACGTTTTTAGTGTGCTATGATTTTCTGGACAGATTATGTATCTTTGTGTATAAATTCATAAAAACGTATTTTAAGCTTATATTTGGACATAATCTTGTTAGATGAGCTTTATAACATGTAAATAAACAATATGAGAGTAAGAAAGGGTTTCCTTACAAAGATTTTGATGGAGATGAGATGAGGAGAAGGAGAAGTTGTTGTTGAGCTTGTTTTCCTTATAAAATAGTGACTTTTAGGGTGGTGGTGCTATGGTGGATTATGGTGGTGGTTGTGGTGGTGTTAGAATCTGGAGATTTAGAAAGAGAGAGAGTAGAGAGAAAATGATAGAGTGAAAGTGAGATGGAGTGTGAAATGAAATAGTTGCATGAGAATCTAGTGGAAGTAGCAAAAAGTTTAATCATTGAGTTTTGCATGTGTGACTAGTGGGGGAGTGGAATGGGCAGCCATGGGGGGGAGAGGGGGCCGGCCAAGGGGGCCCCACTCAAGGGTATTTTAGTAATTTTCTCATTTATCCGATTTGTGCTTCGCGCGGTGTTCGTTTCCTCGTTCGGTTTGGTGTTAAAAGTTTAATATGCGTTTTTAAGTATCAATTTAATTTTCAATATGTCCAATTGAAGTATTCATTCTAAATACTTGAAAAACATTTATAAAAATGATTCGTTAATTTAGTGATCTCGATTTGCGCGTTCGTTGTTCGGATTCTAAATCGCGTGACGTTTTATTTGGACGTTTTTCGTTATTGTGTAAAGACACGATATATTAATTGATAGTTTTATACTAAATGATATATTTTAGATTCAAAAATGTATTTTGACTTTCGTTCGATTGTCGGGCGCGTTCTGCGCGTTTTCGTTACGTTTGAGACGTTTTAATCGAAACGTCTAGGTTTTTCGTGTATTATTAAACTAAAATAATAATATATGATAAATAACTTCTAAAAATAGATTCAAGTTATTTATACAAATGTTTTCACCAACGTCGTACTTTATACAGTGTCGGACTCCGTCCGGTTGTTTTGCACAATTTCACCAAATTGCGTAAACGTAATTACAACTAATTACGTAGCGTAATATAAATCAATTACGGGGGTGTATATTCACATAAAAATATACAAATAGTTACAAGTAATTACAAGTATTTAGCCTAATATTAAACTAAACACACGTAATTAGGGTTTCTAGTAGGTTAATCAGTAACCCTAAATCGTCGGGTGTCACATTCTCCCCCTGTTAGGAGAATTTCGTCCCAAAATTAGCTGGCTGTTGTGGTCTGTGAGGTATCTAAGAATAGATGTGGATGTTTTAGTCGCATTTGGTCTTCCCGTTCCCACGTGAATTCAGGACCGCGCCTAGAATTCCACCGGACTTTAACGATGGGAATACGACTCTGTTTTAAGCGTTTGACCTCATGGTCCATGATTTCAATAGGTTCCTCGACGAAATGGAGTTTGTCATCAATGTGGATTTCATCGAGCGGGATTACAAGTGTCTCATCAGAGAGACATTTCTTCAGATTAGAAATGTGGAACGTGTTGTGCACACTACTTAGTTGTGGCGGTAGCTGCAGTCGATATGCCACCGGACCAATTCTTTCAAGAATCTCAAAGGGTCCGATGTACCTGGGGTTTAGTTTGCCGCATTTTCCAAAACTAATAACACCTTTCCAAGGTGACACTTTTAAGAGTACTCGATCCCCAACCTGGAACTCGAGTGGTTTGTGTCTCACGTCAGCATAGCTTTTCTGACGATCACGTGCGGCTTTCAGCCGGTTTTGAATAGTCACGATTTTCTCGGTTGTTTCATGGATGATTTCAGGAACAATGAGTTGGCTATCGCTGATTTCGGTCCAACAAATGGGTGATCAGCACTTTCTCCCATAAAGTGCCTCGAACGGTGCAGCATCAATGCTGGTGTGGTAACTGTTGTTGTAGGAAAATTCACACAAGGGTAGGTGGTTTTCCCATGTGTTTCCGAAGTCAACTACGCAAGCTCGTAGCATGTCTTCTATGGTTTGAATGGTCCGTTCACTCTGACCATCGGTTTGCGGATGATAAGCAGTACTCAAATCGAGGCGAGTACCGAGGGCTCGTTGAAGTGTTTGCCAGAATCGAGAGGTGAAGCGGCTATCTCTATCTGAGATGATTGAAATGGGAATACAATGTCGTGCCACAACCTCTTTGATGTAGATGCGATCCAGATGCTCCATCTTGTCGGTTTCTTTGATAGCTAGGAAATAGGCAGATTTCGTGAGACGATCAACGATCACCCAAATGGTATCGCAACCGTTTGGTGTTTTTGGTTGTTTCGTGATGAAGTCCATGGTTATGTTTTCCCATTTCCATTGAGGTATCTCGGGTTGTTGTAGCAATCCGGAGGGTTTTTGGTATTCAGCCTTAACCTTTGCGCAGGTTAAACATTTGCTAACATAGGTGGCTATGACAGCTTTCATGTTGGGCTACCAATAAAGTTGTTTGATATCGTGATACATCTTGTCGGAACCAGGATGTATAGAGTATCATGATTTGTGAGCTTCATCCATCACCAAATTTCGTAGGTTTCCAACGTTTGGTAACCAGATTCGGTTGAAGAAGTATCGGGTTCCTTTGGGTTTGATTTCTAATTGTTTTTCCATGCTTCGCAAGGCCTCGTTTTTGATGTTTTCGTTTTTGAGCGCTTCGAGTTGAGCGGTGTGGATTTGAGTGATGAGATCATTGTGAATGGTTAAACCAAGGGCTCGAACACGAAGTGGTTTTGGACGTTCTTTTCGGCTGAGGGCATCCGCAACAACGTTTGCCTTGCCTGGATGATATTTGATTTCGCAGTCATAATCAGTAAGCAACTCGACCCATCGACGTTGCCTCATGTTGAGATCTTTTTGATCAAATATGTGTTTTAGACTTTTGTGATCGGTAAAGATGGTGCACTTAGTGCCATAAAGGTAGTGTCTCTAGATTTTGAGAGCAAATACGACAGCTCCGAGTTCAAGGTCATGAGTGGTATAATTCTTTTCGTGGATTTTGAGTTGTCGAGAGGCGTAAGCAATGACTTTTTCACATTGCATTAACACACAACCTAGTCCCTGGCGTGAGGCATCGCAGTAAACTACAAAATCATCGGTGCCTTCGGGTAAGGACAAGATTGGTGCACTGCAGAGTTTCTGTTTCAGAAGTTGGAAGGCTGACTCCTGTTTATCGGTCCAGTCGAATTTCTTGTCTTTCTGAGTCAGTGAGGTTAAAGGTAAGGCTATTTTGGAGAAATTCTCAGTGAATCGTCGATAATACCCAGCGAGACCTAAGAATTGTCGTACCTCAGTTGGTGTGGTTGGCGCTTCCCAGCACTTAATGGCCTCGATCTTGGCTGGATCAACACGTATCCCTTGACTGTCAACGACATGCCCTAGGAACTGTACTGTTTGCATCCAGAACTCACACTTAGAGAACTTGGCGTATAACTCCTTGTGTCTGAGTAATTCCAAAATGATTTTTAGATGTTGGCCATGTTCCGTTTCGTTGCGAGAGTAGATCAAGATGTCGTCAATGAACACGATGACAAACTTATCTAGATAGGGTTTGCACACCCGATTCATGAGATTCATGAATACAGCTGGTGCGTTGGTTAAGCCGAATGGCATCACATGGAATTCGTAATGCCCATAGCGGGTTCTGAAAGCTGTTTTGGGATGTCGGAGTCTCGAACTCGAAGTTGATGATAACCTGACCGAAGGTCGATCTTGGAGTAATAGCTTGAACCTTGAAGTTGGTCAAACAGGTCATCAATTCTAGGGAGTGGGTATCGGTTTTTAATCGTAAGTTTGGTCAGTTCCCGGTAATCAATACACATTCTGAAGGATCCATCCTTCTTTTTAACGAATAGGACCGGAGCTCCCCATGGTGAAGAAATCGGTCGAATGAATCCCTTGTCCAGGAGCTCCTGTAATTGGGTGGATAACTCTTGCAACTCAGATGGGGCTAATCTATACGGGGCTCGTGCCACGGGTGCAGCACCGGGCACAAGGTCAATTTGGAATTCGACTTGTCTAGGCGGGGGTAGGCCTGAAAAGTCTTCAGGAAAGACTTCCGAATAGTCTCGGACGATGGGCACATCCTCAAGTCGCTTTTCAGCCGACTTCTTTTCGGTTACATGTGCGAGGATTGCCGAGTACCCTTTCCTCAGGTACTTTTGAGTTTTCATACAAGATATGATGTTCAGGTTTCGCCTACCAGTCTCCCCCTGTATGATCAAGGTTCCACCGGTAGTGAGAGGTATACGCACGATCTTCTCGAAACAAACGATTTCGGCACGGTGTTTGGACAACCAGTCCATGCCTACGATGATATCGAAGCTCCCGATTTCCACGGGGATGAGGTCTATAGGGAACAGTTCGTTGGCGAGGTTTAAAGTGCAATTTGGTATTACACTATTGCCCTCGATCAGTTTGCCATTCGCTAATTCTACAGTGTACATAGCATCTAAGGCAAGGGGTGTGATGTTTAGTAATGAACAGAATTTATCGGATATGAAACTTTTATTAGCACCGGTATCGAATAATACTGAAACGGTTAGATCATTGAGGAGGTACATACCAGTGACAACGTTGGGATCTTGACGAGCTTCCCCAGCATTGAGTACGAAAGCTCGACCGCGAGGGTTGTTGTTGTTATTGTTGTTCCTGTTGTTGTTGTTGTTGTTGTTGTTGCGTTTCGGGTAGTTGTTTCTAAAATGGCTAGTGTCGCCGCACTCGAAACAAGCCTTTGGTACGTTAGGGTTGGTGTTTGGGTTAGGGGTTCTGCAATCTTTGGCTAGATGTCCCTGTCGTTTGCACTTGGTACAGGTACAAGGGCCATCATGGTGTCGCATACACTTGGAACAGTAAGGTTTGTTCCCAACGTATCCTTTCCTGTCCCCCGACCCTGAACCAGAGGAGTAGGCCTTAACAGTCTCGGCCTTTTTGTTTGGCTGTTGCTGATGTTGGTTGTGGTTGTTGCCGGACCATTTCCTTTTGTTGTCCCCGATGGCTTTCTCAGTGGTTGTCCCTCGGCGGACAATCTGGGCCATGAGTTCATGTGCCATGCGGATAGCACTTTGGATGGTCCCGGGTCTTGAGGAGATGACGTTCCCCTGGATTGATTCTGGTAGCCCCCAAATGTATCTCTCGATACGTTTGTATTCTGGGTCCACCATGGATGGGCATAAGACAGATAGCTGGTGGAATCGAGTGGTGTAGGTGGTGATGTCGTTTCCCTGAACAGAGAGTTTCCAGAATTCTTCTTCAAGTTGTTGCAGTTGCTCACGCGGTCAGTATTCTTCCCTGAGCATCTTCTTGAGGTCTTCCCAGGGAAGCTGATATGCGGTATCAATACCCACAGTTTGGGCATAAGAGTTCCACCAGGTGAGAGCTCCATCAGAGAGGGTGCATGTGGAGAATTTAACCTTGTCTTCCTCAGTGCAGTTACAGATTCGGAAAACAGATTCTTTCTTTTCGATCTAACGTATCAGACCGATAGCTCCTTCAGATCCTTTGAAATACAAGGGTTTACAGTTCAAGAAGTCTTTGTAGGTACATGATTTTGGAGTAGATGTGTTAGCAGGTGCGCCTCCGCCGCCCGGGTTTTGTTGGCAGCAAGGACATGAGCTACGCTCTGTGTAATGACCTGAGCGATTTCGGTGTCGGTGTAAGTATGTCGTCTTGGAGGCATGATGCTGAACAACAATGAAATGAGACATATAAGAGGTTTGCGCGAGGTCACAATATATCAGATGTGTATATATAATGAGGTAATATACAACAGCACAGAATGATAAAAATAATTCATTAGATAGAAAGGTTGAATACAGAGTACGAATGTCAAAAGACAACAATCATAAAGATTACAAAAGGTGCCGGGAATGTTACATCCGGTCTGAATTCGAAAGTTTACAGAACCTAATAAAGGATAATAAGTTTGAGCACATTCTGCCTCCATAGGTTACAATAAAAGAAATAGATCTAGTTCTGACATAGGTTTACTTGTGACATTAGAGTGACGAGGCGATTTATAGTATCCGCAAGTCTGCTTGTTTTCCTGGCACCTTCTTCAGCCAAGGTTAGTCGTTGCTCGAGCGCACGAGCATACTCCTCAGCTTCTCGTGAACGTTGTTCACATTCTTCCAACCTCGCTTGTAGGATGTCAGTAGCGCTCCTGTCGTCTATAACTTGTTGATGAATCCTTTCCAGAGCACGGTTCGTGCCTTCCTCTTCTTGAAGAAGTTGTGTTATGCGATCATCGGTTCGGTACAATAGGTAGTTTTCTACTATATAATGATCCCGTTCTAGGGTTTCGAGCCTTTCTTCATGACGGTGAAGTCGGGCTGCTAACACCGGTACCGTATGGTGCGTTGGTTCTTGTGTGTACGGGGAGATGTCCATGGGGTCAGCAGGAATCTGTATTGCTTCCTCAGACCTCCAAGTGTTTAAAGTTGTGGGTAGCCAGTCCCACCTACGGGCGTATGCCGAACGGCGGGTATTAGTCATGGTGTTAGCAATGGAGTTTGAGTAAGGGTTTGCTCGGGACGATCCAGCATTCCCTTGGCGTCTTCGTACTACCCGGGCTTCACCGGTGTTGTAGTAAAGAGGTTCGGGAGAGTTTGGTGTCGTAGGGATAGGTAATGGGGTGGTACCCCTAGTAGTGGACCGCGTTTGAGTTTCGTTGTTCAAGTCGGTTGAAGATGCGTTAGAGGAGTCTGCCATTTCTGTGGCAAGGAGTTTAGTATATGAGAGGTTAAGGTTATATATAAAAATATAATAACCTAGCACATAAGCACGTATAGGGTTGGTCTCGTTTCTATCCTTGGTCAAAGTCTTCTAATGCATTCCCATTCACTATAACCATTTCAGGTCTTGCATCAATTCTCCTTTAATTGTACATAGTTGATCAGGCTATGTTAAATTAAATTCAAATGATGCAATCGCTGAACCAGTCATACTAAACAAGGAATACTAACCTAATGGTTATAGTCTAGGTCACCAATGCAATCCTAGTTCTATATAACCTTTGGGTCTGATACCAATCTGTCGCACCCCCCCCCCCCAAAACACGTGGCAGCGGAAGTAGGAGGTGTCATGGGGGCGCCGACCAAATTAAATATCACAACATAAGATTAAATCAAACGACCTCTATATGAGACGTTTTGAAAAATAGTTACATTACATTAATTCAAATGTTTACAAAATAAATTTGGAGTTCGCATAATCTGTTTAGAGATTTCTAATACATTACTGAATCTACAAAAATACTGCTACATGCAATCAAATCTCTTGTTGTTTGAAAACAATGCGACTCGAGCTAAGCTTTCCAAAAGCTTCCTACTGCGGCAGGTTACCTGAGAAATACATACTAAAAGGTCAACATAAAGTTGGTGAGTTCATAGGTTTGTTAAGAAATCAGTTGCTAAAATGATCCACAAGATTTCATAAGTTTTGCATCATTCGTCAATGATAAGTAAAAGTATCGTTATCCAATGACAAGTAAAAGTATTGCATACAACAATATAAGTATACCATTTGCATGAGTCTCATACTCAAGCTTAACATTGTTTGCCTCCAGTAAATGTACTAATCCGATACACTTCTAAATCACAAGTAATACTGCGCCCGTGGGTTGGCTAGCGCGACTAGCCCGGACGTGGTTTGTCAAACTCTGATAGATCTATCCAATAATACTCACGCACAAATTTTAATGACTATGATAAGTAGAGGACTTTAGTGGATTATTCAGGTCTCATGCAATCCGTACAAAAAAAAGTTATTTCCAGTACTTGTGATCATAAAGCAGTTTATAAAACAGTTGTATGTATTCTCACCCCAGTGAAAAACAGTAAAAAGGGGCTATGAAACTCACCAGAGATAAGCAGGTAGCAAGCAATATCAAATATTAGCAAGTAGTGGGTGTTCTCGTTCCCGTGTGCAACCTCCTTACGCCCTAAACGTATGAGGTTGTATAAGTAGATGTCTCAAAAGACCATCTATAGCGATTGTATAAGTGGGGGTAAATGTCCACTTAAGCCAATCGGGTAGGTGGGGGTTTTATGTCCACCTAAAGCTAGTTCATCAACTAGTATGTCCAAATAAGTTGTTCAAGTTCGTTTATCAAAAACGTCTACGACCCGTTGGTGAAGGTTTGTAATAATAATTCTTTAAGACATTATTATCGAGTTTGTGTTATTGTACACCTTGTTATAGTATGTATCATGGTGGTTATAAGTTGTTACTCATGTTCGATACTTAGTGAAAAACAAGTTTCATACATTCTATCTTTAGCGGCACTAGTAGCGACACTAGTGTCAGTGTCGCAAGTCATGCGACACTAGGGTAAGTGTCACAGTGTATGCGAGTGTCGCAGGTCATGCGACACTAAGGTCAATGTCGCAGTGAGTGTCGCAGGGTGGCGACACTAAGTCTTGTGTCACAGGTTATGCGACATTAGGGTCAGTGTCGCATGTTCAAATCAAATTTTCAATAAGTAGCGACACTAATAGCGACACTATGGTAGTGTCGCAGGCCATGCGACACTAGCGTCTGGTCAAATTTCCATTTTTAGCCCAAGTGTATCCAAGTGTCGGTTTTTCATTCGGGAAACTTTCTAAAGTTAGTTTTTGGTCCAAGTCACTAACTACGTCACCCAAACCCATTTTTGTTACATTTTTCCAAATATAGTAAGTTTTTCGAAATCGAGCCACTTTTGTTGACTTGGTCAAACTTACTCGGTTTGACCCGAAACTTTCACCCAACCCAAATATCAGTTTATAGAGTCTAAATATATTGTCAGTTCATATTCAAATTCACCAAAAGTGTCGATTCTTATAAAAGTCTCAAATCTTCAAGATTTCACATTTCGACTTTTTGTCGGTTTATTTCACCATGTGTTTTACCAATTTCTGATCCAAGTTAAGTCTCACCAATTTTACCAACTGATATTCTATGTATCTAGTGTCTAACATATGTTTCCTAAGAATTTTAAGTCCCATTTTCATAGAGAAACAAAATAAATAGCTATGCATAGCCCAGATTCTATTTTTACCCAGACCAGTCCCACAAATCGACCAGTAGAGAAAAACGTATATGTTTCTGGAAAAAGTGTAACACACGAAAGTTGTAGATATTTTCAATACGCAAATTTAAAAAAAATGCATCTTCTAAATCTTACTAGAACTCAAGATATGACGTTTTTAGTGTGCTGTGATTTTCTGGACAGATTATGTATCTTTGTGTATAAATTCATAAAAACGTATTTTAAGCTTATATTTGGACATAATCTTGTTAGATGAGATTTATAACATGTAAATAAACAATATGAGAGTAAGAAAGGGTTTCCCTACAAAGATTTTGATGGAGATGAGATGAGGAGAAGGAGAAGTTGTTGTTGAGCTTGTTTTCCTTATAAAATAGTGACTTTTGGGGTGGTGGTGCTATGGTGGATGGTGGTTGTGGTGGTTTGTGGTGGTGTTAGAATCTGGAGATTTAGAGAGAGAGAGAGTAGAGAGAAAATGATAGAGTGAAAGTGAGATGGAGTGTGAAATGAAATGGTTGCATGAGAATCTAGTGGAAGTAGCAAAAAGTTTAATCATTGAGTTTTGCATGTGTGACTAGTGGGGGATTGGAATGGGAAGCCATGGGGGGGGGGAGAGGGGGCCGGACAAGGGGGCCCACTCAAGGGTATTTTGGTCATTTTCTCATTTATCCGATTTGTGCTTCGCGCGGTGTTCGTTTCCTCGTTCGGTTTGGTGTTAAACGTTTAATATGCGTTTTTAAGTATCAATTTAATTTTCAATATTTCCACTTGAAGTATTCATTCTAAGTACTTGAAAAACATTTATAAAAATGATTCATTAATTTAGTGATCTCGATTTGCGCGTTCATTGTACGGATTCTAAATCGCGTGACGTTTTATTTGGACGTTTTTCGTTATCATTTAAAGACACGATATATTAATTGATAGTTTTATACTAAATGATATATTTTAGATTCAAAAATGTATTTTGACTTTCGTTCGATTGTCGGGCGTGTTCTGCGCGTTTTCGTTACGTTTGAGACGTTTTAATCGAAACGTTTAGGTTTTTCGGGTATTATTAAACTAATATAATAGTATATGATAAATAACTTCTAAAAATAGATTCAAGTTATTTATACGAATGTTTTCACCAACGTCGTACTTTATACAGTGTCGGACTCCGTCCGGTTGTTTTGCACAATTTCACCAAATTGCGTATGCGTAATTACAACTAATTACGTAGCGTAATATAAATCAATTACGGGGGTGTATATTCACATAAAAATATACAAATAGTTACAAGTAATTACAAGTATTTAGCCTAATATTAAACTAAACACACGTAATTAGGGTTTCTAGTAGGTTAATCAGTAACCCTAAATCTTCGGGTGTCACACAAGCCGTTACATTTTAAGAAGATGGACCAAGAATCTTATTCCAGTTGAAGTTCGTAAAAGAAAACAAATTTCAACCGAGTTTGACCAACTCTCAAGCGAAGCGGCTTCCACTTTTGATGATTGTTTGCAGCTGTTAGGAAATAATCAAGAAAAGATGGCTGATTTTGTGACAAAGTTGAAGAAGATGAAGATGGATCTTGAAGCTTCCGCATCCGAGACTCAACCTCAAAGCAAGAATGAAGTGATAGAACAACTACATGGAATTAAGAAACCGGATGTAGTTGAAATTCAAAATCCTGATGTGCTGAGATACAAAGGCTACGAGAGAGACAAGCGTTTGATGAGCTCTAAGGAAAAAGCAATAAAAGCTGCCACAAAGAGGATAAACAAATGCGGAAAGTGTGGAGTAAGAGAACCAGGTCATAACAGGCGGTTGTGTGACAGAAAGAAGGCAGAGGCTAAGGCTATAGGAGAAGCAAAAGAGAGGGAAAAAGCAGAAGCAGAGGCTGGGAAGATAGCAAAAGAGCAAGCTAACGACAAATAGACAGTAATTATTTCCGTATTAACTAAAAAAAAGTTGATAACATTTATTGTTGGTTAACATTTCAATTATTATTTTTTTAAACTGCTTGTTGAATACTATTTTTTACATAGAGTTGATATTATGATTTGTTTATTATTATATTTATTAGCATTTTTATGTGAGAAGTAGTACTTGTCTCTGCTATGTGTTTCTAAAATTGGTAACACATGTGTTAATGGTCTTTACACATGTGTTAGCTCTTGGTAATATATGTGTTAGTGAAACGATAGCACTTGTATTAGTAGATGGTAAAAACGTGAACAATTAAGACATATTACTGTCCTTTATACTATATGTGTTACAATGACTATCAAAAAGAATAAGTTACTTCAAAAAATATGTGACAAATTTGTTATTATTAGTGGTAGCTACCGCCAGTTTGTATGTAACACAAGTGTTAGTGTCAGCTAACACACGTGTTATTGGTAGAAAAAAGCATTATTAGTAGGTAACACAAGTATTAGTGATATAAATAACAAATATTAACGGCACTTAGCACATATGTTAGTTGCAGGTAACACATGTGTTAGCCTCAGGTAACACGAGTGTTAGCCTCAGGTAACACGAGTGTTAGTGGTAGGATTCCTTTGTGTTAGTAGAAAGTAATACATGTGTCAGTGACATGTAAGATGCGTGTTAGTACTACCAAAAAAACTAGTGTTAGTGGTTTGTAGAACAAGTAAATTTTAGTGTTGTCTAACACATGTGTTAGCGGCAGGTAACACAATTGTAAGCAACACGTAGCACATGTGTTAGTAGTAGGTAATACAAGTGTTAGTTTTGTGTAACACAAATGTTAGTGCTTAAAAAAAATGATATAGTGATAAAGCAAGACATCCAAACAAAAAAATAGAGCAAGAATATACATACATATATATATATATATATATATATATATATATGTAAGCATACTGCTATAAACAAATGTACTCAAGTACTATAGTACTTGATTTACCAAAAAAACACATAACCGATACTGTTATGAACAAATGCACTAGAGTGCATCACAGTGAACACACCCAAATTCCAAAAAATAAAATCACCAACAATTTCATGAACAAATGTACTTAACCACATCATCGGAACATATAGTTTTCTAAAAATAGTCCTCTTGGAATCCAATTCATTGTCTTTGGCGGCATCTTGATCAGGGTCCTGCAGTCTACTGTTGTGGTTCCTAATCGCATTCTTGATCATCTTCTTTATTTCATCATTGCTGTGTGAACAAGAAAACTGATAAGCCATAACATGTATTCTTTCGGCACGGATGTTGAATTCATGGAGAATTAACTTCGCAGCAAACTTTATCCGCATTCGGATAAGCTGCAACTTCTGAGCAGGACCCTCTACATCGAGACCACATTCCCACTTACTAAAAGCCTGACCTTTGAACTGCTCCATGTGCAGCATCGTGAACACCCCACAATCCTGCCCATTTTCGTGTGTCTTCCACTTGATTCCCATCATAGATGGCTTGTTTATCTGCCTGATTTTCTCTTACGCTGGATGCTTAACGGACATCAAATGCTTTACAAACAAAGATTTCTACAAAAAAAGTAAAAAAAATAAAAAAGTAAATATAATATTTTATTTCACAAACAAATTAACAAAAAAAAAAAAAGTTTGGTTGTGATACTTACAACCAAATCACAGATTTTCTTGTATTTCACATCATAGTCGACTTTCGTAGCACTGTTGTCAATGATGTGAAACGTCTTCTTGTTTAGATTAAACACCAGCAGAAAAAAGTGATTCGACAAAATGACAGGAAAGAATACCCGTTCATAAATAAAGCATATAACAACTACATTTAAACAAAACATATGGGGTAACACAAGTGTTATTTACACTAATACATGTGTTATCTACCATTTTCACATGTGTTAACTGGTAACACATGTGTTAGTTAGCAGTAACACGTGCGTTACTAGATTAATATCGTACCCTATATTAAATCAGAAACAAAATACAAATGCACATATTGTGTACAAAACTTACCAATTCAACCTTTTACATTGACATAAGCAATGTATCATTCTCCAACCAACCACTCACAAACTCCGTGAAAGCTTTCGACCTTTGCTCCTCAGTCTGCTTATGAACATCATCAAGCTTAAAAACACGATAATAAAATAAAATACATAAACAAATACCAAAAAATAATATTTTATTAAAAAAATGAATACACAATGTAGAAGAACTTACAAACATAGTCGTTGGAAAATATAAGTGGCTCGGGGATCCTGAATTGTTAACATTCTCTTCATAATTCATAAGCGCAGACCAGCAGTCTACGATGTTGACACTAACCCACAAACCAGGCGCCATTGTTTCAAAATCCTCCCTTGTGGACGCGTTTCCCAATTTGGTCTCAAAAACATAATCACTGCCATGATAAAATAAAAATAATATAAGGTTAAAAAAATATACATTTTGAGCAACAAAACTCACATCTTATATATACCTATCAAATGAGTTACCTACCACTAACACTTGTGTTACCTGCAGCTAACACATGAGTTACCTATCACTAACACTTGTTTTAGATACAACTAACACTTGTGTTAGATACAACTAACACTTGTGTTACCTACAACTAACACTTGTGTTATCTCCTAACATGGCAAAAAAGAACACTTACACCTTATCTCCAAACATGGCAAATAGCCAATTGCAAAGTGTGACACCTACCAATTTAGGACTACTGATTAATGCATAATTCTCTGTAATACATGTGATTAGTTCTTTGATTAGGCTAATTTGTGTATCATTATATATTGTTAAATATATATCCATACGCTATTTGATTTAAATCGTGCACGTTTCATATCGAATGGATTTCGATACAATTTCATACGAACGTTGGTGAACACATTATTTTCTAAATATTATTTTGATAATATTTTACAAAGTATTTTGTATCGTATAATTAACTCGCGCGTGACATAAATACATAAAACGTATCCGACAAACGACACAAATCAAAAGTTATATCCTTATAACTCAATTATAAAGTATTTTGATAAAATACTTCAACAAAAATATTGGATAATTATTCGTATTTTAAACACGTATATAAACGCGTGTAATATAAATTTAACATTTAAACGACCGGAGAAATGAACATCGCACGGAGCGTAAGTTTGGGAACAAAAATAGGTGAAGTCCACACTTGGGTGGACCCCACCCCAACCGGCCAAGCATGAGGGTGAGGCACCCCTCACCTTGCTTGACTTAAACCATCAAACACACCACCTCCTTCTTCCATTTTACACTCAATCTCCCTCACCTCTCCTCTCCTCTCTCTCTCTCGGTTAGTCTTTCTCTCTAAAACACCACCACCACTGCCACTTCCATCCTCAAAAACACCATCAAAAATAGCTTGGATTGCTTGAATCATTTGGAAGAAAAAGATCACCTCACGAAGCTCTACGTTTCCATCTTCTCGGTTTTTAAAACCGACTATTGTAAGATTTCCGACAGCTCGAAAACTCGTAGATTTTGTTTATCTACTTGCTTAGTTGGTTGTATAACTAGAAAATGTCCAAACCAAGGCTTAAAACTCGTTTTTGAAACAAAGTTATAAAAATGTGATTTTGGTAAAATATTAAAAACCGACACTTCAAAACACCCACAAAACGAAATAACAATTTTCTAAGTGTTGTTAAACCATCTTATGACTTGTGTTAAAGTTTCGGGTCCAACCGAGGTTGTTTGACCACAAACCCGACACATGTTGACCTGCACAGCCTGTTATGTCGCAGAAAGGCTGGACCTTCTGCGACACAAAGCCCTATGTCGCAAAACTATTACCTATGTCGCATATAGCGACACAAGTGACTATGTCGCAACACTTTCGGATGTCGCATATAGAGACATAGCACCTTACGTCGCATTAAATTGTGGATGTCTTACATAGCGACACAAATGACTTATGTCGCAGTCATGACCTTCGACACAACAGCCTATGTCGCACCCAGTGTCGCACAAATCAGAACCTTGAAAACACAGCTTTTTAGTAAGTGTCGAGACTCGAAATTTTATCATTTAACGATACCTGAATTCAGATTCTAAATGTGTTATTCACCAAAGCAATATAGTAGAAATAAAAATTTTCCAAGATGACCTGGAAGATCGACCCCAACCAGGGGCTCTGCCCCTTGGACCCCGCCAGGGGTTGTGATCACGCCCCGAACGGTCGGTCAAGGAATCGCTTCCCTGTCGTTGCGGACCTTCCAGTCGAGAGCGGCGATCGGAGGGTGGTTTTAAATTTATAATAGTCGGGGGAGCCAAAACCTTCCGAACTACTTACTATTACTAGGTACGAATACCTGAAATTAGTATGTGGTAAGAATGATCCAGGGTCATTCCTTACGATGGTAGAATTGAAACAGAGCTAGTTATGATAACTTAGTAATTAAGTTGGGGTTTTTATAGATTGAAGGGTGATTGTTTTTGGGTTTTTATTTATTTAAAATACTAAGAAAGCATAAAAGTAAAGGGAGGCTAGCAGATATGTAACACTTAAGGATAACAAAGATGTGGTTCACCATGATTTAGGATAACGTATTATTGGAATGATGATTATTGGGGACACATTCAGCTAATAGACAAATATACTTTGGTGTAAACACTAGGACCCTACTTATTTAGTTCCGATTCTAAATTAGTATGTCACTGAGTACCTAGGCTATCATGATTCTGATCAGATCAGGTTGCTCAACCCCCAACATTGTCAGATAAGGACAAGTGACCGTTCTTGGAGATATCTCCTGGGTGCATGAATAAGGTAGCAAACCGCCATTACAGGATATTCTGATTGTTCTTAACACCTATGTCTAAATGTTATTACCTAATTGTGTGCTGGTTGTTTACGTTGTTACTCTAAACTATCGGCAAAGTGGAATTAAGGGGTTTAAGCATCTTAGACCACTGACGAGTCTTCGCTTTCTTTTCAAAATTCCTTTTTTTACTTATTTTAAGCTCAAATCCTTCCATCTTGAAATAGACCCTCCTTTATGATCAAACGTTCATCCCTAGGTATACTTACGGTGTATAATGCATTAAGTATTTCCACAGCTTGTATATATATAAGTATACTCACGGTGTATAATACTGTTAAGGCTTAGCATTTCCACATCTTATATCCTAGACCATGTTCAGGAAGGGTAACTTCCAGGTATCTACGGTGTCATATGCTTACGACCAGTCCGTAGCTTCCACGCATTTGTACTTCATCAGAGGTGTTTCCAGCGCTATACTAAGTACTGGGCCATTTTACAGCATGTCCACAGCTTCATACAAAAACACAGATAACTATATCTACGTAGTATTAGGGTTTGCAAAGTCCTATCCTTAGGGAAATAGTCACGTGAAATCCTGGAAAGGGTGAATGATAAGATCTATTTATGTAAAGTTTAGATCGATAACAAAGTATAACAACTCCCATTTATACAGATAGATAATTAATGTAACATCATTCATAACTATCTAAATCATGGCAAACATACAAGCAACTAATCACAAAGCATACCAATAAACATTTCTATCATTAATAAATCACAAACATCAAACAAGAACATTATGACAAATTAATAATAGAAAGGATAGATAATACCGATACGTATTGCGAGCAGAATAACAGCTTGTATTTCTTCGAATAATATCCAAATATTACAACCGCTAGCCTCTACTAATTATATTACGTAGCTATTCTAAGAAGAAAGGATTCTCTCCTAATCTTCCCACTAGTTCCCTAGAGAGAGAAACTAGAGAGAGACTAGAGAGAGAACCTAGAGAGAGAAAGTCTAGAGAGAGAAAGTCTAGAGAGAGAGTGAAGTGTGTGTGTAATGAGTTGTGTGTTGTGAGGGATTGATTGAATGATGAGGTTTAAGCCTCTATTTATAGGCATCCAAGACTCGAATTTACACTTAACACCCTCGCTCCAATTTAATACTGAAATACACCCCCTAGCTATGAAATTCGACACCAAAGAGGGCATATTCGACACCAAATAGGGCGTATTCGACACCAAATAGGGCGTATTCGGTAGCAAATAGGGCGTATTCGGTAGCAAACGGGGCGTATCCGTCACCGTAGAGGGGTTATACCACCCCTACAGGGGGGTATACGGCCCCAATAGGGGGGTATACGGCCTCTATAGGGGTGTATACGACCTCTAGAGGGTGGTATACGGCCCCTGTGGGGGTGGTGTACCCTGGGTCGTGGTCTTGTGTGCTGGATCGTAAGTCTTGTGCACTGGTCGAACTTCGTTTGACCATAACTTCTTCATTCTTGATCCGTTTTCAACGTTCTTTATATCCACGTGATCGTAATTACCTGAAAATCATAATGAACTAATCAAAGAATAATTTCAAGGTAATATGCTAAAAAGTGCCCGTAGAACGTGACCGTATCGTTTATGCTTTGTTTTGTACGTTATTTAGCCATTTTACTTGATTTTTGAGGCAATACCTTTTTTTAGCCTTAATTAGAATTATGGTGAAAAAGTATAGATATTGAATGATTTCATCCATTTTGGGGCTAAAAAGGTGAGAATTATGTACGCAAAAACGTGACTTTTTACGTCAAATCAGGTTGCCACCCCTTGGACCCCGCTACCAGGGGCGCTTCCCCTGGACCCCCGTCAACCAAGACTCAAAAATACTTTCCACACTAAGTGTTGAACACTTACCACCACAAAACCTTATACGATGATACTCGTACACGATATACATATACTTTTATAAGTATACAATAATCAAAGTATAATAATGATAGTTGAGATTATTATTACGAAACCATCACTAACGGGCCGTACACATTTTTGAAAAGCAAAGAAACAAACGATTAAACCGAATGTAATTTGGACATTACTAGTTGTGTGATCAACTAGCTAGTTGTGTGATCAACTAGCATAGGTGATCTTGCGAGATACCTACTTATTTATTAACCATCACGCGTCGTGGACGCCCTCATGTTAATGGTCTGCGGACATCTCCTTGCTTGGCTAAGCAACTTACGTTTATTGGTTTAAATGCAACAGACTCAGGTGAGTCTCATGGCCCCTCTTTTTACTGTTTTTCACTCAGGGGTGTGATTCATTGCTTGTTTTTAACATGTGAACGCGAGTACAAACTTTTCATATACTACATGAGTTTACACAACTAATCATTTTAAGTCCTCCACAACATAGTTTGGTAATACTTCGGTAGCGCGAATGTTAGTATATGGTACCATATAGGATTGACAATCCTCGTCCGGGTTAGCAAGCACTAACTGGTCAAATGGACGCATTAGTATTTGAGATTTGCGAGTGTGGATTAGGCACTCGTGGGGAAGCACCCTCGATCAGGTCCTTGAATGTGGATCCTGACACCTCAGTTATGGCTCATACTATGTGCTCATGGCAGTATACATTATTATTTTCTTTGTTGCAAATCGGTACTTTAAATCTTGCGGTTCATACGATATTTGATATTTAAACCTGTGAGCTTACCAGCGTTAGCTGACCCATTTTAGCATGTATCACAGGTACTTAGCAGTAGGTTGGACTGCTCTTAGGATTATTGTAGCTCGAGTCAGCATGTAGACATTAGAGATTTCCTTGCATTAATATATTTTGATAGTCCCCTACAGCGATCTTGAATCAAGTTATACGAATCAATTGGTTACGGAAACACCAATTGATCAATCACACGAACAAATCAAATAAACAAAGACAAAATAATCAAATGTAAACGTTTGTTTATTGATGATAGTCGGCTAGATTACAGAGAATTTCGACAAATTGCGTTTAGGGTTTTCGTAAATCGTTTGTCTAACCCTAAAACTGATAACAAAAAGTGTTTTTATACTAAACACTCGATCCTGCGACGTTACACTCAACGTCGCAGGTCCAAGCCCATGCGACATAGACAATGTCGCAGGCCCAAAACCTGACGTCGCACCTGCGACATTGATTACAACGTCGCAGGAGTCAGGGAATCTAAATCTAAATACAAACTCTAACTAGACCAACTGACAGACACTCTAACATGTATCAACAAACTCCCCCGTGTCTTCAGCTTGGTCTTCAAAAGAATCTTCAATTAAGCCCAGTTTGCAGGAAATTTTCCATCAGCATGAATTCCATTATAAACACAAACTTCAACAACTTTCTGATATTGTTGTGCAAGCTTCTTGTTGAATTCGTTACTGTCATTCACTCGAATCCTATTATCAAAGAGTTTTCTCAAATCTTTTTCGTGAAGATTTATCAAACTCATAGGATCAAAAACCCGAAATGAAACTTTCTTCAAGTTCCAAATACCTCCAAATTCTAGTTGCGGCTCTGATTCAGGAACAAAAACAATCACAGCCTCACCAGTGTGTGGATCAAGTTCCCAATACACAAATCTTCGTAGAAAATCATAAGGAACCTGCTCCAGAGGAATTTCAGTCAGACAGTCAGCCGGTGGATAATGTACTTTAACCATAGGGCGACCTGTCGTGGGATCCAACTTTTTCTTATATGTATATTTCGTTCCCAGCGTCGGTTTCAGCTTGTTATATCTTTTGGTTCTAACCTCTTGACGCAATGTCCTCTGAACATAGTTAGCATAATCATCATTTCCAGGATTAATCAAATTCAACTGTGCTAACCTGTTGATCTACCCTTTTGGTAAAGTACTCAATTGATTAAATCTCAATTTGAAATATTGAATACCATCCAATCTCTTAATCATGATCATTCTTTGGCGAACCTTCCAACTCTTAATCACGCCGGTATAATCTCCACGAACTTTATAAATTTTGCATGTTACAGGCACTGGTTCTGCAGATCTACCTTGAGGCCACCACTGCTTATTTCTTTCCATTCTTTCTTCAGCAGTCAAACTTTCATATGCCTCTTGAGTTGGTAGTGCAGATGCAGAATCTTGTTGAGTAGGCGCTGCCTGAGTTGAACTAGATTCTCCATGAGAAGTTCTAGCAGGCCCTTCATCATCAGATGAGTCAGTTTCAATAACCGGTGCATCATCATAATATTCATCTGATCCTAAATGCTCATCATCAACCGATACCTCATCATCCATATCGAATACATACCCTTGATCCTTACCCATATCATCCCCATTAACCATTCTCTGAATAAATGTCAAATCAGCAAAAGAATAATCAACCGCTAGTGGTCTCGGCTGACCGGGGATGTCATCAACACAAATATAATCCAAACGCTGAACATTTTCATTAATAACGTTTTCAATTACAGGAGGGTTTACAGACTCTGGTCCTAGTGACTCTACATTGGGACCCTCAGACCCTAACTCCCCCGAGGTACTAGACCTAGCCTCTAAAACGTTTACCCTGGCCTGCAGCTCTGAAATCTGCTTTGACTGAACCTCGATGATCGCAACCTGAGATTCATTCCTGTCAGCTTGTGCTCTTAGCTGTTGCTGCATTTGACGCATGTCGTCCATCATCTTTTGTAGAAATGCCGGAGTCGGCTCAATAGCGAGTGCCTGAGATGGAGGTGGCAGAATAGTAGACGATCGACGTACACGACGAGAAGATGGTACAAACTCAGTGTCATCTTCGGTACGAGGACGTTTTCCAGTATAACGTTTGCCCTGACGAATACGGCGTTGTATTCTCAAATAACGAGCCGATTCGTGTACCCTAATTCTTTCCATTTGCGATGGGTGGGGCACTTCACCATCAGAATCCGTAGGGGTCTCACCGCCATCCTGCGGTCGTACAAAGTCCGAATCCGAATCAGAGGAAGAGGATTCGTCGGTGACTCTGTGCGGTGAGTCCTGTTGCTGAACAACCCCAAATTGCTCTATCTGAGCCAAATCATCCTCAATCTCCCCCGCAGCCTGAACAGGGATATCAAAAAACGGTTGCTGCGGTTGCTGAGGTGGTTGAACATCCATGTAGTGAGGATCTGGAGGTGGCACATATTGTTCATCAATGATCGCACCAAATAAAGGAGTATCTGGTGGTGCCTGAACCCCCCGTTCCTGAGCTGAGCAAACAGCAAAAATCCTGCTCATCATCGGTGCAATCTTTAGGACATTGTCCATATCGCCTTGCTGCTGAAGTTCCGGATGATGGTGGTTGATGAAAAGTTGGACAAAACGAGGATACAGACCCCATTTATTAGCTCCAGCATTGGCATTATCCACCATAGCCTTGAATATGAGCCCTGAGTAGTTGTAGGGCTTGTTGTAGACCAACGCAAGCATAGCGGAGGCCAGACGATGGCTGATACCATCAGTTCCTGCTTTCCTGTTTCCAAAGCACACGATAAATATGTGCATCAAATATCTCCAAACCCGCGTAAGGTTCGACTTGCGATACTGATCAGTCGGAACCCCCGGGTAACCCATCCTGTGCATCCCGCCAGTGATAAATGAATTATCAAAGAGAACTGGCATATCAGGTCGGTCATTGAATTGTAGCAGATCTCGAATACCCTGCTCAGTGATGACGATCTGAGTTCCAGAAACCGTAGAAATCAATCTCGGAATATCGTCCTGAGTGGCGACCGTGACATTCCTCCAGAACGGACCCACCAGGTTCTTATACACTACTGTAGAATCAGAAATCGCATGAAATATGCGTGAACGTCTAAGAAAGGCGATCATTTCGTGAAACGGAGCCGCGTTCCGGTGCGTATCGTCCAGAAAGGCTACAGTGTTGTGTCTAGGTTCATAGGCTAACGCCATATCTGTAAACAGTGCAGAATATAGACTCGAAAGACGTTAGAATAAACGAAAAATAAATGTAATTAAATTGTGTGAAACCTTCTGCTTTCTGCGACGTTGCACATGACGTCGCACATAAAAGTGCAAAATTGCAATGGCGTCACAGAAATCAGCTCAAATTGGTTTGCGACGTAAAGCTTAACGTCGCAGACCAAAAGAGCGATGTTAAGGGGGACGTCGCATTTTGCAATTAATTGTGAATTTAATCACTTGGTAGCAAAATGCGACGTAGTACACGTCGTCGCTTGTAAGGTCGCATAAATATGCGAAATAACACGGGACGTCGCAAAAATTACGACGTAGTATAAGGACGTCGCAATTCTATGCGACGTAGCATGATGACGTCGCATGTAAATGCGAAATCACCCAGTTTATGCGACGTCGACTACTACGTCGCAGCCGACGTCGCAACTATGAACATCATCCCAACCCAGAAAACCCTAACACCAAAAATAAGGGTTTTGACAAATCTATCTATTCTAACACGTGCGGCATAGCAAATGTAGCAATAAGACCTAGGTATCCTATCAGTTTCACAATAAACAATTCCCTAAACCAAGATCCCTAAAAACCGCAACATATAAACAATTAATACACATAAATTATGCGATGAAAAGAGATAAAACTGGTACCTAATGATCGAGTAAAGGAAGAGGAATGAGAAATCGTGAGTGAATAGAAAGAAAGCACGCCCAAAGATCACGATCGAGTAAACAGTACGCAACGTCGCAATCGCTGGAGTGAGGTCGCAGGCTACGTCGCAAAGTAATTTGAATAGTGTACTTATGACGTAGCGGGTTGAACTATTTATAGAAAAACCCTAAGTGCGACGTAGCGTGCGACGTAGCGAGCAACGTCGCATGCGACGTTGACAATGACGTCGCATGGCAGAAATTTTGAATTCAATTTGAAGTTCAAATTTTCGACGCGCGATTTGAAAAACTAATTTGGAACTTGGAGAAATAAATAACTAAGTAACAAAAAGCAGAAATACATAAACATAAATTTAGTGCAAATTTACAAATATAGAATAAATACATTCTTTTTGGTGACGGAGTTGAATTAATCTGGTTAGGGATCATATCGGAATAACATGCATTTATTAGGAACAGTAAGTGTTATTTCGATCATCAGTATATTTGTCCTCTTTAAATTTACTTGACATACTAAAAACACTTTTTTATAAAAATTATTTCAAAACGATTATTAGTATGTTTATCCACTTAAACATATTATACACATAACTAGGAAGTATTTTATTATTATTGGTATGTGCATTTCGCTGTAGTTCCCACCATAGATATATATCTTAACTTAAGACATAGACCATGTTTCCATTTACAGATAGAATATAAGAAAATCAATTTTTAAGAATCAAGTCAGCGGTGACAGGTCTGTACTTACGTACAACAGAACGACATAGCTTGATTCAGGTTTAAGCAAAACCAGACTTGGTCAAACCATTTTGGCGACCTTGTAAGGTATCTTATTTTGAAAGACTTTTGCAAGTGCTTTGACTTGTGTTTGCTTAAGTTTAAAGTAGATATTAATAGAAGCCAGGTCTATACTTACGTATAACAGAGGAAACTATCAATATATACCCCCAAATGATGTCAAATAAACATCTTTCACGAAAGCATGTCTAGTATAAGTAAGAATATAAGACTTTTGTCATACATCTAATGGTGTTATACCACTTGAAATAGACAATTAATTATTAGGCTTCTTAAGACTTCTCAAAGAGTTTTGCATAACATGCCTACTAATATATCGTATGATGAAGACAATGTTTATAAAAACTGTTTTCAATACGTCAGATAAATCTACTGACACATCCAAGATAAACCTTAAATTTCCATTTTTATGCATGTCACCCGATGTACTATCATATCCCAAGTTGTTTACAGACACAACTTCAACGTCTATTTTAAAATGTAGCAACCTTGCGTTTCTTTAATACTAGAAAGTATAAAGAGTGGCTGTTGCATAGGTTGCATATATATATATATATATATATATTATTTTTTTTAATAATAAAACATTACTTTAAAGGTAATCCAAGTCACAAATTACTTTTTCGTCGTAAAGAACCTTAGACCGATCATGTTGACTAATTCATCAAATCGGGCTCTAGAAAAAGCCTTAGTGAATAAGTCAGCATTTTGTTTGAGGGTATCTATATGGACAAGGTCAATAAGGTGTTTCTCATAGCAATCCCATATAAAGTGAAACCTAATTTCTATGTGTTTGGTTTTAGAGTGTTGTACGGGATTGCGTGTGATTGATATGGCAGCAGTATTATCAATATGTATAGGAGTTAAAGTTAAGAGTAACCCGTAATCATGCAATTGGTGCTGAATCCAAAGAACTTGAGAACAGCAGCTTGCAGCAGCAATGTACTCGGCCTCCGCTGTTGAAGTAGAAACCGTTGTCTGCTTTTTGCATTGCCATGACACCAATCGGGATCCTAGAAACTGACATCCTCCTATTGTAGACTTCTTATTCATGTTGCAGCCACCATAATCTGAATCGGAGTAAGCAGAGAGCGTGAAGTTCTTCTCATTTGAGTACCATAGACCGAGAGTGGGTCTATATTTAAGATAGCCAAAAATCCGCTTCACTGCCTTCATATGAGAAACCTTAGGACGTGCCTGATATCTTGAACAAATTGAAACAGCGAATACGATATCAGGCCTTGAGGCAGTAAGGTACATTAGAGAACCTATCATCGAACGATAATCCTTTTCTTTGCAGTCCTCATCATCATCAGCAGGTCCAAGATTATGGTTGAGTTCAATAGGAGTTCCATAAGGCTTACAGGTAAGCATATCATACCGTGTCAACATGTCATTGACATATTTCGACTGATGTATATACATCCCTTTGGATGACTGTTCAACTTGCACCCCTAGGAAGAAAGTTAGATCTCCCATTGCACTCATCTCAAAAGCTGACTTCATGACCTCTTCAAATTCTTTGCATAAAGCCTCATTCAATGATCCAAAAATAATATCATCGACGTACACTTGAACGAGTAACAAATCATCCCCTTTCCCTTTTGTGAAAAGAGTGCTGTCGATGGTGCCCCGAGTGAAACCGTTGTCCACCAGATGAGTAGCAAGCCTCTCATACCATAGTCGAGGAGATTGATGAAGTCCATACAATGCCTTATTTAGCTTGTAGACATAATTTGGATTCACCGAATCTTCAAATCCTGGAGGCTGTTGAACATAAACCTCCGTATCAATCTTACCATAAAGGAATGCACTCTTGACGTCAAGTTGCTTGACACGAATCCCTTTAAATGAAGCAAAAGCTAAAAATATACGGACAGACTCCAATCTGGCGACAGGGGCAAAGACCTCATCATAATCCAGTCCTTCAACTTGAGTGTACCCTTGAACAACTAGTCGAGCTTTGTTTCTTGTAACAACCCCTCGATCATCCTTCTTTACTCGATATACCCATCGAGTGCCTTTTGGATCAGCACCCTTGGGTAATGGTACTAGAGTCCACACCTGCAACTTGTGAAATTGTTGCAGTTCATCTTGCATGGCCTCGACCCAAGATGGATCTTGTAAGGCCTCCGAAACTTTCTTCGGTTCGGTTTGGGAAAGATGACATGAATTAACAGTCGCCATAAATCCCAAAATCTGATCAGCTGAAGTATCCTTATCTTCAGCAGATTGCTTCGCCTGATGTCTCGTTTGAACAGTAGAATGAGGATCACCAATTATGTTTTCAACTGGGTGATTCCTATGTATCCGGGTCACTGGAATGGCATCTGGCACAAGATTTAATTCCAAGTTGTTCAAATCACCTTCAGTGGCAGAAGCATCTTCGTTCTTTTCATTAATGAAGAAACGAGAATAATCCATGTCTTCTTCATCCTCTAAGAGAGGCATATTAGGATCGTCCGGAAGATCCGAGGCATTAACAGAATTTGAAGAAGACGGAATGGTTGTAGTTGGTGGTGTGGGTGTAGGAACAGACGCAGAAGAAGTAGTGGATGTAGGTGCAGGTATTTGTTGTGTTGGAATAGGTGATGGAGTGGATGTCGTATCGGTAATTGGATTGGGTGTTGTAGGAAGAGAATCGGATGTTTGTTGAAAAACATCGAGTCCATGAAGCATTGTGATTAACTCTTCAGTGTCGTCGTCCTCCGGTACATTGAAGGAACTGAAGAGTTTCCCATAATTGAAGAACCAATCCGGACCCGTTCCTTGAGGTGGTTCTGTATACCGTAAGCATTTTACCTCAAAGTGTTCCTCGATCTCGTTTGTTGATTTGTTGTATACCCGTTTGTTTGGAGAATTGACCGAATATCCGAGAAAAATCCCTTCAACGGCTTTATCACCAAACTTAGGGACACGTTCTTTGGTTATCATGATCAAACAAGGACACCCAAATGGCTCCAGAAACTGCAGATTCGGCTTGCGATTGTTGAAGAGCTCATAACACGTTTTATTCTTCTTTTTAACCGAAAGTACCCGATTCAAAACGTAGCAAGCGGTATTAACTGCCTCGGCCCAGAAGATAATAGGTAGTTTGGAATCCGCTAGCATAGTACGAGCAGTTTCAATGATGGTCCTATTCTTCCGTTCAGCAACTCCATTCTGTTGAGGAGTTCTCGGAGCACTGAATTGATGTTCAATACCCCTAGAAGCGCAAAATAACTCGAGAGTTGAGTTCTTGAATTCGGTTCCGTTATCGCTTCGCAGTCTCTTTACCTTTAAGTTGCACAGATTTGCCAACTTATCCAACAGATAAACTAAAATACCCACAGTTTCATCCTTCGTTGCAAGAAAGTATACCCACGAGAACCGTGAGTAGTCATCTGTCACTACTAAACAGTAAGAGCGACCACCGATGCTCTTTGTAGAAACAGGACCAAAAAGATCCATATGCAGTAATTCCAACGGAGCATTAATGGAATTCACAACCTTAGACTTATGAGACTTCTTATGGAGTTTGCCCTTGTGGCAAGAAACACAGTCATCCTTCAAGGCGAAGGACTGTTTCGGAACTCCACGAACCAAGTCGTTGTTGACTAGGAAATTCATTTTTCGGAAATGAATGTGTCCCATTCGTCTGTGCCAAAGGAGTGATTCCTTTTCTGAAGCCTTCGAAAGGAGACAAGTGTACTCGCTGGATGTCTCCACGGTTCGAATGTTCATCACATAGGTGTCATTTCTTCTAGGTGCACACATTACCACCCATTCCTCTGGAATGACATACCCCGACTTCAATATAACACACTCAGTCTTTGTAAATGATGTGGTATAGTCCTTATCACAAACTTGTGAAACACTTAGCAAGTTATGTTGAAGTTCAGCCACATAATTTACATTCTCAAAGCTAACCTTTCCATTAGTTAGCGTCCCTCTACCCGAAATCGTTCCCCCTGTATCTCCAGCAAAAGCAACATGACCTCCTGCGTATGGTTTAATATTCACTAGGAGAGACACATCACCCGTCATGTGTCGCGAGCAGCCACTGTCCATGAACCATTCGCTATCTTTTACACGTTCAGACTGCTGCAACACATAAAAATGAGGAGATTAGTGAGAAACGGTGACCCAAGCCTTTACAGACTTAGGTCGACCATAGTCATCAACAATAAGCACATCAGATAAAACTTTATTTTTAAACAAATCAGATTTTGAATCTGATGTGTTATTATTGATGACATTTGAGTCTTTAGTGGACTCCTTTATCTTCCAAACCTTTGATGGTTCGGGATTTGGCTTGGAAATAATGTTGGGCTTTGGTTTTAACAAAGGATTTTGCCCAACACTAACTACTGTCTTAGCAGGCATGGAAGAGATGGAGTGATGCCTAGGAGGTGATTTTGAAAGGGAATTTCTGTAGAATAATGTCCTAGGCATATCTCTCCCATAACGCTGATAAGAGAGTTTGGGACAATCGCGGATCAAATGTCCTTGTTTCTTGCAGTAGAAACAAGAACGAGTCTCTCTAAACTGTTGAGGCGAAGGATTTACTGCAGGAAGTGGTGAAGCATTTCTAGAACATGAACATTTCGTGCATGTGTTAGAGAATGCTTGTTTAGATGTGGAAGTTGAGGCATGAGTTTTATCAACATGAACCTTTTCATTTGTCACCTTTTGTTTTAAAACATTTGCCGGTGACTTTTGAGTTTGAAGTTTCACATTTAAAACTCTGTTTTCCTTTTTATTTTGAACCTTTGATACCGGTTCAACTTTTAAAATTTGTTTTTCAGGTTTAGCCTCAACCTTCTTAAACTCAGGATATTCCTGATCAGTAATATCCTCTATCTCAACAATCTCATCAGTATGAACTTGAGACTTATTTTCAGCTTTAACAAACTGAGGCAATGGATACTCTTGCCTCTTGGTTTTCTCCGTTGTCAGTTTGTTTAGCTTGGCTTCTTTGGCCTTAATACCATATAGTTTGGTATAATCAACTAAAATCTCCTCAAGGCCTTGTTTAGCAATCGAGGGACAATATTCAGCATTGGAAGGTGGTGGTACTTGGTTATAGCCAAGACCTTCCTTCTTTTTGCCACTTGCTCCTTGTTTGCTAACAATCTCATTAAAGACTTGAGTGGCGGATGTTGAACCTAAGATTTTGCTTTTATGATTCTCAAACTCATTTTTCAAATCAGATAATTCTTTAGTCAACAATTCAATTTCAGTAAGATAACTTTTAATTGCATCTTGCTGGCTAAAGACCTTTGCCTTAAAGGTTTCGGTATCTAATTTATGAGCTTCAAGGTGTTGTTCATAAAGTTTTTCATTATCTAGCAAAAAGTTATTAGATTCATTAAGTTTAACTATCTTGTCCCGCAAATTTTGATTGTCTTTCTGATAGGCCTTAAGGGATTCAGTCAAGTTAATACACGAAACACAATTAAATGGCTCATTTGGTTCATTTGGTACCTCAGGAGTAATGTGAGCCATCAGGCATTGAAACTATGTAGCTTGAGCACTCCAGTCAAAAGCAGTTGGCTCAAAAACAATCAAAGCGTTATCTACAGCCAACGATTTAGCTTCTTCTTTTTCATTTGCCTTGGGTGGATCCGGCTTAGTAAGACCCGACGATGGCATCCTGGGTTTCTCACATTCCCTAGCGAAGTGACCAAAGTTCTGACAGTTGTAACATCGAACCTTGCTTTTGTCGAACCCAAATCCGGTCTTCCCATTACCTTCCAGTTTAAATCCATCTGCTCCAAGTCATCGTCATCCAGCTGAGCATAATCTTCTTTGGTCATTTCCAAAGTAGTATTTGGTTGAGTAACCAAATCTTTGTAAGAACTGAGGAAAGCTGTATAGATCGCAGCTTGCTCTTGAATAGCTGGTGAAGATGAAACCTGCTGTTGTGATCCTTGATTAGTGCAGGCTGTGCCAGAAACATATGCCGCATGTGAAGCTCCAGCTGAATAAGATGAAGAATTGGTATCCGATATGAATGCCATTCCTCCATAACTCTTACCAGAGTTAACTTGGCCTCCATAAAGTGAAGGATTTTGTACAAAACCAGTTGACTTGCACTCTTTCTTCTTCAACTCCATAGCATGGGCTTGAAGAACTCCGATCAGCTTATCCAAAGTCATCCCATCTAATCCTTCACTTTCCTTCAAGAATTGGACTTTTACATCCCATGCACTTGGTAGAACATCTAACAGTTTCTTATTTATCTCAAGTGCTGTGAAATTATATCCACCCTCCGTTAACTCACTCACAAGTTGTGAGTACCGGGTAAACAGTCCAGAGGTTGTCTCATTAGGTAAGGAGTCAAACAGATCGTACTGTTTCTTTATCAATTCCAGCTTAGCTTCCTTGTATTTCGCATTTCCCCCACACCTCGTTTCTATAGCCTTCCATAAATCATAGGTTGTGTCATGATGTTTAAACAGTCTCATGACATCCTTTGTTAAGCATATACAAATAGCTGAGTGTGCTTTTCTTTCTATCTGATAGTCTTTCTTTTCTTGAGGTGTCATTGCAATGAAAGATTTTGGTGGAGGAACCGTCCGATAATCTCCTTCAGCCACTGGAGCCTCATATCTTTGTTTTAATGGACCCCACAATTCCGAACAATGAAAGTCAACAAACTGTTCAAATCTATCCCTCCAGTAAGCATAGTCCATGTCTGCAGTGAACAGTGGGGGTTTATTATTGGAACCAATATCATTTCCCTGTTTTATCATCTCTCTAATACCTCTAATATCTTCCTTGTCAGCGGCCATTTATAATCGTTGACTTGATTTTAAACTGAAACTTGCGACAGTATGGATAACGTCGCAAAAGGTCTATACGATGTAGAACGTAATGTGGCAAAACAAATATGGATTCAAGTAAGAATCAAAGATACGACGTAGTGTATAACGTCGCAAATTTCGTCGCAGAATAACACGACGTCGCAAAAGTACAACGTAGAGAGTTGAGAGTGCCCCTTGTCGTGGATCTAGATGTCAATTGACAGCAATCGTAAGGCGGAATCAAACAATTGCTTGTATGGCTAACAAATCACAAACCGAACACAAAGAATTCAACAATGTAAACGTGTATATTAGCTTGTATAACTGTTTGAGAACGATTACAATATGGTTTAGTCGACAAATGGTGCTAGGGTTTCATCAACCCTAGCCGAAAACCCGTAGGTTTCTATTTATACTAAAAAGTCAGCCGACATGCGTCACTTGTGGAAGTGTCGCATGTGGCCGCCTTCATGCGTCACTTACCTAAGTGACGCTATGCGTCACTAAGGCAAGTGACGCCTAACCTAAAACACGAGTGTCGCATATAATAAAAACTATATTTCTATTAAGTAACTAACGACACTTATTACAACTCGATAAACCAACTGACAGACACCTAATATGTATCAACAAACTCCCCCGTGTCTTCAGCTTGGTCTTCAAAAATCTTCAAGTCTTCACTTCCAGCCAGCTGGAAATACACCACCAGCGTGTACTCCATTGGCAACGCAGATATCCACGATCTTCTGAAATTTTAACGCTTCAGCTCTATCTTTCGTCTTGAACTCAATTCTATTTTCATGTAATCTTTTCATATCTTGAGCAGAAAGATTGATCAAACTTAATGGGTCAAAAACACAAAACATTTTCCTCTTGAGACCCCATAACGACCTCTTAGTAAGCTGAACAGCATCCCAAGCTGTTATCTCGTTATTTCCTGTATCTGCAATAGAAGACTCCGGGTCTGTAGCTGGTTCAGAATTTGGAATGAATACAATCACAGCTTCACCCGTAACATCATCATATTCCCAATAAACCAACCTATTCAAAAAATCTAGCGGGATGATCTCCAAAGGTATCTTCTGTAGACACTTTGCTGGTGGATAGATCATCTTCACAATAGGTTGTCGGGTAACCGGATCTAACTTCTTCTTAAATTTATACCTCATACCCAACGTCGGCTTTATCAAGTTATACTTTTTACTATTCATCTCACGACGTATGATCACCTGAAAGAAATCTGCTCTTGAATCTCATGATCGGTTGATCAAGGGTATCTGAGCTAACCTTTGAAGCTCACACTTCGGCAAAGTACTTATTTTATAAAACTTCATATTGAAGTACTGAATGCCGTCACTTCTCTTTATCATAAACACAGAGTTGTTCTCATCGAACTTCCAACTCTTAATCAATCCCGTGTAATCAGATCTAACTTTGTAGCACTTACACGTAACCGGTACCTCGATAATCGGTTTGAGCACTATATCCGGTTTTGTTGTAGAAGTTGATGGCTCATTCGTCTCTTTTTCCGATTCATCTTCAGACGAATCCGATTCTATAATGGGAGCATCATCATAACATTCATCACTGTGCAATTGCTCCCCCTCAACTTCAATATCCTCATTTTCCTCAAAAAAATAATCCTCTGCTACAGGATCATCCATCACCTCTTCCTCAGGCATCGTGTTATTATCATTCATCAAGTTTTGCAAATATGTGAGATCTACGAATGAATAATCAACCGCAATAGGTCTTGCCTGACCTTGAACCTCAACAAAATAATCCAAACTGATATTTTCATTTATAGTATCTGAAGGTTGTACATTTTCAGGTTCAGGGGAAGGAGTTACATTTGTTTCTATTTCCCTAGGATTATCCTCCCCCGAAACAAGTGTGACTTGCACACGTATTCACCTAGAGGCTCTGATACCAGTTGAGAGTGCCCCTTGTCGTGGATCTAGATGTCAATTGACAGCAATCGTAAGGCGGAATCAAACAATTGCTTGTATGGCTAACAAATCACAAACCGAACACAAAGAATTCAACAATGTAAACGTGTATATTAGCTTGTACAACTGTTTGAGAACGATTACAATATGGTTTAGTCGACAAATGGTGCTAGGGTTTCGTCAACCCTAGCCGAAAACCCGTAGGTTTCTATTTATACTAAAAAGTCAGCCGACATGCGTCACTTGTGGAAGTGTCGCATGTGGCCGCCTTCATGCGTCACTTACCTAAGTGACGCTATGCGTCACTAAGGCAAGTGACGCCTAACCTAAAACACGAGTGTCGAATATAATAAAAACTATATTTCTATTAAGTAACTAACGACACTTATTACAACTCGATAAACCAACTGACAGACACCTAATATGTATCAACAAGAGTAACGTCGCAAAATTGCACGAGGTCGCAACGGTATGTCGCAAAAACCAAATTAGGTCAAAAACTGTGATGTCGCAGGCGACGTCGCAGGTGAAGTCGCAGAAATTACACGACGTCGCAAAGTCGCAAACAGTTGCGGCACAGAAACCCTAATTCGTACAAAATCAAAACCTAATTGATTTTTACGAATAGCAAACGAACAAATCCTTCAAAATCTCCCAGAAAACGCAATTGTTAACCTGTAAACTAGAAGAACACAAAAACCACACGAAAAACAAGATGTTAATCGTTAGTTTAAATCAAAAACTTGAATCTATTCTTCAAAAACGAGCCCCGTGGCTCTGATACCAGTTGATAGTCCCCTACAGCGATCTTGAATCAAGTTATACGAATCAATTGGTTACGGAAACACCAATTGATCAATCACACGAACAAATCAAATAAACAAAGACAAAATAATCAAATGTAAACGTTTGTTTATTGATGATAGTCGGCTAGATTACAGAGAATTTCGACAAATTGCGTTTAGGGTTTTCGTAAATCGTTTGTCTAACCCTAAAACTGATAACAAAAAGTGTTTTTATACTAAACACTCGATCCTGCGATGTTACACTCAACGTCGCAGGTCCAAGCCCATGCGACATAGACAATGTCGCAGGCCCAAAACCTGACGTCGCACCTGCGACATTGAGCACAACGTCGCAGGAGTCAGGGAATCTAAATCTAAATACAAACTCTAACTAGACCAACTGACAGACACTCTAACATGTATCAACATATTTTGTAAAAGTATTTATGTATTTGAATCTCTCATTTCAAGAACGCGAGCTATGTATTAGCTTCAAATGTTGTAAACATTTTTATATTAATATATTTTGTCAAAACGATGCATGTAGAGTCATTTACTATATATCTTTGTGTTGTTGATTACCCGATGAGTCGCACCCAATGTATGCTTCCGCTAATTATGAATTTGGAGGTGCGACACAAAGCTTCAGCTCATGAACCTTCACCTTGGCCCCCACATCAGTCTGAGTGTTCATGTACGGTAAATTTACAAACAAACTTGTCTTAACAGGCCTCTCCCCACCATCATCACCCTTAAACTCCTGAGTCAGACCAAGCGAAAAATTAGGACATTCGGAAATAGGTAAGCTACCAGAGGCAGGTAAGGCATGAGAGGTAGGTATAGTAGATAAGATAGGCGTATCAGGTGAGCTAAATAGTGACAGATTGAAAAAAAAAAGAGTAGTCATGTCAAAAACCTCAACTATATCAACATCCATTAGGAAAAATTCTTGCACACAACTAAGAACCTCATCATCAGAACCCACAGACTTTGACCCATCTCCTTTGTTGTCCACACCTACTTTAGTACTAGCTATACCATCATCAACTTTTTCATCGGCCTAATATACCCTATTCCTGAAAACTTCATCAAATTCTGCAGCAAAATCCGAAAACCTTGGATCATTTGGGAACTTCTTGAATCCTTCATGCATCTTCTTTTCCATAATAAGTTGATTCTTCTTGACAGACTCAATCATCAAAGAAAGATATTCAATAAGTTCCTACAAACCAAAAAACAAAAAATATATCACCATAAATATATATATATTGAAAAAATTAGTAGCTAACTCATGTACTACAAAAATTATTAATCCAAACATAAAAATATATATAATTTTTTTTTAAAATACTTACACTTGGATCATCATCGTTATTTTTTGGAGGATTAACAAAACCCTCGTTTTCAAACGCAGCTGCAACATCAAATGGTCCAGCTAGCGGTAAGCTACCAAATACACCACGATCGGTCTCCTCAGTCCGAGCAAGCTGAATCAACGTCACGGTCTAGTTTCTAACGATAGGACGTTGTCGGACAACATTATGTGACTTCACAGAGTCAAGATACAGGAGCTGCAATTTTCTTTTTAAAAAATAGGTAAATGACATTTAATTAGTAGAAAGTAAACATGACAAAACACACAACGATAAAAAAAAGAAAAACATAACAAGAAAAAAAATAATAAGGAACTTACAATCAGAAATGTGATTGGACTAGCAAAAAATTTACTTTTATCCTTCTTCCAATCAACCACAATTTTCTTTAAACAATCGATGATGAAACCGCACCAGTCATATTGATCCGCTTGAAAATCTTCTTTAAGCTTGTATAAGAAGTGTTGCACACACCTCCCATTGGTCATACACCGTCCCATTGTATTAGCGAACAGCATCAGAAATGTGATCTTGAAATTGAATCCATGATCTTTGGAAAACTGAATTTTTTGAGAAAGCTCCCTGTGACTTACTGTGTCAGTTGGAAAGCGTGTAAAGTTATTATAAAACTGAACCATATAAGGTTCATCTCGAGTCACATCAGGTAATTCCATTATATTTATCGAACCCTTTGGAATACAAAACACATCCTGTACCGACTCACGGATAACTTTAATGCACGAATCAGCAAACTCGATCTCCATACTTTCTGGATTGAAATGTTCGACCAGAAAGTAACCGAGTTGACCTGCAAAAATAGCATAAAAGAAATGTTAAAAAAATAAAAAATGAATCAATAAATTGTAAAAATGTATATGACATTAACAAAGTAACAACACACGTGTTAGCAAGTAGTAACACATATGTTAGCAAGTATTAAATTTTTTTTATGTAAGTGAAGGCAGTAATACAAGTGTTAGCTACCGCTAACACAACTGTTAGTTAGCAGTAACACAAATGTTAGCCATTAACAAAACAAAAATCCAGAAACTAAAAACGTAAACATCACAAAAACAGAATCTAATTTATAACCAAAGGCAACAGTTAGACAAAAAAGTACATGGAAGCGAACTGACTGGGAATTCGATAAAGGCAGCAAATCCCATGTCTCTCAAACACTATTTTTGTTAAACCGTGAGATTCTTAGTCGCATTAAACATTTGCATTGGCGTGGTTCGGTGTTGGTACATTTAGTGTGTCAGTCACTTGGTCTATCGAGTTGTAAGTGTTGTTAGTTAATTGTAATAGAAAAGTAGATTTTGTACTTAGCGACACTTAAGTTTTGTAGTAGGCAACAGTTGCCTTAGTGACGCATAGCGACACTTAGGTAAGTGACCCATGAAGGCGGCCACATGTGACACTAGTCAAGTGACACATGTCTGCCGACTTGTGTTAGTATATAAACAAACCTACGGGTTTCTGGCTAGGGTTGACAAAAACCTAGCACCATTTGTCGAAATAGCAAGTCTGTAAACAAGCTAATAGGTTACGATTATCAATACAAAGTTGATCTTGATTCGTTTATTCGATTTTGGTTTATGATTATATTTGTTTATTGTGATTATTTGTTTTCGCCATTCAATCGCTGCCATCAATCACTTAGATCCACAGCTAAGGGCACTCACAACTGGTATCAGAGCCACTAGGTGGTTTGATTGATGAATTGATCACGTATTTGCTTGTTTTCGGTTTGTTTTGTGAAAAGAATCAAGAACAATTGAGTTACTTGGATCAATTAGGTGCTATTCAGACGTTTTGAATCAATATTTACAGGTTTCGTTCGATTGGGATCGAAGAATTTTTGTTAGTTTTACGAAAATTCGATTTTTAGGGTTTTTGGGACTTTACAGCCGTTTTTGCGTCACTCATTGCGTCACTTAGAGCGTCACTGACAGCGACACTTCGGGTGACACTTTGTAAGTTCCAATTAGGGTTTTGCCGACACTCAAGTGCGTCACTTTTTGCGTCATTTAAAGCATCATTTGTGTGTTATACGACACTTGTTTCTAGTGTCGTATGTTCCAACCTACTGACACTGACGTGCGTCACTTAGCACATCACTTGTGTGTTACGCGTCACTTCTATTAGTGATGCCTGTTACTCTTTTGCGTCACTCAAGTGCGTCACTTGAGTGCGTCACTTCTTTGATTGACCGACACTAACCTCTATGTCGTCATATGTCACTTACTAGCGTCACTTACTGAGTGTCGCTAGTCCTTGCGACACTTCTGTGCGTCACTTACTAAGTGACGCCTTAATTTACTAATCAGCTTTCTAGTTTTGTTTTTGAGCTTATTTTTCAGGTTTATTTTTTTTTCTTTAATGGCTGCTGATAAAGAAGATATTAGGGGAATTAGAGAGATGATTAAACAAAATCATGATGTTGGTTCTAACAATAAACCTCCTTTGTTTACCGCGGATATGGATTATGCTTATTGGCGTGACAGATTTGAACAATATGTAGATTTCCATTGTCCAGAGCTTTGGGGTCCACTTAGAGAAAGATATGAGGCTCCAGTAGCTGAAGGAAATTATCGTGGTATTCCTCCGGCCAAGACATATAAAGCTATGAAACCTGAGGAAAGAAAGGAGTATGACATCGAGAGAAAGGCTCATTTTGCAATCTGTATGTGCCTAACTAAGGATGTTTTACGACTTTTCAAAACTCATGACATTACCTACGATCTATGGAAGGCCATTGAAACACAATGTGGAGGATATGAAAAGTATAAGGAGGCCAAATTAGAACTAATAAAGAAACAATATGATCTGTTTGATATTCTCCCTAATGAAACTGCATCTGGGCTATTCACAAGGTACTCACAGTTGGTTAGTGAGTTAACCGAGGGAGGTTACAATTTCCCTCAGATTGAGGTGAATAAGAAGCTGTTAGATGTTTTGACTAGTACTTGGGATATAAAAGTGCAATTTCTAAAGGAGAACCAAGAGTTAGTGAGAATGAACTTGGATGAGTTGATTGGTGTTCTTCAAGCTCACGCAATGGAGTTGAAGAAAAAGGAGTGTAAATCGGGTGGGTTTGTTCAAGACCCGACATTATATAGAGGTAAGATAAATACTGGGAAGGCATATAGTGGAATGACTTTCATTTCTGATACTAGTCCACCATTTCATTCTACTGGTGCTCATCATCCAGTCTATGCTTCTAGACCTTCACTAGGTTCACAACAGCAAGTTAATATTTCTCCAGCTATTGAAGAACAAGCTGCCATCTATACAGCTTTTCTAAGTTCTTACAAGGATTTGGTTTCTCAACCAAATACCACATTGGAACTTGCTAAAGAAGACTATGCTCAACTGGATGATGATGATCTTGAGCAAATGGATTTGAACTGGAATATTACCATGATTGCAAGAAGAATGCAAAAATTCTTGCAAAGGACTGGAAGGAAGAGTTTGGAAGGTAATGGTAAATCCAGCTTTGGGTTTGAAAAGAGAAAGGTCGGGTGTTACAATTGTCAAAACTTGGGACATTTCCCAAGGGAATGCGAGAAACCCAAAATTCCTCCATCGGGTCTTACAAAGCCTAATGTTCTTCAAGCTCAAGGAAAAGAGGAGGTGAAGTTGGCGACTGCTGATGCCTTGGTTGTTTTTGAGCCGACAAAGGATGATTAGAGTGCGCAAGCTGAGAAGTATCAGCAGTGTCTCATGTCTCACATTACTAATGAGGTACAAAATGAACCTGATGAACCTCTGAACTGTATTTCATGCATTAGTTTAACTGAATCTTTGAAGGGTTTTCAAAAGGACAACATTGATTTAAGAGAAAAGGTTGTGAAACTTACTGAGTCTAATAAGTATTTAAAAGCAAATGAACATTTATATGATAAGCATATTGAGGCTCATAAGTTGGATACTCAAACTTATAAAGCAAAAGTTTTTAGTCAACAAGATGCTATTAACAGCTATCTTGCTGAAATTGAATTGTTGAATAAAGAACTTTCTGATTTGAAAATTGAGTATGATAACTATAAGAACAAAATCTTAGGATCATCTTCCGCAACAGTTGTCTTTGATGAAATTCTTAACAAGCAAAGGACAAGTGATAAAAGTAAGACATGACTCGGTTATACTGTTGTCCCACCTCCTACTGAATATTGTCCTATGCCTGTTAAGGAAGGCACTGAAGAGATTCCAGTTGATTATGCATTGTTATATGGTGTTAAAACCAAGGGATCTAAGCAAAACAAACAGGCAAAGGAGAAAAACAAGAGGCCAGAGTATCCCTTGCCTAAGTTTGTTAAAACTGAAAGTGTATCTCCAGTTTGTGTTGAGGAAATTGTTGAGATTGAGGATATTACCGATCAGGAGTATCCTAAGGTTGAGAAAGTTGAAGTCAAATCTGAAAAGGTGACTTTGACAAAGGAACCTTCCCCTAAAGTACAAACTGATAAGGGCAAGAAAAAGGTTTTAAATGAGAAACCTCAAACTTTACAAACACCTGTAAAGATTTTGAAACAAAATGTAACTGTTAATAATGAAAGAGTTTCTTCTAATAAACCTTCAACTTCCACTTCAACTGATCAACCGAGGCAAACATCTTCTAAAACATGTACACAATGTGCATGTTCTAAAAATGTCTCGCCACCTCCGTTGGAAAAACCTCAGTCTCAACCTTTTGTTGAAAACCGTTCTCGTTTCTACTGCAAGAAGCAGGGACATTTAATTCGTGATTGTCCAAAACTTTCTCATCAGCGCTATGGGAGAGATATGCCTAAAACATCTTTGTATCGAAATTCATTTTCAAATTCTCCACCTAGGCGTTATTCAAACTCTCCCAAGCCTGTTGAGAAGCAAAGAAATGTTGGGCAAAAACCTTTGCCAAAACAAAAACCCGGCATTTCTCTCAAGCCAACTTCCGAACCATCAAAAGTTTGGAAAAGAAAAGAGCATTTAATTGACTCTTCTGTCGTTAACAATAACACATCAGATGAAAATTCTGATTTGTTAAAAGATAAAATTCTGACTGATGTGATTATTGTTGATGACCTTGGTAGACCTAAGTCTGTAAAGTCTTGGGTCACCGTTTCTAACTAATCTCCTTACTTTTATGTGTTGCAGCAGTCTGAACGTGTTAAAGATAGTGAATGGTATATGGACAGTGGCTGCTCGCGACACATGACTGGCGCTGTGTCTCTTCTGATGGATATTAAACCATGCGCTGGAGGACATGTTGCCTTTGCAGGAGATACTGGAGGAACAATTACGGGTAGAGGGATGCTAACCAATGGGAAAGTTAGCTTTGAAATTGTGAACTATTAACCTCAACTCAATCACAACTTGCCGAGTGTTTCACAAGTGTGTGATAAGGATTTTACCACCGCATTCACAAAAATTGAAGGTGTGATTTTGAAGCATGGGTATGTTATTCCTGAAGAATGGGTGCTTATGCGAGCACTGAGGAAAAATGACACCTATATGATGAATATGCGAACAGTGGAGACGACAAGTGAATATACTTGTCTCCTTTCAAAGGCTTCCAAAAAAGAATCACTTCTTTGGCATAGACGGATGAGACATATTCATTTTCGCAAAATGAATTTTCTTATTACTAACAATTTTGTAAATGGAGTTCCAAAGCAGTTTTTTTCTTTAAAAGATGACTGTATTTCTTGCCACAAGGGCAAACTCCACAAAAAGTCCCATAAGTCTAAGACAGTGAATTCTATTGCTGCACCACTGGAACTTTTGCACATGGATCTTTTTGGTCCCATTTCTACAAAGAGTATTTGTGGCAGATCTTATTGCTTGGTAGTTACTGATGACTACTCAAGATTTTCGTGGGTTTACTTTCTAGCTTCAAAGGGGGAGACCGCAGATATTTTGGTATACTTGTTGGATAAGTTGGCAAATTTGTGCAACTTAAAGGTGAAGAGACTGCGCAGTGATAATGGAACTGAATTCAAGAACTCTACTCTCCAGATATACTGTGCTTCGAAAGGGATTGATCATCAATTTAGTGCTCCAAGAACTCCTCAACAGAATGGAGTTGCAGAACGTAAGAATAGGACCATCATTGAGATAGCTCAGACGATGTTAGCTGATTCAAAGTTACCTATCATATTCTGGGCTGAGGCAGTTAGCACTACTTCTTATGTTCTGAATCGGGTGCTTACGGTTAAGAAGAAGAACAAGACATGTTATGAACTTTTTAATAACCGTAAGCCGAATCTGCAGTTTCTAGAGCCTTTTGGGTGTCCATGTTTGATCATGATTACAAAAGATAAAGTCTCCAAGTTTGGTGAGAAAGGTGGAAGGGACTTTTCTTGGCTATTCGGTTAATTCTCCGAATAAAAGAGTTTATATCAAATCAACGCACCAAGTAGAGGAGCATTTTGAGGTCAAATGTTTGCGTTATACGGATCCTCCTCAAGGAACGGGTCCGGATTGGTTTTTCAATTATGCGGATCTATTTTACTCTTTCAACATACCAGAAGATGATGAAGAGGAAGAGTTGGTCACCCTGCTTCATGGAATCAGCATTTCTCAAGACACACCTGATCCTTTCTTTAAACCATCCGACCCAAACCCCGAACCGACATCTAACCAAACATCTGCCTCTACACCTACTACAACACCTACTCCAATTGTACCATCTCCCACTATCCCATCTTTGGATGTTCCTTCTACTTCATGAACGATCAACGCAGATGATCTTCCTGATGACCCAAACATGCCTCCTTTAGAGGAAGAAGAAGAAGAAACGGTCCATTCTCGTTTCTTTACTCATGAAGGAGAAGATGAGGCCCTGCAAGAACCCTTGCTTATTGAAAATTCTACTGTTCCGGAATCTACAAATGTCCCTCCTATAGAGGGTGATTTGATCAACTTGGAATTGTTCCTTGCACCGGATGCAATTCCAGTCACTCGTGTACATAGGGATCATCCCATTGAAAACATTATTGGTGATCCTCATGTTTCGGTTCAAACACGACAACAAGTGAAACAGTCTCAAAGTCAGCAACTGTTAACTCTTGTTGCTCAGATAAACTCATGTCATCTATCTCAAGTTGAACCAAAGAAAGTTGACGAGGCATTAAAAGATCCATCCTGGGTTGAGGCCATGTAAGAGGAACTACAACAATTTAAGAAACTACACGTCTGGGAAGTAGTTCCATTACCCAAAGGTGCCCACTTGACTGGCACTCATTGGGTATATCGAAATAAGATGGATGATCGGGGTATTGTGGTTCGAAACAAAGCCCGTTTGGTAGTTCAAGGTTTCAGTCAAATTGAGGGTTTGGATTATGATGAAGTATTCGCTCCTGTTGCCCGACTGGAGTCAGTCCGCATCTTCTTAGCATATTCCTCCTATAAAGGATTTCGCGTCAATCAACTTGATGTTAAAAGTGCCTTTCTATATGGGCAAGTGGATACGGAGGTGTATGTTAAGCAACCTCCAGGTTTTGAAGACCCTGTGCATCCAGAATACGTCTGCAAATTGAACAAGGCGTTGTATGGTCTTCATCAAGCTCCGAGGCTTTGGTATGAGCGACTTACCAATCATTTGATGAAACATGGTTTTGTTAGGGGAAACATTGATAGCACTCTATTCATCCGTAGAGAACAGTCTGCGGATAGAGAAGATATGTTACTCGTGCATGTTTATGTGGATGACATCATTTTCGGTTTTAAAAACGAGGCAATGTGCAAGAACTTCGAGGAAATCATGAAGTCTGAGTTTGAGATGAGTGCGATGGGGGAGCTCAAATTCTTTCTAGGTGTACAAGTTGAGCAGTCTGTCAAAGGTATCTATATTCATCAGTCAAAATATGTCAATGACATGTTGACTAGGTATGACTTGCTCAATTGTAAAACCTATGGGATTCCCATCGAGATAAATCACAGTCTTAGACTTGCTGGAGATGAAGAAGATTGTAAAGAAAAGGACTATCGTTCTATGATAGGTTCTCTCATGTATTTGACTGCCTCTCGACCGGATATCATGTTCGATGTATCTATCTGCTCACGCTATCAAGCTAAGCCCAAGGTGTCTCATGTGAAGGCGGTGAAGCGAATTTTTGGTTATCTCAAACATAGACCCAATCTTGGTCTGTGGTATCTAAATGAGAAATCATTCGCTCTTACTGCCTATTCGGATTCGAATCATGGTGGCTGCAGCATAGACAAGAAGTCTACAACAGGTGGATGCCAATTTCTTGGATCGCGCTTAGTCTCGTGGCAGTGCAAGAAGCAAACCACAGTTTCCCTTTCAACAGCAGAGGCTTAATACGTTGCTGCTGCCAGTTGCTGTTCTCAGGTTCTGTGGATTCAGCATCAACTGCGTGATTATGGGTTACTTCTTACTATGACTCCTATTCATATAGATAACACTGCTGCCATATCTATCACACGCAATCACGTACAACACTCTAAGACTAAACACATAGAACTTAGGTTCCACTTTATACGGGATTGCTATGAAAAACACTTGATAGACCTTGTCCAAATAGACACCCTTAAGCAGAATGCTGACCTTTTCACCAAAGCTTTTTCGCGTACTCGATTTGATGAACTAATCAATATGATTGGTTTAAGGTTCTTCGTGACTAAAAAATAACTTGTAACTTGGAAGGTACATTTATCTGCTTTTATGTTTTTTTTTAAAAAAAAATAGGCAACATCCACTCTTTATACTCTTTAGTATTAAAGAAATGCACGGTTGCTACATTTTTAAAATAGACGTTGAGTTGTGTCTGTAAACAACTTGGGATATGATAGTACATCGGGTGACATACACAAAATGGAATTTTAAGGTTTATCTTGGATGTGTTATTAGGTTTATCTGACATGTTGAAAACAGTTTTTATAAACATTGTCTTCATCATACGATATATTAGTAAGCATGTTACACAAAACTCTTTGAGACCTCTTAAGAAGCCTAATAAATAATTGTTTATTTCAAGTGGTATAACACTGTTAGATGTATGACAAAAGTCTTAATATCTTACTTATGCTAGACATGTTTTCGTGGAAGAAGCTTATTTGATATCATTTGGGGGTATATATTGACAGTTTCCTTTGTTATACGTAAGTATAGACCTGGTTTCTGTTAATATATAATGGAAAATTAAGCAAACACAAGTCAAAGTACTTGAAAAGTCTTTAAAAAATTAAGATACCTAACGAGGTCGCCAAAATGGTTTGACCAAGTCTGGTTTTGCTTAAACCCGAATCAAGCTATGTCGCTCTGTTGTACGTAAGTACAGACTTGTCACCTCTGACTTGATTCTTAAAATTAATTTTCTTATATTCTTTTTGTAAATGGAAGTATGGTCTATGTCTTAAGTTAAGATGTATATCTATGGTGGGGACCATAGCGAAATATACATACGAATAATAATAAAATTAGCTCCTAGATGTGAGTGTAACATGTTTTAGAGGACAAATATACTGATAATCGTTTTGAAATAATTTTTATAAAAAGTGTTTTTAGGATGTCAAGTAAATTTAAAGTGGACGAATATACTGATGATCGAAATAACACTTACTATTCCTAATAATTGCATGTTATTCCGATATGATCCCTAACCAGACTAAATCAACTCCGTCACCAAAAAGAATATGTTAATTTTGTATTTGTAATTTTGCATTAATATTGTATTAATTTATTTTGTCTTACTTTTAGTTTTATTTTATGTTATAACCAAGTTACAATTACCTTCAAATTTGAGTACCAAAATTAAAACGCAAATGATCGACAAAATATTAAAAATTTTTCACCAAGTGACTTTATGCGTCACTTTCATAAGTGACGCTACCAGTGCCGCACTGGATAATGCGTCACTTTCATAAGTGACGCTTCCAGTGTCGGGTTAAGTGACGCGTATTAGGTTTTCGGTATAAATACCCCTCAAACCGACACTCCTAATTACCACATACACTATTCAATACCCGACACTTACTCTGACACTGCGTCACTTATGATCGTGATAGCGTTACTTCGGTTGTTCGAACTTTTTCATTTTGTTTGCGAGTTTCAAGCTTTGTTTGTGCAATCGGATTTTATAGTCTCGTTCCCCACACTCATACACTTCATTAGGTATAACTTTTAACCCTTCTCGTTATGTATTCATGCTTTATTCGTATATTAGGGTTACGGGTTTAGGGGTTCCTCGAAAATCACACGAATTAGGGGTCATTACGTTTATGTTTTATGTTAAAACTTGTTGCGTTTTGATCGGCTTGACATTGTGCATCTTCTGGTAACCTCGTTTTTCAAAACCCCCAATTTTTGTTCGTCGTGATTTCTGGGCATGAACAGTGACGCGATGATCTTCATCGTTGCGTCACTTCATGCGTCACTTCCAGTAAGTGACGCTATTTGGTAATTTGAATGACTTACCGTCACTTATCCCGTCACTCAACTAAGTGACGCCTTTATATGCGTCACTTATTTAAGTGACTCCCTTAGTGACGCATATGCTTGTACCGTCAGTTAAACTGTCACTCTTCTGAGTGACGCCCTTTTATGCGTAACTTATTTAAGTGACTCCCCTAGCGACGCACATGTCTATACCATCACTCCTTCAGTGACTCACCTAGGTTACCGTCACTAGACTAAATGACGCATACTTTTATACCGATACTTCCTAAGTGTCGTATCTAATGACGCATACTGTGGCCACGTCACTTACACCAGTGACGCCTGATAGCGTCACTTATCCTAAGTGACGCTATACTTGATTTCTGATTTTTAAACACTGTTCCTTGCGACACTCCTTAAGTGTCGGTAGTGTTTATGCGTCACTTCCTAAGTGACACCTTAATCAGAATTTTGAACTTTTGTGAATATTTGTGCTAATCCTGTAACAATGTTTCTGGTTATTTTTCAGTATTTTAGCTTACAGATGGCAGGTCTGCAAGATTATTATCGTCGCACGAATACTCGTCACAACATCATTGCGTTTCTGGATTCAACGCACAAGAATTCAATCCTGTTTTGGCCGATGATCGATTTTCTAAGACGTTCCAGGATTCATCATGCTATCACAGCCACTACTCCAGTGTATATGAATCAGATTGAGGAAATTTATGATCATGCGCTTATTACAACGGAAAATGATGTCCCAAGAATTGTTTCTACTATGTTCGGTAAGCGGATTGTGATCACATAGGATTATGTTCGTCGTGTTCTACAATTCAACGACACACACGAGATGCCAACTCTGTTTGAGATGACTTTCATTTACGGTGGTCTTCAGCGGATGGGCTATCCTGCGAACCAGCTCTTCGATTTCAGAAAACAATATCTCTGCAGGGTTTGGAGATATTTGTGCCACATAGTTATCGTCTGCTTATCTCCACGGAAAGGTGGATACGACGCTGCGAGTTACTTAACTCTATCCTTGATGTTGGCTTTAGTGTACAACAAGCAATACAATTTCAGCGGTTATATCTTCGGAAACATGGTTGAGAATGTGAGAGCTAGGAAAGATAAATGGCTGCAATATCCACGATTTGTGCAGCTATTTCTGAACGACTTGGATTTGGGTATCCGGATCAATGGTCGCTTTTGGTTCCGACACCAATGCTCTTACGCGTTTTCAACGACTGTAAGTTGGCGCCAAAAGGTGAACAGGTTTTGGCAGATCGTGAGTTATTTGGGCACATAGTTAATTAAAACTATGTTGTGCCACCGAACGATGATTTCGAGGATGTTGAGATTTTTCCGGTTAATGAGGAAGATTTGGTTGATAATGAAGTCACTCAGGATTTGAATGATATTGACAACGTTGAGCAGGTTGAGGACGAAGATGATGATGATGGTGGACCCACACCACCCGATTCTGAGGGTAATGTGCCTCCTCAAGAGGCTTTAGATGCAATTCACATGGTTGATCCGAGACGCTTTAGGCGTATTTTGAGAAGGATATCTAAGGGCAGGGTTCATGTGCCGAGGAATCCAGGAAAACGGCCAGCTGGGTCTACTCCTTCTTATGCTGATTTGCCGCAACGAAGACGCCAGAGAACAGGGGTTGTGATTCAAGAACCTGGTGAGCAACGTCCTCAACGACAACAACAACCACTACAACCTTCGCCAACAACATTTCAGCAGCTTCTAGCTCAAATGGAACAGCTGACCAAACGTTTTGATGATCAGGCTGCGATTATTCAAGCTCATACTATTCAGATCAAGGATTTAGAGCTTAAGGCTGCACAGGTTGATGATTTGAAGCTTCAAGTGTCTGATCTTGGGTCTAGGTTATTAGAGTTGTAGTCTGTTACAAATGTTTCAGGGGAGGAAGGTCAGCGTACCCTGGAAACAAATGTAACGCCTCCCCCAAAACCAACAAATGTACAAGATTCAAAAATGAATGAAAATATAACTTTGGATTATTTTGTTGATGTTCAAGGTCAACCGAGACCGATTGCAGTTGACTATTCAAATATCAATCTCACGTATCTGCAGAGTTTGATTAATCTGATTGATGAAGATGATAGATCAGTTGATCCTGATGATGTAGAGATGGATGCAGAGGTTCCCGGGCCAAATGAGGTTTATATGGAAAACCCGAATCAAGAACCGGTGCCTGAAAGAGAACCTGAACCTATTCAGAGACAACCGGCTTAACCATATGATTTTGATGCACCAATCATTGAGTCGGATTCTTCAGAAGATGAGGAAGAACAAACATTTGAAAATATTTAGGAACAACCAACTGTTCAATCAGTTCCTGAATCGTCATCTCATTCAGTACCAGAGTATGAATCGATATCGGTTATTCGAGATTCGACAAAGCCACATTTGAGTCATTTTCCAGCTGAACCTGAATTGAAGAAGTGTCAATTTTTCGAGGTTCGAGGTGAACTTACAAGTTTAATCAAAAGTTGGAAATTTGATGCAGAAATTTTTTTGATTTTGATTAAAAGAAGAGACGGCGTGCAATATTTCAAAACAAGATTTAATCATATTAGCACATTGCCAAAGGTCGAACTAAATCGTCTTGCTCAGCTGAACATAGTTAATCATACAGATGATTTTCGAGGAAATATGTTTCAGAAGCTTTTAAGGAAAGAGATCTACAGCAAGACGTATATGTGGATTAGACCAGAGCTGAGAGTTCGTTTCTGTTATAAGAAGAAAATTGATCCGAGAACTCAAGAACCAATAGTGAAATATCATTATCCGCCAGCTGCTTGTCTTAAGAAAGTTCCCTTACAGTCACTACCACTAGATTTTCTCAAGTATATGCGATATTGGTGGTTTGACCCTGATATACAAGAAGCTGTTATTGAATATTCTACAAAGAAAGAGTCTGAGAAAGAAAAGACTGAATGGAATATCAAAGGAGCTCTTGGTAAGATTTTTTGTGTGTTTGACCCGCTCAACCTTATTAATATGTCAAAGAATGATTTGAAAGCTCTCCACAATAATAAGATGCGATATAGTCAGATTGATCATGAGGAAGCTGTAAAATTCATAAAGGTTGTCGAGGTTTGTGTTAGAATGGGTGTTCATGCTGGTGGAACATTCTTAGAAGGATGGTGCTGATGAGAGATGTCTGAAGATTGAAGATTTTGAAGACCAAGCTGATGACACGGGGGAGTTTGTTGGTACATTTAGTGTGTCAGTCAATTGGTCTATCGAGTTGTAAGTGTCGTGAGTTAATTGTAATAGAAAAGTAGATTTTGTACTTAGTGACACTTAAGTTTTGTAGTAGGCGACACTTGCCTTAGTGACGCATAGCGACACTTAGGTAAGTGACGCATGAAGGCGGCCACATGTGACACTAGTCAAGTGACGCATGTCTGCCGACTTGTGTTAGTATATAAACAAACCTACGGGTTTCTGGCTAGGGTTGACGAAACCCTAGCACCATTTGTCGAAATAGCAAGTCTGTAAACAAGCTAATAGGTTACGATTATCAATACAAAGTTGATCTTGATTCGTTTATTCGATTTTGGTTTGTGATTATATTTGTTTATTGTGATTGTTTATTTCCGCCATTCAATCATTGTCATCAATCACTTAGATCCACAGCTAGGGGCACTCACATTCGGATACGCATGGATGGTAGACCTGATGCTACCTCTTCATCATCTTCTCTCACAGTCTTCTTCAGTTTAACGTCTTTCTTCTCACCCTCATCTTTAACACGTACCTTCCTTTTACGATGTCGATGTGTGTCAACCTCCATCGCAGGAATATCTGTCTCCTTCTGACTCTTTTCATCAAACTCATCAGATACCTTCTCATTTTCTGCCTTATTTTCTGTTTCACTTTCTTCCGATGGTTTGTTCTTCTTGGCCTGCTCACTTTCTTTTTTCTTTCTATCCGCTTCCTTACTGTCTTTGTTCTTTATTGTCTGCTCAGCGTCTTTCTTAGCTTTAGCAGCTTTACTTTCTTCCCCTGCCTTCTCCTTTTCTGCCTTCTCCCTTTCATCCTTCTCCCTTACCGCCTTCTCCCTTTCAGCCTTCTCCCTTACCGCCTTCTCCCTTTCCGCCTTATCCCTTTCAACCTTCTCCTCTTCTTCTCTCTTCAACTCAGCAACCTGCTTTTCATTAGCAGTTTCATCCTCTTCCTTCTTCTCCTTTTCAGCCTTTTTTCTAGCTTCATCCTCAACTATTTTTTTCTTCTTCAACTCTTCAGCAGCAGCAGCTTGCTTTCTTTCCTGATCTACTTTCTATTTAACTTCCTTTTCAACAACTTTCTTCCTCTTCGCCTCCTCATTAGCAGCCTTTTTATCTTCCACGACCTTCTTCTTCTTTTCCATATCAGCAACTTTCGTCCTCTTTGCCTCTTCATTAGCAGATTGTTTATCATCATCACCCTTCCTTTTTTTGACTTTTTCATCTGGTGATTCACATCTTGCAGCTGATGCTTTTGTTCGTCCACCTCCTTTAATAGCTTTACGCTTCTGTCTACCGACCTTCATTTCTGCATTAAGCATATCTGCGAGTGTAGGAGAATTAGGAGGTTTGCCACCTGAAAAACACCAAAAGTAAAGAACAAAAAATGTGTAAAACAGATTATCATGACACTAAGAAAATAACATATTTATAAGGAAAAATAGCTTAATGTTAAATTTATAACAACACGAATGCTGACATACGTGATACTTCCCACAAATCACATTTGATTCAAGTAACTATAAAAACATGCTATGAATTGATGGAATTTACCTTGACAATTAACATCACTAACATTTTATTTTTTAGGTCGTTTTCTATAGATTTTTAAACCACCAACATCCAAAAAAAGTAACTTTGTGACAACTAAAAAGTAAAAGAATACACACGAAACTCAAAAATAAAAAACTTACAAACACACATATATCGGATATGGTACTGCAAAAAAGAGGATAATTGAATAACAAAATTAACCTTCTAGTGAACTCAAAACGGCTGGATCAGTTTCTGATACGATGCTATCTCCGATAGCTATTAAATAAAAACGAATAGCCACAATACTTTAATAAAAAAATTACAAATAAAGCATACATGATATACATACACCACATAAAAAACATATAACAGCATGATACACATTACAAAACAACTTGTGTAAAATTCAAAATATACCAAACACTTGTGCAAATTCAATCTACACAATAACTAACACTTGTGTTACCAAAAATCTAAATTCAATCCAATCAAATATATACATTCAAATACACCAATAACTGAAACACTAAAAAATACCAAAATCTAAACAGTAGCATCACTTGTAAATGCAAAAACTAACATATTAACAAACCATTTACTGACACTATAATCAGTATAAAAAACAAAGCTAACACATGTGTTAGTAAAACCCTAATTTCAAACCAATCAAATTAACTAAAACATATCATCATCCAAAATACAAATCAACAAAAAGCAACGCATAACGTAAATTTAGATTGAGCATAAAAATCAAAGAAACTTGCTCATTGGTATGCATCTGATAGGTGGAACATCGATCGGATATGACGATAGTGTTCTAGGAGGAATCTCGTCACGCAAATCACTCATTTTCAAGTGATTTCTGTTACAAAAAATACGTACAATTTAGATTATAATCGCGTTTAAAAATTTGGATTTTATAAAAACGAATTTTCGTAAATAAAAATACTCACCGATACAACGTTATAGCGAAGCGAGGATGAACAAAACGAAGATTTGTGATGATACGATGATGATTTGATGAAGAAGCGCTGCAATTTCTAGGGTTTTCAGCGAAGAATCGGGAGAGAGGAAAACGAAAGGAACGAGAGGGAACGATGAAGAGAGTAAATTTTTTGAACAAAAGTGAAAAACGGAAGAAATTAATTAATTTGTGTATTTACTATAATACCCTTCCTCCCAAAATCTTATTAGTTTGTATTTTTTGAATTAAAAAATGATGTATTAATATGGACCCTTGATCTCACAAATCTGATGGCTCAGAATGATTCCCCCATTCTCACTTAAAAAGGGTGTACTCATTTGAACCATACTCTACTTTTCTAATACTAGCAACAAAGCCGCGCAATGCAGCTGTGTTAATAAATCATATAATTGATGTTATTCGGCTATATTGTCTTTTGAATTTAGTTTCAAGATCAACACCTCACATTCGACATTTTATTGGTCTCCATTGATCTATATGACACATGATTTTCATGTTTGTTATTTGTTAAATTCGGTTTCAAGATTTTCTTTTTTTCAATCTGACAATTGTATTTATCATGATGTCAATTGTGTATATACTAAATCATAAAATTGTTATACATCGACAATTAACAGATGTTATATATGAAAATGTTTTAAATTCAAAAGTTTGTAAATATATTAAATTATAAAAAAATGCTTTGTATATAAAAATACTGATAATATTAAGCAAATCAATAGGTCTTTAAGGTGGAATACTTTCTATATATAATCATGATTTAATTTGTATTTAATTGAGAACTAGTATAATTATTAGGAAGTAATATATAGTAGTAGTAATAATGGATGTAATTGAGAGGGGTAAATATGTCAATATATTATCTTAAGAGTTTAAGATTCAACCATGTTTTATAAGTAATTATAGATTATAGATACGATAATACAAAGTGAATAGCGATATATTACTTAAATTAGTGACGCAATTACTCGTGACTAACGTTTATTAACTCAATGACAAAAAACTACGTGACTATAATACTATGAGAAAGCGTATATCTGTCACTAAACTTTGTCTCTAACTTTAACCTAATGTGTTTGACCTTTATTTTAATGATCAATTAATGACAATCATTAGAATCGTCACTAATTAGTGTCGACATGTTTTTTTTTGTCACTAAGTTGAGCAGATAGTTACATTAATAAAAGTTGTCACTAAATTCTCGTCACTATAGGCATTTTTTTTGTAGTGAAAGCAAAATTTATGAAAAGTAGATTAGCTTATATAAATTCGACATATATCCTTTAAATCGTGATTTTATAAGAGCGATGATGTTTAAACATAAAAAAACTAGTTGATATCCCAAACCACAGAGATGTGGGTTACTTGGTTGTTCTATTCTCAGCAATCATATTTATAATTGAAACCATTGCACAAATGACAATCTTTTAGCTAATTGGCCATTGAAGATATGCAACACGTACACGACTCTTAAAACCTCACATGTCCTTTCGCATCATTATATCGTGAGGTATAAGGAAAAAAAGCATCATCTTATTATTCAGAACACAAAGCTACTAGAATACTGAACAATCTTCAGACATTATATTGCCATTATATCTTGCTTCCTTTATTTTACATATTGAAAAGTTTTTCTACTACTTTTTTTTTGGGTGATTTCCGGTTTGTGTAGTAGTATCATCATCACCAAACAAATTGTTCCAAAGTAGTAGGATCAATCAGGTGATCGATAATTCTACATCACTTTTCATCTATTGCTCGATGAAACGTCTAGATTTACTCGTTTTCTTCTCATTAGTTAGTTTTAGACAAGTTACCTTCGGATGCGTCACTACTTTTATCCTTCCTTTTTGCACGATCTTCAATTTTCTGAACATCTTTTTCTAAATCTAGTGCAATTAAGAAGAGTAACAATCTTTTCCAATGCAATTGGTAAAAGACATGTTGCGCGGCGATCAAGTCAATAGTACCACCAATGCTAAACCAAACTCTTTCTAAAAATGTCTAAACTAAGCTAGACATACAAGTTTGACTTGGGATGACACTTTGTACATAACAGTAATTTAAACCTATTAAGTTATCACAAAATTAAAAAATAAATATCATTGACTCCAACATGATTAGTTAAATAAGTGCAATAGCCTTAAAAAGTTTCATGCATCCACAATGTTTGTATGCTATAAGAACTTTCAAATTAAAGTAACGTTTACATAATTATCAGTAAAGGGTTGAAATACATGTATTGATGTCTATTACTTCAACGGTATGGGATAGCATGCAACGCTACGGAATAACATGGTTACATGGATAATGTTAACATTACCTAATTAAACTTGATAATGTTAAAGCTAAGAATAGTAAACTAATTATTTACAGCTTAAGCACAAACTTTATCATACGTACATACAATGGTACTCTATCTACACTAACACGCGCCTACAGGCTACCTTTAAGCATACACCAAGATCTTCTGATTCATTTTCTTAGTTTGTATGTGATACGTACATAGTTTCATTTTGATCATCTTAACAATAAACCTGGCACTTTGAAAGATTCTGGCTAACATTCATTCCCTGCCTCCTTCACTAGCTTGTACAATTTTTTGTTAGCCAAACGAGCTGAAGCAAACAGAAATGGGAATACTTTGCCGAATTTCTTCTAATTCAACGACCACATCCTCCATGTTTGGCCTTTTCCTAGGATCTATATCCCAGCAGCATTTCATTAATCGTGCTCGTTGTATTGGACAGTCCCCCGGTATCCTTGGTCTCAGTTTCTATAACAGAAGAACACAATCAATATATTAACATCCAGCAGAAACAGATAAAACATATATAATACCCACATGAATATATATCAAAATAATTATATACCTGATATTTCTCAGCTGTAATGTTGTTGTCTATACCATATGCAATTAACACCCGATCACAACAATATATATCCCATAAGCATATTCCAAAAGAATACACATCGCATTTTGGCCCATATGGTCTCATGCTCATAACCTGCAATTGATTACCCAAATTATTTATTAAGTTTGAAATGTAAACGAAATCATCAGTAGTAAGTACAAATTAACAAGTCATCATAAGGGGATTACAAATACCTCGGGAGCCATATATCCAAGAGTCCCTATTTGACGGCTCGTCAGCTCCGTTTCATATGGATGATAAATGGATTCTCCAAAATCAATAAGCTTGATCTTATGATGCTTGTCGATTAGCATGTTCTTTGGTTTCACATCACGGTGAATTATCTTCTTCGAATGTAAGTAACTCAACCTAGAAACAAAATCAAATGATCGATTTAGTGTTTAATATGTGAAGTATATATATAATCTAGATCGAGATCTAGTCTAGGTGTTGTTGTTGCTTACCCCTTAGCGATATCAAGTGCAAATCTAATGACGATTTTCATATGAAGCTTTCTGTCTTGGTGCTTGTTTAAGTAAGATCTTAGTGAGCCTCGTTTTAGATATTCGGAGACGATACAAAAGTTGCTTTCGGCTATCGTTTTCTTGTTCTTGTGCCCGGAATCTGTATTCATGTACATGGTTGCTCCGATCATCTGAAATTTTTGATCACAAATATAATAATCAATTGTAAGATTCATACATATACACGTATACGTACTTATTTATAATTTTGAATGCACGGAGGGCAGACTAACTACTCTTTTAATTTATGCATGTAGTTTAGTCAATGCTTGTTCGATTAGACAACATACAAATTATCAACATTTGTTTGAGGTTGTTGATAAACTTTGATACTTATTCACCTTGGCTTTCTATTAGTAAATTAATTACACACGTTTAAAGAAAATAAAAAATTACCAACAAATTTGTCATTACCAATTAAAGTATCACATACCTTGGTTATATTTGGGTGATCAAGATTTTGCCATAAACAAACTTCTTTTTTAAAATCATTCTTCAGGTTTTCCGTATCATCTTCACTGATCCCTTCATTGCTTAAATCAAGAACTTTCACTAAAACACAAAATAAATAACACATATTAATAAAAAGCAAGACATATATATAACAAATTAAATATAACATGTGATCGAATAGTTTTACATATAACAAATCAATTATTACCTGCAACAGTTTGAGCTCGGTATGATCCCTTATGAACAACACCGAAAGTTCCACGGTCGATAACTTTCCCAAGAACTAGCTTATGAGGATCGATAGTATTGTGCCAATCTCCTTCCATTATATTTCTTGCTGTTTAATCAAAGTGTTGATCGAACAGCATGATTACCAGATTGTTAAGTTGATGTTGATGTATTAACCGAAACAAAGGCGTTTGAAGGTTTATATTACGTTGATCGACTCCTTTTGAGGTTGCTGTGCATGAAGGTTTTGAGAGGTTATATGTAGTTTGTGACTTGACAAGTGTTTCCCACGAAATATAATTCATATGTGTGGTTTTATATCAAATTTTAGTACTAATATATTAATCAATATTAATCGACTATGATTCTGTTTAATTTTGTCACGCATAAGATAAACATTAAACAATAATTTATAGAACTTAGACAACATTTTAATACAAATTATTATTATTATTATTATTATTATTATTATTATTATTATTATTATTATTATTATTATTATTATTATTATTATTATTATTATTATTATTATTATTATTATTATTATTATAAGAATATTTAAATTTCAAAAGGTAAGAAGTATAATCCTTGACACGTGGTATTATAAAGAGAACGTCAGATTTATTCGGAACGGTTTAAAATGGTAAAATTAGATCAGATGTCCTAACATTTTCTATGTAAGTATAATAATTTATTACTACTGATGATTAAAGGAGATAACTGGTTGTATAATTTCTCTCATTGCACGTAACTATAAAACTAGGTAACATTTTAGCCCACCATTTAAATATGGAGTAATTCAATTGAATAAAATGAATGATATTGAAATGTAACATTTTCATAAAATACACTAAAATCATCATTCATAGTGGACATGTGGTTGATCCGTGGAGCCGCCATGACACGCACCCTGGTAGCCCGTCCTCAACCGAAGCACGCACTACTAGAAAAAAGTTGTTTAGCAACATATTTAGAGACGAATTTAACGACGAATTTTAGCTTGGCGGCGCATTTAGAGACGTTGAGTAAGTTGTCGGTATACAAAAGTCGCATATTTTTGATATCTCTAACTGCGTCGCTATATCAGAGACAACACTAGCGACAAGTTATAGCAAGACGCAAAAGTTTCAACGACATGTTTATTACATTCGTTATTATGTGCTGATTTTCAAAATGACGTTAAATAAGTCGCTATTCGCATCGCGAATCTTAACGACATTAGTATCAGTGTCTTTGTACGTATCGCTAATGACAATTGACGTCCATATTTTAGTTGCCATTTCCATCCCAATATAGGCTGTACTTAAATTCATCGATTCAGTAATACAATTTATAGCTATAGAAATTATATACACTTCAACATTTTTAATATCAAAGCAAACCACGCATTAACGGTAAGTTAAGTTTGTTTCCGTCCGCTTATTTCGTTTATTTATTTATTTATTTTATTATATATGGGTTAATCACAACTTTAAAAAGCTATTTTTTTTAGAAAAAATATGTGTTAATTAAACTTACTTCATTTTCTAGCTTAAATTCTCTTCAAATGATATTTTTTGCGTGTGTGAGTAAAGTCCAAAACTTTGAATCTAATTTAAAATCTTTTTTACTGTTTGACACATGGTGTAAGTATACATAAATTAATATTTCGATTCATTTGGTGATCAAATTTGATGAAGTTTTGGTGAATTTTTTTTAGATTAATCAAATGGTTAGCTAAGATGTACCAACAATAATAATAATTTTCATAAATAATGGAATGGATTACAAGAGAATGGGGAAGAGAGTAGAGACTATTTTGCAATTTTAATAAAGTTGTGAACCTGTTCGAAAAATTGTCAAAAAAAATAATACTCAAACATTGTCTAAAAATTTGTTCAATCAAAAAATATTTAATATGCAAGATTCACTTCCGATCTGAGACAATAAGCTCATGAGCTTGGTCTTACTTCACCGTCGAGAAATGACAGAAGACTTCCATCTTCAAGTTTAACTCAGACGTAGCTCCCTTCTTTTTGGGTGTGAAGCAGTGTCAAACCAAAATACCCAAAAAGCATTAGCTCTCTCTGAAAAGAAGGTGATCCAGCTGCACCTTCCAGTCCCTAGTACGATAGGACCGGGAAGGACGCACCTCTAGTGTACCAGTTATCGTGTTCACGATAAACGTTGGGTAGCCAAGTGCAGACCATTGTTTCTGGTACAGAAGTTCCTATATAAATGGGAAATGCCCTACCGTTAAAATGCTATATAACATAAGATGCAGTAACAAATATACAGGATGCCGTAAACATGTAATATGTAATTTTTACATTCAAATATAAAACCAAGATTTACGTAACATGTAGTAGAATAAGTATAAGTAGCTTTTTTTATTTCAACACACAAAATGCTAAAACAACATAAGATGCAGTAAAAAAGTATTAGCAATTTTTTGATTCAAAAATAAAATCAAAGTTGTAGAAAAACATAAAAAATGCTAAAAACCGTAACATTAAGATGTATTAATATAAGATGCAGTAATGTAAGATGAATGATGATGACACGCAAATAATCAAGTTTTTACGTGCATTATTCTCACATTTTTAACCCAAATCATGATGAATATATCCGAAATGAACAATTTATTACTAAAACTCATCACTTGGGCTAAAACATAGACAATGTTTCAAAAATCAACTTAAATGGTTGAAAAATACGATAAATCTAACGAAGACGATCATAAGCATTTTTGTTCACGCTTTATAGCACTTTTTGAGTTGTAGTTAGAATTATGACCTCTAATTTATTTCATATTCTTCGCTAGGAAATTACGAAGTGTGGATATAAAGAATTCTCAAAACGGATAAACGACGAAGAAGTTACGCCCAAACGAAGAATCAAAGCAACATACAAGAGAGCTCAACCGTATACGGCCAAGCACAGGGCGTATATGGCCTGGCATGACCGTATACGACCATGTCTCAGCCATATACGGCCTGTCTCGCCCGTATACGGCCGGGTCTCTCCTGTATTGCCCAATTCTCACCCGAAATACGGCTGGACATCCCGTATTTGATGTCTTGCCCGTATAAAGGAGGATTTTATACGGATGAGGAATACGGATGAGATTTTGGATGTGGGAATACGGTTGAGCCAAATCTATAAATACTCACCACCACCTCCTCATTTTAAAAAGAACAACCTCACAATTTCTCATTCTTTCTTTCATTTCTCTCTCTAATCTCTCTGTATAATAATTTAGATTAGTTTAGTATAATTAAGCTAGTAGATTAGCTTCGAGCTTAGTTATAACGAAGGTGCTCCGAAACTGCGATTATGCAAGATTTATAATAACGCTTCGTCATGTTTTATTATAATCGCTATCTTGTTATTTTAAATATGTTGCGTTGTTGCCATAATTATTTAGAATTACTTGCTAGATTTATTGTCATGCTTAGCTAAACAAATATGTGTTTGCTATGATAGTCGTTATGCTAGGGTAGTTATACTTTAATCATGCCGTTACTCTACGTGTATGCTATTGATATATATTTGAATATATAAATTGAGCCTCCAATGTTAATCTATCCAACGTATGTTGTGGTTTGTAAGTTACTGCTTGAACTTAACTAGTGGTACGCCACTTATTATTCTGTGTCTGATGATCGTTAAACTCGACATGGCCAGTGTTCTCCTAGTTGAAATACACCGGAGGGAGACACGGAGCGTAGGATTAGAGATAGATTAGATTCACTTCATATAACAAATGTTTTAGGGAGAACTTTTGGAACATTTGTGACTTAACAATTTATCCAGTTACTCTGCACGAATAAACTAATCCATGTATGCTGCTCTACTGTATGTTCTTATTTAATTGTTGCTTTAGGGTTTGCATGCTAGTATCACTTGTGCTGTTGGATATATGATTAGGTTTTCCGATACATATTAATTGCATACACCAGTTTAACATGCGTAGAATAGTTATGTTGATTTATATGAAATAATGATGAACGATTTGATCAGCCGTTAGACCACACCATCCCAAGTTGTTCCGGTGGGAAACCCCTGTTCATGTTTTTATTTATTCAAAAATTCATGCCATGATTTTGATATCTTAAATTTCCTAGATTGAGGAATAGGACTCGAGGATGGTTGTTGGTTGAATTGATTTCTACATTTGGGACAACTTCCGGTGTAGTTTACATTCCAAAGCTGTTATCCTTGTGACATGTTATTTATCTGATTGCGGACAACTCTACGTTAGATAAATAATAGGCTAGGAATTGTGGCTCATTAGGACATATATACCTAGTCCAGGATAGACAACAAGGACCTTTTAATGAAGCAATGGGAATACCGTAAAATAGCTAAATACCTGGTATAGCGTTGGAAACACCTCTGGTGTAGTACAAACACGTGGAAGCCATGAAAAGGTTGTAGGTATATTACTTTGTTATATCATTGATTATTCCAAGTTCGTCTGTCAAATCCTGTAACCGTCATCATAACTAAGGCCTTAAATAAAATAACTATCCCTAATAGCTTACACGATTGTCATAATAAACACACGCATTTAAACTGTAGTTCTCGTAGCCACCTCACCTCCTTTACTTTACCTTAGTTTTAATTAGATAATTAGAAAACAAAACAAAAACCCCTATCAAATCTTGATAAACCAGCTAAATTACAAAAGATAATTGAAAGCCTAGATCCCATGCCCGTTGTAGTTTGAAAAACCCGGATAGCTTCCGAGCTAGAGGTGGGCACAATCATACAATAGTGATATGAAGTTTATGATTCAGAGTTGCTAGCTTTTCTAGCATAGTGTTTATGTAGCTTTGTTATGAATTATTTGATTAAGTGCTTATATGCTCACTAAGCATGCGTGGTTCTCGTTTAAGTATTTTATGTTTTAGGTGGAAGTTGCCATGTGAAAGGGAAGGCGGTTAAGGATGATTAGCATGGATTGCATAATGTTAGTGTATGGCAAGTTTCTTTCTCTTGAAGCATCGTTTAGATATGACTTGTATAACATCGCCATTTGAACATGTTTTCTTTAAGTTTAATCATGGTGAGCCATGACATATGAAGTTTTTGAAACAATTGACTTTGAAATTCAACAACGCTTGTAAATGATGTAAATTGTCACACCCCCAAATTCATTGATCTTGGTTAGCGGAAGCATTTAGTTAAGTAGGGGGTGTCGACGTATACAAAGTATATGCATACGTATCAAAGCATATGATTACAACAGAACATATATATATATATATTAAGATGCCAAGAGTAATAGTTACAAAGTTTTACGATTCATCAAATCGTACAAGCGTAAAGTAATTAAGTTTACAGAAGTAGATTTCTTAAATATGACTAAAACAGCTTTAGTTATATAAAAGAAATCCATATGTTTCAAAAGTTGGCATCCTAAGCTTCAAGGGTCGCCTATGTTCCATATGTGCAGGCGGTCCTTACGTATGTTGCTAATTCCCTGAAAAACATAGTAAAAAGTCAACAACGAGGTTGAGTGAATTCACAGATTTTAAGTTTGCAAGTACAGTTCGTTAAACCAAATACGTTCGTAAACAGTTGTTGCCATAATAGTTAAATAAACGTTTTGTAGAATGTTATCCAAATATAGTTCGGTTGGGATGTTGCCCAAAATACAGTTTACGTGGGATGTTACCTAAAATATAGTTTAAAATACGTTGCTGGTCGTTCTCTAGCGTTTCCAAAACGATATCGGTTGTTCTCCGGTCTAAATACGCACGGGTCGTTCTCCCGTCCAACTCGGCCAGTCATTCTCTGGCACTAAACACTGCTGGTCGTTCTCCAGCGAAACATATTACCGGTCGTTCTCCGGTCTAAATACGCACGGGTCTTTCTCCCGTCCAAACACTGCTGGTCGTTCTCCAGCGAAACAAAACAATTTATCAAACAGTTTACCGGTCGTTCTCCGGTTTACCAAGTATAGTTTAACACGTTTGTATTAGTTGGTAGCATGAACACGTTATTTCATAAACACTAGTTTGTACAAAAGTTTAACAGTTCGAAAGTACTCTAATTGTTCGAGTAAACAAGCAAGTTAAACATTTATGTAAGCAAAAGCAGTTATGGCAATCAGTAAAATAGTTGACTATGTTTCTCACCCCAAGTTGGAAGTAGTAAAACAGTTAAAAGTGGGGCTGTGAACTCACCTGGTGAGCTAAGTATGTTCGAGTGCTAGCAAAACCTAAGCCCGGATAAAGTCCTTAACGTCCTGAACATATGAGTTGATATCGCGTAAAAAGTCACGTTTTTACTACAGATATCTCTCTCATTCTGGAACAATACTTGGCAAATAAACTCAAATAATATTCAAATCAATGAAACTTTGTCAACAAGGTCAAAATAGAGTTGCACGAGAGAAATCAAGCAAAACGGACGAAAAATGAAGATTCCACACACGTTTGAAGATTCAAGACATCAAGACAAGATTTAAAGGCAAAAGTGCCCATAACTGAGATTTCTATTATCCAAGATATTCTTTTTCAAAATTCGAATCTAACAGAAGAAGAATCAACAAAAACGGATGAAGAATGAAGATTCTACATACGCCGGAAGATCCAAATGATTCGAATGAGACATCCAAAGAGCAGAGTTATATTTTTGGGATTTCTTTTTATCAAAGTCTTCGGTTTTGAAAAATGAATCCAACTAAAAAAGAATCAACGTAAACGCACGCATAACGAAGAAGATACGCACGATTTAAGAAACAAGGCGAAAGACGGCGAACCGGGGGAGGGGGAGGGGCAACCGCCACCGGCCACCACCCCACCGCCGCCGGCTGGCCTCCCCCTGTCTCCTGTGCACTTTTTCATCCTCGCTCGTACTGGCAGGGTACATGTACTAGGCCTTTTCCGCGACTCTAGGGTACACGTGCTAGACCTTTACGCGCTTTAGGGTACATGTGCTAGCAACTTTTCCACCTTTTGCTAATATGTGCCCCAAGTTGCTAGAATGCACCAATTCTCCCCTATAAATAGGGAGCCTATGGTTCATTTGAAGACACACCTCTTCACACCTTCCTAGCTTATTTTCTCTCACTCTAGAAATAAGCTCCAACTTTCTCACTCTACATTCTTTCTCTAGATTAGTTTTAACTAGTATTTAAACTAGTTTAGAAGTTTAATTAGGAATAGAAGGAAAGTGCGGAATGCATTGTAATCTTCAGTGTATGCTCAGAATTGTGTCAATTAAATCAAGTCTATTCTCTCTCACATTTAATCCTGGTTCTTTCCATCCTTATCTATCTTAATTAATTACGTTTATATTGATTATGCTAGATTTAGTTATTGCCATGATTATAGAGTAGTATACTTGTTGTGTTTGCTTGCGATGTAGTTAGTTAACTATGGGATGATTTATAATTAAATATTAAAGATCGGTAATATTGCTTTGATCGTCTTATTGCACGTTCTTGTTTGATTGTTGCCTTAGGATCATTATAGTAGAAAAATATAAACGGTCTTAATTATCGAAAAGTAATATGACAGCCCCTATTCGACTGTTACTCGATATAGTACTGGAAACACTTCAAGGTGGAGTATAAATGTATGGAAGTTGAGGAACGACCGAAGGTAGTCATATTATGAAATGATACAATATTATGAAGTATTATGATGGCCCCTATTCGACTGTTACTCAATATAGTACTGGAAACACTTCAAGGTGGAGTACAAATGTATGGACGTTGAGTAACGACCGAAGGAAGTTATATTTCGGACAAAAATATAAAATTAGAAACCTAGTTTAATTAACTTTTCTAAATAGACTTTTAAACTTTAAATTAATCTATCGCCTTTCCACCAATAAACGTGATTACAACACCTTTTTAACGACGTCCAATTAAAAGGTAGTTAGTCATATGTGTCAATATAATTTGTCAAAGGTATAAGAGTATGGATCCGCTAGGCTACATGGGGGATTATCATAGGACAAGACATGACCAAGGTTTGAAGCGGCGGAACCACTTTAAGTGAGGAACGCTGTGGATAATTAGGGGATTTATTGGGTAGTCTTAAGCAAGGGCTGGTTTAAAGTCATTAATGAACTTTTTAAATACATGAATCTGTTAGGATGACGAGGAATCGTTATATGATTCAGTTATGTCTAGCACCTTAAGATTTTGTCCCCGTTCATATGAAAGTATTATTAAACCATAATTAAGATTTTGCTTATTATTCTAAATACTTTGTGATGTTACCATAACCTAGCTCCCGGTGTGACATGCTAATGGGATTTTATATTGTAGGGAATCTAGTGTTTACATCACGAGTATTCAAGAATAATAATTGACAAATATCTTTCAACACAGTTTCTCCAAACATCATCCCATAACTTAATTAACAAAGACTTGGCAAACACTATCTTTATCTTATCTGCTTTATCTTCTATTTTTATTTCGCTTTTATTTATTTACTTACCTAAGTTAGTCAATATAAAAATCAAAACTCACCCACTATTTTATAAACCCTTCACTAATTTGAAAGCCCTCATCTGTCACGCCTTAGTTTCAATTCAGTCGGTTTGAAGAATGACTCTAGGTCATACCTACCACTTGCTTACCCTTAGATTTAGCATTGTTAGGGAATACTTAGGCACCGCAAATACAAATTTAAAACACCCACTGATGCCCGTCGCCAGTAGCCGGTGCAACGACAAGGGCAAGATCCTTACCGACCGCTGGTGACGCATCAAGTTTTTGGCGCCGCTGCCGGGGAACCAATTGTACGATCCTTAGGCGTTAAGACGAACTTACTTACTAGTGAACCTTTACGATTTCTTAAACCCCTACGTTTTTCTTTATTTTTCCTTCCTTGTACTAATTTTAGAAATTACCACCCCTCTCCACTCTGCTAGTCAACCACCTGCCGACGAGACTATGACAGCTACACGTATCACTCTGGCTGATGACTCTAAACCTTTGATTGAAGGTCGAGGAGGACCAATTGTCTATCTGGAAACCGATAGAGGATCATTTGAATTAAAGCCCCATATTGTTCAGTTAGTTCAAAACCTCTGTCAATTCCATGGCCTACCAAATGATGATCCCAACTCACACCTTGACAAATTCATTTCCTTATCCAACTCCTTTAAACCGATTGAGGTTAATCAGGACATAGTATATCTATACCTATTTCCCTATTCACTCACTTTCAATGCAAAAACCTGGTTTGAGGAACTAGAAATCATTTCTATAACCTCTTGGGTAGAATTAGCAACCAAATTTTTGGCCAAATATTTTTCTCCATCAAAACAAGCCACTTTTAGGACAAACATCATAAACTTCCATCAAGTGAATGATGAATCAATCTATGATGCATGGGAACACTTTAAGGGATTAATTAAGAAATGTCCAAATCATCGTTTTGAGCACTCAGACCAGTTGCGCATTTTCTACAATGGTCTCTTCCGACATCACTGTCCTTTACTTGATACCGCCTCTCGAGGCAGTTTCATGAATTGTACGACCAATGAATCTTGGAGCCTTATTGAGGAAATGACAATGCATAACCATGATTGGAACAGTGAAAATCACCCCTTAATAGTGAATCTACCTACTACAATCGGGAATGAAGCTATCCAAACCCTCACTCAGAAAGTGGCAGACTTAACCAAGGAGATTAAGGAATTGAAAAGTCAACAACAACAAGTCTGTCAAGTTCAAATCTGCCTTAATTGTGCTAATCTGAACCACTCAGCCCAAATTCCTCAGTCTCATCTAACTCCGCCCGATACTAACCCTTCCTTTAACCCACCTAGGAATAGCCCACTAACTTGCCAACCTCAACTTTTGGACCCCTCTTCCTCACAAACCTCTAATTTTGACGACACCCTGATAAAAGTCATTCAAGGAATCTCGGATAGACAAGACCAAGCTGATCTCATATTAAAAGATCAACTGACTTTGTTTAAAGCTTTCGAATCCCAATTAGGACAATTAGCACAACTTATTAGCGCTAAACCTCATAATAGTCCAACTAGTTGCCATAAGGAGGCTTCTCATATTCAAGACTCTCAGGTAGCACATAGTCCACATACGATTTCTTCTCCAGTGAAGGAACCACCTATTGTCCCATCGACAATAGATTTAGAGTCTACAGTAAACATTCCATTTCCGGCTCGTCTTAAACAACGACCGGACAAGCTTAAGTCTTTTAAGCTTGATAGGAAATTCCTAGATATCACATCTGAAGTTCATTCCAAAAAGTACTTCATAAAGCTTCTTACAACCAAGGATAAGGTACCCGAAGTACCCAATGTCCCGCTGAACAAGGAATGTTCAGCTATCTTGAAAAATATCATTCCAGAAAAACTCGAAGACACCGGACATTTTACTCTCCCCCGTTCTATCTACAATTCAGGCATCATCTGTTCTCTTGCCGATTTAGGAGCTAGTGTTAATCTTATGCCATACTCGCTTTTCAAGAGGCTTGAGTTAGAAAATCTTCGACCTACCAAAATGACCATACAGCTTGCTGACCTCTCGGTCAAATACCCTAAGGGAATAGCTGAAAATGTATTAGTTAGGATTGATAAATTTCTTTACCCAGCAGATTTTGTAGTAATGGATATGCAGAAAGACGTACACATCCCAATCATACTAGGAAGACCTTTCATGAATATGGCCAAGGCAATCATCAACGTCTTCGCACAAACCATTAGCTTGCAGTCTCAAGGAGAAACCATCACTTTCCATATCGACAACCCAAACCCTGGAGAGCAAGCCGATATGTACATGATCTCTATAAACAAGACCACAGAGGACAAAGAAACTACAAAGCCAATAAGTGAAAGGAAATCTAGCAAGGAACTGGCAATCACGCCATATTTTCCGATTGACCTCCGACGAATAGGAAAAAAGATGAAAAATGCATCAGCAAACAAACCAATGATGGAAGAAATAATCGGAAAGAAAAAGATAGAAGAAGAATTCAGACCGCCAACTAATCTATTTACCCCCGAAGAAATGGCGGGAAGTAACCACAACCATCCCACGAGAGGAGAAACACTGGAGGAATATTCCTAACGCACTAGTTACCAACCACAAACCATCACAGATCCCAAAGTGCTCATCCAAAGATTCGACAAAGCAGTAGGAGGAATAAGCAGCAAAATCAACATGCTTACCCTTTCCCCTTCTGAACTGCAATTCTTTCAACAACAGAAACGGACGTATACTAGGATCTACAATTCCCTTAAAAGATCTAATATCTCATTCACCTTAACACAATGGGAGATGTTAGGATCCATTAGAGCACGTATGAAAGAGACTACTGGACATCCGAGCAGTCCTTCCGATATCTTGATGATGAATGACCTCACATCATTGCTTAACTTGATAAATAGAGAAGATCACCTTAGTTCCAAAGAAAGCGGATATATGGTTATCAACTCCACTATTGAAAAACAAGTTCAGTTATTGATTGAAGAACTTAGTGATCTTGTTTGGGAGGAAACAAGGCGCGAACAACCCTTTAGGGCCACACATGAATCACCACTTAATATCGCTACTTTTGTTACGATCCATCTACGGGAGATTCAACAACGGAAAAGTAACTCTGGAACGAACTTCATATTCCACTCAGGATGTAAGGAGATACTTCATCAGCTTACTCTAGTTTTCTCAGAATCCGACTTTCCATTCAACGACCATCAGCACGGGCAAATAAAGGACCCGTGCACGTCCATCAGAAGATTCAATAGAGATCCCAAGACTGAGAATTATGAAGACATAAAACTGCAATTCTTGGCATTTGTATGCTCTCTCTGGCGAAACACACCACCAAGAGAGGTTGTTAAGACAACCACGACAACCACGACCGACTCTAATGGACCTGTCACTAAAGCAGTTGAATACATCACCTTCGGACTTCATGGACTTGCGAGGACAACTTCAGAGCATCTTCAGAACTACAAGGCATCATTGAGAGATAGTCCACTTGAACTTATTACGACAATAGTCAATCACTTCATAAGAATCTATCCACCTCGATACACTTTTCCGCAACTTAGGGCCCACAACATCAACACAGTGGACCCCATGGATGCATCCATCTCCATCTAGCTAGGAGAAAAGAAGTCGAGCTCTCGACTTTAAAAGAGCGCTTCTCGGGAGGCAACCCGTGCTTTTACATTTCTGCAATTTTAATTTCCAAGAAGTGATGAAGTCTCTGACTATCTTTCACACTCGGACATACCTCCTCTTTCAAGGAATTATAAGCATCTTATATCCGACGTGTTCACACCTACAAAACCAATCACAAGAAGACTTGATCAAGAGTGAACCCAACAAGATGAAGTTCGGCAAACGTATACCATGGAGCACTGCAACTACTGGGGAGTACTTCTATACCAGTCTCTTTCTTTCGTTATAAATATACCATATCCACTATGCATATCACTAAGTGTGGGATTCAAACCCAACACACACTACTAAAAGAATACGTCTTAGATGTTTCAAATCCTAAGTGTGGGATTTATCCCAGTCAGAGCTTAGAATAACATCGAGGACGATGTTCCTTTAAGTGTGGGATAGCATTAGTTACATTACTGTAAAAAGGATAATGGTATATGCTTGATTCTAAACAAAGAATGATTTACTTTGGGAAGAATGATAAATAAAATACGAATTCCTTTGAAAAATTAGTTTAGTAATCCCATAAAGAGCATCGCATGACTAGGCACACAACAACCCAATTTTCGATTCGTGAGGTATCTTGAGCCATAATAAGCATTCACTTTTAATGCTTCACTTTTTCGATTCTTGAGTTTGCCGATGTATGCGTTTAGAATCAGAACTTGCTCCTGATATGCATTTCGAATCCGAGCTAGCGAGTAAAAAGGAGATCGAATCACATCATTCTTAAACCTATCCGTACACCCAAAAATAAATACGTTATCCCTACCCTCTCAAAAGCATCCCTCAAACTTCATTGAAAGTTTCAAAGATGAAAGAAGAGAAGCTACAAGGATATGACATCGAAAAAAAATTAAAAGAAAAGAATTTGAAGAAAAAGAAAGTCAAATGGAGAAAAAGACTCCTACCAAAAATCATGAGAAAAGAGGGTCAATCCTCCCAAAAGTTCTAGCTTTCCTCTTCACACGAAAAAATAAAATAAACCTATGAAAAACCAACACAACCCCCTCTCATATCATCAACACTCCACTACAAAAACCTTACATCACTTCTCCTAGAATGATTGTGGCTAGATCAACTTCGCGCTCACTTAAAAGGTAACGATTTGATTCTCGATCAAGCCTATAACGATAAACGATACATGACTGGCATTTTGAGTGATTGATAATATTAAAACAGGAAACCCTAAACACTTTGAGTGATTGGAGTGACCACCTTGAGAGGATCGCCTAGTCATGTATCCAAGATCAAAGATCAAAAGCATGCTCCCAAAGATTACAACCTTACCTTTTCAAAAGCACAAATATTTTATTTTTCCAAAACCCCTCATAGTAAAAGTTCCGCCTCAAAATATTTCATTATCTACTTATTTCTAACCATGCTTGAAATTCGAGTTTACTTAAGGACAAGCAAAGTTCTAAGTGTGGGATACTTGATATCACGTAAAAAGTCACGTTTTTACTACCGATATCTCTCTCATTCTGGAACAATTCTTGGCAAATAAACTCAAATAATGTTCAAATCAATGAAACTTTTTCAAGAAGGTCAAAATAGAGTTGCAAGAGAAAAATCAAGCAAAACGGATGAAAAACGAAGATTCCACACACGTTTGAAGATTCAAGACATCAAGAGAAGATTTAGAGGAAGAAGTTCCTATCACTGAGATTTCTCTTATCCAATATATTCGATTTCAAAATACGAATCTAACAGAAGAAGAATCAATAAAAACGGATGAAGAATGAAGATTCTACGTACGCCGGAAGATCCAAATGATTCGAATGAGACATCCAAAGATCAGAGACATATTTTTGGGATTTATTTTCATTAAAGTCTTCATTTTTGAAAAACGAATCCAATGCAAAAAGAATCAACACAAACGCACACATAACAAAGAAGATACGCGCAATTTAAGAAACGAGGCGAAAGACGGCGAACCGGGTCGGGGGAGGGGCAGTCGCCGCCGGCCACCACCCCACCGCCACAGGCCACCATGGTGGCGCCGCCGGATGGCCTCCCCTTGTCTCCCGTGCGCTTTTTCATCCTCGCCCGTACTCGCAGGGTACATGTCCTAGGCCTTTTCCGCGACTCTAGGGTACACGTGCTAGACCTTTACGCGCTTTAAGGTATATGTGCTAGCAACTTTCCCACCTTTTGCTAACATGTGCGCCAAGTTGCTAGAATGCACCAATTTTCCCCTATAAATAGGGATCCCATGGTTCATTTGAAGACACACCTTTTCACACCTTCCTAGCTTATTTTCTCTCACTATAGAAATAAGCTCCAACTTTCTCACTCTACATTCTTTCTCTAGATTGGTTTTAACTAGTATTTAAACTAGTTTAGAAGTTTAATAAGGAATAAAAGGAAAGTGCGGAATGCATTGTAATCTTCAGTGTTTGCTCGGAATTGTGTCAATTAAAACAAGTCTATTCGCTCTCACATTTAGTCTTGGTTCTTTCTATCCTTATCTATCTTAATTAATTACGTTTATATTGATTATCCTAGATTTAGTTATTGCCATGATTAGATAGTAGTATACTTGTTGTGTTTGTTTGCGATGTAGTTAGTTAATTATGGGATGATTTATAATTAAATATTAAAGATCAGTAATATTGCTTTGATCATCTTATTGCATGTTCTTGTTTGATTGTTGCCTTAGGATCATTATAGTAGTAAAATATAAACGGACTTAATTATCGTAAAGTAATATGACGGCCCCTATTCGACTGTTACTCGATATAGTATTGGAAACACTTCAAGGTGGAGTATAAATGTATGGAAGTCGAGGAACGATCGAAGGTAGTCATATTACGAAACGGTACAATATTACAAAGTTATATGATGGCCCATATTCGACTGTTACTCGATATAGTACTGGAAACACTTCAAGATGGAGTACAAATGTATGGAAGTTGAGTAACGATCGAAGGTAGTTATATTACGGACTAAAATATAAAATGAGAAACGTAGTTTAATTAACTTTTCTTAATAGACTTTTAAACTTTAAATTAATCTATCGCCTTTCCACCAATAAACGTGATTACAACACCTTTTTAACGACGTCCAATTAAAATGTAGTTAGTCATTTGTGTCAATATAATTTGTCAAAGGTATGAAACTATGGAACCGCAAGGCTACATGGGGGATTATCATAGGACAAGACATGGCCAAGGTTTGAAGCGGTGGAACCACTTTAAGTGAGGAACGTTGTGGATAATTAGGGGATTTATTGGGTAGTCTTAAGCAAGAGCTGGTTTAAAGTCATTAATGAACCTTTTAAATACATGAATCTGTTAGGATGACGAGGAATCGTTATATGATTCGGTTATGTCTAGTACCTTAAGATTTTGTCCCCGTTCATATGAAAGTATTATTAAACCATAATTAAGATTTTGCTTATTATTCTAAATACTTTGTGATGTTACCATAACCTAGCTCCCGGTGTGACATGCTAATGGGATTTTATATTGTAGGGAATCTAGTGTTTACATCACGAGTATTCAAGAATAATAATTGACAAATATCTTTCAACACAGTTTCTCCAAACATCATCCCATAACTTAATTAACGAAGCCTTGGCAAACACTATCTTTATCTTATCTGCTTTATCTTTTATTTTTATTTCGCTTTTCTTTATTTACTTGCTTAAGTTAGTCAATATAAAAACCAAACTCACCCACTATTTTATAAACCCTTCACTAGTTTGAAAGCCCTCATCTGGCACGCCTTAGTTTCAATTCAGTCGGTTTGAAGAACGACTCTAGGTCATACCTACCACTTGCTCACCCTTAGATTTAGCATTGTTAGGGAAAACATAGGTCCCACAAATACAAATTTAAAACACCAACTGATGCCCGTCACCAGTAGTCGGTGCAACGACAAGGGCAAGATCCTTACCGACCATTGGTGACGCATCATGAGGTTATAAGTATAAATACGTGGATGTCTTAGTTTGACCATCCATGCTAGTGTCCACGCAACTAGATTATGTCCAAAGTGTTTGCTTGTCATTTGAGTATGTAGTTTTAGATATGTATACGACTTGTTGGTAACAGTTTGTAATATCAATCTCTGAAAACACTTTTCTATTCTCCTCATTGTGGTTCATATAGTATGAAATTATGTATGGGGGTTCGGGGGCAATGCCCGTGGTAGCGGGGTCGAAGGGGTGGCATCCCCTGGCGGGGTCTAATGGGCAGAAACCCTGGCTGAGGTCGAGCTGAGTTTTAAGTTTTGCTTATGTTGCTTTAACAAAAAACGCATTCGAGACTCAAATTTGAGTTATCTTGTGTTAAAATTCAAAGTGTCGAAAACTTGACCAAGGTTGACTGTGAATTGAGTTTTGAGGTCGCTGTGAACTGAGTTTCAGTTCGCATCGCAGCTCACTTCGCAGTTGGGTTCGGTTTGCAAGTCTCGATTCGCAAATCTCAACTCGCAGCTCGGTTCACTTCGCAGGTCAGTTCGGTTCGCATGTTTAAGTTCGCTTCGCAGAACCTTGTCTGTTCGGATAAGGCTGCGAACTGAGATAGATCTCGGTTCGCAAAATGGTGCTGTTCAGCGATTTGCAAGCGGATTTCGAGTTTAAAACGTTTTTGAACGATTCCTTGGGTATATTCTTGCTGTGTGGACTTAATAACATGATAATAAACATAAATCAAGTATTTTGAAGGTGCAAATTCGGGTTTTGTTACCAAATGTCGATTTCGAGCCAAAACGAGATGGGATGATGAAGATTCTCGTGTTGGAGATGATGGTGATGATTTCGAATGTGATGGTGACGTCGGTCCGGCAGTGGTGGTGACCGATTTTTAGAGAGGGAAGTGAGAGAGTGTGGGTGTGTGTGTTTGTAGAGAGAGAGAGAGATGAGATGAAAAATGAAGGGAAATGAGGAAGGAATGGGAATAAAAGGGGTTTGGTCTTGGGTTTGCGGGTTTCTAGTCGTGTAAGGTTACATGTTAACAAAACGCACATTGTGTAATATATTTTTGTAATAAATTAAGGTAAAAATGTTCGTTTGAATAAATTCACATTATTTAGAAAAATTGTCACCAACGTCCATATTTTTGTCGGGTTCATTCCGAATGTTTTGTAACTATACTAATTACGAAATATGTGATACTACGCGTATTAACTAGTTGGGCTTTGCTAGACTTACCTCTAAAACTTGTTGTGAATTCACTTAACTAGGGAATTAGCTCTAAGTATGCACGTGTTTAAGGTATGTAATCGCGTTTAAATTTGCGGAGTGTCACATTGTCCCTCCGTTAGAGAAATCTCTTCCCGAGATTTTAATGCATGTCGTCACGTCGGACGTATGTGTTTCCGAAAGATGTGTTGTCACTAATGTGACGTTGTAAGTTACCGCGTAACTCATAATAGTTTTGTTATACTCGTTGTATAGTTTGATAAGTTATGCGTTCGTAAATGGTTAAAGTTTACCAAGTGTTAGGTTCGAATCGACATTCGAATAGTGTAGCGTTAAAGTGTAATAATAGTTGGCTAAAACGTACCAATGTTAGCGTGAGGATCCTCTGGTGCATCTCATGCATGAATGATGTATGCGCGTCCACGAGCGGGCTCATTGTTGGTGATGCGATTGTTGTTGTTCTGATTGTTGTAGGCGTTGTTGAGTTGTAGGCCCTGATTTTGGTAGTGTCCGGGTTCACCACACTCAAAGCACCCATTGTTTGTTCGAGTGGGAGTGTTGGTTTTACATGAATGGGCTCGGTGTCCCCATTGGCTGCATTTGCCACAAAGGAAACATTCACCCTCGTGGTGCCATCCACACTTATCACATTTTGCTTTGTTGCAAAGGTAGGGTTTTGATCCAGTTGCGGTGGTGGCAACATATGCCCTAGAGTTCCCCGAAGGTTTCTTACTTGGTTGGTTCTGGTGGTCGTTTACCTCACTGTTCCATTTTCGTTTGTCACCTCCGTACTCAACGATTTCAGTACGGGCTGGTTCGCTTTTCCCCGTAGCAGCTTTCAGGGTTCCAATTAGGACCGCGTCATCGGTTAAGCTTTGAGCTAGGTCAACGGCACTCCTAAAGGTAGTCGGTTTGGAGGACATAACCATGCCTTTGATCTGGGGTGCCAAACCCCTGGTGTATCGTTCAATGCGCTTGCTTTCGGGGGTTACCATGTGGGGTACAAGGCGCACAAGCTCTTGAAACTGGGTCGTGTATCCAGTAATATCAGCACCGATCATCTGGATGTTACATAATTCGGTTTCGAGTTTCTGTTGCTCACTGTGAGAGCATAACTCTTCCATCATCATCTGCGTCAATGTCTCCTACGAGATGGAGTAAGCAGTTGTACGGCCAAGGATCTGAATATGAGCGTTCCACCAAGTTAACGCTTTGTTGGCTAAGGTACACGTGGCGTACTTCACTATTTTATCGGTGGCACAGTCGCTGATGTCGATTACTGATACCATCTTTTCAATCCAGTGGACTAGACCAATGGCCCCTTCAGTCCCGGTGAAGGTACTCGGTTTGCAGGCTTGAAATGTTTTGTGTGAACACCCTTGTTGGGTATTCGCTGGCGTCTGACTGTTGACGGGGTTGGCTCCACTGTTGTTTAGCACATTTTCACGGTTGCGACTGGCCTCGTATTGGGCTATTGCTTCAGCCACACGACGCTTAATGATTTGTTTGGTGGTTTCGATGACAGGAGGTGTTGTCTTTGGTTGGCTATTCCGGGTTTTCCTTTGCTTTGGTGGCACGATGACGTTCTGCGATGTAGGAAATGCAGAAGTCAATGCCAATGAAAAAGATGTCAAGAATGGGGTTTCACATATTTTTAGTAATAGAACATTAAGAAGGATTGACAAGATCCCCATCACGTATCTTACGATTATGAAACGCCCATATGTACTTAGTATTATATTATCACGTTGGCCAGACGTCATTATATGATACTCAATACATACTTTTTTTCATCAACCGCTTAATACGATTAGGTTCATATAAGATTAGAGTGAAAGTGAATGGTTCGGACGTAGTATGGTTCAATGAACGAATCACGGGTATCGCTGTGTCATAACGATGTTAGACGTATGCAAATGTGTGTATGCATGTGCATTCTAGCCAAGGCAATAGTCTAGGTCTCTAAGGTCTCTAAGTCACCTAAGAAATCTAGTTCGCTATAACCAATGGCTCTGATACCAATCTGTCACACCCCCAAATTCATTGATCTTGGTTAGCGGAAGCATTTAGTTAAGTAGGGGGTGTCGACGTATACAAAGTACATGCATACGTATCGGAGCATATGATTACAACTAAACATATGCTTATGTTGCTTTAACAAAAAACGCATTCGAGACTCAAATTTGAGTTATTTTGTGTTACAATTCAAAGTGTCAAAAAGTTGACCAAGGTTGACTGCGAACTGAGTTTTGAGTTCACTGCGAACTGAGTTTCAGTTCGCATCGCAGCTCACTTGACAGTTGGGTTCGGTTCGCAAGTCTCGATTCGCAAATCTCGACTCGCAGCTCGGTTCACTTCGAAGGTCAGTTCGGATCGCATGTTTAAGTTCGCTTCGCAGAATCCTGTCTGTTCGGATAAGGCTGCGAACTGAGATAGATCTCGGTTCGCAAAACGGCGCTGTTCAGCGATTTTTGAGTGGATTTCGAGTTTAAAACGTTTTTGAACGATTCCTTGGGTATATTCTTGTTGTGTGGACTTAATAACATGTTAATAAACATAAATAAAGTATTTTGAAGGTGCAAATTCGGGTTTTCTTACCAAATGTCGATTTCGAGCCGAAACGAGATGGGATGATGAAGATTCTCGTGTTGGAGATGATGGTGATGATTTCGAATGTGGTGGTGACGTAGGTCCGGTGGTGGTGGTGACCGATTTCTAGAGAGGGAAGTGAGGAAGGAATGGGAATAAAAGGGGTTGGGTCTTGGGTTCGCGGGTCTGGGTTCGCGGGTTTCTAGTCGTGTAAGGTTACATGTTAACAAAACGCACATTGTGTAATATATTTTCGTAATATATTAAGGTAAAAATGTTCGTTTGAATAAATTCACATTATTTAGAAAAATTGTCACCAACGTCCATATTTTTGTCGGGTTCATTCCGATTGTTTTGTAACTATACTAATTACGAAATATGTGATACTACGCATATTAACTAGTTGGGCTTTGCTAGACTTACCTTTAAAATTTGTTGTGAATTCACTTAAGTAGGGAATTAGCTCTAAGTATGCACGTGTTTAAGGTATGTAATCGCGTTTAAATTTGCGGGGTGTTACATTCTCCCCCCATTAGATAAATCTTGTCCCGAGATTTTAATCCATGTCGTCATGTCGGACGTATGTGTTTCCGAAAGATGTGTTGTCACTAATGTGACGTCGTAAGTTACCGCGTAAATCATAATAGCTTTGGTATACTCGTTGTATAGTTTGATAAGTTGTGCGTTCGTAAATGGTTAAAGTTTACCAAGTGTTAGGTTCGAATCGACATTCGAATAGTGTAGCGTTAAAGTGTAATAATAGTTGGCTAAAACGTACCAATGTTAGCGTGAGGATCCTCTGGTGCATCTCGTGCACGAATGATGTATGCGCGTCCGCGAGCGGGCTTGTTGTTGGCGATGCGGTTGTTCTTGTTCTGATTGTTGTTGGCGTTGTTGAGCTGTGGGCACTGATTTCGGTAGTGTCCGGTTTTACCACACTCAAAGCACCCATTGTTTATTCGAGTAGGAGGGTTGGTTTTACATGAATGGTCTCGGGGTCCCCATTGGCTGCATTTGCCACAAAGGAAACATTCACCCTCGTGGTTTTACATGAGTTTTCGGATATATTGTTAGTATTTTGGCCATAACTTCTTCATACGAACTCCGATTTGGGTGATTCAACTTGGAGAATTTAGCTAACAGACGGGGCTACAACTTTTGTTTGGGTTGCTTTTAGAGAAAATGCACCCATACGCCTTATACCATTTGCAACCCTGCAGGGCATTCTGGGGCGTTCTGGGTGCCACATCAGCATCGACGCCCAGTCAGCACGTGCAGTGGTAAACTTAGAACGCCCCAGAACGCCCATCATCCCCCCTGGCCCCTCCATTTTCTTTTAATTTTGTTTTTTCTAAAAAAAAAACTAACTTTTCTTTTTAATTAAACTAAACTACAATTTATTAATTAAAAACTAATTCATTAAAAATAAAACTAAAACGTTACATTTTTATTAAAAATAAAATTACGATCCTAAAAATTGAAAATTACAATACGGTTCCTAGAAATTAAAAATACAATAATTTAAACTTGCGATTACTAGTCCTAGGAATTAAAAACCACAATGATAAAATAAAACATAAACTAAACTACTCGTCATCGGAATCTTCATCACCGCCTTCCTCGCCGCCTCCGTCACCGCCTTCCTCTTCGTCGTCCGATTCATACAAGTGTGCAAATTGTTTCATAATCTTTTTGCACATCTTGTTATGCGCTCGTAGGGTTTTTGCATCCATGTGGGAGGTGTCGATTGAGAGGAACTGAACACCTTGCATCGCGGTCCGGAGGTTTTCATTACGGGTGAATGTTTCAACCGCCTTTTTCTTGGCTTGAAACATTTCCGTGCTCCTGTTCATCATACACTCCGCGATTTCTTGAAGCCTTGATTTGGGTGTACTTGTACGTGAAGCACTACCCATATCCGAAGAACCAGAACTCCTAGCAATCTTTTTGGCTTTGTTTGGGCCAATGGGCCGTTGCAACGGGTCATCCTCGAAAAGCTCATTCGGAAGCCCGGTCGGGGTGTCGTCGGAGAGGTCAACCGAGTCCGCGAAGTAGTCGTCATCTTCGTGTTGAACCCCTTGAACTTTACGCCATGTTGGATGAAACCTTAAAACATTCCAAGCTTCTTTCATGTTGAAGCTTTTGCCAAACAATCGGAAGTACTCCGCAATCGATCTGTCAAACACCATTTCGTTGTCGGTGCCGCTGCCCCTCCTAGACATCTTGCTGTTTTCTTCGTATATGTTGTTGAAATCTTTGCAATACCTATTTATGTATCGCCACTTTGAGGATAGTGCGTCAGCGTAGCGAACCCAACCTTGATCGTTAGAGTTAAACTTTTCTTCAACGGTGGTCCACAACGTACCCCTTTTTTGGTTGTTCTCGGTGATGGGATCCTCCGACGTGTCACACCAACATGTCGCCAACCACGCTTCTTCCGCTCCCGCCCAACTCTTTTTCGGACACGATTTGGGCCCCGGTTCCGCTCGTTTTTTGTGACTTCTTTTTCGGGGACTTTGTTGGATTTGCTTTCCGGGTCGTTGGGTGGGTGGTTCGGGTTGTTGGGTTTGTTGGGGGGGGGGGGAAGAATGTTGGTGGTTGTTGAAAGTAAGGTTGTTGGTGGTGGAAGTAGGGTTGTTGTTGTTGACCGTAATCGTAAGGTTGTTGATAGTATGGTGGTGGTGGATACATGCCGTATTGTGGTGGATTTGGGTGACGATTTGGTTGTGAGCTAGCCGCACCGGGAGTGTTTGGAGTTCCAAACATCATGAGGTTAGTGTATGACATTTGCTCGGGATTAAAGTGAGTGTTCGGGTTTCGGTTTGGGGATTCATTTGGTGAAGACATGATTGTGGGTGTTGATTTTTTTAAGTGTTTGAAGATTGTATAAAAAGATGGGAGAATGAAGATGTGTTGTGTGAAAAATGAGTTAGGAAGTGTGGATATATATAGAAAAGGAAATGGGGTTTTTTTAAAAAAAAATAAAAAATTCTGCCATTATGGCCGCTCCAACGGCTGTTTTTTCAAAAAAAAATTTTTTTTGGTCCGCTCCAACGGTTCTTTTTCAAATTTTTTTTTAGTTTCAAACGGTAAAAAGGGAATGGGCCCCACGAAAACGCCCCACGCAACCCCGTGCAAATCCGATCGCCGCCCCCAGAACGCCCTCTCAGAACGCCCCGTTGCCGGCGTGCTGGGGCGTTCTGAGGCTCCACCGCAGCGAGAACGCCCGCGTTGCAAGAGGTCTTATAGATTAATCCATACGGCGTATGGATTGAAAAAAGTGGGCTGACACTTCGCGGGCCAAGCCTGTAGGCTTCTTTTCAATCCATACGCCGTATGGATCACTTTTTCAGATATTTAAGTCCGATTTTAGGGTTTTCAATTCAGAACTTCATATTAAAAAACCTAATTCGACCAGAGACGACCAGAGGGGGCTTTCCCCCATTTTGGGAGCGAAACGATGGCGATTCGGAGGCGTAAAAATCTAGGATCGATTACTATCAATTCTATGTCATTCGGTTCACGATTCAGTTTACTTATCATCTTCCGATTTCAATTCTAAACATGTCTATGTGTTTTGTTTTGGGATATGAATCTGATTTTGTATAATTGAATCATGGATTAGACTTATTGTTAATTGTTTATTTTAATAACCTTTGATTATGAATGTTTGAAGGTTATAATTGTGTTTTGAATGAATTGTTTGATTGAAGATTGTTACATTATTTGTGAATCCTTGTTTATTGGTGATTATTAGTTGCTATTACTTAACGTGGTTAATAGTGTCATTGAGATTGAGTTCCTTTGATGTTATTGATTATTGATGATTATGAATCTAGGTTTATGATCATTGCTAAATAGATTGAGTTTGATAGGTTAAGATAATAGTAACTAATCAATCTAAAACGAATGACCTAATAAGTAATTATTAGGAGATATTGTTGAGTCATACCATTAGAACTAATCGTAACAAGTCGTCAATACTTAATGCACAATCTAGGGAAAAGCACACAATAGAGCACCATCCTTGTGACATCGGATCGATGGTTAATGTGGAAACCTAGATTGTAGATATTAGTTGGACCCGGAACGTTAGCTAATTTACATTTAACTTGGATTCTTTGATTAGTAATTAAGTTAATATGAAAAAAATCACAATCAGACAATCAAAACACATGAACCGGATAATATGAATCTAAGTGTGAAGACTCTAATCAATTACATGTTTATCTCCAATTGTTTATCTTTTCCTCTTTATCTTGTTTTCTGTTGTTTGGGTGAGTTATTTAGTTCATATCGAACGTTCGCACATAACTAAAATGTACCCCCTATTTTACTGCTTTATTAATAATTCCAATTTAATTGAATAACGTCGTTCATGTGTTCCCGTGTTCGACCTGGACTTACCATAGCTATATTATTCCGATCGGGTATTCTTGTCTGGTTGTGTGATAGTAGTGATTGGTATATCCTGTACTTTATAAATAATAAAACTAGACGCTTTCACACGCATCACCCTCTCAGTCCAGGTGAAGGTACTCGGTTTGCAGGCATGGAATGTTTTGTATTAACACCCTTGTTGGGTATTCGCCGGCGTCTCATTGTTGATGGGGGTGGCTCCATTGTTGTTTACCACATTTTCACGGTTGCGGCTGGCCTCGTATTGGGCTATTGCTTCGGCCACATGACGCTCAATGATTTGTTCGGTGGTTTCGATGACAGGAGGTGATATCGCGTAAAACGTCATGTTTTTACTACCGATATCTCTCTCATTCTGGAATGATTCTTGGCATTTTAAACTCAAAAACAGTACAAATCAATGATATTATGCCAAGATGGTCTAAACAAGGTTGCACAATAAAAACCAAGCAAAACGGATGAAAAATGAAGATTCCACGCACGTTTGAAGATTCAAGACATCAAAATGAGATTTCAAGACAAAAGTGCCCATCATCAACATCCATCTTATCCAAGATGTTCGTTTTCAAATTACGAATCCAACAAAAGAAGAATCAACCAAAACGGATGAAGAGTGAAGATTCTACGTACGCCGGAAGATTCAAACGATTCGTACAAGACATCCAAAGATTAGAAATATATTTTTGGAATTTCTTTTCATCAAATTCTTCGTTTTTGGAAAAACGAATCCAACGCAAAAAGAATCAACGCAAACGGACGCATAACAAAGAAGATACGCGCGATTTAAGCAACGCAGCGAAAGAAAGCGAACTGGGGCGGCAACACGGCGTACTAGGCCGGCCACCAAGCCCCCGGCGCCGTCCAACCACCCCCTGTCCCATTTCCGCTTTTTGGTCCTTGCGCTTACCTGGTTCACCACCTTTCCATGCTTTTTCCTACCCGGTGCGCCACCTTTCCATGCTTTTTCGTACCCGGTGCACCACCTTTCACTCTTTTTCTAATTTGAGCCTTGGAATGCTAACATGAGCCACATTTCACCTATAAATAGCAGCCCTAAGGCTTCATTTTCACACACACCATTCTTAGAACAATATACTTCTCTTAAGATATTGCTTCTACTTTCTTTATATTTTCTTACAAAAAATTAGTTTTAGGCTAGTTTAGGAGTTTGTTTAGAATAGAAGGAAAGTACGGAACGCATTGTAAATCTTCGGTGTAAGCTTGGAATTGTGTCAATTAATTCAATTCTACTTTCTCCCGTATTTAATCCTGGTGCTTTCTAATCCTTATCTATCTTAATTAATTACGTTTATATTGATTGTGCTAGATTTAGTTATTGCCATGATTAGAGAATAGAATACTTGTTGTGTTTGCTTGCAATGTAGTTAATTAATTATGGGATGATATATAATTAAATATTAAAGATCGGTAGTATCACTTTGATCATCTTATTGCATGTTCTTGTTTGATTGTTGCCTTAGGATCATCATAGTGGTAAAATATAAACGGTCTTAATTATCCTAAAGTAATATGATGGCCCCTATTCGACTGTTACTTGATATAACTCTGGAAACACTTCAACATGGAGTACAAATGTATGGAAGTCGAGGAACGACCGAAGGTAATCTTATTACAAAACGGTACAATATTACGAAGTAATATGATGGCCCCTATTCGACTGTTATTCGATATAATACTGAAAACACTTCAAGGTGGAGTACAAATGTTTGGAAGTCGAGTAACGACCGATGGTAGTTATATTACGAACTAATATTATAAAATGAGAAACCTAGTTTAACTAACCTTTCTAAATAGACTTTTAAACTTCAAATTAATCTATCGCGTTTCCACCAATAAACGTGATTACAACACCTTTTTAACGACGTCCAATTAAAAGGTAGTCAGTCATCTGTGTCAATATAATTTGTCAAAGGTATGAAACTATGGAACTGCAAGGCTACACGGGGGATTATCGTAGGACAAAACATGGCCAAGGTTTGAAGCGGCAGAACCACTTTAAGTGAGGAACGCTGTGGATAATTAGGGGATTTATTGGGTAGTCTTAAGCAAGGGCTGGTTTAAAGTCATAAATGAACTTTTTAAATACATGAATCTGTTAGGATGATGAGGAATCGTTATATGATTCAGTTATGTCTAGTACCTTAAGATTTTGTTCCCGTTCATATGAAAGTATTATTAAACCATAATTAAGATTTTTCTTATTATTCTAAATACTTTGTAATGTTACCATAACCTAGCTCCGGTGTGACATGCTAATGGAACTTTAATTAGTAGGGAATCTAGTGTTTACATACAAGTATTCAAGAATGATAATTAACTAATATCTTTCAAAATAGTTTCTCCAAACATCATCCCATAACTTAATTAACGAAGTCTCAACAAACACTATCTTTATTTTATCTGCTTTATCTTTTATTTTTATTTCGCTTTTATTTATTTATTTTCCTAATGTAGGTTCCAACTATTCGGACCTAAACGAGTAGTTTGCTTGTGTGTAAATGCGGAAATTAAACACAACAAGATAAGCAAGATTCAAGCTAAATATCACCACAACACAAAGATGTAAGTGTATATATATTATCAACAAGTAAACATACACTTTGACAAAACACACAAGGAACAAAATAACCTTACAAATGTAATTTTCTCTCTGGACAGTAGGTTATGTGTGTGTGCAGTCGCTGCAAACAGAAGCTGGCTAGCTTCTATTTATAACCCAAATTAAGCTTTCTGCGACACAACCCTTGTGTCGCATAGACTGATTCTGCGACACAATACTTATGTCGCACAGAATGAATCTGCGACATAATCCTTGTGTCGCAAGATTACAAAACTTGTAATTAAACTATATCTTATCTATACAATGCGTAATTACAATAATGACACAATTACAGACTGAGACCAACTGACAGAAACATCTAGATGTACCAACAAACTCCCCCGTGTCTTCAGCTTGGTCTTCGAAGAGTTTCTTCAATTAGCTTCAGTCTTCAAACCCATCCTGGTGGAAAGTTTCCACCAGTATGTACACCAAATGAGAAACATATATCAACAATTTTCTGAAATCGCTTCGCCAGAATTGTGTTGAACTCGTTGTTAGGATTGTAGCGAATACGACTGTTGAACAGTTTCTTCATGTCATCCTTTGACAAGTTTATTATGCTCATCGGGTCAAATATCCTGAACTCTGCTTTTGGTAAACCCCACAGAGAAGTGGAACCAGTTTGAGGCACAGAATCAGGCACGTAGACAAGAACGGCTTCGCCGGTGTGAGCATCCAGTTCCCAGTAGTGAAATCGATTCAGCAGATTGAAGGGAACAGATTCCAGGGAGACTTCACGAAGACAATTAGCAGGAGGATAGTGATTTCTGACGATTGGCTGATTTGTCTTTGGGTCAAGCTTTTTCTTGAATGTGAACCTTGTACCTAGCACGGGTTTGACATAATGATATTTCTTTGATCGAATCTCTGCCCGCATGATTTTCTGAATAACTTCAGCTATTCCGTCTTTATGAGGATTTATCAACTGAAGCCGAGTAAGACGAACAAGATCATGCTTTGGCAACGTACTCAATTTCTTCAGCGATCGACGAAAGTACTGAATACCATCACGTCTTTTGATCATGAATCTTCCCTTGTTCACTTTCCAACTTTTAATAAGACCGGTATAATCACCGCCAACCTTGTATTTCTTGCAGGTAACAGGAACAGGTTCGAGATTTTTACCTTTGATGAACCAGTTATCCCTGATGGACATTTCCCTGTCAAAAGGAACATGTTCGAATGTATCCTGTGGGAAGATGTCATTGTAATTTGTCCTTGTTGATTCAGGAGCAGAGGTAGCCTGAGAAGAAGATCCTGAGGTGGATCCTGGTACATAGTTGAATGCAGGCTCTGACTCATCGTCAGAAGAATCAGATACAACAATACCTTCCTGTGGGTGAGAGGGCTGATCAACATATTCTTCATTTGGGTCAAGCCCTTCTTGCTCAACCTCAACATCATCATCATCATTTGCAGCCTCAAAGTCAAAAGGCTCTTCAGGCACAACCCCATCTTCATTAACCGCAGTTTGAAAGTATGTCAAATCACAATAAGTGTAGTCTACAGCTAACGGTTTCGGTTGCCCTGGTAACTCAAGAATATAATCTAAAACAGGAGTTTCATTGATAGTAGAATCAGTTACATTTTCAATATTTACATTATCATCGCCCTCGGCGGAAACCCTAGGTGTTGATTCTAAAGCCGGTTGGCTTGACTCCCCCGAAGCAATAGCTTGGGTTTCCAGCAGTAGAATCTTGGACTTCAGCTCAGCATTCTCTTCTTCCAGGGTAGAGATTCTGGCATCTTGAGCTTCGAACACCGTTAGTTGAGCATCCATGTCATGCTGCATTTTATCAAGTCTGCGCAGGAGCTCTTGAATAACCGCCGGGTGAGAGGTGATAGGAGCTTCGGTTCTCGGGAGTTCAGAAGATGTAGAAGTTGAAGTGCGAGAACGTCGGACCAGAGGTTCCAAAATATCGGCCTCGTGAAAAGCAAACTACTCGTTTAGGTCCGAATAGTTGGAACCTACAATTGGTATCAGAGCAAGATTCAAGCTAAATATCACCACAACACAAAGATGTAAGTGTATATATATTATCAACAAGTAAACATACACTTTGACAAAACACACAAGGAACAAAATAACCTTACAAATGTAATTTTCTCTCTGGACAGTAGGTTATGTGTGTGTGCAGTCGCTGCAAACAGAAGCTGGCTAGCTTCTATTTATAACCCAAATTAAGCTTTCTGCGACACAACCCTTGTGTCGCATAGACTGATTCTGCGACACAATACTTATGTCGCACAGAATGAATCTGCGACATAATCCTTGTGTCGCAAGATTACAAAACTTGTAATTAAACTATATCTTATCTATACAATGCGTAATTACAATAATGACACAATTACAGACTGAGACCAACTGACAGACACATCTAGATGTACCAACACCTAAGTTAGTTAATAGAAAAACCAAAACTCCCCCACTATTTTATAAACCCTTCACTAGTTTGAAAGCCCTCATCTGCCACGCCTTAGTTTCAATTCAGTCAGTTTGAAGAACAACTCTAGGTCATACCTACCACTTGCTCACCCTTAGGATTAGCATTGTTAGGGAAAACTTAAGCCCCGCAATTACAAATTTAAAACACTCCACTGATGCCCGCCGTCGGTAGCCGGTGCAACGACAAGGGTTGAAATCCTTACCGACCGCTGGTGGCGCATCAAGTTTTTGGCGCCGTTGCCGGGGAACCAACTGTACGATCCTTAGGCGTTAAGACGAACTTACTTACTAGTGAACCTTTAGAATCCCTTAAACCTTTACGTCTTTATTCGTTTTTCCTTCCTTTTACTACTTTTAGAAATTACCTCCCCTATCCATTCAACTAGTCAACAACTTGCCAACGAGACTATGACTGCTGCACGTATCACTTTGGCTGATGACTCTAAACCTCTGATTGAAGGTCGAGGAGGACCAATCCTCTATCCGGAAAATGATTGAACTTCATTTGAATAAAAGCCCCACATAGTTCAGTTAGTGATGGCACCCAAAAGCATCGGTGTCGTTGATTGCAACTTAATCGGGCACCATCAGGGGTTTTAAAATTTTATAATTAGCGGGGCTGAAATATATGTACTACCTACTCTGGTTAGTAAGCGGTAAGTATAACCTAAGATCTTTCTATGAATCCAAACGTGTGGGTAAATTAAAGTTGGCACTTTCGGTAGGGAAGTATCTAGGATGAAACAAAGTAGGTAGGTTTGGGGGTTAAAGACAAGTAATTAAAATGCAGGAAATTAAAGTACAGGAAAGTAGATAAAGATAAATATGTGATTGTTGAGATTTCGATAATTAATATTTCGGGATGACAGAATAAATAGGGATGATACTAATGTGGCAGCCAAACTACTAGGCGTAAACTCTAGAACCCTACCAACTCAATTTCCCATTGGCATGTCACTAGGAACTAGGTTATCGTGATTCTGATCGGAGCAATACGCAAACTTCCAATACTTATCTAGTTGAAAGATAAGCAACCTATTTTGGTTCTATACCGAGGTTCATGAATCAGCAGCTTATCGTCTCATAGATCCGACCGTTCTTAACTCCAAAGGTAGTTTACTGTTCTATTAGCATGCAAATTAATAACTTTGTATGTTTAGACCGCCGATTTTATAAGATTTGGTGTTTTAAAGATTCTAGGCCATTACAACTTTTTATCTTATTCCGAAATCTAGTTATCATTCATATAAGCTCTAGTTACTTGGACTTATGATTCAAATCTCTCCTTTTCAAACAGTTATACATCCCCGGATTATTCGCAGTTTGTTAAAACATGTTTCATATGCGGACCATGCCTATCAATGATGGACAGTGTACTTTACGTAGTATTTCCATGGTTTCTCACATCAACATGCGGTCGAGAGTAATTGATAGTGAAAGTGACACTCTATCTAACTAAATGTAAAGCAATGCAGAAATGTAAACCTAATATATACAACGAATGGTTTCAATGTATCTTACTTATTGCGTGTCATGGACACAGATAACTACTTACCATAACTAAGGTTGATCAGGTCGTAATTACTAGGTTGTAGTCACGTGGATAACCAGAAAGGGTAATCCATAAATTAAACTTGAATTCATAAAGTCTTGACGCTACAAAGGTTACTAATTCCTATTTTATCTGAACGTATTTCACGAACATCATTTTATAGTGTTTTTACTTTCGTAGGATATACTAGTTAGTTGTGAAGTTGTATTACCCCTTCTGGATTCCAACTGTTAAACCAGAGCTGATTCCAGAGATATAACTACCTTCGGTCATTTACCGACTTCCATACATTTGTACTCCGCCTTAAAACGTTTCCAGTACTATATCGGATAAACAGTCGAATAGGGCCCGTCATATCTCTTTACGATTGTCGTGCATTAATTATATAATGTCATCCTTACTTATAATTATCTACATCATCAACAACCATAATAATAAATTACTCGCAATTCATGACAACAAATATATCACATACCAAGCAATAACACATATTTAAAATATGGAATAAAATAAGTATGATAAAGGTTTAGATATCACCCGGAATTAAATGCGTAGCAGCGTATTATTATAATTGACAACTCGTTTACACGTACAAAGATGAATCTTCAAACCTCCTAACGTTTGTTCTAGCCTCTATACTAATTCGAAGATTAATTACAATTATCCTAGACTATAAGAGAATTTCTAGAGTGAGAAAGTGGAAATGGAAAAGGAGTGTGTGAGTGTATTAGAATGTAGAAGTGTATTCTTGAGTGTGTCCTAAAATGAGACTTAGGGGCTACTATTTATAGGGAAAATATGGCTCACATTAGCATCCCTAGGCTCACATTAGCAAAAGGAGTGAAAGGTGGTGCACCAGGTACGAAAAAGTAGCGAAAGGTGGTGCACCGGGTACGAAAAAGTAGCGAATGGTGGTGCACCAGGTACAAGCAAGGACGAAAAAGCACAAAAAAGAAGGGAAGGTGGAGGCCGGCACCGCCTGGCTGCTGGCCGGTGGTGGCCGGCTGCCACCCGTCCCGGTCCTTCGTCTTTCGTTGCGTTGCTTAATTCGCGCGTATCTTCGTCGTTATACATCCGTTTGCGTTGATTCTTTTTGCATTGGATTCGTAATTCAAAATCAAATACTTTTATGTAAAGATATATCAAAAATATGTTTCCTATCTCCAGATATTGCGTACGAATCATTTGAATCTTCCGGCGGGCGTAAAATCTTCATTCTTTATCCATTTTTGTTGATTCTTCTTCTGTTGGATTCGTAATTTGAAACCGAACATCTTAGGTGAGATGGATGTTGATGATGGGCAATTTTCTCTTGAAATCTCGTTTTGATGCCTAGAATCTTCAAACGTGTGTGGAATCTTCGTTTTTCACCCGTTTTGCTTGATTTTTATCGTGCAACCTCGTTTTGACCATCTTGGCATAATATCATTGATTTGTAGTGGTTTTGAGTTTAAAATGCCAAGAATCATTCCAGAATGAGAGAGATATCGGTAGTAAAAACATGACCTTAACGCGATATCAAGTATCCCACACTTAGAACTTTGCTTGTCCTCAAGCAAACTCATTCTTAAAAAGCTTTTGGAAGGATTCTAATCGCATTAGTTTTTAGAGATACCATTTTCCAAAGAATATAAAGTTGCAGTTATGATAGAGTTTTTACTGGAAACTAAGGGTTTATAGAATTTGATACCTTCTTCGAGCAACATATATGATGACCATGACTAGGCAATCCTCACAAGTGGGTCACTCAAATCACTCAAGTGTTTAGGGTTTCCTACTTACTAATGTCAATCACTCAGATAGCCTGTCATGCAGCATTCTCATCATAGGCTTGGTCGAGAATCAGATCTTCATCACTTTTGATGAGGACGGTACTAACCTTTCGAGATATCTTGGAAGGAATCGGATGTTTTGGGTTGAAGAAGGTGTGAGGGTTTTCCTTGTATTTTCTCGAAACTTTTCTTGAGAGAGTTTCTTTGGAATTTCTCAGATTTTGAAAGGACTACATAGCCTTTTTCTTTCTTTTTCTTTGGAATTTTTCTTTTCTTCGCCCTTTTACTTGATCCTTGGGCTTTTAGGTTTCTTCTGACAGCTTCGCTTTTGCTGAATTTCCTTTTTTTTTTTTTTTTTACTTGGAGCTCCTTTTACGGATGATGCTCATCCTTTGGGGAACGCTCCGATATATTTTATGGCTTTGTATTAGGCTGCAGAAGTCTTGTAAAATCAAGAGTATCTTTGAGAGTTTGTTGGAAAATGAAACTTCCGTAGGTTCGGGATGAATATTAGGAGGTTTTGATTGGGTGTGAAGAGTGAAAGTTGAGTGGGTAGATGTTTGATGGTGGAAGGGCGTTTGGATTCCTTAGTAGTTATCAAGATGGGTTGTACCTATGCCACGTATGGCACTCATCAGTGTGATCTCAAAATACAAGAGCAAGTTCTAATTCAAATGCATACATCGACGCACACATGAAACAAAAAGTGAAGCATTTTAGAGATGAATGCTAATGATTGGCTCAATCCTCACGAATCGAATGTTTTGGTCAATGTGTGCCTAGCCATGTGTTGCCCTTTTCGTCAGTATCTTATTCTAAAACAGTTTTGTTTCGTTGTCAAAACTCGTTTCTTGTTGTAATTTATAAATTTGAAAGATAGGATTTCTAAAGAACGATGTTTTTGAATCTAAAAATTTTGAAATTTTATCCATTTTTTGCCTTTTAATGAAAATATTGTTTGACTTACGGACAAGAGGTAAAAACTTGCGGTTGAAGGCTGTATATCCCACACTTAGAGGAACATTGTCCCTAATGTTCGAATCTATTCGTTGAGTACCTCTTGTTGAAGTATCCCACACTTAGAGATTCTACTTATTTTCGGATTGTTTCGTAAGTGTAGTGTGGTTTTGATTATCCCACACTTAGTGTTTGGAATATCGGATGAGATAATCAATTCTTTAAACGGGTAGAGGGTTTTGGAATGGTGTACCGCTTTTTTTGTGCACGTTGTTGGTTACTCGTTAGAAGTCTGTTGGTCCGTGGCTTATAGCTTATGGCTCTCGGCATTCTTCTTTGTGTGGTCCCCAGCTTTCCTTGCTTCGGTCTTCTATAGTTTCTCAAACAAACCACTCAATTCAATCAAGTAATAGCTGCTTATAAGAAAAGTAAAGTAATAGCATAATAAAGTAATAACTGGATAGATGTGATGTCTATGCATCAAATACACACAATAATAATAAAGTCTTGATAGAAAATAGAAAGGAGTCAGAAAGCGGAGCAATCTATTGCTTGGCTGGTGGTGATACTGCAGCTGAAGATACTATGGTCCAGGAGATGTCTCATCTGATGAAGAATCATCATGCTGATAGTGGGTGCCTTTGTCTGATGCATCTCGATCAGCCTCTGCATCTAGTGTACCTATGGTGAATACTCCATCCTGTATCAAATGGTCAACAAATTCCCCTGCGGTCATGTCGAAGCTGTCAAGTGGAATCTCAGGTGTCCTCTGTTGGGAGTGACCTCTGAATAAATCAGTCTGTCTATGAGAGGATACTGGATCAATCAGTGCATCTGCAAGGCTGGTGCTCCTGAGAATCCTGTGACTCTGAACAATGGTGGCTCGTGTAGGGGTTTTGGATATCCTACTGCCTCTCGAAGTCTGACCTCTAGCCGAACCAACAACAGAAGGAACATGCTGTCTCTGAATAGGAACCTGTGCTGGTGGTGCTTGTGGCCTAGGAGGAACTGTGCGAGGTGGTAAACCATGGCCACGGTCAAGAATTGGATGTCGGTGAGGTGCTGGAGTAGGAACTGCAGGGGGATATAAGTGTGGTGGTGCTCGGCGTAATCTACAGGGTAAGTCAGGAAGTGGGCTCACTAGTATCCCTGCTGTTTGCTGTCTCATAGCCTTATAACATCGGACCTGCATCTGCATCAGCCAGTACCAATAGTCTGGCCCTGGTGGTGTCCCATAGTGGTATATGTAAGGGGGCACCCGAGATCTAGGAGCTGGGGTGGAAGGTCCTGCTCTAGTAGGCTGTGGCACTACTGGTGGTGGTGCAACTGGCTTGTCATAATCATCCTTATCTTCGTCTGAATCTGAGTTATTTGGCTCTTTTGGTTGATGCCTCTTTCTTCCCTCTCTTGGTAAAATTACACCTGGAACCAATTCATCCATATTTTCTGTGTTTGATGATCGTGCCTTGATGTAAATGGTGTCGTCTCTCATAATCTTGAGTATATCCATGCTCCTAAGGAACTCATAATCTATCGGGTGGGCACTCCATACTGGCAGGCTTTTGAATTTTTCTACCTCTGTCGTCTTAAGCAATCCCATTCTGCGAATCAACCTTGTAATTATTGGACCCATATATGATCTCTTTGCACCAAAATCCTTTTATTCCAGAATCCGTTGGGCAACTCATTAGGCAACCTGAATATTCCTCTTCTCGAGGATGCATGTCATCATAGCAATATCAAATCTGGCAACTCGACCGCTTGTCGTGTATTTTCCATCAAATGAATAAGCTATCAGCTTGTTTAGGATTTGTAAGACTGGATCTCTGAGTTTGGTAGCTTTTATACCCGAGAAATATGTTGCTGATGATAACTTACTCCATGCCTCGGATGGTGTGGTCAAGATGGATATCGAAGTGGCTCCATTAGTGAACAGTGGGGAATGTATCTCCTCAGGTGTGTACAGATCCAAATGTTGTGCGAACTGAGCCAATGACAATGTGAATGAACTTCCCATGTATCGAAATGTGATCGAACTGTCTCCAACTCTACTCCTTGTCTTAAATGTGTATGTGGTCATGAACTCGGTAACCATTTCCATGTATACCGGTTCATCAATGTTGAACAGTTTCTTGAAGGACTCGAATTGCTGACCCTCAACTGGATAACTAAGTAGGTTCTCTAGTCTTTGTCTGAATCCCAATACTTGTAACTTTTCCCAGTCCACATATCTAAAATGCCCGAGCTTCTTGTCTCTCCAAATGCGTGCCATCTGGTCGTGATTAAGTGATGCACTAAGATAGGCGAGAGATCCTGTAAGTGGTCGTGCTGGGTTTAGTTTTTTCTTCTTTGGTGACATAGTACCTGAGAACATGAGAGATTTAAAGTAATGGATTCTCAAGAAGGAGAAAATTTAAAGCACTTATTGAAATTTCCAATGGAAGATTTGAAATGAGGGCTTTAAATTTTTGACAGTCCAAAGATTACAGTAAATATCAAATGTCCCCAAGTAACCAATAATTAGTTTAAACAAATAATAAGGCAATCATTAATAGGTGAAAAATATATTGTCATGAAATGGCAATAGCTTTATTGTGAAGTAATGCAATTTACAAAGTTTGGTGTTACCCAAATTCGAAATGTCATTATTTCACTGTCTATAATTATCGGTAGGTTTTGATTTTTAAAAAAAGTTCAAGTTGAAGTAAGGTTTAAAAATTCAATTGATTTGTTTTAAGAATGCAATACTTCAAGTTGACTTTTTAGGTCAAAGCTTACTTCAAATAATAACTTCGTATGCCAAAATTATATCCTATGCATGTAAATATGACCTAAACTATTTCAATCATTTCCTATTTGGTAAACAAGCAAGGTCATGCAATAAGAGTTATGTCATCCATGTGTTTGATTTTATTCAAAGACTTTTATTTTCACAATAATGATTTTCTAGTTATTTTGCCTACTTTGACTAGTCAAGCAAGTACAAGATTAAAGTGAGCAAGAATTGTCAAGTAATTTTAATTTACTATTCTATTCAAGCAAGCTAGTTAATCTTTTTGTAGATTTTCAAAAATCAACTTGCTAATCCTAATTCATCGGCATTGTGCAATTAACATAGAGTAATCATTCAAATCACCATGATCATTTAAATACGTAACAACTACACTTAAGCATGCAAAATCATAGACTTAATTAATAGGTAAAAGTTCTTCCTTTTAATAAAGTCAAACATCTGTGGATTAGCATGGGTAAGTGGTAGTAGTATGTAATTTCTAAGCATTCAACTAAGAAAAGTAGCAATTCCATGTTACTAACTTAGCTAATTTCATAAAATAGGATATTCAAAGTTCAAAGTGGGTTTCTTATGATCATACCTTTAGTGTAGTGCATAAAACTTCAAAACAAATGTACAACCGAGAATAATATGCAACGAGGAGTTCAAAAGGATGCAAAGTTATAGAGTTTGATGGAGATTTAATGGTGGTTCATGGTGGTGTGGGCGGAGGTGTGGAGGGATGGATGTGGCCGGCCATGGGGGTCAAAAGGGGAGGAAGAAAGTGTTTTTGTTTTTGAATTATGGGAGTGCATGGAAGTCTTAATGGTCCCCTAGGAATATATGTCCTAGTTCCAAGTACCATATTCCTTACATGGTCCCTAATGTACTTTTAAGCTAATAATCTAAGTTAACTTCTAATGTCCTATTAATAATGATTATGAATTCTGAGTGTATTTATATTGACTTGTTACTTGTTGGTTTCCTGTCACGTTATAAATAATTTAGGGAACGCGCACATTTTTGCGGGACGATTATAATTAACCTAAAATATTAAACTTAAGTTATTTATTATCTATTATTATTATCTCTTTCTCTTTTTTTTAACAGAAACTTTCAAAAATTATTAAAAATAAGTTCGTTTAAAGTTGCGAGCCTCGACCTTTTAGGAAAGAATCATTTTGTGATTCGTTCCGATCTCTTTGTAGAGAAAGGGTCGAGATTTTTTCCCTTAGACGAATGTTTTTAGGAACAAAATATTTTGAAAGCTCCCAGATGACGTTATAAATTAAATAATGACTGTTCTCTATGTCCCCTAGGGTTTCTCTTTCTTCATATCCTAAATTGACAAGATCACTAATTAACTTATTATATGCCTTTCTTATCTTCTTAGGGTTTGACAATCCGTCGCGAGGTCCTTGATCTTTGTAATTTAGGTCGTGATTGAGTTTATCCATGATTTCCAGGAATGCTTTATCTTCTTGCGAATCAGGTTCTCCGGTTGTAGAATTGACTATTCTAACGAGTTTACTGATTAGGGCTTTTTGTGTGGAAGTGAAGGGGTATTTGGTGAAAGCGAAGATTTGAACAAGCTTAACGTGAAGGTCTTTCCGTTTAGAGAAGAAAGCGGTTTCATGTCTTTTGGTGGAATCATGAAAAACGTCTCGCAATTTTGAGATCAAGTAAGAAGCGGGGTCAACAAAGAATGTAATTTTACCAGGGATGATGATAGGAATCATCGGGTCCCGTCCTACCCAAAACTCAAGTTCATTGATCATTGCAGCGACATTATGATTGATTAATATCATAGATATTGGTTGGAAATCCATGTCGGCAAGTGATTCAAAAAGTAGATCCAAATCTGCTATAAACTTTAGTTCTTGGTCTCTGAAATTGGTGGAAGTGCTTTCGCATTCATGATTTGACAGGCGAGATGAGAAATTGAGTTGTTCGTCAAGATTGGTAATCTTTTCTCGTTGGTCATATGAAAAAGGGAAGTCGGAGGAGTCTAATTTCCTAACAAATGCCCTATAAACATCTACTCTGCGAGAAGGATTAAAGGATGTGCCGAAGTGGCGTTCTTCAGAACAAGGTTTTTCTGGCTGAACTGATGGAACTTTATCCACCACTCGATAGATGGTGTATTCATGTTCTTGTGAAAGGAATGGAAAGATGCCGTTATTACGAGAATTTGACACAGTGTTGCCATACACTGACGTTTCAGGAATGAGGGTGATTAAGTCACATAATTTCGGAGGTTTTTCTTCGTAATCTTCTTCGGAAGGACTATCGAAGTGGACAGAATTTGGTATTTGAGGCGAATGCAAAGTTGGAAAGTGATCTTCTAGAGATGATGCCAGGTCAGGCAACTGATCCGTGTCATCAAAGTCCAGACAATGTTTTGGAATAGAAAGTGAGGTCCTAAATTCTTCTAGGGTTTCAGAGGTTTCTTTAGCTTTAGAGGAAGAGGGTGAAAAGAAACCAGATCCTATTTCTCCTACAAAGTAGTCAAAGAATTCTGCATCGTCCATTGCCGCCAGTTCGTCTTTTGAAATGAGGTAAGAAGTGGGTTTTCGAGTTGTCATTTTAAACTAATACTATCCTAATTAACTAATGCTAAACTAATACTAAATTAATAATTAATACTAAATTACTCAATTTAACTTCCGAAAGATACCTGGAAAGGTTTCATTCGGAAGGATCTCCTAAATACTACTACTTAAGGTGGCTTTAAATTGTACGTTTGTGATTCCCCGACAGCGGCGCCAAAAACTTGATGGCACCCGAAAGCGTCGGTGTCGTTGATTGCAACTTAATCGGGCGACATCAGGGGTTTTAAAATTTTATAATTAGCGAGGCTTAAATTATATGTACTACCTACTCTGGTTAGTAAGCGGTAAGTATAACCTAAGATCGTTCTATGAATCCAAACGTGTGGGTAAATTAAAGTTGGCACTTTCAGTAGGGAAGTATCTAGGATGAAACAAAGTAGGTAGGTTTGGGGGTTAAAGACAAGTAATTAAAATGCAGGAAATTAAAGTACAGGAAAGTAGATAAAGATAAATATGTGGTTGTTAAGATTTCGATAATTAATATTTCAGGATGACAGAATAAATAGGGATGATACTAATGTGGCAGCCAAACTACTAGGCGTAAGCTCTAGAACCCTGCCAACTCAATTTCCCATTGGCATGTCACTAGGAACTAGGTTATCGTGATTCTGATCGGAGCAATACGCAAACTTCCAATACTTATCTAGTTGAAAGATAAGCAACCTATTTTGGTTCTATACCGAGGTTCATGAATCAGCAGCTTATCGTCTCATAGATCCGACCGTTCTTAACTCCAAAGGTAGTTTACTGTTCTATTAGCATGCAAATTAATAACTTTGTATGTTTAGACCGCCGATTTTATAAGATTTGGTGTTTTAAAGATTCTAGGCCATTACAAATTTTTATCTTATTCCGAAATCTAGTTATCATTCATTTAAGCTCTAGTTACTTCGACTTATGATTCAAATCTCTCCTTTTCAAACAGTTATACATCCCCGGATTATTCGCAGTTTGTTAAAACGTGTTTCATATGCGGACCATGCTTTTCAATGATGGACAGTGTACTTTACGTAGTAGTTCCACGGTTTCTCACATCAACATGCGGTCGAGAGTAATTGACAGTGAAAGTGACACTCTATCTAACTAAATGTAAAACAATGCAGAAATGTAAACCTAATATATACAACGAGTGGTTTCAATGTATCTTACTTATTGCGTGTCATGGGCACAGATAACTACTTACCATAATTAAGGTTGATCAGGTCCTAATTACTAGGTTACAGTCACGTGGATAACCAGAAAGGGTAATCCATAAATTAAACTTGAATTCATAAAGTATTGACGCTATAAAGGTTACTAATTCCTATTTTATCTGGACGTATTTCACGAACATCATTTTATAGTGTTTTGACTTTCGTAGGATATACCAGTTAGTTGTGAAGTTGTATTACCCCTTCGGGATTCCAACTGTTAAACCAGAGCTGATTCCAGAGATATAACTACATTCGGTCGTTTACCGACTTCCATACATTTGTACTCCGCCTTAAAGCGTTTCCAGTACTATATCGGATAAACATTCGAATAGGGGTCGTCATATCTCTTTACGATTGTCGTGCATTAATTATATATTGTCACCCTTACTTATAATTATCTACATCATCAACAACCACAATAATAAACTACTCGCAATTCATGGCAACAAATATATCACATACCAAGCAATAACACATATTTAAAATATGGAATAAAATAAGTATGATAAAGGTTTAGATATCACCCGGAATTAAATGCGTAGCAGCATATTTATATGATTGACAACTTGTTAACATGTACAAAGATGAATCTTCAAACCTCCTAACGTTTGTTCTAGCCTCTATACTAATTCGAAGATTAATTACAATAATCCTAGACTATAAGAGAATTTCTAGAGTGAGAAAGTGGAAATGGAAAAGGAGTGTGTGAGTGTATTAGAATGTAGAAGTGTATTCTTGAGAGTGTCCTAAAATGAGACTTAGGAGCTGCTATTTATAGGGAAAATATAGCTCACATTAGCAAAAGGAGTGAAATGTGGTGCACCAGGTACGAAAAAGTAGCGAAAGGTGGTGCACCGGGTACGAAAAAGTAGAGAAAGGTGGTGCACTAGGTACAAGCAAGGATGAAAAAGCACAAAAAAGAAGGGAGGGTGGAGGCCGGCACCGCCTGGCTGCTGGCCGGTGGCGGCCGGCTGCCACCCGTCCTGGTCCGTCGTCTTTCGTTGCGTTGCTTAATTCGCGCGTATCTTCGTCGTTATGCATCCGTTTGCGTTGATTCTTTTTGCGTTGGATTCGTAATTCAAAAAAAAAGACTTTGATGTAAAGATATCCCAAAAATATGTTTCCTATCTCCAGATATTGCGTACGAATCATTTGGATCTTCCGGCGGGCATAGAATCTTCATTCTTTATCCGTTTTTGTTGATTCTTCTTCTGTTGGATTCTTAATTTGAAAATGAACATCTTGGGTGAGATGGATGTTGATGATGGGTACTTTTATCTCGAAATCTCATTTTGATGCCTTGAATCTTCAAACGTGTGTGGAATCTTCGTTTTTCACCCGTTTTGCTTGATTTTTATCGGCAACCTCGTTTTGACCATCTTTGCATAATATCATTGATTTGTAGTGGTTTTGAGTTTTAAAATGCCAAGAATTATGTAACACCCCCAAATTTATTGTTTAGCGGAAGCAAGATTTGGGTGTTACTAATCAATAACAAAGCACAGAGATTAATAATGAACGACCACTACATGCGTCGTTTTACATTGATATTGATAAAATAAAATAAAAGTTTACATCAAAATATTGTCCATTAGCTCAGTTTAAAATTGAGAGATTTAAGTACATAATTAATCTATACAAAATATAATAATGCAGCTAAAATCTCTGATTGTTTGCATGCTGACTCGAGCTAATAAATCTTGATTGAGCAGTCCAACCTACTGCTGGTCACCTGTGATACATGCTAAAATGGGTCAGCGAAACGCTGGTGAGCTCACAGGTTTGTATATCAACATATATTTGTATGAACCGCAAGATTTTATAATTTGAATTTAAAATGCAATTAAGCAAAATAAAAGTTATACAGCCATGAGCACATAGTCTGAGCTTAACTTGAGTGTCAGGTCCAATCAAGGAAACCCAACTGAGTTGCCTCCTACGAGTGCCTAATCTACACTCGTCTTCCCAAATGCTAATACGTCCGTTTGACCAGTTAGTGCGTGCTAACCCGGACGAGGATTGTCAATCCTATATGATATCATATACTAACATTCACGCTACAGATGTATTACCAGACTATGCTATGGAGGGCTTTATTGATTAGTTGAAAACAACTCATGTAGTATTTGATTGAATTGTACTTGCGTTCTACTTGTAAAACAAAACGAGCAATAATATCACACCCCTTAATGAAAAACAGTAAAATAGGGGCTATGAGACTCACCTGAGCCTTGAGTGTTTATTAAAATAAACTTGAATTGATTAGCTGTGAATTGATGTCCGAAGACTTGTAACCTGTCGGGCGTTTAAAACGCATAATGTTATATGAGTGAGTAGATGTCTCAACAGACCATCTATGTTTGTTGTCCAACAATTTGTTATGTCCAAATGTTTGATTGTTCAACTTGGTTTATCAAAAACGTGTACGACCCGTTGGTGAAAGTTTGTAATAATAATTCTTTAAGATATTATCATTAATTATGGGTCATCGTATACATTGTTACATTATGTATCATGTGTGGTTATAAGTGATTACCCATGTTCAATACTTAGTGAAGAAATAAATCCCATAAATTCTGTCTTTAGCAACACTAGTAGCGACACTAGTGTCAGTGTCGCAAGTCATGCGACACTAGAGTAAGTGTCGCAGTGTATGCGAGTGTCGCAGGTCATGCGACACTAAAGTCAATATCACAGTGAGTTTATGCGATACTAGGGTCAGTGTCGCATTAAGGTCAGTGTCGCAGTGAGGTTATGCGACATTAGGGTCAGTGTCGCATGTTCAAACAAATTTTCAATAAGTAGCGACACTATTAGCGACACTATGGTAGTGTCGCAGGTAGTGTCGCAGTTAGTGTCGCAGGTCATGCGACACTAGCGTCTGGCCAAATTTCTATTTTTAGCCCAAGTGTATCCAAGTGTCGGTTTTCGTTCGGGAAACTTTCTAAAATTAGTTTTTGGTCCAAGTTACTTAATTAAGTCAACCAAACCCATTTTTGTTACCACTTTCCAAAAATAGTAAGTTTTTCGAAAACTAGCCACTTTTGTTGACTTGGTCAAACTTACTCGGTTTGACCCGAAACTTTCACCCAACCCAAATATCAGTTTATAGAGTCTAAATAAATTGTCGGTTTGTGTCCAAGTTCACCAAGAGTGTCGGTTCTTATAAAAATTCCAAATATTCAAGATTTCACATTTTCGACTTTTTGTCGGTTTATTTCGCCAAATGTTTTACCAATTTCTGGTCCAAGTCAAGTCTCACCAATTTTTCTAACTGATCTTCTATGTGTTTAGGATCTAACATATATTTTTCCAAGAGTCTTAAGTCCATGATCATAGAGAAACAATTTAATTAGTCATACATAGTTCAGTTTCTGCTTTTAGTCAGGTCAGTCCCAAAGATTGATAAATAGAGAAAAATACGTTCGGATCTGGTAAAAACGTAAAACATAAAAGTTGTAGATCTTTTCAATACGCAAATTTTAAAAAAAAATGAATCTTCTAACTCTTATTAGAACTCAAGTTATGACATTTTTAGTAATCTGTGTTTTTCTGGACAGATTGTGTATCTTTTGTGAAAAGTTCATAAAAACGTATTTCAAGTTTATATTTGGACATAATCTTGTTAGGTGAGCTTTATAACATATAAATAAACAATATGAAAGTAAGAAAGAGTTTCCTTACAAAGATTTTAATGGAAATGAGATGAGGAGAAAGAGTAGTTGTTGTTGAGCTTGTGTTCTTTGTAAAATAGTGACTTTGATGGTGGTGGTGCTATGGTAGTTTATGGTGGTTGTGGTGGTGGTGAAATGGCTGAGTTTTCTCTGGAGTTTTTGAGAGAGAATTGATAGAGAGAAGGTGGAGAAAGTGTGAGTAAATGAGTTAGTGGAAGTGTTCTTGCATGTTGAATGTATGGAGGCATATGTGAGTGGTGTGCATGAGAGTTTAGAGGGTGAAATGGGAGGTGGTGCATGTGGCACATGGGGGGCATGGGGGGGCCGGCCTAGGGGGCCCACACAAGGGTATTTTGGTCATTTTCTTGTTCCCAATTTAATTTGTGACGTTTTAGGTTCGTTTACTCGTTCGGTATGGTGTTAAACGTTTATTACGCGTTTTTAAGTAACGATTTAAATTTCAATACTTTCACTTGAAGTGTTCTTTCTAAATACTTGGAAAAACATTTATATAGATGATTCGTTAATCTAGGGATCTCGATTGTTCGTTGTACGGATTTTAAATCACGTAACTGTTGTTTGTACGATACGAATTGATTACAAAGTATTATTATCAAGATAATATTTTGGGAAAGATAGTGTTATTAAATAATGTTATATTATTTAATAAAATTGTTTCACCAACGTCCGTATTTAATTGAATCGAAATACCTTCGATTTGAAACTTGTACGATTTAATCAAATCGCATAATTGTATATATTCATCAATATATAATTTGATACATTAATTAGCCTAACACAGAACTAATTACATGTATTAACTATTGATTAGGCACTAATTACTAGCCCTAATTTGACGGGTGTCACAAATTATTCCAGAATGAGAGAGATATCGGTAGTAAAAACATGACTTTTTACGCGATATCAGTTAGTCCAAAACCTCTGTCAATTCCGTGGCCTACTAAATGATGATCCAAACTCCCACCTTGACAAATTCTATTCCTTATCCAACTCCTTTAAGCCGATTGGGGTTAATTAGGACATAGTCTATCTATACCTATTTCCCTATTCACTCACTCTCAATGCACAAACCTGGTTTGAGGAACTAGAAATCAACTCTATAACCTCTTGGGTTGAATTAGCAACCAAATTTTTTACCAAATATTTTCCCCTATCAAAACAAGCCACGTTTAGGTCCAACATCATAAACTTCCGCCAAGTTCACGATGAATCAATCAACGATGCATGGGAACGCTTTAAGAAATTGCTTAACAAATGTCCAAATCATCGTTTTGAGTGCTCAGACCAGTTGCGCAATTTCTACAATGGTCTCTTCCCACATCACCGTCCTTTACTTGATACCGCCTCTCAAGGCAGTTTTATGAACTGTACGGCCGATGATGCTTGGAGCCTTATTGAGAAAATGACAATACACAACCATGACTGGAACGGTGAAAATCACCCCTCACTAGTGAATTCACCTACTACAATCGGGAATGAAGCTATCAAAACCCTCACTCAGCAAGTGGAAGAACTAACCAAAGAGATCAAGGAATTGAAAAGTCAAAAACAAGTCTGTCAAGTTCAAACCTGCCTTACTTGTGCTAATCCGAACCACTCAGCCCAAATTCCTCAGTCTCATCTAACTTCACCCAATACTAACTCTTCTCTTAACCCACCTAGGAATAGCCCACTAACTTACCAACCTCAACCTTTGGAACCCTCTTCCTCACAAATCTATAGTTTTGACGACACTCTGATACAAGTCATTCAAGGACTCTTAGCTAGACAAGACCAAACTGATATCGTCTTATGAGATCATTTGACTTTGTTAAAAGCTTTAGAATCCCAATTAGGACAATTAGCACAGCGTATTAATGCTAAACCTCAGGATAGTCCAACTAGTTGCCATAAGGAGGCTTCCCATATTCAAGACTCTCAGGTAGCACATAGCCCACCTACGATTTCTTCTCCGGTGAAGGAACCACCTATTGTCCCATCAACAATAGATTTAGAGTCTACACCAAATAGGAAAGTAAACATTCCATTTCTGGCTCGTCTTAAACAACGATCCGACAAGCTTAAGTCTTTTAAGCTTGATAGGAAATTCCTAGACACTGCCTCTGAAGTTCACTCCAAAATGTACTTCAGAAGACTTCTTACAACAAAGGATAAGGTACCCTAAGTACCCAATGTCCCGCTGAACGAGGAATGTTCAACTATCTTGAAAAATATCATTTCAGAAAAACTCAGAGACACCGGACGTTTTACTCTCCCCTGTTCTATCTACAATTTAGGCATCATCTGTTCTCTTGCCGAATTAGGAGCTAGTGTTAACCTTATGCCACACTCGCTTTTCAAGAGGCTTGAGTTAGAAAATCTTCGACCTACCAAAATGACCATATAGCTTGCTGACCACTCGGTCAAATACCCTAAGGGAATAGCTGAAAATGTTTTAGTAAGTATTGACAAATTTCTTTACCCAACTGATTTTGTAGTAATGGATATGCAGGAAGACGTACACATCCCAATCATACTAGGAAGACCTTTCATGAATACGACCAAGGCAATCATCAACGTCTTTGCACAAACCATCAGTTTGCAGTCTCAGGGAGAAACCATCACTTTCCATATCGACAATGATCTCCATGATCTCCATGAACAAGACCACAAAGGACAAAGAACTGCAAGGTCAACAAGTGAAAGTAGATCTAGTAAGGAACTGGCAGTCACGCCATATTTTCCGATTGACCTCCGACGAATAGGACAAAAGATGAAAAATGCATCAGCAAACAAACCAACGATGGAAGAAATAATCGGGATGAGAAAGATGGAAAAAGAAAACAAAAGAAGCATACCGCCAATTAATCCGTTTACCGCTAAAGAAATGGCGGGAAGTAACCACGACCATCCTATGAGAAGAGAAACACTGGAGGAAATTCCAAACGCACAAGATACCAACCGAAAACCATCATAGATCACTAAGTGCACGAAGAATTGATCCAAAGATTTGACAAAGCAGTAGGAGGAATAAGCGGCGTAGTCAACATGTTGTCTCTTTCCCTTGCTGAACTGCAATTCTGTCAACAACAGAAACGGACTTACGCTAGGATCTACAATGCCCTTAAAAGATCTAACATCCCATTCACCTCAACGCAATGGGAGATGTTAGGATCCATTAGAGTGCATATGAAGGAGACTACTGGACATCCGAGTAGTCGTGCCGATATCTTGACGATGAATGACCTCACATCATTGCTTGACTTGCTAAATAGAGAAGATCACCTTAGTTCCAAAGAAAGCGGATCTATGGTTATCAACTCTACTATTGAAAAACAAGTTCAGTTATTGATTGAAGAACTTAGTGATCTTGTTTGGGAGGAAACAAGGTGCGAACAACCCATTAGGGCCGCACATGAATCACCACTTAATATCGCTACTTTTGTTACGATCCATCTACGGGAGATTCAACAACGGAAAAGTAACTCTGGAATGAACTTCATATTCCACTCAAGATGTAAGGAGATACTTCGTCAGCTTACTCTAGTTTTCTCAGAATCCGACTTTCCATTCAACAACCATCAGCACCGGCAAATAGAGGACCTATGCACGTCCATCAGAAGATTCAACGGAGACCCCAAGACCGAGAATTATGAAGACATAAAACTGCAATTCTTGGCGTTTGTATGCTCTCTCTGGCAAAACTCACCGCTAAGAGAGGTTGTTAAGACAGACACAACCACCATGACCGACCCTAGTGGGACTATCACTAAAGCAGTCGATTACATCACGTGCGGACTTCACGGACTTGCAAGGACAACTTCAGCGCACCTTCTGAACTAGAAGGAAACATCGAGAGATAGTCCATTTGAATTAATTACGACAGTAGTCAATCATTTCATGAGAATATATCCACCTCGATACACTTTTCTGCCACCTAGGGCCCACAACATCAACACAGTGAATCCCATGGATGCATCCATCTCCATCAAGCTAGGAGAGAAGAAGTCGAGCTCTCGACTTTAAAAGAGCGCTTCTCGGGAGGCAATCCGTGTTTACATTTATGCAATTTTACATTCCAAGAAGTGATAAAGTCTCCAACTATCTTTCACACTTGGATATACGAAGAAGACCGACACATCAAGTTTTTGGCGCCGCATCAAACATCAAGTTTTTGGCACCGGAATTAAGAAAAGTATATCCAACGTGTTCACACCTACGAGACAAATCACAAAATACTTGAAGAAATCGGAGCACACAACAACAACGAAGGGACTCTATGGAAAAGTCGGCAATCATGTGCTTCGGAGCACTCCTCATCATCACCAACAAGCCACATATATAAATGGAGAGTACTTCTGTTCTAATCTCTTTCTTTCGTTTATAAATATACCATATCCACTATGATTATCACTAAGTGTGGGATTCAAACCCAATCTATAACACCACCAAATTTAATGTTTTGCGGAAGCATGATTTGGATGTTACTAATCAATAATCAAAGCACACAGATATATAGCAAACGACTCTATATGCGTCGTTTTACATTGATATTAATAAAACCAAAGTTTACATCAAAATATTGTTTACATTAGCTCGGTTTGAAATTAAGAGTTTTAAGTACATAATTAATGTATACAAAATATAATAATGCAGCTAAATCTCTGATTGTTTGCATGCTGACTCGAGCTAATGGATCTTGATTGAGCAGTCCAACCTACTGCTGGTCACCTGTGATACATGCTAAAATTGGTCAGCGAAACACTGGTGAGCTCACAGGTTTGTATGTCAACACATATTTGTATGAACCGCAAGATTTAATTGAATTTAAGATGCAATTAAGCAAAATAAAAGTTATACAACCATGAGCACATAGTCTGAGCTTAACTTGAGCGTCAGGTCCAATTAAGGAAACCTAACTGTGTTGCCTCCTACGAGTGCCTAATCTACACTCGTCTTCCAAAATGCTAATACATCCGTTTGACCAGTTAGTGCGTGCTAACTCGGACGAGGATTGTCAATCCTATATGATATCATATACTAACATTCACGCTACAGATGTATTACCAAACTATGTTGTGGAGGGCTTTGAAATGATTAGTGAAAACAACTCATGTAGTATTTGATTTGTATTATACTTGCGTTCATATTGTAAAATAAAACTATCAATGTAATCACACCCCTGATTGAAAAGCAGTAAAATAGGGGCCATGAGACTCACCTGAGCCTTGACTGTTTTAAATTATAAAACTTGAATTGATTAGCGGTGGTTATAACAATGGTTATAACATGAGTTGGCATCTCGAAAGACTTCCCTTGTAGTTGTTCGTCCAACTTAGAATGTCCAAATTACTACGATTTGGTTGATTGAATTATCCAAATTACTACGATTTGGTTGTTTGACTTGTGTTTTGGAAACGTGTACGGCCGTCGGTGAATTGGTTGTATAAATAATCTCATTATTAGTTTCATGATTTTGAAGTGTTATACTTAAAAGTAAGTTCCAATGTGTTTTAGAAGTCATGTCGCATTCGTGTTTGATGTTATACAAGTTTAGCACTTTGTGTGAAAGTTTAGATGTAACACTGTTACTCGTGACCCTAGGGTAAGGGCGAATCCCGTTAATGACGGGGGTCCGGGGGTAGCGCCCCTGGTTACGGGGTCCAAGGGGTGGCAGCCCCTTGCGGGGTTTAAGGAGCAGAGCCCCTGGCTGGGGTCGAGCTGATAAAATCGAGTGATAAACGCATCTGGACTTGAATTTGGGTGAAATCGAGTGATAAAATTATAGGTCTCGGCCCCTAGTAAAATTTGGGTTTTCTTGGTTCTATTTCATGCGACATAGCGTGCGACACATGGCTTTGTGTCGCTAAGTGCGACATAGTCTGTTGTGTCGCGGATCATATCTGCGACATAAGGGCTTGTGTCGCTAAGGGCGACATCCGCAATTTAATGCGACGTAGGGCGTTGTGTCGCTATATGCGACATCCGTAATTTCAGTGACATAACTATTTGTGTCGCTATATGCGACATCCGTGATTAGTGCGACATAGTGGCTTATGTCGGGTCTGATTTAGCGAAATGAAGGCTTATGTCGCAGGTTGCCTGGAGCCTCTACGACATAACGCGCTGTTGGCCGAAAAATAAGCAGAAAAGGTGTTTTCCGGCCTCCGTTTGACCTGAGACTTTTACCCAACCCATATTTGGACATTTTAAGCTTAAAGAAACAACTAGAACTTAAAAACACTTGAAATCGAAAGGTTTCGGGTTTTTGTCGGAAACTTACAAAGTGGCGAATCAAGATTCCGGAAAGGTAGAAGTGTAGATCGTGAGGTGATGATTCTTTTTCTCCAAATGGGCTTCGAGATTAAAGGGCGTTTAGGGTGTTAATTTTGAGAATTAAGGTGATGGTTTGTGATGGTGGTGGAGATGGAAGTAAATGAGAGAAAAGAAGAAAGAAAAGAGAAAAGAGAGTGGGGAAAGAAAGTGGGGTGGGGAGGTGGTGACCTCACCCCTTTTGGCCGGTTTAGGGGGGCCCACCGAGGTGTGGGTCTCCACCTTTTAATTCCGTATATTCGCGCTCCGTGCGGTGTTCATCTCTCCGGTCGTTTAAACGTTAAATAATTGTTTTATACGTTTAATTTTAAGTTTTAAAATACGGATATTTATTCAAAATTATATTTGAAGTATTTCATCAAATACTTAATAATTGGGTTATAAATTGTAACTTTAACTTTATTTCGGTTGTTCGCGCGTTTAACATTTTATCGTGTTGACTTTGTTTGTATGATAGAAATAGTTATGAAATATTATTAAAATAATATTTGTGATATAATGGTGTCTTTAAATAATGTTACATTATTTAGTGAATATGTTCACCAACGTTCGTATTTTATTGAACCGAATTACATTCGATTTGAAAATTGTACGATTTAATCAAATCGCATAATTGTATATATTCCTCAATATATATTTTGATACATTAATTAGCCTAATACAAAACTAATTACATGTATTGAAAATTGATTAGGCACTGATTACTAGTCCTAATTTGACAGGTGTCACATTCTCCCCATGTTAGGAGAATTTTGTCCCGAAATTTTGTTTGAAGTCGTGTTTGAAGTAGCGTCAGCAAATAACCGAGGATACTTGAGTCACGTCTGGTCCTCCCGTTCCCAAGTGAATTCCGGCCAACGCCGCAAATTCCACCTTACTTTGACAATGAGAATACAACTTTGTTTGAGTTGTTTGACCTGACGGTCCATGATTTCGGCGGGTTCTTCAACAAAATGAAGCTTGTCGTCAATACGAATTTCATTGAGTGGAATGATAAGTGTCTCATCAGACAGACACTTCTTTAAATTTGAAATGTGAAAAGTGGGATGCACACTGCTGAGCTCGGATGGAAGTTGCAATCGATATGCCACTGGACCTATCCTCTCGAGGATCTCGAATGGTCCAATGTATTTTGGGTTCAGTTTACCACGTTTGCCGAAATGAATGACACCTTTCCAAGGTGAACCTTTGAGTAGTACTCGATCCCCAACCTGGAATTCGAGTGGTTTGCGCCTCACGTCAGCATAACTGTGACACCCCCAAATTCGGTCAGCGCGGTCAACGCACGATTTGCGGAAGCATTAGAGTAAGCGGGGGTGCTGACGTCAACATTTGACACTCATGCCAGATCAGAGCTTATGATCATTGCTGAACAGTAAATTAAGTTGTCATTTCAATAAGTAGTTTATTATAAAAGGCTATGACTCGTCAAAGTCATAGAAATAGCGTTATATAACATAATCAGTTATAAAATACATGTTTAACAAGAGTTTTCATATGTATGACTGATGATTATCAGCTACACCAAAGAAATAATAATTGTCCCAAAAGTTAGCATCCGAATTCGTCTTGGGTCGCCTAACTCCGTAAGTATGCATTATTACTTGTGCTGCTAATTACCTGAAAAACATAGTAAAAGGTCAACACAATGGTTGAGTGAATTCACAGGTTTGTGTTTAACAAGTGGTTTGTTAAACCGCATTCATTTAGTAAAATGGTTGACAAGTAAGTCAAATAAGGTCGTTCACCACAGTTTGTAGGAGAGTAATATCCTATGGCCATACCTACACATACAAGTAATCACAGATAGTTCGCAATCATGGTATGAAGTCATTCATAAAATCAGTAGTATTTAAGCACATAAGCAATTATAAGCAGTTATTGCATGTAGTAGTAAAACAGTTGTTATGTTTTTCACCCCAGATTTTAAAAGCAATAAAACAGTAGAAAGTGGGGCTGTGAACTCACCTGTGGGTGCTAGCGTTCCTAACCGCAAGTAATATATATATAATTCGTTAAAGCTCGTTTTATACCTTGAAAAAGTATATATATATATATATATATATATAAATAGTTAATTTTCAATGATAATGTTAATATAAATAAATTATTAGATAATTAATAAATATTAACAACTTATTAAAAATAGTAATTTGCCATTAATAATTAAATGACTTTTAAAATGACCCGAATTACTCGTACGATTTTACTCGAAATCGTTTATCGCCGTATATATTTATATAATATACAAAGAAATGTTTCACCTAAAACATTTAACTTCATTCATTTCGTTTGTTATTAAAAGTTATTCTTCCGAAAATTTGTTACATATAGTACTTAGTTGCACTTTTTATTAATAAGGAGTTGGAGGATCTGTGTGTAAACATTAAAGAGTTGAAGGGTAGATCTTGAAATTCTGGATGGCTTGCTGTTAAAGTGTCAAGTTCTGAAGATGAGGGGCTGATTATGTCAAGTCTAAAGTTGATATGTACACATCGTATTCTCACATGAGGACAATTCTCTGCATAGTTTTGTTCTTTCTGAATCACAAACACAGAAACGTATTTGCAAGGGCCTAAAACTTTCAAGGGGCTATACCCGATCGGCTAGAGATAGAAACCCGATCGGTTGGGTGTTCATAGCCGATCGGCTGGGCTGTTTTCTCCTGGGTTTTATGTTACGACTCTCCATCATTTCGCAAACAAGATTCTAACTTTTAATATAATCTCGATATACTAGTATATATATCTCATACATATGATTGTTTAAACATTATGAACACAACTTTAAAGAAAAAGTGGAGGTTGCTCACGGTGGTGATGGGGCCGATGGTGAAGGTGATGGTGCCGAGAAGGTGGTGAGGCACGATGGTGATGGTGTTCAGTATAACCTGTTGTTGTTTCCTAGCTTCCTCCTTGACTGTGATGATGCCCGAAAGTGATGATGGTGGTGGCATACGGTTGTGGTGGTGCTCGGCCATGAGTGATAACCCGAGAGAGAGGGAGAGCGAGGGAGTGCTAGCTGCTGTTGTTAGGTTGTTGTTACAAGTTGTTGTTGTTGCGGGTTGTTCTTGTTTCTTCTTCAAAGAAATCGAAATGATAATGGTGATGATAGTTGATGATGTAAAAGAAATTGTTGTTATAGTTTTATGGTGATGATCTTGGTTGGTTGCAACTTCTACTTCTGTCTCTGTTGCTGTCGATCTAAGAAACCACAGAGGAAGAAAGTTGGTAATGTATTATTGGAGTTGGGTGATGCAGTGTTTGTGTGTGTACTGGATATATTGGAAGGAGTATATAAGATATATGATACGGCTTAAAGATCAAAGGTGGTATGGTCCAGTACAATTTTTGTCTCCAGATATTTACTTTGAGTAGATATTATAGATTTTTAACCCGTTAATTTCGGGTACGGGTCCAATTAGTGCAATATAAAATTTAATATTTTATATTTTTATTTTGTAGATGTTCTCCAGGTTCATAATATAAAATTAGAATAATGATATTTTCATTATTTTTTTGACTGTTGTATAGTTTGTACATTATAAATGTTCTGCGTGCCCAATCTGTATTTAAAACGCAATATTATTCCGTTTTAAAATTTTTTTCCACGTGTTATATTAGTTAAATAATCTAACTGAAATAGTTTGGAACGTTTTTGAAACATTTTATTTTGTATATTAGTTACTATGCGCATCCAATTGGGTGCCAAATTTCAGTTGAATTTCGATTCCATATTTTGAGGAAATGTTCCAAATCCTTTCAGATGAATGAGAAAATAAAACTTTTGTCATCTCTGACCACGTAGTGCGTTTTAAAATTATTTATGTTCGTCACATAATATGTTTTATGTAAAACGTATACTTTAATCATTTTATCTATGTGTTATAGATATATAAGTACTCGTAATTAATAATTTCATTATTAATTATGTTGTGTCACCAACTTTTGTTATTTAAGTTTGTCGGGTTCATTCCGATATGTTTGTACGCGATTATAATTAATCACATAATATGTAACACTTTTTGTTTAAAAGTATTTGGGCTTGCTAGGCTTATTTCACATCAAAAGTTTTGTTTAAAACTTAACCAGGAAATTAGCGTAAAAATGCACATGCTCAAACGTTAATCAGTACCAAATTTTAAGAGTTGTCACATTCTCTCCTTGTTAAAGAAATTTCGTCCTCGAAATTTGAATCAAGTCGTGAGTGTCTAACACTCGTGTTTCTTTTCTTACGTTCATAGTTCAGTTGCGACGTTTCATGTTGTTGCAACAATTCTAACGGCTTGTAGTACTATTATAGTTCACTTTTGCAGATTATATAGCTGATAGTATTTCTAGTTTGCTAGCTGCAAAACTATTGTCGACATTTTGATAAGTTCCTCCACAACGTTAAATTTTTATGCCAATAGTAATTATATCGGGAGAAAAGAATTAAGGTCTCGTTAGAGAGCACCCTTTTCATGTTAGAAATGGGAAATGTCGTGAATGTTGTTGAACTCTCGTGTTAGTTCAAACCTGTATGCGACAGGGTTTCTTGTAAGGACTTTCAAACGGTCCTACGTAGCGGAGATTAAGTTTTTTTTTTTTTTTTTCCCGCTCATATCGCCAGTGTTTCTCCGGTTAGTAATGGTATAGAGAGAAATGTACGTAAGAAGAGTTTGTTACAAGTTTTACTTTGCCTCACGTCTAAGTTGTAACTAAGTCATTTAACTGAGATTAGAATGTCTATCGTAGTAGTCGAGTCCTGACTATCTTATGGTTCAAATCGTAGTTATATCGTGGCTGCAAGGTAGCCATATATACAGTAGTCCTTTCATGACTAATCGGTTGACCAACCAGTAATTTGACTTGTCTGCTAAATGCAAACCCTGAGTTTATCGTTGACTTAGATAGGTCATCCCTATTCTGCACTTGATGTCAAATCAGTGAAAGTGGTATTGAGGAATGAGCAACATTCGTTAGTGCTACTAAAATCAATGAATTAAGTTTTGGAGGAAGTGCAAAGTTGTCAAAGTGGCGTTCAAAGTTGTCTACCACCTACTCTATCCCATAGAGTGGTAATCAGCATTTTGTTTCGTACAGTGCCTTAATGGCGTCATTTGTACCCCTAGTGAGGTAACTTTTGTTGTAGAAAGATTCGGTTAGCGGGAGGTGACTATCCCAATTTCCTCTAAAATTAATTTCGCAGGCTCTTAACGAGTCATCAAGAGTTTGCATCGTTCGTTTATTTTGGCTGTCAGTTTTGTGAATGGTAGGCAGTACTCCTATCAGAATGAGTACCCAGTTCGATCCTTCGACAATCAGTCCACACCTAATATGATATCAAAACTTTCCACTCTACCGGTAGTAAGTCTATTTCGAAGAGATGACCCTCAAACGTTAGGATACATCCCGGTATTATTTCTCCTGATTCGATCAACTTACCATCGGCTAGTTCTATGGTGTGTTTGTCATCTAGTTTACATGAGTTAACTTCTAAAAGTTGAGTCATCGTTTTCCACGACATCTCGGTGACGGTGTTAGAATTCAATCAATTTCGTTTTGTTGGATTGTCGTTCAAAAGTAAGATTTCGTTGGGTTGTTACCCAAAATACAGCTTAGTTTGGCTATCTACCCAATTTACAATTCAAGTGGGATGTCTGTCCCTAATATAGTTTGGTTGGATCACTATTCAAAATATATAGTACCAATTTGGGACGTTACCCAAAATATATAGTTTTCGTTTAGTTGTTTGCTTTGTAAGAAACACAAGTTTATCAATTAAGAGAAACATTTCCTAAAGTAATGGTTTACAGGAAACATAGGTTAACCTAATTATTGATTAACAATTCCAAAGTAGTTGTCATAGGAAACACAGGTTAATTCAATCAAGAGTTAATATTTCCCAAATAAATAATAGTAAGAAACACAGGCTATTTAAATAAAATAACATTCCCCAAAATAGTTATCGTAGGAAACACAGGCTGATCCAACTAAGGATCAACATTTCCAAAGTCTACCGGTCGTTCTCCGGTTTGTAATACTGCTGGTCGTTCTCCAGCAAATCATAGTACTGGTCGTTCTCCAGTTTATCTACCGGTCATTCTCCGGTTTAAAGCCATACTGGTACGTTCTCCAGTATCTCAAAACATTACCGGTACGTTCTCCGGTTAATTCAAAATGATACCGGTCGTTCTCCGATCATTAAATGTGTACTGATACGTTCTCCAGTATAAACAGTACCGGTATGTTTTCCGGTTGACTCAAATTGCTACCGGTGTGTTCTCCGGTCAACAAATGCGTACTGGTACGTCCTCCAGTATTAAACATCACCGGTACGTTCTCCGGTTTCCTATCCAAAGTGTTTGTTGAAATGTTATTCAAAATTTGTAGTTTTCGTTTGGATGTTATCCAAAATATAATTGTAGTTGGATTGTTATCCAAAATATAGTTGTAAAGCATTTTCGTAAACAATTTGTATAAAAATTGTCACATAAAGTTTGTTATTTGTGGGGAGGAAATTTGTTTCGCAAAATTGGGTCTGATTACCCTAGTGGTTGTTTAAAACTCTGTCTCGATTAGTATATAGCGACACCTTACTATATTTTGTTTGTGGAGATCACATTTCCATCCAGTCTGGAGGTACCGCTTTCTAAGAAGTCATTTTTGTGTGTGTCAGGAAGTTCCCTGAATAGTCTGCGGAGTATGGCAACTAAGGTAGGAACCATTAATTTTATATATGTTTGCTCGTAAAAGTGAGAGTTGTATATATATGATATGTTCCAGACTTTTAATATGATAAAAGTGCCCTCAAGCATTCTTCTAATGCTCAAGTAGGATTGACTGACTCAAGTGTAGTTTGTTTCAGGGGATACAAGTCAGATTAACTATACATCAGACAATAACGTCTATATAGATTAGGTGTGTATTGGTGTTGGTTGATGGTTTCTCGTGTATCGAGGTTCATTGTTAGTACAACCATGTTTTAAGAAGTCACGTGTAGGAACACAGAACTATTCACCTAAACGCATTGTGACAATAGTTGTCATATTGTGAGTTAGACGTATGCAAATGTATGCATGCATGAATGTTCTAGCCAAGGCTATTGTCTAGGTATCTAAGGCTTTAGGTCACTTAAAGACTTCTAGTTCGCTATAACCAATGGCTCTGATACCAAACTGTGACACCCCCAAATTCGGTCAGCACGGTCAACGCGCAATTTGCGGAAGCATTAGAGTAAGCGGGGGTGCTGACGTCAACATTTGACACTCATGCCAGATCAGAGCTTATGATCATTGCTGAACAGTAAATTAAGATGTCATTTCAATAAGTAGTTTATTATAAAAGGCTATGACTCGTCAAAGTCATAGAAATAGCGTTATATAACATAATCAGTTATAAAATACATGTTTAACAAGAGTTTTCATATGTATGACTGATGATTATCAGCTACACCAAAGAAATAATAATTGTCCCAAAAGTTAGCATCCTAATTCGTCTTGGGTCGCCTAACTCCGTAAGTATGCATTCTTACTTGTGCTGCTAATTACCTGAAAAACATAGTAAAAGGTCAACACAATGGTTGAGTGAATTCACAGGTTTATGTTTAACAAGTGGTTTGTTAAACTGCATTCATTTAGTAAAATGGTTGACAAGTAAGTCAAATAAGGTCGTTCACCACAGTTTGTAGGAGAGTAATATCCTATGGCCATACCTACACATACAAGTATTCACAGATAGTTCGCAATCATGGTATGAAGTCATTCATAAAATCAGTAGCATTTAAGCACATAAGCAATTATAAGCAGTTATTGCATGTAGTAGTAAAACAGTTGTTATGTTTTTCACCCCAGGTTTTAAAAGCAATAAAACAGTAGAAAGTGGGGCTGTGAACTCACCTGTGGGTGCTAGCGTTCCTAACCGCAAGTAATATCTAATCCGTAATCCTCTAACTTCAATACGTCAGATAAATCTACTGACACATCCAAGATAAACCTTAAATTTCCATTTTTATGCATGTCACCCAATGTACTATCATATCCCAAGTTGTTTACAGACACAACTTCAATGTCTATTTTTAAAATGTAGCAACCTTGCATTTCTTTAATACTAGTAAGTATAAAGAGTGGCAGTTGCGTTGGTTGCATTTTTTTTTTTTTTAATAAAACATTACTTTAAAAACAATCCAAGTCACGAATTACTTTTTAGTGACAAAGAATCTTAAACCAATCATGTTGATTAGTTCGTCAAATCGAGTACGCGTAAAGGCTTTAGTGAAAAGGTCGGCATTCTGCTTTAAGGTGTCTATTTGGACTAGGTCTATTAGGTGTTTTCATAGCAATCCCGTATAAAGTGGAACCTAAGATCAATGTGTTTAGTCTTAGAATGCTGTACGGGATTGCGTGTGATAGAAATGGCAGCAGTATTATCAATGTGAATAGGAGTCATAGAAAGAAGTAACCCGTAATCACGCAGTTGATGCTGTATCCATAGAACCTGAGAGCAGCAACTCGCAGCAGCAACGTACTCAGCTTCCGCAGTGGAGAGAGAAACTGTAGTCTGTTTCTTGCACTGCCACGAAACTAGTCGAGTTCCTAGGAATTGACATCCACCAGTGGTTGACTTCTTGTCTATGCTACAGCCGCCATGATCTGAATCCGAATAGGCAGAAAGAGCGAAGGATTTCTCATTTGAATACCATAGACCAAGATTGGGTCTATGTTTGAGATAACCAAAAATTCGCTTTACTGCCCTCATATGAGACACCTTTGGTTTGGCTTGAAAGCGAGAGCATACGGATACCGCAAATACAATATCCGGTCGAGAAGCAGTCAAGTACATCAAAGAACCTATCATTGATCGATAGTCCTTTTCTTTGCAATCTTCTTCATCTTCTGCAAGTCTGAGATTGTGATTAAGCTCGATGGGAGTCCCATAGGTTCTACAATTGAGCAGATCATATCGAGTCAACATGTCTTTGACATACTTTGACTGATGAATATAAATACCTTTTGGAGACTGCTCAACTTGTACACCTAAAAAGAATTTGAGCTCCCCCATCGCACTCATCTCAAACTCAGATTTCATGATCTCCTCAAAGTGCTTGCACATCGCTTCATTTGTAGAGCCAAAAATAATGTCGTCCACATACACCTGCACGAGTAGCATATCCTCTCGATCGCCAGTCCGTTCTTTGCGAATGAACAGAGTACTGTCGATATTCCCACGAACAAATCCATGCTTAACTAAATGAGTAGTAAGCCTCTCATACCATAATCGCGGGGCTTGATGAAGACCATATAATGCCTTGTTTAACTTGCAGACGTATTCTGGATGCTCAGGGTCTTCAAAGCCAGGAGGCTGTTTCACGTAGACATCAGTGTCCACTTTCCCATATAAAAATGCGCTCTTAACATCGAGTTGGTGAACGCGAAACTCTTTGTAAGACGCAAATGAGAGGAAGATCCGAATGGATTCAAGTCTTTCCACAGGAGCGAAGACTTCATCATAATCCAAGCCCTCGATCTGACTGAATCCTTGAACGACCAATCGGGCTTTATTTCGAATTACAATACCTCTATCATCCATCTTATTGCGAAATACCCATCGAGTGCCAGTTAGGTGAGCACCTTTGGGTAATGGAACTATATCCCACACGTGCAGCTTGTTGAACTGCTGCAACTCTTCTTGCATAGCCTCGACCCAAGATGGATCTTTTAAGGCCTCATCTACTTTCTTCGGTTCAATTTGGGATAAATGACAGGAATTTATCCGGGCGAACAAATTCAACATTTCCTGATTCTGATTTTGCTGCACTTGGTGCCTTGTTTGAACAGCAGCATCAGGATCACCGATAATATTATCAATGGGGTGATCCTTGTGTACACGTGTGACTGGGATTCGATCGGGTGCAAGTACTAACTCCAAATTATTCATGTCCCCTTCAGTGACGGGAACAGTGTTAGTTGCAGGAGCAGTAGGACTTTCCGGTTGCACAGGAGGTTCCGTATCATCTTCATTAGAGAAGAGGTGAGAATGGACCATTTCTTCTTCCTCATCTTCCTCTAATGGTGGCATGTTGGGATCATCGGGATATTTTGTTGTATTTGTTGTTCCTGAAGTTGAAGGAACATCCGAAGGTGGAACCGTAGGCGATGATGTGGATGTAGTAGGTAGCGGTGAGGATGTAGTAGTAGGTGTTGGAGGTGATGGAGTAGGTGTTGGTGTAGGTGGAGATGCTGGTTTTAATGTAGAAGTGTCTTGACACAAACTTATACCATGAAGCAAAGTAACTATCTCATCCTCATCATCATGTCCTTTGGGTATGTCGAACGAATTGAACACGTCCTTGTAATTAAATAACCATTCAGGACCTGTTCCTTGAGGAGGATCTGTGTATCGCAAGCATTTCACCTCAAAATGCTCTTCCACCTGGTGAGTTGATTTGATGTAGACTCGTTTATTCGGAGAGTTGACTGAATATCCAAGGAAGATCCCTTCAACTGCTTTAGCTCCAAACTTCGAGACCTTGTCTCTGGAGACCATAATCAAACACGGACACCCGAAAGGTTCCTGAAACTGCAAAGTGGGCTTACGGTTGTTGAAGAGTTCATAACATGTCTTATTCTTCTTCTTAACCGTGAGCACGTGGTTCAAAACATAGCAAGCAGTACTGACTGCTTCTGCCTAAAAGATTATAGGAAGCTTAGAATCGGCCAGCATAGTCCGAGCTGTCTCGATAATAGTCCTATTTTTACGCTCAGCAACTCCGTTCTGTTGAGGAGTTCGAGGGGCACTGAACTGATGATCAATGCCTTTCGTGGCACAGTATAACTCAAGAGTAGAGTTCTTGAATTCAGTCCCGTTGTCACTTCGCAGTCTTTTCACCTTTAAGTTGCATAAGTTTGCCAACTTATCTAACAGATACACCAGAATGTCTGGTGTTTCACTCTTTGCACCCAGAAAATACACCCATGAAAATCTCGAGTAGTCATCGGTGACTACTAAGCAATAAGATTTTCCACCGATGCTTTTGGTAGAAATAGGACCAAATAAGTCCATATGCAATAGCTCCAATGGTGCCGCAATGGAATTCACTAATTTTGGCTTGTGGGGTTTCTTATGAAGTTTCCCTTTATGGCAGGCGACGCAGTCATCTTTTAGCACGAATAACTGTTTAGGGACTCCATTTACTAAATCATTGTTTATCAAGAAGTTCATCTTACGAAAATGGATGTGTCCCATTCGTCGATGCCACAATAGTGATTCCTTTTCTGAAGCCTTCGAAAGGAGACATGTATACTCATCTTTAGTCTCCACGGTTCGCATATTCATAACGTAGGTGTCGTTTCTCCGTGGTGCCCTTAAAAGCACCCATTCCTCGGGGATAACGAAACCCGGCTTCAAAATCACACATTCCGTCTTTGTGAACGTTGTTGTATAATCCTTATCACATACTTGTGATACGCTCAGCAAGTTGTGGGTCAGTTGAGCCACATAGTTCACATTCTCGAAACTAACTTTCCCGTTAGTTAGCGTTCCTCTACCCGAAATTGTTCCTCCCGTATCTCCAGCAAATGCAACGTGTCCTCCAGAATGTGGTTTAACATCCGTCAAAAGGGACACATCGCCCGTCATGTGTCGCGAACAGCCACTATCTACAAACCATTCACTGTCTTTAACGCGTTCTGACTGCTGCAACACATAAAGTATGAGATTAGTGAGAAACGGTGACCCAAGCCTTTACAGACTTAGGTCGACCACAGTCATCAACAATAATCACATCAGATAAGACTTTATTTTTAAACAAATCAGATTTTGTATCTGATGTGTTATTATTGATGACACTAGAGTCCACAGTAGACTCTTTTCTTTTCCAAACCTTGGATGGTTCGGAATTTGGCTTTGGAGTAATGTCAGGCTTTCGTTTTGGCAAAGGTTTTTGCCCAACATTACTCGGTTTTACAGCAGGTATGGGAGAGACAGAGTAACGCCTAGGAGGAGATCTTGAAAAAGAATTTCTGAAAACAGATGTCCTAGGCATTTCTCTCCCATAGTTTTGATGAGACAATTTGGGACATTCACGAATTAGATGTCCTTGTCTCTTGCAGTAAAAACATGCTCTAGTCTCAACAGCTGGTTGAGGCTGAGGATTTATCACCGGGGTTGAAGAAACGTTTCTAGAACATGCACATTTCGTGCACGTCTTAGAGGTTTCCTGTTTAGGTTGAGAGGTTGAAGTAGAAGGTTTATTTTGCAAAATCTTTACAGGTGACTGTAAAGTTTGAGATTTTGATTTTAAAACCTTAATTTTTTCTTTGTTAGGTTGAACCTTAATTGTAGGTTCAACCTTTGACACCTTTTCAGCTTTTACTTCAACATTCTTTTTAAACTCAGGATACTCCTCATCGGTAATATCCTCAATCTCAACAATCTCCTCATTATTAACTGGAGATTCACGTTTCGATTTAACAAACTGAGGCGACGGATACTCTGTGCGTTTAGTTTTCTCCTTCGCCTGTTTGTTAACCTTATCAACCTTAGATTTAACCCCGTATAACAATGCATAGTCAACCGGAATCTCTTCGGTGCCTTCCTTAACAGGCATAGGACAGTATTCAGTAGGAGGCGGGACTACATTATAACCTAGTCCCGTCTTTGTTTTGTGATCTGTCCTTTGCTTGTTAAGAATTTCATTAAAGGCAACAGTAGACGAGGAGGAACCTAGAATCTTACTTTTATATTTATCATATTCATCTTTAAGATCAGAATGTTCCTTTCTCAAACGGTCTATTTCAACAAGATAACTATCAATAGCATCCTGTTGACTAAAAACTTTAGATTTATACCTAAGCGTGTCCTGTTGATAAGCCTCTATTTTCTTATCATACAATTGTTCATTTGCTTTTAGGTATCTGTTTGAGTCACTAAGTTTTTCGACCTTTTTCCTTAAGTCTACGTTGTCTACTTGAAAGCATCTTAAGGATTCAGTTAACTTAATGCATGAGATACAGTTCAAAGGTTCTTCAGGTTCATTGCGTACCTCATTTGAAATGTGAGCCATAAGACACTGCTGATAATTCTCAGCATACATACTCCAATCTGTGCTTGTTGGCTCAAAAACAACAAGTGCATCAGCTGTTGCTTGCTTCACTTGATCCTTCTCCGGAGTTCTAGGAGCATCAGGCTTTGTGAAACCAGATGGAGGAACCTTAGGCTTCTCACATTCTCTCGCAAAGTGTCCCAGATTTTGACAATTGTAACATCGCACTTTGCTTTTATCAAAACCGAAGCTGGTTTTGCCATCTCCCTCCAAACTCTTGCGACCAATTCGTTGCAAGAATTTCTGAACACGCCTGGATATCATAGCAATGTTCCAGTTCAAATCCATCTGCTCAAGATCATCATCGTCAAGTTGAGCATAATCTTCTTTGGCCAGTTCCAAAGTAGCATTTGGTTGCGAAACCAAATCCTTATAAGAGCTTAGAAAGGCTGTATAAATAGCAGCCTGCTCTTGAATAGCAGGAGAGACAGAAGCCTGCTGTTGTGACCCCTGTGAGGGTCCAGAAGCATATACTGGATGAGAAGCACCAGAAGAATACAATGGAGCTTGAAGTGGAGAGCTCGTAGAAGAGACAAAAGCCATTCCACCATAAGTCTTGCCGGTGCTGACTTTACCTCCATATAAGGACGGGTCTTGAACAAAACCGCCCGACTTGCATTCTCTCTTCTTCATCTCCATCGCATGAGCTTGAAGAATACCAATTAGCTCATCCAGTTTCATGGTAGCTAATTCTTGACTTTCCTTAAGAAGCTGTACCTTAACATCCCACGAACTAGGCAAGACATCCAAAAGCTTCTTATTTACTTCAAGTGGAGGAAAATTATAACCTCCCTCTGTCAACTCACTCACCAACTGTGAGTATCTGGTAAAAACTCCAGAAGCCGTTTCATTTGGTAGAGAATCAAACAGATCATACTGTTTCTTTATCAGTTCTAGCTTAGCTGCTTTATATCTTTGATTTCCACCACATCTAGTTTCGATAGCTTTCCAAAGTTCGTATGCGGTGTCATGTGATTTGAACAGTCTTAATACGTCTTTGGTTAGGCACATACAAATAGCCGCATGTGCCTTTTTCTCAGTATCATAGTCTTTCTTTTCTTCCGGAGTCATAGATTTGTAGAGCTTGTTCGGAGCAAGATGGGGAAAGATTCCTTCGGCTAAGGGAGCTACATATTTTTCTTTGAGTGGACCCCATAGCTCTGGACAATGGAAGTTTATATACTGTTCAAATCGATCACGCCAATATGCGTAATCCATGTCAGCCGAAAACAGTGGAGGTTTATTATTAGAACCAACATCGTGATTCTGTTTTAACATATCCCTAATTCCTCTGATATCTTCTTTATCAGCAACACCAGCCATTGAAGATATACCTGAAACTTCACTCAAAAACAAAAGCTTCAAAAAAAAAAATTAGTACTGAAGGCGTCACTTAGTAAGTGACGCACTGAAGTGTCGCAACGACTAGCGGCACTTGGCAAGTGACGCTATCGAGTGACGGATGAAGTGACTGATGACACTATAAGTAAGTGTCGCTCAATCAGACAAGTGACGCACTCAAGTGACGTACTTGAGTGACGTATTAAAACAAATGGGCGTCACTAGTAAAAGTGACGCAGTGAATCAAACAGGCGTCACTAACAGAAGTGACGCTTAAAAGTCAAGTGACGTGCAACAGTGACGCACGTAAGTGATGGTGGATTTTTGGGAATGGCACTTAAGTTAAGTGTCGTATAAACCTCAAATGACGCTTTAAGTGACGCGTTCAAGTGACGGTATAACCCTAATTTGGGATTAGGTAGTGCCGCAGTAAGTGACGCGTCCAAGTGACGGATCGAGTGTCGCAAAACGGCTGCAAAATCCCAAAACCCTAAAAAATTCGAACTTTCGTAAACCTAACGAAAATTCCTTGAACCCTAATGGACGAAACCTGCAAATGATGAAGAATATCGTCTGTATTGCACCTTAGCACCTCAAAATCCGTATGTAATCTTAATTCTTGATTCAAACAAAACCGAAATCAACCCAAAACACCTTCTAAACGTCAATATTATCACCTAAAGGCTTTGATACCAGTTGAGAGTGCCCTATGACGTGGATCTAGATGACAATTGACTACAATTGAAAGGCGGAATCAATCAATTGCATGTATTACTAATGAACACAAACCGAAACAAATGTAATTAACAAAGTAAACGAAGATATCAGCTTGTATTATGAATTGGGAACGATTACAAGGTTGCTTAGTCGACAAATGGTGCTAGGGTTTCGTCAACCCTAGCCGGAAACCCGTAGGTTTGTATTTATACTAAAAGTCAGCCGACATGCGTCACTTGTGGAAGTGTCGCATGTGGCCGCCTTCATGCGTCACTTACCTAAGTGACGCTATGCGTCACTAAGGCAAGTGACGCCTAACCTAAAACTTAAGTGTCGCATATAACAAAAACTATATTTTCACTATACGACTAACGACACTTATTACAACTCGATAGACCAACTGACAGACAACCTAATATGCATCAACAGTTTCTTTATCAGATTACACCTACCTGCCTTAACTTGAGGACTTCCATCACACCTTTTCTCTAGAGCTTCCCATAGCTCTTTAGCGGTATGAAAAGACTTCAACTGATGGTTGATTTCTTTTGGAAGACTCATTTTAATTGAAGAATGAGCTTTATTCTCAATTTGATAATCCTTCTTTTCTTCATCACTCATTTGAGTATAGGTAAGTCCTACTGTCTTACTACCAACCTTAGCAGAAGGTGCAGTATATCCATTCTTAATGCACATCCAAATAGACAAGTCATGGAACCGACAGTGTGATTCAAATCTGTCTTTCCATCCATAGTAGTCTTCAAGTCAGAGCAATTTAGGTGGAACATTAGATTTCCCAACCTCATGATACATCTCAATCATCTTACTTATGTCAGACATTGTTGCAAATTCCAGACTTTAACAACTAAGCAGAATGCTCAGTTCGTAGGAACTCAGTTCGCAGGGAGAACTCAGTTCGCAGAAAGAACTCAGTTCGCTGGGGAGAACTCAGTTAGCTTCGCAACTCAGTTCGCAGAACAAACTCAAATCGCATAATCTCAGTTCGCTTCGCAACTCAGTTCGCAGAATCGGCTGAAAACCCCAAAAACGAAAGTTTTAGGTTTTTGAACGTCTAAACCCTAAGATTACGGACGTAAACAAATCTAAAAACTTCCAGAGTTTGATTTTGATCGTTTTTACGCAACAAATCACGTACCAACAATCCCAAATCAACCGTTATTATCCGAATAACCTCGAACCTACGCGTATCTAGCCGTAGGATCTTATACCAATTGTAAGTCCGTATGTATTAGGATCGATAACGAGGTTATCTTTAGGTATTAAGGTGCGGAATCCCTTAATACGGTGTTTACGGATTGTAAACGGTTTGTTTCACAAGTATTAGTGAAATCAATAATCTAATATGTTTTGTATTGATTATAACTGATGTTAATCGATCAATACCTAACCCTTAGATTATGTTGAAAGCCCTGGAAAGTTCAATTCGTTCGTAGTTATCAATTGGCAAAAGTTAATTAGGTTTCAAACTGATATCGCGTAAAGAGTCACATTTTTACTACCGATATCTCTCTCATTCTGGAACGATTCTTGGCACTTATACTCAAATTTAGTACAAATCAATAGTATTATGCCAAGCTGGTCAAAACAAGGTTGCACGATGAAAATCAAGCAAAACGGATAGAAAACGAAGATTCCACGCACGTTTGAAGATTTAAGGCATCAAAACGAGATTTCAAGACAAAAGTGCCCATCACCAACATCCATCTCACCCAAGATGTTCGTTTTCAAATTACGAATCCAATAGAAGAAGAATCAACAAAAACGGACGAAGAATGAAGATTCTACGTACGCCGGAAGATCCAAACGATTCGTACAACACATCTAAAGTTCAGAGACATATTTTTGGGATTTCTTTTAATCAAAAGCTTTGTTTTTGAATTACGAATCCAATGCAAAAAGAATCAACGTAAGCGGATGCATAACGTAGAAAACATGCACGAATCGAGAAACGAGGCAACAGGCGACGAACTGGTGCGGGGGGGTGCCAGCCGCCGCCGGCCAGCCACCCCACCGCCGCCGGCCGGCAGCCACCCGCACGGATCGTGCTTTTTTGTCCTTTTCGTACCTGGTGCCACCACCTTTTCCACCTTTTCGTACCTGGTGCCACCACCTTTTTCACCTTTTGCTATTGTGAGCTTCTACTTGCTAAAATGCACCAAAACTCTCCTATAAATAGGAGGCATGAGGCTCATTTGCAACACACACTATTCTTAGAACAATATACTTCTCCTAAGATATTGCTTCTACTTTCTTTCTATTTTCTTACTAAAAATTAGTTTTAGGCTAGTTTTGGAGCTTGTTTAGAATAGAAGGAAAGTAAGGAACGCATTGTAATCTTGTGTGTATGCTCGGAATTGTGTCAATTAATTCAAGTCTATTCTCTCTCGCATTTAATTCTGGTTCTTTCTATCCTTATCTATCTTAATTAATTACGTTTTTATTGATTATGCTAGATTTAGTTATTGCTATGATTAGAGAGTAGTACACTTGTTGTGTTTGTTTGCGATGTAGTTAGTTAAGTATGGGATGATTTACAATTAAATATTAAAGATCGGTAGTATCACTTTGATCGTCTTATTACATGTTCTTGTTTAATTGTTATCTTAGGATCATCATAGTGGTAAAATATAAACGGTCTTAATTATCGTAAAGTAATATGATGGCCCCTATTCGACTGTTACTCGATATAGTACTGGAAACACTTCAAGGTGGAGTACAAATGTATGAAAGTCGAGGAACGACTGAAGGTAGTCATATTACGAAATGGTACAATATTACGAAGTAATATGATGGCCCCTAATCGACTGTTACTCGATATAGTACTGGAAACACTTCAAGGTGGAGTACAAATGTATGGAAGTCGAGTAACGACCGAAGGTAGTTATATTACGGACTAACATATAAAATGAGAAACCTAGTTTAATTAACCTTTGTAAATAGACTTTTAAACTTCAATTTAATCTATCGCCTTTCCACCAATAAACGTGATTACAACACCTTTTTAACGATGTCCAATTAAAAGGTAGTCAGTCATCTGTGTCAATATAATTTGTCAAAGGTATGAAACTATGGAACCGCAAGGCTACATGGGGGATTATCGTAGGACAATACATGGTCAAGGTTTGAAGCGGTGGAACCACTTAAAGTGAGGAACGCTGTGAATAACTAGGGGATTTATTGGGTAGTCTTAAGAAAGGGCTGTTTTAAAGTCATTAATGAACTTTTTAAATACATGAATCTGTTAGGATGACGAGGAATCGTTATATGATTCGGTTATGTCTAGTACCTTAAGATTTTGTTCCCGTTCATATGAAAGTATTATTAAACCATAATTAAGATTTTGCTTATTATTCTAAATACTTTGTGATGTTACCATAACCTAGCTCCCGGTGTGACATGCTAATGGGATTTTAATTAGTAGGGAATCTAGTGTTTACATCACGAGTATTCAAGATTAATAATTAACAAATATCTTTCAACACAGTTTCTCCAAACATCATCCTATAACTTAATTAACGAAATCTCAGCAAACACTATCTTTATTTTATCTGCTTTATCTTTTATTTTTATTTTGCTTTTATTTATTTATTTGCCTAAGTTAATACAAAAAAAAAAAAAAACTCCCCTACTATCTTATAAACCCTTCACTAGTTTGAAAGCCCTCATCTACCACGCCTTAGTTTCAATTCGGTCAGTTTGAAGAACGACTCTAGGTCATACCTACCACTTGCTCACCCTTAGGATTAGCATTGTTAGGGAAAACTTAGGCCCCGCAATTACAAATTTAAAACACCCACTGATGCCCATCGCCAGTAGCCGGTGCAACGACAAGGGTTGAAATCCTTACCGACCGCTGGTGACGCATCAAGTTTTTGGCGCCGCTGCCGGGGAACCAACTGTACGATCCATAGGCGTCAAGATGAACTTACTCTCTAGTGAACCTTTAGGATTAATTTTTCTCCTTAGACCCCTACGTCTTTCTTTATTTTTCCTTCCTTTTAGTACTTTTATAAATTACGTTATCCTATCCACTCAACTAGTCAACCACCTGCCGATGAGACTATGACAGCCACACGTATCACTCTGGCTGATGACTCTAAACCTCTGATTGAAGGTCGACGAGGACCAATTGTCTATCCGGAAATTGGTAGAGGATCATTCGAGTTAAAGCCACACATTGTTCAGTTAGTCCAAAACTTCTGTCAATTCCATGGCCTACCAAATGATGATCCCAACTCCCACCTTGACAAATTCATTTCCTTATCCAACTCCTTTAAGCCGATTGGGGTTAATCAGGACATAGTCTATCTATACCTATTTCCCTATTCACTCACTCTCAATGCACAAACCTGGTTTGAGGAACTAGAAATCAACTCTATAACCTCTTGGGTAGAATTAGCAACCAAATTTTTGGCCAAATATTTTCCCTCATCAAAACAAGCCACGTTTAGGTCTAACATCATAAACTTCCGCCAAGTTCACGATGAATCAATCTACGATGCATGGGAACGCTTTAAGAAATTGCTTAAGAAATGTCCAAATCATCATTTTGAGCGCTCAGACCAGTTGCGCATTTTCTACAATGGTCTCCTCCCACATCACCGTCCTTTACTTGATACCGCCTCTCGAGGCAGTTTCATGAATTGTACGACCAATGAAGCTTGGAGCCTTATTGAGGAAATGACAATGCACAACCATGACTGGAACAGTAAAAATCACCCATCACTAGTGAATTCACCTACTACAGTCGGGAATGAAGCTATCAAAACTCTCGCTCAGCAAGTGGCAGACCTAACCAAGGAGATCAAGGAATTGAAAAGTCAACAACAACAAGTCTGTCAAGTTCAAACTTGCCTTAATTGTGCTAATTTGAACCACTCAGCCCAAGATTTCCAATCTCATCTAACACCACCCAATATTAACCATTCTCCTTACCCACCTACGAATAGCCCACCAACTCACCAACCTAAACCTTTTGAACCCTCACAAACCTCTAGTTTTGACGACACCCTAATACAAGTCATTCAAGGACTCTCGGCTAGACAAGACCAAACTGATCTCATCTTAAGAGATCATTTGACTATGTTAAAAGATTTCGAATCCCAATTAGCACAACATATTAACGCTAAAACTCAGGATAGTCCAACTAGTTTCCATAAGGAGGCTTCTCATATTCAAGACTCTCAGGTAGCACATAGCCCACCTACGATTTCTTCTCCGGTGAAGGAACCACCTATTGTCCCATCGACCATAGATTTAGAGTCTACACCAAATAGGAAAGTAAACATTCCATTTCCGGCTCGTCTTAAACAACGACCCGACAAGCTTAAGTCTTTTAAGCTTGATAGGAAATTCCTAGACACCGCCTCTGAAGTTCACTCCAAAAAGTACTTTAGAAGACTTCTTACAACCAAGGATAAGGTACCCGAAGTACCCAATGTCCCGCTGAACGAGGAATGTTCAGCTATCTTGAAAAATATCATTCCAGAAAAACTCGGAGACACCGGACGTTTTACTCTCCCCTGTTCTATCTACAATTCAGGCATCATCTGTTCTCTTGCCGATTTAGGAGCCAGTGTTAACCTTATGCCGTACTCGCTTTTCAAGAGGCTTGAGTTAGAAAATCTTCGACCTACCAAAATGACCATACAGCTTGCTGACCACTCGGTCAAATACCCTAGGGGAATAGCTGAAAATGTTTTAGTTAGGATTGACAAATTTCTTTACCCAGCAGATTTTGTAGTAATGAATATGCAGGAAGACGTACACATCCCAATCATACTAGGAAGACCTTTCATGAATACGGCCAAGGCAATCATCAACATCTTCGCACAAACTATCAGCTTGCAGTCTCAGGGAGAATCCATCACTTTCCATATCGACAACCCAAACCCTGGAGAGCAAGCCGATATATACATGATCTCCATGAACAAGACCGCGAAGGACGAAGAAACTACAAAGTCAATAAGTGAAAGGAAATCTAGCAAGGAACTGGCAATCATGCCATATTTTCCGATTGACCTCCGATGAATAGGACAAAAGATGAAAAATATATCAGTGAAAAACTCAACGATGGAAGAAATTGGGATGAGAAAGATGGAAAAAGAAAACAAAAGCAGCATACCGCCAATTAATCCATTTACCATTGAAGAAATGGCTGGAAGTAACCACGACCATCCTACGAGAAGAGAAACACTGGAGGAATATTCAAAACGCACAAGATACCAACCGCAAACCATCATAGATCACAAAGTGCTCGAAGAATTCATCCAAAGATTTGACAAAGTAGTAGGAGGAATAAGTGGCGTAGTCAACATGCTGGCTCTTTCCCCTGCTGAACTGCAATTCTGTCAACAACAGAAATGGACTTACGCTAGGATCTACAATGCCCTTAAAAGATCTAACATCCCATTCACCTCAACGCAATGGGAGATGTTAGGATCTATTAGAGCGCATATGAAAGGAACTACTGGACATCCGAGCAGTCGTGCCGACATTTCAATGATGAATGACCTCACATCATTGCTTAACTTGCTAAGTAGAGAAAATCACCTCAGTTCCAAGGAAAGCGGATCTATGGTTATCAACTCCACTATGGAAAAACAAATTGAGTTAATGATTGAAGAACTTAGTGATCATGTTTGGGAGGAATCAAGGCACGAACGACCTTTTAGTGCCACACATGAATCACCACTTGATATCGCTACTTTTGTTACGATCCATCTACGGGAGATTCAACAACAGAAAAGTAACTCCAAAAGAAACTTCATATTCCACTCAGGATGCAAGGAGATACTTCCTCAGCTTGTTCTAGTTTTCTCAGAATCCAACTTTCCATACAACTACCATCAGCACCGGAAAATAGAGGACATGTGCACGTCCATCAGAAGATTCAACGGAGACCCCAAGACCGAGAATTATGAAGACATAAAACTGCAATTCTTGGCGTTTGTATGCTCTCTCTGGCAAAACCCACCGCCAAGAGAGGTTTTTAAGACAGATACAACCACCATGACCGACCCTAATGGGACTGTCACTAAAGCAATTGACTACATCACATTCGGACTTCACGGACTTGCAAGGACAACTTCAGAGCATCTTCTAAACTATAAAGAATCATCGAGAAATAGTCCACTCGAATTGATTACGACAATAGTCAATCATTTCATGAGAATCTATCCACCTCGATACACTTTTCCGCAACCTTGGGCCCACAACATCAACACAGTGAATCCCATGGATGCATCTATCTCCATCTAGCTAGGAGAGAAGAAGTCGAGCTCTCGACTTTAAAAGAGCGCTTCTCGGGAGGCAACCCGGGTTTACATCTTTGCAATTTTATATTCCAAGAAGTGATGCAGTCTCCGACTATCTTTCACACTTGGATATACGAAGAAGACTGACGCATCAAGTTTTCGGCGCCGCATCACACATCAAGTTTTTGGCACCGGAATTAAGAAAAGTATATCCAACGTGTTCACACCTACGAGATAAATCACAAAAGACTTGAAGAAATCGCTGCACACAACAACAATGAAGGGACACTACGGAAAAGTCGACAATCATGTGCTTCGGAGCACTCCTCATCATCACCAACAAGCCGTATATATAAATAGGGAGTACTTCTATACCGTTTCTTTTATTCGTTATAAATATACCATATCCACTATGCTTATCACTAAGTGTGGGATTCAAACCCAAAACATACAGCTAAAAGAATACGTCTTAGATGTTTTCAATCCTAAGTGTGGGATTTTACTCCAATCAGAGCTTAGAATAACATCGAGGACGATGTTCCTTTAAGTGAGGGATAGCAGTAGTTACACTACTGTAAAATGGATAATGGTATATGCTTGATTCTGAACTTGTTGCTCTTTAGACCATCCTTCTCCAATAAGCAAACAAAATTTTTCAAAATTGAGTTAAAAATATGTTGAAAATGAAAAAATTTTAGACAGAATAATTTACTTTGGGGAAAAGGATAAATAAAATACGAATTCCTTTGAAAAATTAGTTTAGTATCCCCATAAAGAGCATCGCATGACTAGGCACACAACAAACTAACTTTCAATTCGTGAGGTACCTTGAGCCATATAAAGCATTCATTTTTAATGCTTCACTTCTTCGATTCTTGAGTGTGCCGATGTATATGTTTAGAATCAGAACTTGCTCATGTTATTCATTTCGAATCATAATTGGTGAATGAAAAGGAGATCAAATCACATCATTCTTAAACCCATCCGTACACCCAAAAATAAACACGTTATCCCTACCTTCTCGAAAGCATCCCTCAAACTTCATAGTAAGTCCCAAAGATGAAAGAAAAGAAGTTACAAGGATATGACGTCAAAGAAGAAAACCCAAGAAGAAAAATTAGAAGAAAAAGAAAATCAATTGGAGAAAAAGACTCCTCCCGCAAACATCAAAAGAAAAAGGGCGTTAATCCTCCCAAAAATTCCAACTTCAACAAAAAAAAAAGACCCACCAAAAACCTAACAAAACCCCCTCTCATATCACCAACACTTCACTTCGAAAAACCCTACATCACTTACCTTAGAATAATTGTGGCTAGATCAACTTTGCGCTCACCAAAAAGGTAACGACTTGATTCTCGATCAAGCCTATGACAATAAACGATACATGACTGGCGTTCTGAGTGATTGATAATTTTAGAATAGGAAACCCTAAACACTTTGAGTTATTTGAGTGACCACCTTGAGAGGATCGCCTAGTCATGTATCCAAGATCAAATATCAAAAGCATGCTCCCAAAGATTACAACCTCGTTTTTCAAAGAACAAATATTTCATTTTTTTTCAAAACCCCCTTTAGTAAAAAGTTCTGCCTCAAAATATTTCATTATCCGCTTATCTTTAACCATGTTGAAATTCGAGTTTGCTTGAGGACAAGCAAAGTTCTAAGTGTGGGATACTTGATATCGCGTAAAAAGTCACGTTTTTACTACTGATATCTCTCTCATTCTGGAATGATTCTTGGCACTTTAACTCAAATTTAGTACAAATTAATAGTATTATGCCAAGATGGTCAAAACAAGGTTGCACGATGAAAATCAAGAAAAACGGATAGAAAACGAAGATTCCACGCACGTTTGAAGATTTAAGGCATCAAAATGAGATTTCAAGACAAAAGTGCCCATCACCAACATCTATCTCATCCAAGATGTTCGTTTTCAAATTACGAATCCAACAGAAGAAGAATCAACAAAAACGGACGAAGAATGAAGATTCTACGTACGCCGGAAGATCCAAACGATTCGTACAACACATCTAAAGTTCAGAGACATATTTTTGGGATTTCTTTTAATCAAAAGCTTTGTTTTTGAATTACGAATCCAATGCAAAAATAATCAACGTAAGCGGACGCATAACGTAGAAAACATGCACGAATTAAGAAACGAGGCAACAGGTGATGAACCGGTGCGGGGGGTGCCAGCCACCCCACCGCCGCCGGCCGGCAGCCACCCGCACGGATCGTGCTTTTTTGTCCTTTTCGTACCTGGTGCCACCACCTTTTCGTACCTGGTGCCACCACCTTTTTCACCTTTTGCTATTGTGAGCTTCCACTTGCTAAAATGCACCAAAACTCTCCTATAAATAGGAGGCATGAGGCTCATTTGCAACACACACCATTCTTAGAATAATATACTTCTCCTAAGATATTGCTTCTACTTTCTTTCTATTTTCTTACTAAAAATTAGTTTTAGGCTAGTTTAGGAGCTTGTTTAGAATAGAAGGAAAGTACGGAACGCATTGTAATCTTTGGTGTATGCTCGGAATTGTGTCAATTAATTCAAGTCTATTCTCTCTCGCATTTAATTCTGGTTCTTTCTATCCTTATCTATCTTAATTAATTACGTTTTTATTGATTATGCTAGATTTAGTTATTGCTATGATTAGAGAGTAGTACACTTGTTGTGTTTGTTTGCAATTGTGACAACTCTCCAAATTAGGTACTGATTAACAATTAAGCATGTGCATTCTTACGCTAATTTCCTGATTTAGTTTAAAACAAAACTTTTGATGTGATGTAAGCCTAGTAGCCCAATACTTTTAAACAAAAAGTATTACTTAATATGTGATTAATAATAATAATCGCGTATAAACGTATCGGAACAAACCCGACAGAAAAATATAACAAAAGTTGATGACACAAAATAATTAATAATTCGATTATTAATTACGAGTACTGTTATATCTATAACATATAGATAAAACGAACTAAATATACGTTTTGTATAAAACGTATTATAATTCGAACAGAAACAATTTTAAAACGTACCCAAAGGTCGAAAATAATAAAAGTATTATTTTCGTTATTCATAATAAAGTATTTGGGGAGTTACCTCAAATTACAATTTAGAAATTTGAACAAAAATTGACACACAATTGGACCCGTACACGAAACTAACGGGTTAAAAACCTACAATATTAACACAAACTAAAATATCTGGGAGACACAACTCTTACCGAGCCATGCCTCCCTTTGACTTACAACAGATACATACTCTCTCCTCACTTGATCACCAACCTCAAATAATTGAGGAGACAATATCTGTTACTAGCCATACTCGTTTGAAATATTATACACTCACCTCCCATTCTTCTGTGATCTTTTCTACACACACACACCACATCAAAATCATCTATCATCTTCTTTTTCTTGATTTGGAAGAACCTAAACAAGATCAGAAGCAACAAGCAGCAACACCATAATCATCGTTCTATCATCATCATCTCTCGGTCTCATCATCATCTTCACCATTGTCATCTCATTGTAAGGAACTTTCGATTCCTTGATTCCTACACTACAATTTCGTATTCTAACATGTTTATACATCATAATCTATATATGTAACACAACAATTTAATGATTATATGTGATTATTCTTGAGATGTGTTTATAAAAACCAAAGCTTAAAATATAAAATACCCCATTGTGAGACTTCATCACTCTTGTATTTTACTTATAACAGATGTATTAACATGTTTAGTTGCTTGCTTAACCATGAAATGTGCAAAACAAAGATTAATATACGTTTTTCATGTATGAATATAAAGACAGTTGCTGTCTTCCAAAAACCGATTCACAAAAACATTCATAACTTGAGCTCTAGGTTAAATAAATGTATGAGACCACTTGGAAAAGTTTGGTATTCTTGTCCTCTACAAAAAGTTCTTCTTTGACCATTTCCAGAAACATCCGTATTTTCGTGAATAACTCGATCCTTGAACATATGTCTGTTTTGGACCAAATCTAACCACACTTTGAATTTATTTAAAATTTGTCGCTGACCCTTTGAGTCGCTGACCACTTTAGTCACTGAACTCTTAAGTCACTGACCCTTTCATGACACAACTTTTAGTCGTTGACCCTTCAGCGACAAACCACTTAAGTCACTGAACTCCTAAGTCACTGACCCTTTTGTGACACAACTTTTAGTCGCTGAACCCTTCAGCGACCAACCTTAACCAGCGAGTTGACCAGCCTGGCCAGCAACCTTAACCAGCGAGTTGACCAGCCTGGCCAGCAACCTTAACCAGCGAGTTGACCAGCTTGGCCAGCAACTTTGACCAGCGAGTTGACCAGTTTGGCCAGCAACCTTAACCAGCGAGTTGACCAGCCTGGCCAGCAACCTTGACCAGCGAGTTGACCAGCTTGGCCAGCAACTTGACCAGCGAGTTGACCAGTTTGGCCAGCAACCTTGACCAGCGAGTTAACCAGCTTTAACCAGCGAGTTGACCAGCAACCTTGACCAGCGAGTTGACCAGCTTTGACCAGCAACTTTGACCAACTTTGACCAGTGAGTTGACTTTCATTGACTTTTGTACAAATTGTAGTTTGACCAAAATTGATCAGACCTAAGTGACGCCTTGAACATGGAAACCCAAATACTAACGTCATTGATCATAAGTGACAAGTGACCCGTCACTATCTAGCGATACTTCATCGAAGTGACGCCCAATTTCATACAATAAGTATATCTACCTAAGCATACATATATAGAACAAATATATGAACAATGGAGATGAAATAATATTTCAACACAATGTCACCAACAAATTCAACGACTAACATTATTAAGAAATCAACAATTTCTTCAAACCAACAAACCGTTAACATAAGTTGATTAAACAAATCAAACGTACTTATGTTAATACATTTATTGTACATAGGTTAACATACCTTGGGCGTTTATCTGTCGGCTGCTAGCATTCATACCGAGCAAACCACAGTGAGTTTACAGCCCCTATTTTAAATGTTTTTCTGCTTTTAAACACAGGGGTGTTAAACATAGAAATTGCATGCCAACACATGCAATCAAACTATAAATGCTTTATTGCTTTTATACAAACTGCTTGTTTATGGAATAACATTTCCACAACTGTTTTGGGAATTAGACAAAGTATCCTAGTACGGACCTAGACTTGGAATGTGTGCGTGAAAAGACCTCATGACATGCTACTGTAACCATTAGCTAGGTGACTCTCGCCACTGAGTATACGGATAGTACTATTGCCGTGACGACCCTCCTACGGTGGAGCATATACTTAAATGTCCGTTCAGGCAAACAACATAAGTTCTGGTTGTGGTTTGGTTATAGGGTTAGGTCACGTTACTTTAACCTGCGAGGTTTAGCTCACCTTTCAGGGGATCATAGTCTAAGCAAATTCCCACATACTTTTAGGAAGAACGAATCTTACAACTGTTAAACACCGGAAAACATACCGGCAACTTATTTATACTGGTAAACAACCAGTTACATACTTGTAGGAAGAACGAATCCTACAACCGTTTAATACCGGAAAACATACCGGAAACTTATTTTATGCTGGTAGACAACCAGTCATATGTTTTAAGGGTAACAACCCTACATAACCTGTATTTTTATAAATAAATAACGAATCATTTATACAAACTTGGTTTAACTAACCATATACATATACAAACCTATAAATTCACTCAACATATTTGTTGACGACTTTCTCTATGTTTTTTAGGAAATTAGCTTGGTAAGTAAACGCATGCATTCAGGATGGACAACCCTGGACAACTTAGGATGCCACATACTTTTGGGACCGTTTTTGAAAGATTTCCTCAGTATGACTGCAAACACTGCAGTCATACTTTCGAAATCTTGTATTAAACTTATGTATTGTAAAACTAAATGTTTTAAACTCTACTACTACTGATACGACTTACATAGTCGTACTACTTTTGTAACAACTGTCAAACTGGGCATCCTTGATAAATAAAGTTGTGCGATAACCATACGCTCTGAGTATATATGCATGTTGTTTGGTTGGATTTAACTGTTCGCAGCCCTGCCACGTCACAAGGCTTCCGCATATCATTATATTGTTTGATTCTAATTACCTTTTGGCGGGGTGTGACAGCGATGTAGTTAGTTAAGTATGGGATGATTTACAATTAAATATTAAAGATCGGTAGTATCACTTTGATCGTCTTATTGCATGTTCTTGTTTGATTGTTGCCTTAGGATCATCATAGTGGTAAAATATAAACGGTCTTAATTATCGTAAAGTAATATGATGGCCCCTATTCGACTGTTACTCGATATAGTACTGGAAACACTTCAAGGTGGAGTACAAATGTATGGAAGTCGAGGAACGACCGAAGGTAGTCATATTACGAAACGGTACAATATTACGAAGTAATATGATGGCCCCTATTCGACTATTATTCGATATAGTACTGGAAACACTTCAAGGTGGAATACAAATGTATGGAAGTCGAGTAATGACCGAATGTAGTTATATTACGGACTAACATATGAAATGAGAAACCTAGTTTAATTAACCTTTGTAAATATACTTTTAAACTTCAATTTAATCTATCGCCTTTCCACCAATAAACGTGATTACAACACCTTTTTAACGACGTCCAATTAAAAGGTAGTCAGTCATTCGTGTCAATAGAATTTGTCAAAGGTATGAAACTATGGAACCGCAAGGCTACATGGGGGATTATTGTAGGACAAGACATGGTCAAGGTTTGAAGCGGTGGAACCACTTAAAGTGAGGAACGCTGTGAATAACTAGAGGATTTATTGGGTAGTCTTAAACAAGGGCTGTTTTAAAGTCATTAATGAACTTTTTAAATACATGAATCTGTTGGGATGACGAGGAATCATTATATGATTCGGTTATGTCTAGTACCTTAAGATTTTGTTCCCGTTCATATGAAAGTATTATTAAACGATAATTAAGATTTTGCTTATTATTCTAAATACTTTGTGATGTTACCATAACCTAGCTCCCGGTGTGACATGCTAATGGGATTTTAATTAGTAGGGAATCTAGTGTTTACATCACGAGTATTCAAGATTAATAATTAACAAATATCTTTCAACACAGTTTCTCCAAACATCATCCTATAACTTAATTAACGAAATCTCAGCAAACACTATCTTTATTTTATCTGCTTTATCTTTTATTTTTATTTTGCTTTTATTTATTTATTTGCCTAAGTTAATACAAAAAAAAAAAAAAACTCCCCTACTATCTTATAAACCCTTCACTAGTTTGAAAGCCCTCATCTACCACGCCTTAGTTTCAATTCGGTCGGTTTGAAGAACGACTCTAGGTCATACCTACCACTTGCTCACCTTTAGGATTAGCATTGTTAGGGAAAACTTAGGCCCCGCAATTACAAATTTAAAACACCCACTGATGCCCGCCGCCAGTAGCCGGTGCAACGACAAGGGTTGAAATCCTTACCGACCGCTGGTGACGCATCACAAACCTAATTTGTTTATAAACTCGTCTCGGTTCGCAGCTTATGGGCTCTGCGATCCGACTCGGTTCGCAGCCCAACTTGGCCCAGCGAATCCACTGGACTCGCTTCGCAGACCTGCCCTGCGAACCCAACTCAGTTCGCATCGCAAGTCCTTGGTCAACCTTTGGTCAACATTTTTCAGTATTTAACATTTAACTCTAAAATGTTTACCAACCTATATATTCATTACAATTCAAAACCAATTTACAAACTTGATTACAATAATCTCTAGTACTATTACAAGCTAGATCTTTTGTCACAATGACATGTCCCAACAGAAAACAATAGAATTTCCATTTCTCAAGCTCATTACGTTGAGAAGGTACTAAAGAAATTCAATTGTTTTGATTGTACTCCTGTAAGTACTCCTATGAATCCTAGTGTGAAGATTTTACCAAATAATGGTGAGGCTGTATCACAACTTTAGTATTCAAAGGTGATTGGTTGCTTGATGTATGCCATGACAAGTACAAGGACGGACATTGCTTTTGCTGTGGAAAAATTGAGTAGGTTTACTAGTAATCCTAGTGCTCATCATTGGCAAGCAATTATGCGGGTACTAAAGTATTTGAAGAAACTATGGATTATAGTTTATCATATGTTGGATATCTTTCGGTTTTAGAAGGTTATTCTGATGCAAGTTGGATAACTAATGTTGAAGATCATTCTTTAACAAGTGGTTGGGTGTTCTTGCTTGGGGGAGGTGTCATTTCATGGGCTTCCAAGAAGTAAACATGTATTACCAACTCGACAATGTAATCTGAGTTTGTTGCATTAGTTGCTGCTGGTAAAGAAGCGGAATGGCTAAGAAACTTGATTTATGAGATTCCATTGTGGCCTAAACCTATTGCACCTATTTCTATCCATTGTGATAGTGCTGCTACATTGGCAAAGGCTTATAGCCAAATGTACAATGGGAAGTCTAGACACTTAGGTGTTAGACATAGCATGATTTGTGAACTAATCATGAATGGGGTGATTTCTATAGAGTTTGTGAGATCACAACAGAATTTAGTTGATCGCTTGACGAAAGGATTAGCTAGAGACTTGGTTAATAAGTCTGCTTTAGGGATGGGTTTAAAGTCCACATAAATTTCTAATGGTAAGACATCCAATTCCCTCCTGATATGAATTAGGAGTTGAATTCAATGTGGAAAGCTTACACTTAGAAATTGGAGCACATGTTTTACATATGTCATCCCAAGGTTATGTGCTCAGACCTGCTGAAGTTAGGTTAAGTTAATTTCTTAATAGTTCCTTTGAAAAAGTGCTAAAGCAGGTGCATGATGGAAAGGAACTACCTATATGAATGTGAAGTTTTGCCGCTTCAAAAAGCTTTGGACTTTATGCTTTGAAACATTCATGAATGGATATGGACACATGGCTTGTATAGTGTCAAGATCGCTTTAGAGTATTTGAAAACTTATGTGTATATTATCTTCAGATTTTCAAATGGGTTGAAGGGTTCAATTCTTAGAACACCCCGATTCTCGAATATTTGGAATGTGTAATGTACTAAAATGGAAATTTAATCTTCAAGACATTTTTATTTATGCATAAATTTGTTTTGTTTGATTATCTCATGTAAAGGAATTACACTAAATTGGGGAGGATTGTTAGTAATTTAGTGTAATTAAGGGATATGGTTATTTGACTTGGTAATGGGTTAGGAGGTACGGAGTGTACGCCCATCAAGTCAATAAGATCCCTGGCCCAAAGTAATTGTGAAAACAGTCATGAGTCTAAAGGAAACAAAAATAGTCAAAAATAGACATTAGTCTATTTTAGGCTGGATTAGTCCAAAATAGACTATACAGTAGCTTAATAGTCTGAAATGGACTGAATTAGTCTAATTTAGACGGAAGTCCGAATTAGTCTAAAATTAGACTATTTAGTGGCGTAATAGTCTAATTATGGACGTAACGGGTCAAGAGGTTATTCTGACCCATTGTGACTGTTGATTATCCTAACTGATAGGATTTTATAGTCTTAATGATTATGAATATCAAAAGGCTGGAATTGCAAGAGATCAATGGTAGATTTAATTTGACAATTAACACCAATTAACTCCATGGATTGTTGGGTGCTCTTATAAGGATAAGTATTTCACATGATAGAGAAAGACACAACAAGAAATACTCTCTAGCACCAGGTTTTTGTTTTGTTGCCTCAAACAAGAACACCACACTTTGTCTTATCCCAAAATAAAATTCGTGTAACCCAAGGCATATAGGGTCGAATTGTTATTTTCGGAAAGTGATAACACGATTCAAAGTGATATCCGGTCATTGAAATCTTTACCCGTTACACGGTTTCCTCCAACAATGTAGTTGTTTATACAATGTCAAGTAGTTATAGTGTTAGGAAACACAAGTTTGTCAATTAAGAGAAACATTTCCTAAAGTTGTACTTGGTAGGAAACACATGTTATTTAAATAAAATAACATTTCCCAAAATAGTAGTTGTAGGAAACACAGGCTAATTCCGTTAAGGATTAACATTTCCTAAATAAGTAATAGTAGGAAACACAGGCCAATCCAAATAATGATCAACATTTTCAAAGTAGTTGTTCTTAGGAACTCACTTCCTAAATCATAGTTTTGTTGGAATATTAGACGGTGATCCCTCGACAGGTTAGCTAAACCTGTCGAGTTAAAGCAACGCGACCTAACTCTATAACCAAACCACGACCCGCAGTAGTTGTTTGCCAAATAGGACCTGTAAGTATACGCTCCAAAACTGTAGGAGGGTCGTCACGACGATAGTACTATCCGTATATTCAGTGGCTAAAGTCACCTAGCTAATGGTTATAGTCTGTAGCCATAAGGACTTTTATGCACTACATCGTAAGCCTAGGTCCGTTCTAGGATTCGTTGTCTAATTCCCAAAATAGTATGAAAACATCTTTTCAAAAATAGCAGTTCAAGTAATCGTATGAAATAACATTTCATAAACAGTTTAAGTAAATACATACAGTATTTAAATCAGTTATCGCATGCAGTAGTACATACGATTGCTATGTTTTTCACCCCAGGTTTTAAAAGTATTAAAACAGTGAAAAAAGGGGCTATGAACTCACAGTAGATACGTAGATGTGATAGCTAGCGATGGAGAGTCGTGTAGCCCGGGGTACGTCAACCTATACGATGTAAAAGTATTTTCATAAGCGATTGATTATTTGTTGAATCATGTTAATAGTTTGTTTGGGTTAAAGAAATCGTTGATTTCCTTAATTTGTATTGTTCGTTGGTGACGATGTTGTGTGTGTGTGTGTGTATATATATATATAAATATACTTGTCGTATATTTTAAATCGTACGTTTGTTAAACGTGTTTTCGTTCCAAAAGTCATCATATATATATATATATATATATATATATATATATATATATATATATATATATATATATATATATATATATACATGGTTTATCGTTCGAATATATATGTTATTAGTCGACGTCAAAATATATATATACCGAGTTAAAGTTTGTACCACTCAAAACATATTTCATTTATGCATTTCAAATAATTATTTGTCGTGCCCTAACCATTAGTTTTACGTGGAGTAAATATTCGTCCCAAAATATTAACTCGAGTTGCGTTTATATTGTAATGTTTCATGGTCCATTGGGCTTGGCCTAAACGCTCGGCCCGATAGTCATTATCACATGATCTAAGGAAAAAGCCCAATTTATTAAGCAATCTGTCCGGCCCAATATATTAACCCACCTGTCAGGGTCCATGACCCAACCCGTACGGGTTGATCATGTGACCTGTTCGGGTCACCTTGTTTTTGGTTCGAGCAGTCCGAGTCCAACAACATACGGCCCATGTATTTTCGTTTGTTCAACGACCCACGTACTTAAGCCCGTTAACAGGTTTGGCCCATTATGCAAGGTACCCATTCGGGTGTATAGGCTTACCCGTCCGGGTATAGGTTCATACCCGATCGGGTATGGAACCTTACCCGTTCAGGTTCGGTTCCTTACCCGTTCGGGTGTGGACCCTTACCCGTTCGGGTGTCTATGTACCCTGTTCGTGGTTCAATCTCAGTCCATATTTCGTTAATGGTTCGAGTTGTATTTTCTTAAAAGTGTTTATAAACAACATTACACAAGTTTTTACCTTTCGATATCAGACTTTATAACTCATTTACATGTATCAAATTTTGATACCTTATGAACATTTTGATTCTAAGTTTATATTTTACATATTATCATCATCACCAACTTAGTTTTCACAATCATCTACATGATTATAACATAATAATCGAAAGTTTATATAAACATCAAAATGGAAAGGATTGCTTACAAAAATTTTGAGCTGATGATGATGGAGATCGGATGATGAGGATGATGATTATTGTTTTTGTAAATTTTGGGAAGAAAGTTTGGAGATGATGATTTGGAAAAATGAAAATGGTTTTGAGTTCTTGTTTTTGTTCCTGCTTCACTTCCTTGCTGTTGCCGCCGATGGATGAAGAAGAAGAGCTGAGAACTCAATTATTTGAGTTTGGAGAATGAGTGTGTTTGTGTATCTGAGATTGAGAGGGAGGGAGTATATAATATACGACTAGTTTTTCAAATGATATGGCCTCAACAGCCATTGTCTCTCAATTATTGAGAGTTTGGTGGGTATGTTTACCCGCTAATTTCATGTACGGGTTCAATTATTTGTACCCCGTGTCCCACTCAATTATTCGTTTGTTTAAAAATTATTTTAAACATTATGATTGATAAAAAAAATTGAAGTTGAAATATTTTATTAAAATAATTAATAAAATTATTTGAAATGTGTATCGGTATAGTTTGTGAGTTTCGTTCGCATTTGATACGTTTATTTATAAAACATATAATACTTTATATTATCACAATAATATAACTTAAATAATGTTCGTAATTAATAATTTCATATTATTAATTAAATGTTCACCCACATTCGTATTTTATTTTTGTCGGGTTCATTCCGATAGTTCGTACGTAATTATAATTAATTACGAAATACGTAGAAGTTTTTGTACAAAAGTCTCGGGCTTGCTAGACTTATATCACATCAACAGTTTCGTTTAGCTTTGTGCAGGGAATTAGCGTAAGAATGCATGAAATTAAGTATAATTATATACCTAATTTGGAGGAGTGTCACACAATTTAGTAAAAATCAAGTTGAAATCAAGCATGAATAATCATATATCGGTAAATTGCTCATCAAATATCAATTTCAGAATGAAAATCATATGTGATTATATGCAAAATCGTATGTGATTAATTATATAACAAATCACATGTGATTAAATGTACAACTAACAATCACATGTGATTTTTAATGAAAATAAATGTAATTTTTAAAATTCTTTTTATAACTATTAATGTTGATAAATATTAAGGTGTATTCACGTGTTAATTAACATATAGCATGAATAGATAATCGTGAAAAAAATTAAACTTTTATCATAAATCACACATGATTATATTGTAAAACACGGTAAAAAATCATCGAAAGTATAACTTGTGACATCTCTAATCGAGGAGAAAAAGACGTTGGTTTCTAAAAATGTAATTCTTATAATTTATGGACATACCGTTTGTGAGATATTTAAACTTGGGGTAAAAATGGAAGTGGATTGTGTAGAAATTTGAAGCAATTCTATTGTTTCTCTCATTCTCTATTTTTTTAGCATTCTTATTTGAACCCACCACTGTCAATTTAATATCTATTTAACAAAGCTAAATTAGTCAAAAATGGAATCATAATTAGGTGACAAGTAAATTATTCACTAAGTTTTGTGTAAGAATTGCATTTTGTTTAAGAAAAATGGTGTTTAGATTGTACAGAGACAACATGAGTACATGACCCCATATTTATTTTTCAGTTAGAAAATTATATTGCAGTTAGAATACTCTCATTCGTGATTAATGAGCGAGCTAAGGGTGTGTTTGACACAATCAAAATAAGGGATACTAGAGGATTTTAGAGGATTGAGTTTCTAACTTTTACGATCTTAATTACCTAAAAGTTAACAATACTTGTTTGGCAAATAAAAGAATAACAATGATTAATAGAAAAAGAATCCTGAGAATCCCCCAGAATCCCTTTTCGTATTAAAGTAGATTGTGAAAAGAATCCTTAGCCACAATCTCTAGCTCTAGCCACAATCTCCAGCCACTAACTTTAGCTCCAACCACCGGCTTCAGCTCTAGCCTCAGTCTCCAGCTCCAACCACTTGTTGCCAAACACTCCCTGAAACCGACTGAGCCACGTCAATGTCACGTCAGATTTTTCAAAAACTGGCTGAAACTTATGGACCACTACCATCAGTGTGACACCATCACTTTAATTTGTGGGTCCCGCATTAACCAATTTACCTTTATTTATACACACATGCAAAAAACAAACAAAAAAACTTACGGATGTCGATTTCCGATGGGAAACCCCGACGAACCGAACCGACGGCGGGTGCTGTTGGTGTTGATTCCATCGATTTTAACCGGCGAAAAGCGAAGACAATTGATGGTAACGACCTTATATACAATTTTGGTCTCATAACGAGTGCCAAATATACAATTGAACAACATTTTAGAAATGTCTACTGGTTACACTCCTCACCAATCAGGTATTCACGTATAGCTTTACTTACTAAAGTGTTTTTTACTCGACTGAAATATGAAAAGCACACTTATTTTTAAATAACCAGAAATAAAAATGTAGACACTTAATTGTAAAAGGAGGGCAATTAGTGATCACGTAGAAAATATATATTAAATATGGTTATGCAAGTCTTATTAATTTTTTAAAATAATAAATGGCCAAAGTTTCAAGAAGAATTTAAGTCATCGTCAAGGAGATATAATTTGAACTAGAAAGTATTTTGAAGTCCTCATAAAAGTACAGAGTGGTCGAGTATGCAGTGCCACACCATAAATAACACCAAAGTTTTTATTTAAGAGTTGTACACATACCACACCAGTGTGAATGTTCTAAACATTTAGATTAAAAAGGAAAAAAAAAAAATTCACCCGACATGGGCTCATCATTGTCAGTTCAACGTCGTTGGCGGGGCATGGGTAGGTCCGGAAAAAATAACCATTGTGTGATTGGGTTTGAACTCCGTATACTATAATTACCATTGTTCAAAAGTTAACTATAGATCACTAGAAGTGGTCCAGTGTGAAAGTTAATACCGGGATTTAGTATGAGGCAGTAGTCTAGCATAGAACGTTAACTCAATGTGGTTTGGGTCCCAATTTTTTCATTTTAATTAAACTTATATTGCATTGATTATTAAAACACATTACATTACCATCAATTTATAACTATTATATGAAGGAACAGTAATTTAAAAAAAACTAAACGAGCTATCAAATACGGTATCGTCGTCACAAAATTAACACATCTTTTTAAACCTATTTTCAGAACTAGTGAAATTGGTTTTGCCAAACCTAGTTTCTAGCCTCACATATTGAAAAGTCGTGCTTACTACACCCGGTTTCTAAATATAGAGCAAGAAGTCGGGTTTGTCAAATCCGGGTTTCAGATCCTATTTTGTAAAAAGTCATTCTTCTGGACTTCAATTATCAAAATAATGGTTTGAGAACATGATCATAAGCTATTCTGATCGTAATATCGATATTATAAGATAAATCTAAGTTCAAATCATATTTGTCGTTGTAATTAATATGATTATTGGTCTAATACTTAAATGTTTGTAAACGGTAACACATTCGAATACTTAATTAGCTGATGAATATGAATATTAGGACAATAATGCATATACAGATTCTAATATATGGCATCATGTGAAGATAACATATAGTTTCCTACTTAATCACTTGTCATAAACACATGTCACCAAAAAGTCGAAGGAATTGAGAAATCGAGTTTGACAAACCCTGCTCTATATTTTTGAAACATTCCAATATGTGAGGCTATAATTTAGAAGCTATAATTTATAAACTTCTCAATATGTGAGGCTAGAAAAACCTTTTTCAATAGTCTAGATATATGACTCTGATACCATGTTGAATTATGAAATCCCGTAGGATATTACGTGTATATATAGAGTACAAATATTACACGAAATCCTAATGGACCGAGTCCGCCTATACAATCGGGCTGACCATTTACACCAACCTAATCATATATTCTAATAGAAATCGGGTTTGGCAATTCCGGTTTCCCTAAATTTGCAAATAGATTTAAATAAGCAATAGTTTTGATGATTAGTTTGGAAAACAATTAGATGCACGGTGGATAAATCTCCATGAAAAGGGGCAACTTATATCGTTGAATTCTTAATGATGGACAAATCTTCAGGGGCGGAGTTAGAAGGGGGGCAGTTGCCCCCTAGAAACAAAAATTATCGAAAAAATATTTTTTTTAAGGTAATTAGTGACAGTTTAAAATTTTGATTGAAAGAAGAAGAAAAAATATGCTCCCCTTCTAAAAATTCCTAGCTCCGCCTCTGCAAATCTCCATAAAAAAGGGGCAACTTTCATGTAGTTTGTAGTTGGACGTGAAAATCTAGTGTTTTTGTTTTCTCGAGAACAAGTCATTTTCTTAAGGGTTTATGGTACGGATCGCTAACATACTTTACCTTTTATTTCAATGTCCCCAATGAAACGTTTTTATTATCAATGTTGGCAACAAACTTTTACTTTTTGTCCCAATGTCACAAATGAACTAATTTTATTACCAATGTCGACAACGAACTTGTTAAAAATGTTTTGAGGTCACCAAAATAAATTTTTTTAACTAGCTACATTTTAAATTTGTTGATGTGGTATTGTGCGCCATGTCATTTCATTTATGTGACGAGGCTTCCACGTAAGCTAAACATGTACACGTATGATTAATTTCATCTTCTCCGATCGACTAACATGTAACTTTCGTTTACATTTGCGAAAAGATGTAGCAAGTGCATTTAGATTCGCTGGAAAAATGGTGATTACCTTAAAAGTAACCAAAAATTATATGGTAGTCGATCGGAGAAGATTAAGTTAATCATGCATGTACATGTTTAAATTATATGGAAGCTTGGTCATATAAATGAAATAACATGGTAACACCACATTAGTAAATTAAAAACGTATCTCGTTGAAAAAAAAAAGTATTTTGGTGACCTTGAAACATGTTTAACAAGTTCGTTGTCGATATAGGTAATAAAATTAGTTCTTTGGTGACATTGGGATAAAAAGTAAAAGTTTGTTCCTTGGTAATAAAACCGGTTCATTGGTGACATTGGGACAAAAAAAATTAGTACGTTGGCGATCCGTACCATAAACCCTTTTCTTAATAGTTCCTGGCTTGTTTCTCAATGTACGAAGAATGCGACCTAGTATTACTATAAGTTCATGTTCCAAACATTTTCTTCGATAGATGACAAGATATCTTAATAGGCGTTTCTGAATGTACAAAGAATGGTAGTATTAATGTAAGTTATTGATGCGGAAATGATCATGAGCTATCAACAACCTATTTAAGATTCTTGATTAGTTCTGAAAATAAATAAATCTATGCTATTACAACTATTAATTTCTACTTTGAGTGGGATATTTCTATAACCAAACAACATTACATGCATGTATTTTTATCATTATGGTAATTAGTCTCATTACTGTTTTCTTTTAATGTTTTCTTTAATTGCATTTTAAGTACATCTTCATTAGTCCTAGACTTTTGAACTTCAATAGGCTATAGCTTCTTTTATTTTGCCATTATAAGGCTTAGAAGTTGTAATAGAATGAACTTTAGTTTTATGTTTTTGATGAAATCAAAGTTTCTCTCAATTTTGTGTTAATAATTGAGTTGAATTATCCTAACAATGGTATTCGTTTGAATCAATGTTTGTTGGAAGAGATTATTCCTGAGTATTCTTTGAATTAACAGGTTTAATTTATATCTTGTTATTTTCACCATACGTCAGTTATGTTGGGTTGTAAATGGGTTTCCAACTATGTGGAAGTCTTTAAGCCCAACAAAATTAGGCTCAAGTTCAAGACCCATTTAGTCTTGTATGCTAGGGCATTTTAAAGAAAGATGTGTGCAGCCATTTTCACAAGAGAGAACAAGAGAGAAAAGAAAAAGAGTGATATATACACATTCCCAGTTTTGTGTACAGCAGCTCATAAAACAGCCGATCCCCAGATATTGAACCATCGGATCGTCACCAAATTTGGACAGCGTGTTCCTAACATCTGGGCCAAGGTTTTGACCGTTCATTTTTTCGTTTTTGAGCTCTGGAAGTCGAGTTACAGCTGCCGGAATAGAGGGTAGATTTATTGGTGATATTATTCCTCTTTTGTCTTTAGATTAATTCCATACTTGTTGATGCTATTGTTCAAGAGTATGATGATTGTTGTTTACCTCTAGTGAATCTAGAGAAGACTCGTTGTATTTCTCTCTTGTTGGTATTAGTGGATTTTAAGTGGCCTACGGGTCCTGTGGTTTTTACTCTCGCCTTGAGAGGTTTTCCACGCAAAAAGTTTCGTGGTTATTATTTAATTCTGTGATTTCGGGTTGATTTGATCGCATTTAGTGTACCCTAATTATTTTGCATCCACATTGGTTCATACGGGTCGGGAAAGTGTTGTCTAACGAGGGTTTAATTCCGCATTTGTGTTTACCGTTGTGACTTATTTCCCATCAAATTGGTATCAGAGCTTTGGTTATTTGATTTGACTTGTTTGAACGATGGAAGCTAATACAACCAGGATGATTAATTTAAATGGTTCTAATTATCATGTTTGGAAAGGCAAGATGGAGGATCTTCTTTATCTGAGGGTTTACTATTTGCCCATTTTTGCTACCGAAAAACCTGAGGGAAAATCAGATGCAGAGTGGACTATTTTGCATAGATAGGTCTGTGGGTATATTCGGCAGTGGGTAGATGATAATGTTTTGAACCATATTAGTGGGGAGACTCATGCTAGTACTTTGTGGAACAAGCTTGAACAGTTATATGCTCGAAAGACCGGTAACAACAAGTTGTTCTTGATTAAGCAGATGATGGGTTTATAGTATACTGATGGGACTCCTATTTCAGATCACCTAAATGCATTTCAGGGTATTATAAATTAGCTTGCAGGAATTGGTATCAAGTTTGAGGATGAGATCCACGGTTTATGGCTACTTGGTACATTACCGGATTCTTGGGAGACTTTTAGGACATCTTTGTCCAACTCCGCACCGGATGGTATTATCACCATGGAGTTGGCTAAGGGCAGTATTTTGAATGAAGAGATGAGAAGAAAGTCACAGGGTTCCTCTTCACAGTCAGATGTCTTGGTCACAGAAACGCGGAGGAGAAGTCAAAGTAGAGGTTTGAGTAATAGAGGTAATCACTGTAGTAGTTCCAGCAAAGGTAAGTTTGCTGATGTTGATTGTTATCATTGCGGTGAAAAAGGACACACAAAATGGTACTGCAGATAGTTGAAGAAAGAGAAGAGAAAGACTAATCAGAAGAACAAACAGAAGAAAAATGATGGTGGTAATGATAAGGTTAAAGTTAACACTATCACTGATGAGTTCTTTGTTTGTTTTGATTATGATATGATTAATATTGCTCACGATGACACGAGTTGGATTGTTGATAGTGGTGCTACATGTCATGTTGCAACACGTAGAGATTTCTACTCATCTTACACTCCAGGTAGTTATGGATACGTTAGGATGGGTAATTCCGGGTTATCAAAGGTCGTTGGTATTGGAGTGGTTTGCTTGAAGTTTGATACTGGGATGGAGCTGATTTTGCATAATGTAAAACATGTCCCGGATATGAGACTTAATGTTATTTCTGCAGGCATTCTTGATGATGATGGTTACCATAGCGGTTTTGGTAATGGTATGTGGAAACTAACTCTTGGTTCTATGATCGTGGGAAGAGGTAAGAAAGATTCAAGATTATACATCACACATCCGAATATCTTCAAGAACATTGTCAATGTGGTAGACAATGCTGACACGACTCATTTATGGCATAAGAGACTTGGCCACATGAGTGAAAAGGGGATGTCTATCTTGTTGAAGAAGAATGTGTTATCCGGTATGCGTGATATTAATTTGAGTAAGTGTTCTCACTGTCTGGCAGGGAAGCAAATGAGAGCTGTCTTTAAGAGCCATTCTCCTTTTCGAATGGAGAATATACTTGATCTAGTGCTTTCCGATGTTTGTGGTCCTATGAAGACTAGGACACTTGGTGGGTGTTCCTATTTTGTTACATTCATCTATGATCATTCCAGAAAGGTGTGGGTTTATACCTTGAAGTCAAAGGATCAAGTATTTGATGTGTTTAGGCAGTTTCATGTCTCGGTTGAGAGACAAACTAGGAAGAAGCTCAAGTGTGTTCGGACTGATAATGGCGGTGAATACATTGGGAAATTTGATGCTTACTGTAAAGAGAAAGGTATTAGGCACCAAAAGACTCCACCAAAGACACCGCAGTTGAATGGCTTAGCGGAGCGGATGAACAGAATATTGGTTGAGAGAGTTAGATGTTTGCTTTCACATACAGGGTTTCCGGGTTCCTTTTGGGGTGAGGCTTTGAATACGACGGTACACATTATTAATCTAACCCCTTGTGTTCCTTTGCATTTTGATGTTCCTGACAGGGTTTGGAGTGGCAAAGATGTTTCTTACCGTCACTTACGAGTCTTTGGATGTAAGGCTTTTGTGCATGTTCCCAAAGATGAGAGGTCAAAGCTTGATATGAAGACTAAGCCATGCGTGTTCCTCGGTTATGGCCAAGATGAGTTTGGGTACAGGTTGTATGATCCAGTTTAGAAGAAACTTGTACGAAGTCGAGATGTTGTGTTTGTTGAAGATCAGACTTTAAAAGATGTTGAGAAGACAGAGACAGTTCCTCAACATAGTGATGATCTTACTGATTTGGATCCAGTTCGTCCATAACATGTTAATTCACAGTTTGGAGATGATGTTCAAAATGATGAACATGGTACTGATAATGTTGATGCTCATGAGCAACCAAAGATAGATGAAGACGTTCATCCAGAGTTACCGGTACCAGATGTGCCACCATTTGTCTCACTTAGGCGGTCTACTGGAGATCGTCATCCTTCTACTAAATATTCTGCTAATGAGTATGTTTTACTTACTGATGGGGGAGAGCCCGAGTGTTATGAAGAAGCTATGGAAGATGAACATAAGAAAGAGTGGGTTGAAGCTATGCAAGATGAGATGAATTCCTTGCATGAGAACAATACTTATGAATTGGTGAAGTTGCCTAAAGGCAAGAGAGCTTTGAAGAACAAATGGGTTTATAAGGTGAAGACAGAAGAGCATACTTCTCTACCCAGGTACAAAGCTACATTAGTTGTTAAAGGATTCAGTCAGAAAAGGGGTATTGACTTTGATGAGATTTTCTCTCCGGTCGTGAAGATGAGATCTATTCGAGTGGTTCTTGGTTTGGATGCTAGCCTTGATCTTGAGGTTGAGCAAATGGATGTCAAGATAGCTTTCCTTCACGGTGATTTGGATAAGGAAATCTACATGGAGCAACCTGAAAGGTTTCGGGTTAAGAGTAAAGAAGATTATGTGTGTAGACTTCAGAAAAGTCTATATGAGTTGAAGCAAGCACCGAGACAGTGGTATAAGAAGTTTGAATCGGTTATGGGAAAGCAAGGCTACCGAAAGTGTAACACCCCCAAATTTAATGATTTGCGGAAGCATACTTTGGGTGTTACTAATCAATAATCAAAGCACACAGATATATAGCAAATGACTCTATATGCGTCGTTTTAACAAAATATGTTAATATTAAAAGGTTTACAACAGTTTGAACTCATACATATCTCGTGATCGTAATATGAGAGATTTAAGTACATAATTAGTTATACAAAATCTAATAATGCAATGAAATCTCTGAAGTTTGCATGAAGACTCGAGCTAAGATGCATCCTGATGGGCAGTCCAAATCTACTGCTGAGTACCTGTCATACATGCTAAAATGGGTCAGCTAACGCTGGTGAGCTCACAGGTTTGAGTATCAAATAATATTCTATGAACCGCAAGATTTAAGTATTGATTTGCATCCAGCAAATAAAGTTACAGATAATGTATACAACCATGAGCGCATAGTCTGAGCTTAACTCGAGGGTCGGGTCCCATATAGAGAATTCCGAGCGAGGTGCCTCCACGAGTGCCTAATCTACACTCGTCTTCCCAAATATTAGTACGTCCGTTTACCCGGTTAGTGCTTGCTAACCCAGACGAGGAGGGTCAATCCTATATGGTACCATATACTAATATTCACGCTACTTTCGTATTACCAGACTATACTGACGGAGGACTTTAGTTTGATTAGTTGAAAACAACTCATGTAGTATATTGAAATATGTACTTGCGTTCACGTGTTAAAAATAGAGCAATGTATTGCACCCCTAGTAAAACAGTAAAAAGAGGGGCCATGAGACTCACCTGAGCCTGAAGAGTTTATCTTAATAAACTTAGATTGATTAGCCAAGAATCGAAGTCCAACGACTTGTAACCTGAGGGTGTCCACGACACGCGATGGTTATGACATGATTGAGTATCTCAAAGATCACCCTTGTAGTTGTTTATTCAACTAGAATGTCCAAATTACCACGATTTGGTTGTTTGTTTAAGTGTTTGAAAATGTGTACGGCCCATTGGTGATTGTTTGTAACAATAATCCCACATTATTTTTTTGATGATTTTGAAGTGTTATACCTAAAAGTAAGTTCCAATGTGTTTTAGAAGTTGCGTCGCATTCGTGTTTGATGTTATACAAGTTTAACACTTTGTGTGAAAGTTTAGATGTAACACCGTTACTCGTGAACCTAGGGTAAGGGCGAAGCCCGTTAATGACGGGGGTCCGGGGGCAGCGCCCCTGGTAGCGGGGTCCAAGGGGCGGCAGCCCCTGGCGGGGTCCAAGGGGCAGAGCCCCTGGCTGGGGTCGAAAAACGCATCTGGACTTCGGTAAAATTAGTCCAGACTTTGGTAGCTTGGAAAATTTTTATTTCTACTATATTGCTTTGGTGAAAAACGCATCTGGACTTGAATTTGGGTGAAATGGGGCATCAAATTTGGGCCTCAAAACTTAGTGTAAAATTAGTTTGAAACCTTCTGTTTTATGCGTCACTTATAGCGTCACTTAGGGGCTTGGGCAACACTTGGGAAGTGTCGCTAAAAATAGTAAGTCTGAGCATGTGCGTCACTTAGGGGAAGTGACGCATGGTAGGGCGTCACTAAGGTAAGTGTCCGTATAAGTGTCGGGTATGGGTCTAGGCGTCACTTAGGAAGTGACGGATTGAAATCAGAATTTGATTGTTGGCGTCACTTAAGAAGTGTCGCTAGAAGTGTCGGTTAAAGTTGTTGTGCGTCACTAGTCAAGTGACGGTAGAAGTGTCGGGAAAAGAGGGTTTTATGCGGCACTTAAGCAAGTGACGGAAAATTAGGGTTTTATGTGTCACTCTATGCGTCACTTAAGTGACGCACGAAGTGACGCATAACTGCTGCTGTCTATGCGACACTTAAGTCTGATGACGGATTTTTGAGCCGAAAATGAGTTTTTTGGTTTCCGTTTGGTCTGATCCTTTTACCCAACCCTTATATGGACATTTTAAGCTTGAAGAAACAACTAAAGCTTGAAAACACTAAAAATCGAGGAGTTGCGGGTCTTGTCGGAAACTTACAACTTAACGCGGGGAGAATCCGGAAAGATGGAAATGTAGATCGTTGCGAGGTGGTTCTTTTCTTCCAAATGAGCGATGAAAACCGAGGTCGTTTGGTGGTGTAATTTTTGTGATTTAGAGGTGGTGGTGGTGATGGAGTTTGTAGAGAGAAAAGAAGAAAGAGAGAGAGAAGTGGATGGTGAGAATGAGAAGAAAGGAGGGAAGAGAAGAGGGAAAAAGAGAGGGGAGGGGGGCCGGCTGGTGAGGTCCACCGAGTGTGGGCTTCACCAGTTTTTCGTTCTCCCGCGTACGCGCTCCGTGCAGTGTTCGTTTTCTAGATCGTTTGAACGTTTAAACATTTATTTCGCGCGTCATACACACATTTTAAGATACAAATAACTTCCCGATATTTTAATTAAAATATTTCACCAATTACTTTAATAATTGAGTTATAAAATAAAACTTAACTTGTTTCATTTTGTTCGTGTGTTTGTTATTTTTAACCGCGAAATCCTTGTTTGCACGATACGCAATAAATATGAAATATTATTAACATAATATTTTGGATATAATAGTTGTATTAAATAATATTATATTGTTTAATAAAAATGTTCACCAACGTCCGTATAAATTGAATCGAATTACATTCGATTTGGGATTGCGTACGATTTAATCAAATCGCATGTTCGTATATATTCATCAATATATATTGAGACACATTAATTATCCTAATCTAAGGACTAATTACATGTATTAACAACTGATTAGGTACTAATCACTAGTCCTAATTTGGCGGGTGTTACAGAAAGACGACTTCAGATCATTGTGTTTTCTTTCAGAGGTTTGGTGATAATGATTTCATTATATTGTTGCTATATGTTGATGATATGCTGATTGTTGGCAAGAATATTGATAGAATTGCACAGTTGAAGTGAGAATTGAGCAAGTCTTTTGCTATGACAGATTTGGGGCCAGCATAACAGATCCTTGGCATTAGGATTTCTAGAGATAGAGGTGCCAAGACGTTACATATGTCACAAGAGCAATACATTGAAAAGCTTCTTAGTAGATTTAACATGGATAAAGATAAAGTAGTTAGTTCCCCTCTTACTACCAACTTCAAGCTAACAGATAGAGATTGCCCTTCTTCGAAGAAGGATGTTGAAGAGATGGAAAGAGTTCCATATGCCTCAGCAGTTGGAAGCTTGATGTATGCCATGGTATGCACAAGGCCAGATATAGCTCATGCAATAGGTGTTGTTAGTCGGTTTATGTCAAATCCGGGTAAGAAGCATTAGGAAGCAGTTAAGTGGATATTGAGATACTTACGAGGTACTTCCAAATTGGGTATCACATTTGGAAATGGGAAGCCGATGCTTGTTGGTTATACAGACTCTAATATGGCACGAAACAAAAATAACATGAAATCCACTTCTGGATATTTGATGACCTTTGCAGGGGGAGCAGTTTCATGGCAATCAAGAATGCAAAAGTATGTTGCTGTCACACCCCGTCAAACGATGACTACAATCAATACTAAATAAGTGTGCGGAAGCTTTGGTGATGTGGCGGGTTAAAAGGAATTCAAGATAAGAATCAATAATCAAAGTGTGGTATGTTTCAAGGTTTTCAAGAAATGATTTCAAGTGTTATTGATTGGTTATCCTTTCTAACACACGCATATAAATGTAGATATAATACTATAGTCGTTGTCAAATGTAATGAACACGAAATACAACCAAACATAAGTTATATTATATCAAAAGGTGTAACGCTGATACAATACTTTCGTACAAAACAAGATAGGATCCCTAATACGCCCATCAGCGGTTAGCGGTATACAAAAGTTAATGGGTTTTCCTATACATACACCCATTCTAACATCAGTTTTTACATAGTACCAACCTAATAAATACATACACATGTCCACCTAATACACATCCATATAATACGTGATGGGTCTCCTAACATACCCATCAGCCAAAAGTAGTCAATCTAATACCTAGTAGGCACAACCCGCCATACGTAGGTCTAATGAAAATAAGGTAAAAACAATCCCACAGTTGTCCTCAGCACAGCTATCAGCACACAAGCTCCAATCACAAACCCTGCTGCCCTCGCACGTCGCTCTAGTACCCTAACGCGTGCACGGGCAGACTCAGCTATCTCTCTAGCGGCAACCATGTTGCCCAACAGGAAGTGGCAACGCTCATGCATGTCTATCATGTCTCCATCCAGACGAGAGACATCGCTCTGTAGCTCTGCAAGGTGAATACCCCTGCCACCAGAAATATGAAACAAGGTACGAATCACAGTAATAATGGTAGGGAGGGTCAACTCTACAGGCTCTCCAGTAGTAGGTAGTGGAGCTGAGGATCGCGGGAACTCCCCGGTCTCAAATGTAGAGGGAAAACCCTCCAACGACCTCCACTGCCCTAACATAGGAGTCATCCACTCCAGGTGAGCAAACCTAGGTACCCTCTGTGGTGGCTCATCACAATGTATCTCTCTCTCCTCTATCATCGGCGCCTTGTCACGGGGCGCAAGTGGTCCTCTAGGGAAATCTCGGACACACATCCAGGGTGTCCTCCTAGGTACCGGTCCTCTAGAAGGTCCAGCAGTCATATGGCGTGTCGCCATAAATGTAGACCCTAGCATACGAGTGGTAGGATCAGTGGAAGCAGTAGTAGGTGAGACCACAGGTGCAGTCGGTGGTGGGATGATGTAGGCATCACCGGTGTCATCAGATAGAGCTCTCGGGTGAACTGGTGGACTCATAACTCCGGTGCTAGCATCGCTATTGTAGGAATCCTCGATCGGCTCCTCATCGGAAGCATACAAGTAGATCGGACTTTGCCTCGACATGCTGAGACAAAAGAAGTCGTGGGTGACGTGTCAGTCGTAAGTTAGATGTATGCAAAGTATGTATGTGTGAATGCATAAATGTTTCTAGCCAAGGCTATAGTCTAGGTCTCTAAGGTTTTTGGTCACTTAAAGACTTCTAGTTCGCTATAACCAATGGCTCTGATACAAAGTCTGTCACACCCCGCCAAATGATGACTACAATCAATACTAATTAAGTGTGTGGAAGCTTTGGTGACGTGGTGGGGCTGCAAATAGTTATACAACCAAATAGTACATACATACTCAGAGCATATGGTTATTGCACAACATAATAAATTAGGATGCCAAGTTTAATAGTTATTACAAAAGATTATGACCAGGTAGGTCGTAACAGTAGAAGTAGTGTTTAAAACATCAAGTTTTAAAATGCACAAGATTAATATAAGATTTAATGAGTATGACTGCAGGGTTCTGCAGTTATACAGAGAAAATCTCCAAAAGCGTCCCATAATAAGTGTCATCCTAACTAGTCCAGGGTTGTCCATCCTGTATGCATGCGATTCTTACTTACACGGCTAATTTCCTGAAAAACATAGAGAAAATCGTCAACAAAACATGTTGCGTGAATTTACAGGTTTTATATGTGTATGTGGTTTGTTTAACCAAGTTTGTTATACTAATGAAATGTTATTCATTTAAATAATCATTTGCAGGTTTGCAAAATATAAGTTTTGTAGGGTTGTTACCCTAAAGTATAGTTTTATGTGGGATGTTATCCCAAAATATATTACTGATTGTTTACCAGTATAAAATAAGTAATCGGTATGTTCTCCGATGAGAAACAGTTGTAGGATATGTTTTTCCTATGATTTTGTGGGAAATACTTAGACTATGATCCCCTGCAAGATAAGCTAACCTTACAAGTTAATGTAACGCGACCTAACCGTATAACCAAACCACGACCAAAACTTATGTTGCTTGCCTGAAGGACATGTAAGTATACGCTCCAATCGGAGGGTCGTCACGGTAATAGTACTATCCGTATACTCAGTGGCTAGAGTCACCTAGCTAATGGTTACAGTCTGCATGACATAAGGTCTTTTCATACATACATTTCAAGTCTGGGTCCGTACTAGGATACATTATTTAATTCCCAAACAAGTTGTGAAAATGAAATTTCATCAATCAATCATTTGTATAAAAGCAATAAAGCAGTTATAATTTGATTACATGTGTTGGCATGCAATTTCTATGTTTAACATCCCTGTGTTTAAAAGCAGAAAACATTTAAAATAGGGGCTGTAAACTCATTGTAGTAGTAATAGATGTGATAGCTAGCGAGCGAGAGTGGCATCGCCCGAAATAGTCAACCTATACAATATAGGTGAGTAAACATAAGTTTGTTGATCGTTTGTCAAATTATATTAATAATTTGATTGTTTTGAAGAAATTGTAAATTTCTTAAATTGTACGAATCGTTGGTGACGATATTCAAAAGTTTGTTTGTTCCCCATTAACAATTGTTGATTGTGTTGTTTATATCAATTACGCGAATTATTATTGCTTGAATGTATATTTAGATTAAGTTAGTCAAAAAGAATAATATGGAATCAAAATAGGTCATGGAATCAAAATTAAGTTACCCATGACCTTCTGTTACTACCAATAAGTGCTAACCACCAAGCTGTGGTTACAATCTTTGATTTAATTAACAAGTATATATATAAGTATATATATATATATATATATGTGTGTATGTATGTATGTATGTATGTATGTATGTATTGATAGCAGGTTAGTTTAAAAATTAAATTAAAATCAAAGCAGGCCATGGGGATTGAACCCCTGAACTTTTGGCTTCAAAACTGCATGCCTTACCCAGTAGGCTATCGCCTACTTTTGTGTATAACTTGCTAATTTTATCCTTATATGTACTAATAACCATTTAGCCAAAAATGAAATTAAATGGGATTAAAACAGGTCACAGGTGGGGCTCGACCCTGTGACCTTTGGCTACATCTCACTCGCCTCAACCAGTAGGCTACATGCCTACATTTGTTTATGTATTGCTTAGTTTACATATATATGTGTTACCAATTAACTAAAGTTTGTATGTTTCATGCAGTTAATCCATCGGCTACCAACTAGTTTTTGGGCAATCTCCTGTTACCATTTAAGTACCCATTTTTTTTCTTCAGCACCATGATGTGACCTATTTGCGAAGCACCAAAACTTGACCCATCCGGGTCTTGAGTGATACCCGATAGGCTACACCTCTCACTGTTCGATTTTATTGTTTTAAAGCTATAACCGATCGGCTCGCTAACATAGTCGGTCGGTTTCTATGGTTTTTGGCTTGAGTCTTGTTTCGAAAATCAGATTTCAACCATCTCACCACCTTAGTTGTTAGCTATAATATTTGAGTTAAACTTTTCACCAATGTTTTAGTCGTTACCCGTGAGTTCTGTTCAAGTGATTCCACATATCCATTTTTAAGTATATACGTATATTAGTTTTTATAGGAAATGTTCTTTTTCTACATGTTATCATTACTAACTTTGTTTACATGTTCTAAGATCTTGATACATAATAAACAATTTTTTTTGTTTTTTGATGTTTTAAGCTTATCATCACCACCAACATACTCATAATCATTAACATAAACAATATACATACATATCGTAATCAATATACTTGAATGAAAAGTTGAAATAGCAAAGTTCCTCACAATGATTTTGAGATGGTGGTGATGATGATGATGATCGTATGATGATGCTAGGAGGAGGGAGATGAAGATGATTATTGTTATAAGTTTAAGATGATTCAAATTTTGTTATTGTTGTTGCTTGGTTCTTGCTTCCACCCTCAATTTTTGCTGCTGCTGTCGTTGAAGATGAAGAACAGAGAGCAAAAGTTTGGTAGCTATCAAATTATTGGAGGTAGGTGTGTATAATGTTTACTGAGTTGTGAGTGAGGTAGTATATAAAATGTTTAAATCATCAAATGTAGGTATGGTGATACACTGAGATTGTCGCACAGATATATTAAAAGTGATATTTGTTTGGGTTTTAACCCGTTAACTTCGGCTACGGGTCCAATTGTGTGCCAAATTTTCATTTTAATTTTGAAATTATATTTTGAGGTAATTCCCCAAATACTTTATTATGAACAACAAATAATACTTTTATTATTTTTGACCTTTGGGTACGTTTTATAATTGACGCAGTTTTGTACGATACATTTAAAATAAAATGTATAATGTTTTATATTATAACAATAAAATAAATTTAATAATATTCATAATTAATAATTTCGTATTATTAATTATATGTTCACCAACGTTTCTATTTTATTTTTGTCCGATTCGTTCCGATAGTTCGTATGTAATTAAAATTAATTACGAAATACGTAATACTTTTTGTACAAAATTCTCGGGCTTGCTAGACTTATATCACATCTAAAGTTTAGTTTAGCCTTGTGCAGGAAATTAGCATAAGAATGCACATGCTTAAGTTAATTGTTACCTAAATTGGAGAGTTGTCACATTTTTCCCCCTGTTAGGGAAATCTCGTCCCGAGATTTAAGTTGAGCCGTGAGTCGCGGTCACGCTCTTGAATAAGTGAGGATATTTCTTTCGTATCTCGTCCTCTCATTCCCAGGTAAACTCTGGGCCATGTTACGAGTTCCAACGAACTTTAACAAGCTTTATTAGTTTGTGTCGAAGTTTCTGCATTTTCGTGTCCATTACTTCGATAGGTTCATCCACAAAGTTTAGTTTTGAGTCAATGAAGACCTCGTCAGGAGGAATAGTCAACGTTTTGTCTGTTAGACACTTCTTCAAGTTAGATACATGAAAAGTGTCATGGATGCTACTAAGCTCCTGCGGTAGTTTGAGCTTGTAGGCGACAGGACCAATCCTCGCAAGGATTTCGAACGGTCCGATGTATCGTGGGTTAAGTTTTCCTTGTTTTCCAAATCGTGCAACCCCTTTCCAGGGTGCTACTTTGAGTAGGACTTTGTCACCTACTTGAAACTCCAAAGGTTTCCGTCTATTGTCGGCATAACTCTTTTGTCGGTCACGTGCTGTTTTCAATCGATTAAATACTTGAGATATCTTGTCCGTTGTTTCTTGGACTATCTCAGGACCTGATAACTGTCTGTTGCCCAACTCTGCCCAACAGAGTGTCGATCGGCACTTGCGTCCATACAACGCCTCAAATGGTGCCATCTGTATGCTGGTGTGATAACTATTGTTATAGGAAAGTTCGGCTAGAGGTAGGTGAGTATCCCAATTACCTCCGAAGTCTATCACACATGCTTTTAACAAGTCTTCGAGCATTTGTATCGTTCGCTTGCTCTGGCCGTCGGTTTGTGGGTGGTAGGCAGTACTCATGTCGAGTCTAGTACCCAATGCCTGTTGAAGTGTTTGCCAGAAGCGAGATGTGAATCGTGCATCTCTATCGGAGATGATAGATAGTGGCACACCATCTCGGGAGACAATCTCCTTCAGATTTATTCTAGTTAGTTTTTCCATCCGGTCTGTTTCCTTGATGGCAAGGAAGTGGGCTGATTTCGTCAATCGATCGACAATCACCCATATGGTGTCAACTCCGGATGTTGTTCTCGGTAACCTCGTGATGAAGTCCATCATGATGTGTTCCCATTTCCATTTGGGCATTTCGGGTTGTTGCAAAAGCCCAGACGGCTTTTGGTATTCGACCATGACTTTCGCACAAGTCAGGCATTTGCTAACATAGGTTGCAATGCCTCGTTTCATACCAGGCCACCAATAGAAACCTTTCAAATCGTTATACATCTTATCTGCACCAGGATGCATCGAGTAGTTAGACTTATGAGCTTCGTCCAATATCAGGCTACGTAGTTTGTCAACACAAGGAACTCAAATTTGGTTCATGAAGTACAACACTCCGTTGTCTTTGGTTTCAAGTTGTTTGTCCATTCCCTTCAAGGATTCTTCCTTAAGGCGTTCGGGAGTGAAGGCTAATTGTTGAGCGTCATGAATTTGAGTAATGAGATTCGATTGGATTGTCAAACCCAAAGCTCGAACTCTGCGATGTTTAGTTCGTTCCTTACGACTCAGGGCATCTGCTACAACGTTTTCTTTGCCCGGATGATACTTGATCTCACAGTCGTAATCATTCAGCAATTCAACCCAACGTCTTTGTCTCATGTTGAGTTCTTTCTGATCAAATATATGTTGAAGACTTTTGTATTCAGTGAACATCGTACACCTTGTACCATATAGGTAGTGTCGCCAAATCTTCAATGCAAAAACGATGGCTCCCAATTCTAAGTCGTGAGTCGTATAGTTTTTCTCGTGCACTTTTAACTGACGAGATGGATAAGCAATGACTTTGTCGTTTTGCATTAACACGCAACCCAATCCTTGATGCGAGGCATCACAGTAAACAACAAAATTATCTACTCCTTCGGGCAATGATAGTATGGGTGCGCTGCTTAGTTTCTGTTTCAAAAGTTGGAAAGCATTCTCTTGCTTCTCGCCCCAATCAAATTTCTTATCTTTTTGAGTTAGAGTGGTAAGTGGCTGAGCTATCTTTGAAAAATTCTCGATGAATCGTCGGTAATAGCCAGCTAACCCAAGAAATTGTCGTATCTCGGATGGTGTTTTCGGGACTTCCTAGTTTTTAATTGCCTCAATTTTGGATGGGTCCACGTGAATTCCTTTGTTATTGATCACATGACCAAGGAAATGAACCTCACGCATCCAAAATTCGCACTTAGAGAACTTTGCATAAAGCTTCTCTTTTTCCAGTAATTCAAGAATTATTCTCAGATGTTGTTCGTGATCTTCCTTTGTTCGTGAGTATATCAATATGTCATCGATAAACACAATGATGAATTTATCAAGATAAGGTTTGCATACTCGATTCATGAGATCCATGAATACTGTTGGCGCGTTGGTCAATCCAAACGGCATGACTAAGAACTCATAATGACCGTAACGAGTCCTAAATGCAGTCTTAGGGATATCCTCATCCCGAACCTTCAGTTGGTGGTAACCAGATCGCAAGTCGGTCTTCGAGTAGTAACTTGACCCTTGTAGCTGGTCAGACAAGTCATCGATACGTGGTAATGGATATCGATTCTTGATAGTTACTTTGTTCAGTTCCCGATAATCGATACACATTCGCATTGATCCATCCTTTTTCTTGACAAACAAAACGGAGCTCCCCAAGGTGAAAAGCTCGGTCGGATGAATCCTAAGTCTAAAAGTTCATGTAACTGTGCAGACAACTCCTGCATCTCCGATGGAGCTAGGCGATAAGGTGCACGAGCAATTGGTGCAGCTCCACGCACTAAATCAATATGAAACTCCACTTGACACGGGGATGGCAATCCTGGTAACTCATCAGGAAACACTCCCGGATAATCACGTACGATAGGCACATCGTCTATGCATCGCTCTTCGGTTTTCTTCTCAATCACATGTAGCAAGAATTCTTGGTAACCTTTTCGTAGAAATTTATTCGCTTTCATGCACGTAATCATTTTTACTACGCGGTTTCCTTTCTCTCCTTGTATTTCCAAGGTTTCACCTGTCGATAACGGTAGATGTACCAATTTCTCAAAGCATACAATTTCGGCACGGTTTCTCGACAGCCAGTCCATGCCAACCACTATATCGAAGCTCCCTAGTTCTACCGGTAGTAAGTCTATTTTGAAAGAATTTCCTTCCAACATTAAGGTACATCCTGGTACTATTTCTCCTGATTCAATCAACTTACCATCGGCTAGCTCTACAGTGTATTTGTTATCTAACTTAAGGGATTCGATCTCTAATAGTGGTCTAAACTCAATGGACACAAAGCTTAAATCAACACCAGAATCAAATAACACAGATGCAAAGAGGTTGTTTACTAGAAATGTACCGGTAACTGTGTTAGGATCCTGTCGTGCTTCTGCTGCTGCTATCACAAACGCACGTCCACGAGCTGGCTGATTGTTGTTGTTATTACCGCGGTTGTTATCATTGTTGTTGGTGTTGCGGTTCTGATTATTCCGGTTGTTATTGTTAGGGTTTTAGTTATTGAGTCGAGGGCAACGGTTCCGATAATGCCCCTTGTCGCCACATTCAAAACACCCTTGATTTTGGCGTTCTGTGTTTTCCCTAGGTGTAGGGTTAACCTTACAGTTTTGGGTTTTGTGACCCCAACCTCTACAGTTGTTGCAAAACCAACATTCACCCTCGTGGTGTTTGTTACACTTGTCACACCTTGGTTTGTTACCCAAGTATGGCTTTGGTTCCACAGCAGTGGCAACATAGGACTTTAGGTTTCCAGATCCTTCCTTATTTGTTTGACCCTGGCGGTTACTCCCTGTGCCGTTCCACTTATGCTTGCACCCCTAGAACTACCGGCTTCAGTGCTGCTTGGCTCACCTTTTCCTGTCACAACCTTTTTGGTTAAGGTCCCCATTCTGACCGCCTCATCGGTCAATCTCTGAGCTAGAGTAACAGCACTCCTGAATGTGGCAGGTTCTGATGATGTAACCAGGCTACGGATATGAGGTGCCAGTCCCCATATGTAACGCTCAATGCGTTTGAATTCGGGTGTCACCATATGTGGCACTAATCATGCTAACTCTTGAAATTTAGTGGTGTACCCAGTGACATCAGCACCAACCATTTTAATGTCCCATAATTCAGTTTCAACTTTCTGCATCTCGCTACGGGGACAATATTCTTCCAACATCATGTTCTTTAGTACTCCCCATGACATGGAGTAGGCAGCTGGTCGGCCAAGTGATTGGACTTGACTGTTCCACCAAGTAAGAGCTTTGTCAGCAAGGGTGCAAGTGGCATACTTCACCATACAGTCAGGTAAACAGTCACTAATGTCCAATACTGACTATGTCTTCTCTATCCAGTGTATAATACCAATAGCACCCTCGGGGCCACGAAAAGTAACTAGCTTAGAAGCCTGGAATGCCTTGTATGAACACCCTCGGCGGGTATTCGTAGGTGTCTCAGTGTTAACAGGGGTAGATCCTCTGTTATTTATCTCATTCTCGTGATTTCGGATTGCTTCATACTCAGCAATACCTTCAGCTATTCGACGCGCGATCATTTGTTCAGTAGTTTCCTCGTTGTTGGGTGGTGGAGTGGTTTCAGGGATGGAAGAAGTAGTCGTTCATTGACTGTTCCTAGTCATTCATCATTTTGGTGGCATGATTCCGTTTTGCGATGAATAAAATGCAGAAGTCAATACCAAGATAATGAATGTGATGAACAAGATTTCACATAGTTTAACAAGGGAACTGTATGAAGGATTTAAGAACAAGGTTTCCCATCACATGTCACACGACTTTGAAATGCCCATATGTACTTAGTATAATATAATCACGTTGGCCAGACGTCATTATATAATGCCAAATACATATTTCTTTTCATCATCATTTAACACAATCAGGTTCAAAAGAATTCAAGATAAGAATCAATAATCAAAGTGTGGTATGTTTCAAGGTTTTCAAGAAATGATTTCAAGTGTTATAAATGTAGATATAATACTATAGTAGTTGTCAAATGTAATGAACACGAAATACAACCAAACATAAGTTATATTATATCAAAAGGTGTAACGCTGATACAATACTTTCGTACAAAACAAGATAGGATCCCTAATACGCCCATCAGCGGTTAGCGGTATACAAAAGATAATGGGTTTTCCTATACATACACCCATTCTAACATCAGTTTTTACATAGTACCAACCTAATAAATACATACACATGTCCACCTAATACACATCCATATAATACGTGATGGGTCTCCTAACATACCCATCAGCCAAAAGTAGTCAATCTAATACCTAGTAGGCACAACCCGCCATACGTAGGTCTAATGAAAATAAGGTAAAAACAATCCCACAGTTGTCCTCAGCACAGCTATCAGCACACAAGCTCCAATCACAAACCCTGCTGCCCTCGCACGTCGCTCTAGTACCCTAACATGTGCATGGGCAGACTCAGCTATCTCTCTAGCGACAACCATGTTACCCAACAGGAAGTGGCAACGCTCATGCATGTCTATCATGTCTCCATCAAGACGAGAGACATCGCTCTGTAGCTCTGCAAGGTGAATACCCCTGCCACCAGAAATATGAAACAATGTACGAATCACAGCAATAATGGTAGGGAGGGTCAACTCTACAGGCTCTCCAGTAGTAGGTAGTGGAGCTGAGGATCGCGAGGACTCCCCGGTCTCAAATGTAGAGGGAAAACCCTCCAACGACCTCCACCGCCCTAACATAGGAGTCATCCACTCCAGGTGAGCAAACCTAGGTACCCTCTGTGGTGGCTCATCACAATGTATCTCTCTCTCCTCTGTCATCGACGCCTTGTCACGGGGCGCAAGTGGTCCTCTAGGGAAATCTTGGACACACATCCGGGGTGTCCTCCTAGGTACCGGTCCTCTAGAAGGTCCAGCAGTCATATGGCGTGTCGCCATAAATGTAGACCCTAGCATACGAGTGGTAGGATCAGTGGAAGCAGTAGTAGGTGAGACCACAAGTGCAGTCAGTGGTGGGGTGATGTAGGCATCACCGGTGTCATCAGATAGAGCTCTCGGGTGAACTGGTGGACTCATAACTCCGGTGCTAGCGTCGCTATGGTAGGAATCCTCGATCGGCTCCTCATCGGAAGCATACAAGTAGATCGGACTTTGCCTCGACATGCTGAGACAAAAGAAGTCGTGGGTGTCGTGTCAGTCGTAAGTTAGATGTATGCAAAGTATGTATGTGTGAATGCATAAATGTTTCTAGCCAAGGCTATAGTCTAGGTCTCTAAGGTTTTTGGTCACTTAAAGACTTCTAGTTCGCTATAACCAATGGCTCTTATACAAAGTCTGTCACACCCCGCCAAACGATGACTACAATCAATACTAATTAAGTGTGCGGAAGCTTTGGTGACGTGGCGGGGCTGCGAACAGTTATACAACCAAATAGTACATACATACTCAGAGCATATGGTTATTGCACAACATAATAAATTAGGATGCCAAGTTTAATAGTTATTACAAAAGATTATGACCAGGTAGGTCGTAACAGTAGAAGTATTGTTTAAAACATCAAGTTTTAAAATGCACAAGATTAATATAAGATTTCATGAGTATGACTGCAGGGTTCTGCAGTTATACAAAGAAAATCTCCAAAAGCGTCCCATAATAAGTGTCATCCTAAGTAATCCAGGGTTGTCCATCCTGTATGCATGCGATTCTTACTTACGCGGCTAATTTCCTGAAAAACATAGAGAAAATCGTCAACAAAACATGTTGCGTGAATTTATAGGTTTTATATGTGTATGTGGTTTGTTTAACCAAGTTTGTTATACTAATGAAATGTTATTCATTTAAATAATCATTTGCAGGTTTGCAAAATATAAATTTTGTAGGGTTGTTACCCTAAAGTATAGTTTTATGTGGGATGTTATCCCAAAATATATTACTGATTGTTTACCAGTATAAAATAAGTAATCGGTATGTTCTCCGATGAGAAACAGTTGTAGGATATGTTTTTCCTATGATTTTGTGGGAAATACTTAGACTATGATCCCCTGCAAGCTGAGCTAACCTTACAAGTTAAACTAACGCGACCTAACCGTATAACCAAACCACGACCAAAACTTATGTTGCTTGCCTGAAGGACATGTAAGTATACGCTCCAATCGGAGGGTCGTCACGGCAATAGTACAATCCGTATACTCAGTGGCTAGAGTCACCTAGCTAATGGTTACAGTCTGCATGACATAAGGTCTTTTCATACATATATTTCAAGTCTGGGTCCGTACTAGGATACATTATCTAATTTCCAAACAAGTTGTGAAAACGAAATTTCATCAATCAATCATTTGTATAAAAGCAATAAAGCAGTTATAATTTGATTACATGTGTTGGCATGCAATTTCTATGTTTAACATCCCTGTGTTTAAAAGCAGAAAACATTTAAAATAGGGGCTGTAAACTCACTGTAGTAGTAATGGATGTGATAGCTAGCGAGCGAGAGTGGCATCGCCCGAAATAGTCAACCTATACAATATAGGTGAGTAAACATAAGTTTGTTGATCGTTTGTCAAATTATATTAATAATTTGATTGTTTTGAAGAAATTGTAAATTTCTTAAATTGTACGAATCGTTGGTGACGATATTCAAAAGTTTGTTTGTTCCCCATTCACAATTGTTGATTGTGTTGTTTATATCAATTATGCGAATAATTATTGCTTGAATGTATATTTAGATTAAGTTAGTCTAAAAGAATAATATGGAATCAAATTTAAGTTACCCATGACCTTCTGTTACTATATATATATATATATATATATATATATATATATATATATATGTATTGATAGCAGGTTAGTTTAAAAATTAAATTAAAATCAAAGTAGGCCATGGGGATTGAACCCCTAAACTTTTGGCTTCAAAACTGCATGCCTTACCCAGTAGGCTATCGCCTGCTTTTGTGTATAACTTGCTAATTTTATCCTTATATGTACTAATAACCATTTAGCCAAAAATGAAATTAAATGGGATTAAAACAGGTCACAGGTGGGGCTCGACCCTGTGACCTTTGGCTACATCTCACTCGCCTCAACCAGTAGGCTACATGCCTACATTTGTTTATGTATTGCTTAGTTTACATATATATGTGTTACCAATTAACTAAAGTTTGTATGTTTCATGCAGTTAACCCATCGGCTACCAACTAGTTTTTGGGCAATCTCCTGTTACCATTTAAGTACCCATTTTTTTTCTTCAGCACCATGATGTGACCTATTTGCGAAGCACCAAAACTTGACCCATCCGGGTCTTGAGTGATACCCGATAGGCTACACCTCTCACTGTTCGATTTTATTATTTTAAAGCTATAACCGATCGGCTCGCTAACATAGTCGGTCGGTTTCTATGGTTTTTGGCCTGAGTCTTGTTTCGAAAATCAGATTTCAACCATCTCACCACCTTAGTTGTTAGCTATAATATTTGAGTTAAACTTTTCACCAATGTTTTAGTCGTTACCCATGAGTTCTGTTCAAGTGATTCCACATATCCATTTTTAAGTATATACGTATATTAGTTTTTATAGGAAATGTTCTTTTTCTACATGTTATCATTACTAACTTTGTTTACATGTTCTAAGATCTTGATACACAATAAACAATTTTTTTTGTTTTTTTGATGTTTTAAGCTTATCATCACCACCAACACACTCATAATCATTAACATAAACAATATACATACATATCGTAATCAATATACTTGAATGAAAAGTTGAAATAGCAAAGTTCCTCACAATGATTTTGAGATGGTGGTGATGATGATGATGATCGTATGATGATGCTAGGAGGAGGGAGATAAAGATGATTATTGTTATAAGTTTAAGATGATTCAAATTTTGTTATTGTTGTTTGGTTCTTGCTTCCACCCTCACTTCCTGCTGCTGCTGTCGTTGAAGATGAAGAACAGAGAGCAAAAGTTTGGTAGCTATCAAATTATTGGAGGTAGGTGTGTATAATGTTTACTGAGTTGTGAGTGAGGTAGTATATAAAATGTTTAAATCATCAAATGGAGGTATGGTGATACACTGAGATTGTCGCACAGATATATTAAAAGTGATATTTGTTTGGGTTTTAACCCGTTAACTTCGGGTACGGGTCCAATTGTGTGCCAAATTTTCATTTCAATTTTGAAATTATATTTTGAGGTAATTCCCCAAATACTTTATTATGAACAACGAAAATAATACTTTTATTATTTTCGACCTTTGGGTACGTTTTATAATTGACGCAGTTTTGTACGATACATTTTAAATAAAATGTATAATGTTTTATATTATAACAATAATATAAATTTAATAATATTCGTAATTAATAATTTCTTATTATTAATTATATGTTCACCAACGTTTCTATTTTATTTTTGTCCAGTTCGTTCCGATAGTTTGTATGTAATTAAAATTAATTACAAAATACGTAATACTTTTTGTAAAAAATTCTCGGGCTTGCTAGACTTATATCACATCTAAAGTTTAGTTTAGCTTTGTGTAGGAAATTAGCGTAAGAATGCACATGCTTAAGTTAATTGTTACCTAAATTGGAGAGTTGTCACAGTTGCCTTGTCTACGACTGAGGCTGAGTATATGGCAGCAACAGAAGCGTGCAAAGGACTATTGTGGCTGAAAAGGTTTCTACAAGAGCTTGGTTTCAAGCAAGAGCGCTACGTGGTACTTTGTGATAATGAGAGTGCGATTCATCTTGCTAAGAACTCTATGTTTCACAAGCGAACAAAACATATTGATGTGTGGTATAATTGGATTAGAGATTGTCTCGAAGATGGTTTATTTGAACTTGATAAAGTTCATACCAATGATAATGGTTCCGATATGTTGACAAAGGCTTTAGGAAAGGAGAAGCTCAAGGTATGTTGCTCGATCGCCGGAATGGCGAACTCTTCCTCATAATCGGAAAGGGGGAGATTTGTTGGGTTGTAAATGGGTTTCCAACTATGTGGAAGTCTTATAAGCCTAACAAAATTAGGCCCAAGTTCAAGACCCATTTAGTCTTGTATGCTAGGGTATTTTAAAGAAAGATGTGTGCAGCCATTTTCACAAGAGAGAAAAGAAAAAGAGTGATATATACACATTCCCGGTTTTGTGTACAGCAGCTCAAAAAATAGTTGATCCCCGGAGATTGAACCGTCGGATCGTCACCAAATTTGGACAGCGTGTTTCTAACATCTGGGCCAAGGTTTTGACCGTTCAGTTTTTTGTTTTTGAGCTCTGGAAGTCGAGTTACAGCTGCCGGAACAGAGGGCATATTTATTGGTGATATTATTCCTCTTTTGTCTTTAGATTAATTCCATACTTGTTGATGCTATTGTTCAAGAGTATGATGATTATTGTTTACCTCTAGTGAATCTAGAAAAGACTCGTTGTATTGCTCTCTTGTTGGTATTAGTGGATTTTAAGTGGCCTACGGGTCCCGTGGTTTTTACTCTCGCCTTGAGAGGTTTTTCACGCAAAAAGTTTCGTGTTCTTTGTGTGTTCGTGGTTATTATTTATTTCTGTGATTTTAGGCTGATTTGATCGCATTTGGTGTACCCTAATTATTTTACATCCTCATTGGTTCATACGGGTCGAGAAAGTATTGTCTAATGAGGGTTTAATTCTGCATTTGTGTTTATCGTTGTGACTTATTTCCCATCAAGTTATTCCATGTTCCAAACATTTCATTTAATAGACGACAAGTCTTATATCATAATGAAGGCATTCCCCGTATATAAACATGGTCATTCTCATCATTGTCATTGTTATCTACTTTTCATAGCCCTTCGATGCATTTCGCCCGATTGCTATTCACCCTTTCTAGCACTAGAATGAAATTCCCATTATACTTGTTCAGGTCAATGAAAGCCGATATTAATCAAGCAACCCGAGCGAATAAAATGGTTCAATCGAGTCGAGGCACTATTCACCAAGTGAAATTAGATGCCATCTTTACTAATTAAGCCGACTACCCCTTCCCCTATACCCGGCTGCTTCTCGCTTAACAAAACGTACTTCATTTCCTAGGGTGGGCAGCTCCCTTTTTTTCTCCCTAGCTCTTTCATCCAGTAAGAAAAGAGTTTTTACCTCGAGTTACGTCAATACATTTTCCTATGCCCAATCTTGTATAACGTTGCTAACACCCCTAGCTCAAGATTCTATATTGCTCTATACTGAAAATAAAAGAATTCCCCATATCTTATTATTATTATTATTATTATTATTATTATTATTATTATTATTATTATTATTGACGTACAATATAATATATAGAGAATAATATGTAACCCTGGAAACCATGAACCCACAGACGGGCCGGGCTTTACTAATCTAACCTACGTACCTTAATACTCTAATACACCCCGCAGTTGGAGAGGAAGTAAAACGTACGCTGAAATCGTAACGAATAAACGTGGACATGTAAAATAAATGAACATAGAGAACTAGAATGAAAAATAAAAAATAAAAATATTTAAATATTTAAATGAGCCGGCATATGACATCATAGCTTGTACTCTCGTAGGCATCAAGTCTTTTGGAGCTTTCTCAAAGTCTTTGTTCGCCAACTTTTTTTTTTTTTAATTACTGGGCAGTAGAGAAATACGGAGCACGAAGAAGGATGTGATTAGGAAATATAAGAGAGAAGAATAATTAAGTTGTAAATAAAAGGGACTAAAAACAAGGAGAATTCTTGTGAGACTTAGAAGTTTAGACCGAAACTATAGGAAACGATTGGGATAGAGGATTTTGATTTTGATACCACATCAAATAAGGAAATGATAAAAAATAAAAAAAAAATGGGAGTTACTAATCTAACCTACGTACCTTAATACTCTAATATATACGTGCTGAGAACCACACCGACCGATAGGAAAGCTCCTACACACGCAAAAACGAGTCTCACTTCCATGCTCTAACATGCTATATATAATTGTTTGTTTGTAAGAGCTACTCCATTTTATTACTTATCATTTCGATATTTGTGGGTTCTGATCCTTCATCAATAGCTTGAGGCGCATAACTCAATTAGAGTCGCCATATAATTTTGACTCTGATTATTCATAAAGAAACAAAGAAATTACGAAATTAACTAGCTATAATTAGTCTTTCACGAGAACTTCTTCAAGCTAAGATGTATACTACATGTACAAATTTTGAGCACTTAATTGTGCTAATTAACTTTAAAATTCCACTAAAAAGCTTGTATTATAACTAGTATATCTAAGAAAAAAGAAGAACTTTTAATAAGAAAGGACTGGGATCAATTCATACATCATCATCATGGTTAGTTAGTAAGGATGCACATTTTTGCTTAAGCCACCATTAACATTAGTAAAGAACCCCATAATTTCCGGTCGGTAAGGTAAGTAAGACCGTGGGCGTTCATCTTGTGTCTGCTCTTTCTTCTTCAAATAGACCTCGTGTGCTGATAAGTTATTTCCATTTTGCATCTTCTTTTCTTTCTTAATCCCTTTTATTTTACCTCCAACAACAACATTGTTACCTTTCACAGCCGGCTTAGCCGACATCATCGTTTTCCTATCTGACTTTTTTAAAAATATAAATGCATCACGACTGTCGCTATTACTCCGACCTACCTTACCTCTAAGTCTCCATAGCTTAGAGAAACCAGTTGAGTTGCTCTTTTTATTCAGCTCATGATTGTCCTTTGCATGTTGTTTTGACCGCGGGCGGTATGATCCCATCGCTATATCTGTTGAATAAAAAACCCATACAGTTGAGTTATGTGAGTTATCAATTGTCTTTCATAATGGGTCCAAGTTTGAAATCACAATGAGAACATACAACAACAACAACAATACCCAATCCCGTCAAAAACAGGGTATGGGGCACAATGAAAACATCTGAAACAAAAAAAGAAAAAAAGAAAAAAAAACTTGTTGTTGAAAAAGGAACAAAACTGAAAGTTCGTCGTATTTTTAGATAATCAATGCCTTTCTTAATGAATACCACTCTTGTCTAAGAGTCTCCTACATGCTTATATATTGGCATTTCAACCACAAACTATCAACCACGCAAAAACCTTTAACTATAACGTCGCGGACTTTTTTAATGTTGTTATGGTTGTCATAATCAAAACTTATGTATTTATTAATTCATAGTATATAAACAAACCTTCAATCTCATCATATTGTGATGCAGAAGATGGTGGTGCTCTGTAAGATGATTCAACAAACACCTTTTCTACAGGTGGTAGTTGATTTTTTATTTCGGTCGACAACAAATTTTGATCAAATAGCGGGAATACCGGTTGAATTTTGTTGTTTTCATATGCTTTATCGGCAGGAACAGGTGTATTATGATCATCTATATACATAAATGTAAAATTGTCATCATTTTCATGATGAAGATCATCTTCGTAATCCTCGCAATCTAAAAATTCTTCTAAATCTTCCTCATTGTCCGCATGATTATCATTTTCATTAAGATGAAGAGATTGGTTGAATTTCAAGGTAATTGTAGTTGCTAATTGATCAAAAAAGGTATCAGGATGTGATTGTTGCTTAATGTAATCAGAAGAAGAAGATGAACACGTTGGTTTATTTATTTGCATTGTGAATGGAATTAAATTGAAATAGATTTTGTGTAATGAATCTTAAAATGTTGTATTATTGAATAGATTCGAGTGTTTTGTTTCTGTTAGAGATTGTGACATGAAAACGAGGATTATTGTTGTGAACATATCATCCTTTTTAGTTAATTATTTATAATTTATTTATTTACATTTTACTACGGTTAAAAAGCTAAAATTACCGATCAAAATATATGAGAGAGCATTTTGTATAGAATTTAGAATACTAGTTTCTATTCACTAATATACAGTATGTTTTAAAATCTGGGTCGACTCGGCTGCATCTGGGAGGGGTTATTCGTCTTCAAAGTTTTTCGTTTATACTTTTTTTCTACGAGATGCCGGAAATTCCTTATACCACATTCCTGCCCTAGCATGTAGACTCCGAAGAAGACTATTTGACTTGACCCCTTACTTTTTTTTATATATGTATATATCAAAATTGGGGTGATCTTATTATGTTACTATATTGTCCTATCATAAAATGCTTTTAATTCTAATACATTTCACTTCGGCTAGATTCTAGCTAAAAGTAAACACAAAATAGTATAGAATGTAGAACAGATAAATATAAATATAAACAAAGGGAACAAATATTTCTGGAAGGGGTTATTCGTCCCCCTAATCTTTGACACAAGAAAATGATCATTATAAAATTTCAATAGTTTAAGCATAAAGTTTGATTATAATTTAAAAATTTAATGGTTTAATCCTTAAAGTTCATAATGGTTTAATGATTTTACCCATTTAAGTTTTTCACTTTAATAATCTGACTTTCAAAAAATTTAATGGTTGAACTCTTTGAAGGGTTAAACCAATAATGAAACTTGAAAGATTAAATAATGAAAAAAAAACTTGAGTGGTTAAAACGAAAAAAAAAATAAACTTTGAAGATCAAACCATTATTAACCCTAGAAGTAACTTTTAAACCATTATTAAACCATTTTATGTTGATTCGCATATTTCAGCTCTCGATAGTTTGTCAAACAGTTATAAAATAATAAGTTCGAGCTTTTGATTAAAAAAAAACTACAACTATCAACTTTAACTATAAGCATTTGGTTCCGGTGACAAAATAATTTTATCAAACACACGGTAAATCGTGTTTTTTGAAGTGGGAATGGGAAAACGGCCACATGAAAATCGGAGACTTCCTTGCATAAAATTAAAAACTAACACGCGGGTTCTTTTCCGGTGGGTTCATCACTTTATTTTTTTAATTAATTAATGGCATATTATTTCAAATTAACGTGATTCCATTTTCAATTTTCACTTTTCACAAGTCTGATTGTGATATTCAAGTGTTGTGAAGTTGAAGTGTTTTGTTAATCATTTGTGTTTCAGGGTACACAATGTATCATTAATGTTTTGTTTAATTTCGGTATCAATATATCATCTTGTCATCCTCAAAAAAGAAATAATTATAGGCAACGATAATTTTCATATCTATTTGCAGGTAACCTAACAAGCTGGGTTGGATCAAGTGGTTAAGCCCCTTACTTCTGGAGACAGAGGTTAAGGGTTCGATCCTCACCCCCAAGCAGGCCGGAGGTCTATTTCTGGAAGCAGCCTCTCTACCTATGGTAGGGGTAAGGTTGTGTACATCTCACCTCCTCCATACACCACCGTAGAAGACGGTATAGAGTAATAGGAAAAAAATTTGCCGGTAACCTAAATAACATCTATAAGAAAGGCGCTTTCCATCGTCGTCATTCGTAAATTAGAAGTTTGCCAAATGGAAATCAAAGTAACTTTTATTAATGGAAAGATAAAAGAAGAGATTTTTATGGAGGACAACCCGGAGTTTCGTGTTTTCGAGCCAAGAAAGAAAAGAATGTAATTAAGCTTTCAAGACATTATACAGACTTAAAAAGCTCCGTAATAATGGCATCAAATCATGTTAGAATGAAGGGTTCAAAATAAATGAGTGTGACAAGTGTGTCTATGTGAAAGACACAACAAGTTGATATTTCATATTATGTTTATATGCAAATGATATGCTTATAACGTGAAGCAACGACAAGATGATAAGTTCTACTAAAGACATGCCGTAAAGATTTGACATTAGTGATGTAGGTTTAGCTGATGTAGTTCTTAAAATCAATATCATTAGGACGCAAGATAGACCTACAAATGCTTGTGGATAAAATTCTTGAGAAATCTAATGCAAATGACTCTAACATATAGCTCATACTCTTATTAATACTAGTCAACATGTATCAAAGAATAGAGGGAGTAGTTGTAGCCCAACTTAAACAATAAAAAAGTATTAGCAGTCTAATGTATTTCATGAATTGCACGAGATGGGACATATCTATAATTGAGGGCATGTTAAGTACATATACGAGTAATCCAAATAAGCATTGGAAGAGTATGACTCGACTGCTTGGTACTTGAGATTCATTAGTGAATACTGGCTCCATTATGTAGATCCCAACTTACACTTACTCATTACGGGTTTAGAAATTACAATGTATAATTGTACTTGTAGAGCAGGGAAGCATACAATATCCTCTTTTAAGTTGTGCATTTAAAACCTTAATTGATTAACAACGTATGCCTTAGTCGGAAATAAACCGCGGTATACATGACTCATTGAATTGTCGGTCGTGATCTAATAGAGATCAACAACGTTCCAGCGGTTAAACGCATACAGATACGACGGTGTAAACGCCATCCGCCATCGTCAGTTGCGTTTTAGAAAGTCTTCCTCGGTGGTGGTTCCGCTGCGTACCCGGTGTTGTGTAACTCCGACGTTGGTTGGATCTAGATTGGATCTTGTCATAAACTCCGGTGGGCGGTGGTGGCTTAGTCGACTTGATATTAATGTTTGTGCAATATGTAATTAGGTTTTGATGAATTTGATGTTTGAAAAATTCGTGTTACGGAAAATTAGAGTTTGAATTTAAAGAAATAAGTTTTGTTGTGTTTGTTGATGAATATGGACGAGTTTGTGACTATAAAATTAGAATGAGAATAAAACTGTGATTGTTAAGCTAGATTTGAAAATATTGTAGGTGGTGAATCATGAAGGTGGAATACAAGGGTGTTGCACCCCAAATTATGACGCGGAAGCGGTTCGGGTTGGGGCGTGACTAATTACGGTAATCACAACACAAGGCATAATGAATGACTCTATATGCGTCGTTTTACAAAATGTATTGATATAATAAAAGTTTACATCAAAAGTACTGTTTACAATAGCTCGTGTTCTGATATGAGAGATTTACACACATAATTAATTTATACAAAATATAATAATGTAGCTAAATCTCTGATTTGTTTGCATGAAGACTCGAGCTAAAGTATTATGATTGTGCAGTCCAACCTACTGCTGAAAGCCTGTGATACATGCTAAAAATGGTCAGCTAAAAGCTGGTGAGCTCACAGGTTTGTATGTCAAGACATATTGTATGAACCACAAGATTTTAATTGTATTTAAGTTGCAACAGCAAAATAAAGAGAATATACAGCCATGAGCACATAATCTAAGCTTAACTTGAGGTATCAGATCCACATTCAAGGATCCGATCGAGGTGCCTCCCACGAGTGCCTAATCTACACTCGCCTGAACAAATACTAATGCGTCCATTTACCCAGTTAGTGCGTGCTAACCCGAACGAGGATTGTCAATCCTATATGGTACCATACACTAAAATTCACGCTACAGCAGTATTACCAAACTATGTTGTGGAGGACTTTGAAATGATTAGTTGTGAAACTCATGTAGTATAAAGTTTAGTTTCGTACTTGCGTTCATATTGTAAATAAACGAGCAATGTATCACACCTCTGAGAAAACAGTATAAGAGGGACCATGAGACTCACCTGAGTCTGAAGCGTTAAGCTTAGCGAGTAAAGAATGTGATGTCCGAAGACTTGTAACATGTGGGCGTCCAAGATGCGCGATGATCATAAACATGAGTAGGTATCTAGAAATATCACCTATGTAGTTGTTCATCCAACTCGAATGTCCAAATGACTCGATTTGGTTGATTAATTTGAGTTTTGAAAACGTATACGGCCCGTTGGTGATTGTTTATAATAATAATTTCCACTATTATTATTATAACTGAGTTGTTTGTATACTTATAAAAGTACGTATGTTTCATATGTTTCGTTGTATCGTATACTTATCAAAGTATATGTATATCGTGTACGAGTATCATCATATAAGGTTTTGTGGTAGTAAGTGTTCAACACTTAGTGTGGAAAGTATTTTCGAGTCCTGGTTAACGGGAGCCCGGGAGCAGCGCCTCTGGTAGCGGGGTCCAAAGGGTGGCAACCCCTGGCGGGGTCCAAGGGGCAGAGCTCCTGGCTGGGGTCGAGCTTTCACACTTAGTAAAAATATGTGTTCTCAAGGTTCTGATTTGTGCGACACCAATGGCGACATAGGTGTTTGTGTCGCAATATTGCGAGTTGAAATAGTTGTGCGACATAGGCTGTTGTGTCGCAGGTCACGACTGCGCCATAAGTGTCGTGTCGCATCATGCGACATCCGCAATTCAATGCGACATAAGGGCTTGTGTCGCTATATGCGACGTAGGTAATGGTTTGCGACATAAGGCTTTGTGTCGCTATGTGTGACATTCGTGATGTAGTGCGACATAAGGGCTTGTGTCGCAGAAGGCCCAGCCTTTCTGCGACATAACAGGTTGTCCAGGTTTCGACGTGTCGGGTTTGTGGTCAAACGGTCTCGGTTTGACCTGAAACTTTTACACAAGCTATAAAACAGTTAGTAGAGTTTGTAAAAATTATCGGTTGGTGTCGAGAGTCATTCCAGGTGTCGATTCTATAAAATGGCCAAAACTAATATTTTCCGAAAACGTTTCGAAATCAAGTTTTTAACACATATTTGGACATTACAACGCTAGATCAACAACATACATGCAAAATAAGAAAAATATAAGTAGTTTCGAAGTGTCAGGATTCTTACAAATCGACGCGAGAGAAATCCGAAAAGATAGATGTGTAGCTCTTCGTGAGGTGAACGTTTTCTTCCAAAGTAGCGAGATGATTGGAGGTGTTTTAGTGGTGTATTTTGGGGGTTGAAGGTGGCGGTGGTGTGGTGGTTTGAAAGAGGGAAAAGTGAGAGAGAATGGGGTTAGAGAGATAGAAAGAAATGATGGAAATGAGGATGATTATGGTGTGTGGAGGAAGCAAAGGGGTGAGGGCTTGACTCCCCTCACCTTGGCTGGTTTTAGTGGGGCCCACCCCATGTGGGTGTGTCCCCAAATTGTTCCCTGCGTATGCGCTCTGTGCGGTGTTCGTTTACCCGATCGTTTAAACGTTTATTTAAATGTGTAACGTTATATAAATACGTTTTCCTTTCAACTAAATTTCCAATATTTTTAATAAAAGTATTTTTATTAAAATACTTTGATTTGAGTTATAAAAATATAACTTTTAAATTGTGTCGTTTGTCGGGTACGTTTTGTGTGTTTTTGTCGCGTACGAATTATTTGACACGATACGAGTTACTTGTAAATTATGATCAAAATAATATTTTGGATATAATAGTGTTATTAAATAATGTTATGTTATTTAATAATTTTGTTCACCAACGTCTGTACTAATTGAACCGAATTCCATTCGATTTAAAATAAGTACGATCTAATCAATATATATTCAACAATATATATTAATTGATACATTAATTAGTCTAACATAGAACTAATTACATGTATTAGAGAAGATTAGGTACTAATCAATAGTCCTAATTTATTGGGTGTCACATACTCCCCCTATTAGGAGAATTTCGTCCCGAAATTTAGCTCGAAGTTGTGTTTGAAGCAGCATCAGTGAATAACTAAGGATACTTGAGTCGCATCTGGTATTCCCGTTCCCAAGTGAATTCCGGACCACGCCGCGAATTCCACCGGACTTTAGCAATGGGAATGCGACTTTGTTTGAGTTGTTTGACCTCACGGTCCATGATTTCAGCGGGTTCTTCAACGAAGTGAAGTTTGTCATCAACACGAATTTCATCGAGTGGGATAATGAGCGTCTCATTAGACAGTCATTTTGATGGCACCCGAAAGGGTCGGTGTCGTTGATGGTAACTAATCGGGTGCCAACAGGGGTTTTGAAATTTATAAATAGCGGGGCTTAAATTATATGTACTACCTACTCTGGTTAGTAAGCGGTAAGTATAACCTAATATCGTTCTATGAATCCAAACGTGTGGTGATTAAAGTTAGCACTTTTGGTAGGGAAGTATTTAGGATGGAACAAAGTAGGTAGGTTTGGGGGTTTTTAAACTATAGACAAGTAATTAAAATGCAGAAAATTAAAGTACAGGAAAGCAAATAAAGATAGAGATGTGATTACTGAGATTTCGATGTTTAATGTTTCAGGATGTCAGACTAAATAGGGGTGAAACTTATTATAAATAAACTATTAGGTGTAAACTCTTGAACCCTACCAACTAAATTTTCCATTGGCATGTCACTAGGAACTAGGTTATCATGATTCTGATCGGAGCAATACGCCAACTTCCAATACCTATTTGGTTGAGAGATAAACAACCTATTTTGGTTTTATACCGAGGTGCATGAATCAATGGCGTATCGTCTCATAGGTCCGACCGTTTTTAACCCCTAAAATAGTTTACTGTTCTATTAGCATGCAGATTAATAACTTTGTATATTTGGACCGCCGATTTTAAGACCTAGAGGTTTAAGTATCCTAAATCACTTGGACTTTCACTTTCATTCCTAGGTCTTATTTATAATTGATTAGATTCCGGTTTCTTCGACTTATGACTTAAATCTCTCCTTTTCAAATAGTTATACATCCCTGGATTATTCACAGTTTGTTAAAAACGTGTTTCATATGCAGACCATGCCTTTCAGTAATTAGACCGTGTACTTTACATGTAAATTCCACGACTTCTTACGTCCAACATGCGGTCAAGAGTAATTGACAGTGAAACTGACACTCTAAACTAATTAAAAGTAAAGCGGTGCGGAAATGTAAACCTAATATATACAACGAGTGATTTCACTGTGTCTTACTTATTGCATGTCATGGGCACATATAACTACTTACCATAATTAAGGTTGATCAGGTCCTAATTACTAGGTTGTAGTCACGTGGATAACCAGAAAGGGTACTCCATAGATTAAACTTAAGTTCATAAGGTCTCAACAGTACATGGGTTATTAATTCCTATTTTGTCTAAACGTATTATACGAACATTACTTTGTAATGCATTGACTTTCGTAGGATATACCAGTTAGTTATGAAGTTGTATTATCCTTTTGGAATTCCAACTGTTAAACCAGAGCTGATTCCAGTGATATGACTACCTTCGGTCGTTTATGACTTCCATACATTTGTACTTTGCTCGAAAGCATTTCCAGTACTATATCGAATAAACAGTCGAATAGGGGCCATCATATCATTTTACGATTGTTGTGCATTAATTATATAATGTCATCCCTACTTATAATTATTTACATCAATAACAATCACAATAATAAACTACTCGCAATTCATGACAACAAATAAATCACATACCAGGCAATAACACATATTAAAATATGAAATGAGACAAGTAAAATAAGAGTTTAGATATCACCCAGAGTAAATGCGTAGCAGTGTATTATTATGATTGACAACTCTTTTGCACATACAAAGATTGATCTCCGAATCCCTAGCGTTCGCCCTAGCTTCTATATTAATCCGTAGATTCTTCTTTCTTTATCCGTTTTTGTTGATTCTTCTTCAGTTAGACTCGTATTTTGAAAATGAACATCTTGGATAAGATGGATGTTGATGATGGGCACTTTAGTCTTTAAATCTTGTTTTGATGCCTTGAATTTTCAAACGTGCGTGGAATCTTCGTTTTTCATCCGTTTTGCTTGATTTTTATCGTGCAATCTTGTTTTGACCTCCTTGGCAGATTCTCATTGATTTGAGTGTTATTTGAGTTCAAATGCCAAGAATCTTTCCAGAATGAGAGAGATAACGGTAGTAAAAACGTGACTTTTTACGCGATATCACATTTCTTCAAGTTAGAAATGTGAAAAGTGGGGCGCACGCTGCTGAGCTCGGGTGGCAGCTGTAATCGATATGCCACTGTACCAATCCTCTCGAGAATCTCAAATGGTCCAATGTATCTGGGGCTCAATTTCCCGCGTTTTCCGAATCGGATTACGCCTTTCCAAGGTGATACTTTTAAGAGTACCCGGTCCCCAATATGGGACTCGAGTGGTTTGTGTCTCACGTTTGCATAGCTTTTCTAACGATCACGTGCGGCTTTGAGTTTGTTTTGAATCTCGAAGATCTTTTCAGTGGTTTCGTGAATGAGTTCAGGACCAGTGAGTTGACTGTCTCCCACTTCAGTCCAACAAATAGGTGAGCGACACTTACGACCGTACAGTGCCTCGAAAGGTGCAGCCTTAATGCTGGTGTGATAGCTGTTGTTGTACGAAAACTCGCACAATGGTAGTTGTTTTTCCCAGTTTACACCGAAGTCAACTACGCAAGCTCGTAGCATATCTTCCGGTGTTTGAATTGTATGTTCACTTTGGCCGTCGGTTTGTGGATGATATGTAGTACTCATATTCAAATGAGTACCCAATGATTTTTGAAGTGATTGCCAAAAGTGAGATGTGAAGCGACTATCTCTGTTAGAGATAATTGAGATAGGAACGCCGTGTCGGGTTACGATTTCTTTCAGATAGATTCTAGTGAGATGTTCCATTTTGTCAGTTTCTTTATTAGCAAGAAAATGGGCAGATTTTGTGAGACGATCGATGATCGACGATCACCTAAATGGTATCGCAACCGCTCGATGTTTTAGGGAGTTTTGTGATGAAATCCATGGCGATTTGTTCCGATTTCCATTGAGAGATTTCGGGTTGTTGGAGTAAACCGGAAGGTTTCTGATACTCGGCTTTGACTTTTGAGCAAGTAAGACACTTGCTGACGTATGTGGCGATTTCAGCTTTCATATTCGGCCACCAATAAAGTTCCTTGATGTCGTGATACATTTTGTCAGATCCCGGATGGATAGAATATTTGGACTTGTGAGCTTCATCCATCACCAAGTCCCGAAGGTTTCCGAAACTAGGTAACCAAATTCGATTAGAGAACTACCTAACTTCGTTAGGTTTGATTTCAAACTGTTTATCCATGCCTCGCAAGGCTTCGTTTTTGATGTTTTCAGGTTTCAAGGCTTCGAGTTGAGCGGTGAGAATCTGAATGGTAAGATCATTATGAATGGTCATACTGAGGGCTCGGACTCGAAGTGGTTTTGATCGTTCTTTTCGAATGAGGGCATCGACGACAACATTCACCTTACCCGGGTGGTATTTGATTTCGCAGTCATAATCGGTAAGCAACTCGACCCATCGACGTTGCCTCATGTTGAGATCTTTTTGATCGAATATGTGTTGGAGACTTTTGTGATCGGTAAAGATTATGCACGTAGTGCCATAAAGATAGTGCCTCATGAGTTGTGTAGTTTTTTTCGTGGATTTTGAGTTGTCGTGAGGCGTAGGCAATGACTTTGTCTCGATGCATCAGCACGCAACCAAGACCTTGATGAGAAGCATCGCAGTATACCACGAAGTCATCGGTGCCTTCGGGTAGAGATAGAATCGGTGCATTGCAAAGCTTTTGTTTCAGGAGTTGAAATGTTGACTCTTGTTTGTCAGTCCAATCGAACTTTTATCTTTCTGGGTCAGTGTCGTGAGAGGTTAGACTATTTTTGAGAAGTTTTCAATGAATCTTTGATAGTACCCAGCAAGACCCAAGAATTGGCGTACTTCAGTCGGTGTCGTTGGGGCTTGCCAGCCTTTGATAGCCTCGATTTTTGATGGATCAACATGAATTCCTTGACTATCAATGATGTGTCCAAGGAATTGAACGGTTTGCATTCAGAACTCACACTTGGAGAATTTAGCATATAGCTCCTCGTGTCTAAGTAGTTCTAGAATAGTTTTGAGGTGTTGCGCGTGTTCTTGTTCGTCGCGCGAGTAGATAAGAATGTCATCAATGAAGACGATGAAAAATTTGTCGAAATAAGGTTTGCACACCCGATTCATAAGGTCCATGAATACAGCCGGTGCGTTGGTTAAACCGAATGGCATCACCTGAAATTCATAATGCCCGTAGCGGGTTCTGAAAGCACTTTTTGAGATATCGGTGTCGCGAACACGTAGTTGGTGATAACCTGACCGAAGATCGATCTTTGAGTAAAAACTCGACCCTTGAAGTTGGTCAAACAGGTCATCGATACGAGGGAGTGGATATCGGTTCTTGATACGAGGGAGTGGTTATTAAATAATGTTATGTTATTTAATAATTTTGTTCACCAACGTCTGTATTTATTGAACCGAATTCCATTTGATTTAAAATAAGTACGATTTAATCAATTCGCATAGATATATATTCAACAATATATATTAATTGATACATTAATTAGCCTAACATAGAACTAATTACATGTATTAGAGAAGATTAGGTACTAATCACTAGTCCTAATTTGTCGAGTGTCACAAAGGGTATCTTGGTAATTGTACACAATTTAACGAAAAAGTTAACTTAATTTTAACGGAAGGTCAAATATAGCTAAATTCAAAACCACATGGGAAAAAATTGAAAAAAGGTATAATGAAAAAATCAACAAAACGACTAGACACACAGGAAGAAAAGAATTAATTTTCCCAATTAATAATTATGCATCATATCTAGTTTGTTTTGGCAAATATTTTTGTACATAGTATGGCTAAAAATTCAAATAAGATGGTTCAAAGCTTTAGTACATAAAATTTTCTTTAACTATCTATTACTACATATTAAGAGTTTTCAGTTGTTGAATCTTAGTTCCTAATAATTATATAAAATAACTTATTTACCCCTATTGTCTAAAAGGTAACTTACATTTGTATTAATTGCATCATTATGTGTATATTCTAACCTACTGATTATATGAAATATTTATTTAAAGATGATATGCTATTTAACGAACTTATTATTGAATGAAACAAATTTGAATAAATTAATGGACACCGCTGCATGGTGCGGACAATGTGCTAGTACATGTTAAAAGGGCTTCTTTTAAAGTTTTATAGAAAAATATTTATAAATATCTAACGGATATCAGTTAAGTTTTACAGTTGTAAGGACCAAATATACATTTGTGGCGGACGGTGAGTTACTGTTCACAAGGGGTAGATTGGTACTTTCATAAATTGTATTATTATTATTATTATTTTAATATTTTCTAAGGCTTGCAGGTATAAAAAATGAAATTAAATAGGGAAGCAGAAACTAGAGACTCTTAGGTCGGATAATACGTCGGAGAACTACACGACCACTATGGCCGGCACCTCCACTGCCGCCGTGATCGTGAAACAGTCTATTGTAGACAAAAACTAAGCCTCTAAGGCCGGTTAACTCGCTGAAGATATACATGGCTTTAGCTATGAGCATCTGGTAAACGAGCCTTCCCTGGAAAAAAGAACGCCGTAAGCATTTGGTGCTTCAAATATTTAAAATATATAAAAAGCATAGAAAATAGGCACACCGTTTCTTGATAACAATGTTGGTGTGTTTGTGAGGCAAAGAGAGATAGTGGAAGAGATGGTTATACTTGTAAAGGAAAATAGGCACACCGTTTCTTGATAACAATGGGTGAGTTTTATTGTTTAGGTTTTGTTTCTTTTCTAAATAATTAATTACATCAGTTATATGAATCTACAAATACATAGTTATCAATGAAATGATTTCTGAGATGTCATTCTGTTTTGAATTAGTATCATATCATATAACTTTTTAAAGAAAAGCAAACATCATTATTATTAAATTCCGTATCATATTAGTATATTACTATGTAAGTATTACATTGTATATGTACTTTTTAATAACTTACTAGATAAAGGACCCGCGATAACGCGGGCTTTCATATTTTATTTTTATTATTATTTTTCAAGTTATATGATGATTGATTGATTTTGTTATATTTAGGATTTAATTAGTAAGCTAATTGACATAGAATAATGGTAAATAACAATGAATTGTTAGATGTATTTTTGTTAACATAGAAGAGTAGATCAATTATTGTGTGAAATGTATGTCCATATGCCAAATAATTATTTTAAAGTAAAAATAAAAGATGGTTCTATTTATATCTTTTAGTATTTATTTTTGATGGCAAAACATTCGATACAATATGTAAACCAATTTTACAATAATGTGTCATAATCAATGACGTTATTTTAACACTTTATTTTAACATGTATCTTACTTAAAGTTGTAAATATATCATTGCTTTAATTTCATCATTACTTTTTGTATGTCAAAATATTCAATACAATATTCAATACAATGTATAAAGCAATTCAAGCAATTCTAACATAATGTGTCCTTGGTTTGATTAAGTTAACATGTGTACTAAATTATTTACGTATCATTATATGTAAAATATTAGTTGAATGATACTTTTTAGCAGCCAAACTTGTCATTACATGAAGAAAAAGAAAGCAAGGTTCCTAACATAGACTAAATGTTGTTAGTTATTTGACGTTGAATGCCAATTGACAATGCTACGAACCAAGGACATGTATCACCTTCAAAATTTAATCATCAAAAGCAAAATAGAGTTGAATATAACAAAATTGCAATATTTGGTGAACACTGTGGTCATTATGATAATATGATTAACCCATAATTTGTGAGCCCCTGATTTGCGAGCCAAACATTACAACAACTTCAACAGTGTTCAAAGGCTTATTCATGAGTCATAACACTATAACAGTTGGTTGAAGATTCTTCTTTGCTATTTGGAATGAATGATCACCATATCCAATTACGTGAAAGTACTCGACTTTACCAAGCCACTTCCAACGATGCCAGGGGGCATAAACCATCATTACAATGCTGTATAAGACGAATAAAAAAAGGAAGCTTAGTGCTATGACCAACATCATAATAAGTTCTTTATAATATAATTAAAGAAAAGTGCAGGCTGCTTAATATTTTCTTAGTAGTGAATCAAGGATTTTTTCAGCACAATAAAAATAACTGAAAGAAAGAAAAAACCTGAGATAGGATAAGGAGAGGAGATCTAGCTTTCGATACCTATCTATTACTCTACCTGTCCCATTAGATTGTCTAGCCTTTCATTGTAGTAAATTTGTGATTGTGGAAAAAGAACTCCATAGAGGTTCACTATTTCACCGGTACAAACATGATTGGAATTGTAAGTTGCAGGAGGGGCTCATCTCGAATAACTATATTATTTTGTGGCCTCAAACATTACTTATTGTGTCAGATACCATTTACATGTGCTCTGAAACAAATATTCCTAGCACTTCTTATTATGATGACGAATAAGAATAACTGCCTATTGGCATGCAAAGTAGTTTTTCTCACTTTCAATCGTCTTCTTTCATATTCTTTATATATATAAAAAAATGTGCCAAAGCATCTGAAGCATTACACATTAATTGATTTGCCAGAAAACTTGGCGTCTTTTAGCAAATTCAGTAACAGAAAACCATTTACCAACTTATATAGTGGAACAGTTTATGCTTTTTAATAAAGGAAATACTAAGGCCAACAACACAAAGTAAGCCAAACAGTCAGTATCGTTGAAAAGATAACATTCGAGAAACAAAATTCAATGCAAAGAAATGTGAGGTAATTTTAGTTACAAACCTTAAACGGGTATTCCAGGAAAACTACAACTGCAGCCCCAACATCCTTCTCGCCAGCTACCATACAGTTATTTCTACCCGGAAATTCAAGAACATCTAGCAAGAGAAAGTGACACCATAGTGAATGACCAAGATATCCAAAACATGATCACTGCAGGTAAATGAAATAGTTATGACATTATAAATGATATACCAATATACGGATAATGAAAAATGCATATAAATGCCACTATAAGAATGCATATTGGTGTGAACTATTGATTTGGATTTTAATCAGGCAAATGATTGAAAACTCAAGAGACTGATAATTTCAATTAATCACGAGAAATGTACTGTATGTTTTACATTTATTTCATATTTTAGTTTGTGGAATATGATTCAAGCATAACCACAACCTACTTCTCATACTCAGACATCAGTGTCTAACTTTGACTTTCTATTTAATTAGATGATCTTGAGGACCCCAATCATTTTCCTATTATGGAATTTATAATGAAGCTAGTCCCAAACACCATAAATAAATAAATAAAATTGAATAACAATTTGGTATGAACATATAAACTTGTAAATCATACCTCCTATACCATAAATATATAGATAAAATTACATAACAATTTGGTATGAATGTATAAACATGTAAAGTATACCTCCTATACCATAAATAAATAGATAAAATTAGATAACAATTCGATATGAATATATAAACATGTAAAGCATACCTCCTTATCGCGTAATGTCCAGTGCTAATCATGAATGTTTTCGATTTTTTCATCAATGCAAATCATTAATATGGATAGTCTGCAGTTCTGCACATAATAAGAATCCTGCCAAAATTCTAACACACCATAACAAACAAAACAATATGAAACACTCAAAATTTATACCCAAAAGTTGTATTAGTAGCTGGAATAAAACATACAAATGTAGTGATAAATCTTGACTCTTTAGCATCCTCATTCACAATCTTAATATCACCCATGTTTACATGCCCAATCAAATATGAGTACAAGAAAAAGCATGTTAAAATAAAGTAATCAATTTTCAATTTATTAGTTTGTAGACAGGTGGGGATGTATCCAAGAAATCTTCAAAAGTTACAATACATTACACTAATGAAAATCAATTATGTCATCGGAGCAAAATGCAACTAAAGATCGAAAATAAAGGTTTTATTAGCAACTTATAATCAAATGACACAATCAACCAAATTATAGTTGGAGATTTCAGTATAACACACTCAACACTAAACAAACTAAACTCATTGTACATGATCCAACATAAGGTCAAATACATTTTTTTCCAGCTACGTATTACTCACACAATGATTCCCCAAGCTACCCCCCAAACATAGGTATCAACCCAATCACCTTAATATCTTCCATTCATATTATAATAGTACATCCTACTTCCTTTAAAAAGTTACAAATTTGTAGTCACAATGCATATTTTAGGATTTAAAACCAAGCTGCTTGGTCTTATATCTATGCCACTAAATAGTAGTGTACTGAATGATTCTCATTTACAGCCCATATGCATAAGATATAAAATTGCAAATGTCACATCTCACAAATGCATTTTCTTGTAATCACACCTGATGCGGGTTTGGAGAAGATGAACAGTAGATTAAAGAATGATATTAGATTGAACCGGAAATCGCTATTTTGAAATTGAAATTTGTAACATTAGAAAGAACAATTAAATAGCAGATTGAGATCAAAATCAGAAATCAAAATGTTATCACCAAATTCAACTAAAAATATGCTAAAAATACAATAAAATGAGGGCAAAACATCTACTAACCCCACGGTTAAACGTATCAACACATAAACCAGTAGTGCCTTAAGTTAAAAGCGTATACTTTTCAACTTATATGATATCACTTATAATTTTATCAAAATTAAAACAAATTACATATGCACGTATGTAGTGTCTCAATCTAAGGTCCACATATACATACAAACAAACATATATATGAATGAAACAGAAAGAGTAGTTCAATTAATGTACCAATTAAAACTATTATCAGACATGCGTATAAAAATTTCAAATTACATATTAAAAGATGCCATAAAAATAAGATAAAAAATCTATACGATAAAAAATAATATTATAGGAATACCTTCAGTAGCTGGATGAATGTGGATCCTTTCTTCACATTCTAGATTGAGTTCGAGCTTGTTCAAGCAATAAAAAATATATTTCAGTCTCAGTAATGGTTGTTGCTTCATCTGTTCAAAGTGCACCTATAAAAACAACATATTAAAAGGTAATTATTACATGGAAGAACTTTTAAGAATTTTTACGTAATGAAACTAAATATTAAACTTTGAATTAGATACCTTTTAGTTTTTGGGGCTACCAACCATTAAGACGGTTAAAAATGAAAGATTGAGAGCCAGTAGTCATTGAGCTGGTTATAGTCAAGTAAGCTTTGTTATATCACCCCTGTGATCATTGATAAGATTAATGCACTACTAATAACACCATGAAAGATACCGGTGAGTTTCTGTCATGTAAAAAAAAAAGTAAGAACTTCGATGAAAAGATATGAAATATAATTAAATAAAACTTACTACTTGAAGCCCGAGATTTAGCATCTCATGAACTTTTCGATGACCCATCCATTTTATCAACTCCAAGAAGATCAGTTAAGACAAAGTGTATTTTTATACATATAACTTCCTAAATCTATTTTATCAAATATATAAACTAATGCCATAACGTTTTTAGTGTTTAGCATCATACTAAAAAAAGCACCCAGTAGCAAATTGATCATAACAGCCCATGTTCTTTCCAAACATCAGCAAGATTGAGTGTGCCCGAAAATTTAGTACTTATAAGTGGTAGGGAAGTTAATATTGGTAAAGAACATGCAATGATGCTGAATACAAATTCAAAAATAAAAAATAAATATAATTCATTCATGTTGTAATTAGTCTCAAATTACATGTATATGATCAAGGCTGACTTTAGTAAGATTTGGAACCATAATTGCAAGGTCCTGAATGTAAAGATGCCCAATTAGTTATAAAAGAGCACATATCATAAACATTGCACATAACTGAAAAAGGGACTATCATTAAGCTAATCTATGAGCCAATATAAAGAAAGTTTCACTCATACATATCATCAAACCCCTAATAGACATGTGAGTAATTGAATCCAAATAGATGAACCATGAACGGTAGGTAACATCGGATCTATGTGATCGTTACAATAACTTTATCAATGAACATTACCTGATGAGTTTTCATACTCTACTCCATGTTGCTATTCGGAATTGAATCTATCAATCGAAATAGCTACAATACACAACACCTGCAAAAATTCGATAACAAAATAAGGATTGATTAGTATCTTAAAAATAATAATGAATTTGAAATTAGGGTTTATAATAAGATGAATAAATTAAAGGTTTATTAAAACGGAGAAATTGGACCTTTTGCTTGTGGCCTTCGTACGAATTAATCTACACCCAGTTATTAGAGATGAGCAACAAAGGATACGATAGCCGTGAATGGAATCGCTGAAATCATTGGTTATTAGAGGCGAAGAACCTCCGCCAAAATTTTCAACATCTTGACCATTCCCTACGTATCTCTCTTCGTAATCCATCATCATTGGTGATTGACTTCGAAATCTCTGTTGTTGTGTTCATTCGCTACAATATTATTCTGGTGTGTGGAAAATTATGGCTTTTAGCCGCAGTGTATATACGGAGTCTAATATATTATATTTGCTAAAATCAATTAGAATCATTGGGAAAATCAATTTATGCCTATTTTATATTCTGCCGTTTTTTATTTAAGAAAAAATATATTAAATATTTAGGGGGCTAGATGTAACTATCAAAATTAAATTTAAATCGTTGGATTGATTTGGAAAAATCTAATTAAGGATCGAGATTAACCCATGATATTTTGCTTTAAATATAATTTATAGATAGGTAAAGTCACTAAATAACTTGGTAAAAAATGAACTTGCAATCTCTCTTTTCAACATGTAAATGTTTTTTGTTGTTGTTGTACTTTGTATGTTTTTAGATGTACGATACATATATATAATATTCTAATGTTGGTTTTTAAAATATTTAAGTTAATTATGTTACTATAATCATTAATTAAAGTTTAGAATATCAAAGATGTAAACATTCGCAGCAAAGCGCGAGCAATCACTCTCGTTAAGGACCAACAACATGCAAATCAAATACATAAATTAATGAGAAAATTCCATAAATGATACCTGTGGTTTACACACATTTTCACATATCATACCTGAACTTTTTTTTCCAGGTTTTCGATACAATAAGTTTTCAGTTTGCTCGTAAATGGTACCTCCGTCCAACTTCGTCTATTATTGTCGTTAAGTTTTACCAATTCCGTCTATTTTCAATACAATAAGTTTTAAGTTTGCTCGTAAATGGTACCCATAAGTTTCAAAATTGCTCGTAAATGATACATGTGGTTTACACACATAACGGTGAAAATTAACGGATTGTGACGGAGGTACCATCTACGAGCAAACTTGAAATTTATTGTATCAAAAACCTGATAATAAAAGTTCGGATATGATTTGTGAAAATCTGTGTAAACCACAGTTATGATTTTTGGAATTTTCTCAAAATTAATCATATATAATAGTTTCAAACCTAAAGGACGAAATGTGTAACTTTTTCGAAACCACGTTGAGGATCGGTGTAATCTGCTGTTTTGGGGGTGTACGTTTTTGTTGAATCCTCAGCAAATAAAAAAAGGAAACCTTTGCCTATATTTTTGATTTTCAGAGGGAGACAACCAATAGAAACGCTGCACAATTATTCTAGGGTTTTCAGTAGCAGGGGACAACACAGATTCCATACCTAATTCTGTATCTCCAACATCCCACAGCCAAAACCAAACCCTAATTACACTACTACTACTATCACTCACGAAATGGTTCTTGAAGACGACCCTAGCAACGACAGCACCTCACCTAACTCAGTTCCGGTAGAAAACGGCGAACGGCGACATCATTTTTCGAGGAAATTGGAGGCGGAGTTGGACGAAGATGACGTGGCGACGGAGGATGATGACGTGGCAATGGAGCGGCGACAGCTGGCGTTGTCTGACGTACACGAGGATGAGGAGGATGATGATGCTGATGGAGTCAAGACGGTGCGAAACGTGAAGTCGTTTCTGTTGGACGCGAATTCGAGCATTGAAGATGAATCTGGAAGTGAGGAAGAACAAGCTGCGTTTATGAAAGAGCTTGAGGTTTTTCATAAAGAAAGATGTTTGGAGTTTAAACCTCCTAAATTTTATGGAGAGCCATTGAATTGCCTCAAGTGAGATACTACTACTATCTTAACCTTGTTTGATATATTTAAATGATTTGTGATTGTGGTTGGATTTTGTTTGATGACTTTTGTTTTTGTTTATGTTAGGTTATGGAGGTCCGTGATTCGGAATGGTGGATACGAACATGTATGGCTTTCGTTTTGTATATCCCTCTCTGTTTCTTGTTTCTATTTGAAGTTCTACATGCATATTAGATAATTCGGAATAGTATATAGGAATGCCGTTTAATTGCTTTGATTAAACATGATAAAAGTTGTAGAAGTTGGTTTGGGTGATTAGTTTATCATTTGTTTTATTATTTTCGGCTGCTAAGCAAGGAATTCTTCATTTTGCTGCAAGGCATGTGTGTTTGTATGTATATTGTTCATTGATTAACTTTATACTTTGAATTTTGAAACTAGGGGATTTTCTGTATGTAATATATAAACTCACATATTTACACGATCATGTGGAATTTGTCAATAAGTAGAACATGGGTAATAGTTTGCATGATATCGACTTTTTTTTTAACTCTAAATCTCTATTAAGACATGATGTTGCTTGCCATCTTACCTGTCCCTGTTCTTGTTGAATGTGTGAAAGCCATCAATTATACCACTGCAGACGATATGTTTTAATTAGATTTATTTGATTAACTGAGTAGTATAGTTTAGTCAAAGAGAAATGCTTCAAGTGAATTACATCAAGCCACTTTTGTGCTAAATCTGCAGACAACAAAATAATATGCTCCCTGTAGTAATCAAAAGAGACATTGAAATTTATTTGTTGTTATATGAATATTCATCATTATAGGGCCATTTGCATATTTGCTTAGAGTCAGCCTTCTTTTCATATGATTTTGTTTAAGCATTATATAAAATTTCAATCACATCTCTATTTGTTTGCACACTTATAGGTCACAGCAAACAAAGTGTGGCGAACAGTGGGAGAATCTTTTAAACCCCCAAAGTAAGCATCAAAAGCTTTTGTCTGGTTTTTGTTCATTCACCTCATATGGTTTTAACTTTTTTATAAATATACCCTGTTTTGGATGTCTAAGTCATAATCTAGGTGTTGTGATATCAAGAAGCAAGTAATTGAGGATGTTACTTATGTTATTTGTTCTTTGACACTAATGTGGTTTATGGCAGATTTTAATTATTAGGCATTCACCATCACTTGCTCTATATTAATCTTATTTATCTCCTGAGTCCTGATCTCTTTTTGTTACCTACTATATTCATGTAACTGTCACCAGTTACTCTTTTGGTGACTCATCATATTGAAGTTTCATCCATGAGTATTGAGAATTTGAGAGTATTATTTGCCCAAGTCATAATTGGTTATTTAACATTACCTTCAACCTATAACACTGCAAGTTGTTCATTCTGATACCAAGGTGCCATTATTTTTGTAAAATCAATATCTTCTGATGAATATACAATTGCTGCATTCTTATACATAAGAAGCCTAATGCATAATTGCATAAGCATTAAACATTTGTCCGCTCATTCTCGTCGCTTTCAATTGATGTCACTCGATCAAGTCATTATAAAATAATGACAACATCATATTGCCATCTTTCTTTTTCTGGCCATGGTAATTGTAGTTTCTGATTACTTCCGTAAGACTTTTGTTTGGAGACCAATCTCACAGTCTAACATTTATGCTTCGTTTTGGACAGGACCTGTACTACTGTCTCATGGACATTCCGGTGCTTTTATGAGAAGGTGCTTGCTTAATTACTGAGTCTTCTTACATTTGCACTGTATGATGAATGTCTACCACTTCCCTTGTCTTTGCATAGCAATTTCATGCTGAGTTATCTCTCGAGTTCATAATAGTAGAGATAGGTAAGTTATACACGAGCATTGTGTGTTCTCGTTTCTTACTTCAATTTCTCATCTGGGCGTCTTAGACTGCATCACTAGGTAGTTGAATCTTTTTATAAATTCACCCTGTTTAACATAACTGACAGTGAGCATATATTGAAAATATTCTTGACATAAGTGACATAACGTAATATATTCTAAATGCACAATATGATATTAGAGGGATAGCTACCTATCTACAATTTAAATTAGTAGACTTGTCGTGCTTGCAGTTGTCATGATGGGAAGCCTTTTTGGAAGGAAGTTTATGTTCTTTAAGCACAAGTCTTGCTAGACCGTTTGAGTTGCATATTATAACACATCATGATCGTGAAATTTTCGAGGCAAATAAGACTTGGTGGACCCTTGTTGATGTTTGTTTGGTGTTAATCTGATGCTGTAATATCAGACTGATTTTGTAGAAACCTGACCATATTATAATATGTGAATTCGGCATACCAAACTTCGAAATTTAGCATCACAAATGAGTATGTGTTTATGTAGTTTTGTTTGTTTTCTCCAACAATGGGAAGGCAATGTGTCTTGTCAAACTGTACAATAACTACAAAATAAACTGCTGAAATCATCAATGAGAAACTATCGAATCTATGCAACCCTATAACATCTTGTAAACCATTAAAGATCATAGGCAAGCTATCAAAGTTAGTACTTGAAGGAAGTATCATTGTAGCCTTAAAAACTTGAACCTTTAAGATGTACTATACTTGACTTGAAATTTGATGCAGTGAGAACTTGCATAAATCGACAAGCACTACCTTTTGAAAGAAAAGGATGACCTGTAAGAATTCGTATTAAACAGCAAACACTTATGAACACATTTTGAAGGAAAATCTGCACATGGGTTCACTTGGTTAATGCGAGTGCTTGCTGGTTAATGTTTGGCACTTTTATCATGCATTCAGGGTGGTTTGTTTTCCTGTTTTTTATTTTGTTTGGATATTCAGTGTGCAAATGTACTCCATGTCCCTCAGCTCGTATGTATTTATTTATTGCTGGTCTAAGTGGTTAGGAATGTTAAATTAGTAATTACTCAATTATCTTCCTTTGAGCTTCTTCATTATCAAATTATTTACACACTTTTTGCAGGCATTGCTTGAATATGAGAAATATAAGATGAGTTTAGGAGAGTTGCCATTCAATGATGCTCCTTCTACAGAACCTACATCTGTTGTAAAACAGGTACCTCTAATTTTAATAGTTTATCTTGTGGAACACCTGTATATATAAGTGTTCCTTACATAGCAGTGCTTCTTAAATTAGTTGAAAATTTGAAATGCTTCACTTCTATATGTATTTGGAAAAATACAAAATCAGCCTCACAAGCTAGATGGTAATTGATTTAAAATTGTTGATACATTGGCTAACTCGCTGTTAAGACCGAGTAGGGAAATATGGTATTTTGTTGTAAGCTATGAAAGTGATTAATGGTGAACATACTTCATGAATGAAAAAATTTCTATCCACTTCCTTATGTTTACTCAGTATATGTGTGTATTGTATCAATCTTGAGGCGTCTCCTATTTGATCTTTTGTATGTTCTTCAACTTCATGAGCTTCTTGTTTGTAGACCAGTCAAATTCAAGCACCTGGATCCGGAAGGGCCAGACGGGATGCAGCAGCTCGAGCCATGCAGGGTTGGCATTCTCAGCGTAATCTTGGTAATGGTGAGGTTGGTGATCCAATCATTAAGGTATGCTGTTATTTTTTTTCCATCACATCAATTAACTTTTTGTTATTATATTAATATTTTTTACTTGTAGTACTCGGAATGCACCTATTAATGTTTACGGATCTGGAAATTTGTGGGCAGCTATTGTAATGTTTGAACTGACATCATCACCTCCATTTTGTAGGATAAAACTTCAAGTATGTCGGTGAAGCGAGAAAAGCAAGGCATTGGTATGTTTACATTGAGTCATACGACGGATATTTTTAAATTCTTGTACTTCTCTTTGACTTTATTCCCTTGGTTACTGTGTTGCTGATTAGGTTTGTTGAAGCGTAAAAAGCCATCTCCAGTAGAACAAGCTGTCAAAGTTGCACGCATGAAAGTGTCAAGACCACAGTTGAGATATCTTGTTACTCTCTTGGCTTTTCTATTGGGTATCTTGTTTTCTGTTAAAGTGGTACCTGACACTTGTTATTTGGGCATATTGAAAATCTGAAATATGCCAGATGAAGTCATAATGGCATATCAATGTTTACAATATTGTTTTGAAGTCTTGAAATTTCATTTAAATAAAAAACCGTCAGTGTTGAATTGAATGACCATGTTAAGAATATTAGATCGTCTGAAGTGACTGGATTTGTTGCATTCACTTACACATACTCTGCTGTAATAAATTTCTCAGATTGGACTCAGCAGTTGTGGATCTTGGTCCCCCTGCTGATTGGGTGAAAATCAATGTGCAGAGAACTGTAAGTTCGTTTGTATGTTTTCTTATTTGTTTGATAATTTCTCTGACTGATGAAACTGCTATGGTTAATTAATTCTTTGACAACATTAAAAGGATTTTTAATGTATTGTATAATCCATAAAACTGGTTTTGCATATTGATTGTGCAGAAGGATTGCTTTGAGGTGTATGCGTTGGTTCCTGGGCTTTTGCGTGAAGAGGTAAAAGCTATATTAAAATACTCCCTGTTCACAATCGCCTTTTACCTGACAACAAAATAATAATTATAGCAAAAAAAGTTTAAAAAATTAAGAAAAAAGAAAAGAAAAGATAAAACCTTACTTTCTTGATGGTTGTATAATAGGTTTTGTAAGTGGATGATAGATGATGTATGTCTCTTTCTGTTACTACTAACGGCCTTATGAGTTATGACGGCCAAAAGATAGTAAATCTATAACCTTTTAAATCATAAATTTCATACTCCAATGCTTTCCATGTCTGTTTCCTGTTTTGACCAATATGATTTAATATTTATTGGCTTTAGACCAAGACTTTAGATTTCAAATGATTGGAGCAGTGGTTGCTAAGGTCGCTCTTATTTTTAATGCTTTAGATTTTTAAAGGATTGTAGCAACAGGTGTAGTCTTTTCTGCCAAGTAAACAGAGCCTTGTGTTCAAAACAGTTTACAATTTATATTATTCTGAAATTTTTTTTTTTCTTTTTTCTTATTTTTGTGAATGGGAACTAGGTGCGTGTACAATCTGATCCAGCTGGTCGCTTGGTTATAACTGGTCAACCAGAACAGCTTGACAATCCTTGGGGTGTTTCTCCTTTTAAAAAGGTATGCCTACAAAATCTGACTATGGATTTTCAGAGTTTGATATAGATAGCTTGAATGGTAAATAAGTATACATGCTAGAGCATCATCATCATAGAGTATATTCAATTGAGATGAAGTTTGGGATTTTGTTTTATAATCCAGGTTGTGAACTTGCCATCCAGAATTGATCCTCATCAAACCTCAGCTGTTGTAACCCTGCATGGTCAGTTGTTCGTGAGAGTGCCATTTGAGCAGTCAGGCCTGTAGAATGGTGTTGTTTTTTCTTGATACCTTAGCAAATGCAGATAGTGTCCAGAAGGTTTTTAGTGGTAGAAGTTGTTGTGCAGTTTATGCTGTCAGTACTATACTTAGTAAGATATAATGTATCAAACTTGTGTAGCTATACTTCATACTTTTGTTGTATCTGTGGCTTTAAATGTGCTGCAGAAACTTGGTATAGACCAAGCTCAAGCCATCCAGCGACAAGCGACCTTCTAACATAGATAGACATTTAATCAAAAGCATGTTTTTCAAACTATCTTTTGTGCCCCACGCTTAGCCGAGCATAACTTTGGCGTCATTGTTTGGGTTGGGTTGCCACATTTTTTAGAAGGCAATTATAATGCAGGTATAATTATGTTAAGCTTATATGCGTAGAAATGTTAGATAAGGGTAAAAGTTTGTTTGCTCATATGACTGCCAAGTTCAAGTTTCTTTTTAAGTCGCATAAAACCGTTGAGGTAGACTAGAAAAGAGGTCGATAATGTAACGTGGTTTGGGGTTGGTTAATATCTTGAAAAAATGTTTGTTGGTTTTATATGTTTATACTCAGAGATAGAATCACTAAGAAAAGGGCTCATGTCAAACAGTAAGTCGGAATATGTTAACAACTTAACATCTTCTGATTTCCGTAAGTCGGATTATGTTTAGAGTTTATAATCTTAGAGAAAATTACATAAATCATTCTTATGGTTTGCTCAAAATTTCACTCGCAATTCTTTAATTAATTTAATTACACAGATCATCATTTCTTTTGAAACTTATTATATCAATAGTTCTTTACACTAACGATTGCTAATTCTTCGTTAAAAAAGGACCATACGTGTAAAAAATTTATTCATTTACATTTTTTTGAGTAAAGTATAAATTATAAAATCTAACATATGTGTGAATACATTATTATGTGCACATACATTATTTTCATTTCTCTCGTTTTATTCATTATCAAATTTGATCATATTCTACTCTAAAAAATCAAATTTTATATTCTACCACCCAAATTCACCACCATATTTCTCTACCTATATATATATATATATATATATATATATATATATATATATATATATACATTTGTGGCTTGTACAATTTGATGTTTTTGAATAGAATATGACAAAATTTGATGATAATAAAATGAGGGAAATGAAAATAATGTTATATACACTTAATAATGTATGTATACATATGTTAGATTTATAACTTAAACTTACTCAAAAAATTTAAAAGAATAAACTTTTTTACACACATGGTCCTTTTTAACGAAGTGTTAACAATCGTTAGTGTAAAGGACTATTGGCGTAATAAGTTTCAAAAGAAAGGATAATCTGTGTAATTAATTTAACTAAAGGACTACAAGAGAAATTTGAATCAAACCATAAAGACGATTTATGTAATTTTCTCATAATCTTATTTGATATAAGTAGTGCTCCAGTTTTGCACTGTTGCATGAGACAACAACGAAAATTAGTAAGAGTAATCTTAAATATGGTTAAAGCTACATATCGGTAATGAATTTATACTTTTGTACATAGTTAGGTAACGAACTCATTTTATTACTATCGTAACTAATGAAATTTTATTTTTGTGTTGAGTTAGGTAATATATACTATGTGACATTAATATTTTTATCTTTATTGCTTATTTGAAAATTTTATTATGTGGCATAAGCAACAATAATGTGGTGTGACATTGACATGTTTTTCAAAATGTAATCGGTCAAAAAAAAGTTGTTTGCATACCTCAACACAAAAATAAAAAGTTAATTACACATACATTATTAATAAAATGAGTTTATTATCTAACTCGGTACAAAAATATAAGTTCGTTACCAATTTGTAATTTTAACCCTACCCTCTTAAAAATGCCTAAGACCTTAAACTCATGTCCAACTATATACATTCTGAGACATGGATTTCACTTATTTTAACTCTTTAATAAAAAATTTTATGTACACATAAAAAGTGTATATGTTCAATTTTAGGTTCATGTAATTGGTTATTGATCACATCTAGCACTTTTTAAATATTTTCATGATTGAACTGTACAACAAAGTTATAAAGGAAATATAAATAACATTCCCTAAGGGCGTGTTTAGTTATGCAGTTTTTTTCTCTCTCTCTTTTTTTTCTTTTTTCTAGAAAATTATTAAAATCTTTTGGGTAAATATATTTTGTCGGCATCGTACTCCCTGTTTGTTCCGAGTTAAGCAACCTACCATTAAAACTCTCATTGTCTGCAGTAAACTGGTTAATGTTGTATCGATATCGGCATTATGGTAACTGATTACCGGGACAACCGGTAAAATTAATGATGTGTCAATTTTTTTTTAGTTTAAATACTGATGTGTACAAATATTGCCAACCTGGATCAATAATTCCTATTTTTTTAAACCGAAAATAACATTAAAAAAAAGGTTTATTTACCTCATTAATTTCACCCGTGTTCACCCGTCGCATTCATTTCAACACTCACTCTAACACTCACTCTCTAATCATTTACTCTAACACTCACTTTCTAATCTTCGTCATCAAACGTAGCGGATCCAGAGACACAATCAGTTAATGCTGTCGTTGAAACACATGGTGAGTAAATCTATCTTTTCCCTTTTACCGATTTCAATTGCATACTCATGACTTGAACATGCAGCTGCAATAAGATAACATACTTGTGCAACTCATAAAGGTTACTTGAACATATAGCAACAACATTAAGATAACAAATATACAAACTTTCAAAATGACCCATTTGCTTACAAAATAAACTACACCAGTAGTACACTCCATAAACTACCACAAACTACCATAAACTACCACAAACAGCCACAAACTAGACCCATTTGCATACAAATAAGACCACCAAAATGAAAAGAACTACAAAAGCATTCTTCCAAATTAGAGCACGGGAATTGATTTTTTGCAACTGCATTGCACTTGCAGCCCCTTGTTGTTGTTCAAATATGGACTTGTATTCTTCAAATTCGGCCTCCATTTGTAAAACTTGTTCTCTGTTGAAGATTTCACAAAAACAATCAGACTGGTCTTGATTCAAACAAATGTGCAACTCATAAAGGTTGAGCTTGTACCAATCGCTCATAAGCTCATCATCAACCCAGCGAAAAGCTTTGCAATCTTCCCATTCAGACTATCACAATAAAATAACAATCAATAACTCTTCTGTTAACTCGATTTATAATAATTAAAAAATTTGGGTTTAAAATTTCATATACATACCAAGGAATTTGGGCATCTTAAGAATCGTCAGGCCAGATTAGTGACAGTCCATGAAGTGCGCATCCTTTGTGGTTTACAATTGCAGTGAGTTGGGTTAGCTTTCTTCTTCGATTTGGTCGATTTGAAAGACCGAGCAAAAGACGACGACATGTTTGGGGTTCAAATTAGGGTTTCATATGCGGGTAAATTAGGGTTTCATATGCGGGTAAACCTATAGAACATGTGTTATATGGGTCATTAATATTACGTGGCATTGTCTACGTGGCAATTTTTATTTACATGGCATTCTACGTGGCTGCTTAGTTAGCAAATAACATTAGCAAATGGTAAACCATTAACTTTCAAAGATTGTAGCACATAAATTACCAGTTTACTGCAGGCAATGGGAGTTTTAATGATAGGTTGCTTAACTCGGAACAAAAAGGGGGGTACGATGCAGACAAAATATATTTACCCATATCTTTTCAAAAGCAAATGCTTTCGATTGTGATGGCTGAAGTTTTCATTTTTCAAGAAAGAGTAGAAGTACAAAATTTATAGAAACATAAGAGAGAGTTTTCGAATTTTTAATTATAAAAAAGTAAAATTAGGATTTTTTTTATTTTTTTTTAATATGAATTTGACTATGTTTTCTAATTTTCTAGTTTTTTAGAAAAGCCTTATAGAAAAGTGGGGAAAAAAAATTCATAACTAAAACGTGCCCTTAATTATTGAGATTCTTCAAAGGTTAGAACCGGTATGCTTATATATGATGATGAAAGGTCGATTTTCTCAAAAAAAAAATAAAAATTAAGAATAAATTACTTTCTTAAGTGTTATTAGGGTATCTTGGATGCTAATAACTTTCTAAAGTGATATTTGGTCATAACTAGTGATTTTAGCAAAACATAAATGTTTTTTTTTTTGGAATATTTTGTGATTGTCAAGAGTTTCTTGTGTAGTTTGAACTCTTCTGAAGTCACTTATGCCAATCCACGTATTATGTAACTTTTGTAATAAACAACTTTAAATTTTTTCTCGAATTTCATTCCCATAAAAATGGAATAAGAAACAGTTAGGCAGATCGAACACAAAACTTTTAGGCATATAATTATAACAATGCTACTTTTAACTATTAGTTATAATACTTACTGATCTAAATGAAATTATTAATAATTGGAGTATTATTACAAACTTGTGCATATGTATTACATGGGCCATCTGTATCAAGATGGGAGATGATATTTTCACCAACAAAAATGATAGTTCCATCAAAACTGTGCAATAAACAGTTGTACATTATGCATAAATAGTTGTACCTAATGGTGGATCTATCATTTTTATGTTGAAAATATCAATGCCCTATCAGAACGGAGTAATAAATTATTATGGTACCGGTTTGGGTTAAACCGACTTTTTGTCCAATCTTTGCAACAGTCTATAGATGATACTGTCTTTTTAGCTAATTTGTTCGATCCATTTGAGACATTTCTAGTCAGTTTTTTTACATTAACCGATTACAACATTCTAACAAAGGTATAAGCGTGTTAATAGAAATGAAACCTTTCTTAGGGAGTAACCCTATGCAAAACTGAGGGAATTTGCTGGATCAATCATCAATTGGTACTTTACATCATCCGTGAACAACCATTCCATTGCTGTGTTGACTTAGTCTATGGGTGTAAGCTTTGTATACGCTGCAAATTTAAGCACAACCTATTTAATCACTACAATTGCAATACAAACAAGTCCGACTCCATGTCACCATTAATATATTATTCTCTACCATTTCATCTTGTCGGTTCTTAAGGTAAATGCAAAATATACAATATATCGACAGAAAATTGGTTAATTACTTGTAAGCGAAGTGATAAGCATCAAATAGATAGTATATTTTATAGTAATTTATCCCTATATTTATATACATTTTAGTGCATTTATATGATTTTAGATACTTATTTTGTTAATATTTGCATAGATGTATTTTAAAATGGAGATTGAAGAAAAAGAACGAAAACAAGGCAAAGATTGAAGAAAAAGAAGATTAAATGAAGACTCGAAGAAAATGTAGTTTAAACCTTGAAGAAATGAAGAAGATGGCTCAAAAGTGGAGTGATAACATCAATTAAGTGTTTTGAATGAAGCTTGGATGAAAGAAGCGGAAATTCGATCACAAGCGGAAGAAAAGTGTAAATGCTGAATTTTCTGCGCGCTGTTAGTATTTGGACCATAACTCTCTCATACGAAGTCCAAATGAGTTGATTCAACTTGAAGAATTTAGCTAACACATAGGGCTACAACATATAAAAAATTCAGAATATTTGGATAAAAACTACACCGCTGGTTGGGACTTTCAACCGGCGGTTGGATCAAAAATCTGGAATATTCGAGAAACGTGGAGTTGTACTTGGAGATAAAGTACCCAACCGCCGGTTGGACCTTCCAACCGCCGATTGGGACCAATTTTCAGCTATTATAAATAGGAAACTCATTCTAGCTTCAAGGGATATACCAAATACGATTCTTAGAATACAAAGTCGAATATTAAGGTTTAACGTCGACTTTAGGTGCGAATTTGGAGGCTAAGGAGCTAGGGTTTGAAGGTTTTCAACCCTAGGAAAAGCTGGTTCGTCAATTGGTTCGGTTTCTTTATCCTTGTAGCTTCACTAACCTTTTGGGTTACTATGGATATTGTTTATTTGAATTAATTACTTGTTAGATTTTCGTTATGAATGTTTAAATGTATGTTTATTAGGTTTATTATGTGAATTATATGTTTATATTGGAACTATATTATTGAATATTATTATGCAAGAATTATGTGTTATATTATGTTAATGATCATAATTAACTGATTTATAGATAAACTCACTAACCTTTTGGGTTTTTAAATTAAGTGATTATGTTTCATTAGATGTTAAGTAGCATTATGATTCAACCGATCCTGGAATTGCATCAATAATATGTTGATAGATCTTAATAAATAGTGATACTTTACATAACCTTTGACTGTATTGCTATATGAGAATTGTCATAACCTTTGAGGTTTTCTACATTAGTAAATCACAATAATAATAGCCAACACGCAAATAGACATAAGTTGATATAATAAGTTTAATAAATAATAGTTTAAATAGTCATAATCTTCTATCCAATTGAGTATTCTTAAGTTGTTCCTTTAAACTTATTGTGACACCCGACGATTTAGGGTTACTGATTTACCCTCTAGAAACCCTAATTACGTGTGTTTAGTTTAGTATTAGGCTAAATACTTGTAATTACTTGTATCTATTTGTATATTTATATGAATATACACTTCCGTAATTGAATTATATTACGCTACGTAATTCGTTGTAATTACGCTCACGCAATTTGGTAAAATTGTGCAAAACAACCGGACGGAGTCCGACAGAAAATACGACGTTGGTGAAAACATTTTTATAAATAACTTGAATCCATTTTTAGAAGTTATTTATCATATATTATTATTTTAATATAATAATACCCGAAAAACCTAGACGTTCCGATTAAAACGTCTCAAACGTAACGAAAACGCGCAGAACGCGCCCGACAAGCGATCGAAAGTCAAAATACATTTTTGACTCTAAAATATATTATTTTGAGTGAACCAATCAATTAATATATCGTGTCTATAAACGATAACGAAAAACGTCCAAATAAAACGTCACGCGATTTAAAATCCGTACAACGAACGCGCAAATCGAGATCACTAAATTAACGAATCATTTTTGTAAATGTTTTTCAAGTATTTAGAATAAATACTTCAATTGGAAATATTGAAACTTAAATTGATACTTAAAAACGCGTATTAAACATTTAACACCAAACCGAGCGAGTAAACGAGCGTAAAACGCAACAAATTAAGCTAGGAATGAAAAATGACCATAATGCCCTTGGTGGGGCCTATGAGAACGACCAGCCACCCCCTCCCCCACTTAGATTTCATGCAAAAATCAATTATTGCTTTTACTTACAACCTCCATACATTAGCCATGCATGTCCCATTTCCAACTTTACACTCAAACACTTCACACCTTTTCTCTCTACAATCCCCTCTCACTCTCTCTCTCAAAAATCCAGAGAAAATCTCAGCCCATTATCCACCTTTACACCACCATAAACTACCATGAACCACCACTAACAACCACCACCATTTGCTAGGGTTTTTCGAGCTCAAGAACATCATCTTCTTCATCATCACTTGTTCTTCATCATTTCTTTGTAAGGATTCTCAAGAACTTTCATTAATTTTTCTTTCATGTTACTGATTATGATGTTATTCAGCTCCATCAAAAAGATTATGTCCAAATATAAGCTTAAAATACGTTTTTATGAATTTATACACAAAGGTATACAATCTGTCCAGAAAAATACAGGTTACTAAAAACGTCATATCTTGAGTTCTAGGAAGAGTTAGAAGATGCATTGTTTTTTAAAATTTGCGTATTGAAAAGATCTACAACTTTCGTGTTATACACTTCTTCCAGAAACGTACACATGTTTCTCTATTTTCCGATTTGTGGGACTGACCTGGTTAAGGACAGAATCTGGACTATGAATGGCTAATATTTTTGTTTCTCTATGTTTATTGGACTTAAAACTCTTGGAAAACATAAGTTAGACACTACACACATAGTAGATCAGTTGATAAAAATTGTGAGACTTGACTTGGACCATAAATTGGTAAAACACTTGGTGAAATAAACCGACAAAAAGTTGAAAATGTGAAATCTTGAAGATTTAGGAATTTTATAAAAACCGGCACTTTTGGTGAACTCCGGCATGAACCGACAACATATTTAGACCTTATAAACTGATATTTGGGTTGGGTGAAAGTTTCGGGTCAAACCGAGTAAGTTTGACCAAGTCAACAAAAGTGGCTCGTTTTCGAAAAACTTACTATATTTGGAAAGTGGTAACAAAAATGGGTTTGGTTGACTTAATTAGTAACTTGGACCAAAAAACTAATTTTAGAAAGTTTCCCGAATGAAAACCGACACTTAAAAACACTTGGACAAAAATCGAATTTTTGGACAGACCCTTAGTGTCGCATGACCATGCGACACTAACCTTAATGTCGCATAACCTGCGACACTAACCATAGTGTCGCACCCCTCTGTGTCGCTGACCTATCATCAGTGACTTCAAACCTTGCGACACTACCTGTGTCGCATAAACATCAGTGACTTCAAACCTTGCGACACTACCTGCGACACTACCCTTAGTGTCGCATAACTAACAGTGGTAACCTTGAGACACTAACAGTGGTAACCTTCTGCGACACTAGCAGTGGCTACACTGCGACACTTACCCGAGTGTCGCATGACATGCGACACTGACACTAGTGTCGCTACTAGTGTCGCTAAAGACAGAATGTTTAGAAATTGCTTTTCACTAAGTATTGAACATGAGTAACAACTTATAGCCGCACATGATACATGCAATAACAAAGTATACGATGACACAAACTTAATAATAATGTCTTAAAGAATTATTATTACAAACTTTCACCAACGGGTCGTACACGTTTTCGATAAACGAACTTGAACTACTATTTGGACATACTAGTTGATGAACTAGCTTTAGGTGGACATAAAACCCCCACCTACCCGATTGGCTTAAGTGGACATTAACCCCCACTTATACAATCGCTATAGATGGTCTTTTGAGACATCTACTTATACAACCTCATACGTTTAGGGCGTTAGGAGGTTGCACACGGGAACGAGAACACCCGCTATTTGCTAATATTTGATATTGCTTGCTACCTGCTCAACTCTGGTGAGTTTCATAGCCCCTTTTTACTGTTTTTCACTGGGGTGAGAATACATACAACTGTTTTATAAACTGCTTTATGATCACAAGTACTGGAAACAACTTTTTGTACGGATTGTATGAGACCTGAATAATCCACTAAAGTCCTCTACTTATCATAGTCATTAAAATTTGTGCGTGAGTATTATTGGGTGGTACCATCAGGGTTTGACAAACCTCGTCCGGGCTAGTCGCGCTAGCCAACCCACGGGCGCAGTATTACTTGTGATTTAGAAGTGTATCGGATTAGTACACTTACCGGAGGCAAACAACGTTAAGCTTGACTATGAGACTCATGCAAATGGTATACTTATATTGCTGTATGCAATACTTTTACTTGTCGTTGGATAACGATACTTTTACTTATCATTGACGAATGATGCAAAACTTGGAAATCTTGTGGATCATTTTAGCAACTGATTACTTAACAAACCTATGAACTCACCAACTTTATGTTGACCTTTTAGTATGTATTTCTCAGGTAACCCGCCGCAGTAGGAAGCTTTTGGAAAGCTTAACTCGAGTCGCATTGTTTTCAAACATCAAGAGATTAGATTGCATGTGGCTGTATTTTGTAAATTCAGTAATGTATTAGAAATCTCTGAACGGTTTATGCGAACTCCAGAATTATTTTGTAAACATTTGAATTATGGTAATGTAATATTTTCAAACGTCTCATATAGAGGTCGTTTGCTTGATCTTTGTGTTGATGATACTTGATTTGGTCGGCGCCCCCGTGACACCTCCCACTTCCGCTGCCACGTGTTTTGGGGGTGCGACAGATTGGTATCAGAGACAAAGGTTATAGCGAACTAGGATTGCATTAGTGATCTAGACTATAACCATTAGGTTAGTATTCTTGTTTATTATGACTGGTTCAGCGATTGCATCATTTGAATTTAATTTAACATAGCCTGATCAACTATGTACAATTAAAGGAGAATTGATGCAAGACCTGAAATGGTTATAGTGAATCGGAATGCATTAGAAGACTTTGACCGAGGATAGAAACGGGACCAACCCTATACGTGCTTATGTGCTAGGTTATTATATTTCTATATATAACCTTAACCTCTCGTATACTAAACTCCTTGCCACAGAAATGGCAGACTCTTCTAACGTATCGTCAACCGGCTTGAACAACGAAACTCAAACGCGGTCCACTACTAGGGGTACCACACCCTTACCTATTCCTACAGCTCCAAACTCTCCCGAACCTCTTTACTACATGACCGGCGAAGCCCGGGTAGTACGAAGACGTCGAGGGAATGCTGGATCATCCCGAGCAAACCCTTACTCAAACTCTAATGCCAACGCCTCAACTGATAACCGCCGTTTGGCATACGCCCGTAGGTGGGACTGGCTCCCTACAACCTTAAACACTTGGAGGTCTGAGGAAGCAATACAGATTCCTGCTGACCCCATGGACATCTCCCCTTACACACAAGAACCAATACACCATACTGTACCGGTGTTAGCAGCCCGACTTCATCGTCATGAAGAAAGGCTCGAAACCCTAGAACGAGATCATTATATAGTAGAAAACTACTTGTTATACCGAACCGATGATCGCATAACACAACTTCTTCGAGAACATGAAAGCACGAACCGTACTCTAGAAATGATTCATCAACAAGTTATAGATGACAGGAGCGCTACCGACAACCTACAAGCAAGGTTGGAAGAAAGTGAACAACGTTTACGGGAAGCCGAGGAGTATGCTCGTGCACTCGAGCAGCGACTAACCTTAGCTGAAGAAGGTGCCAGACAAACAGGCAGACTTGCGGATACTATAAATCTCCTCGTCACTCTAATGTCACGAGTATACCTGCGTCAGGACTAGATCTATTCCTCCTATTGTAACCTATTGAGGCAGGATGTACTCAAACTTATTATCCTTTATTATGTTCATGTTCTGTAAACTTTCGAATTCAGACCGGAAGTAACATTCCCGACATCTTTTGTAATCCTTGTGATTGTTGTCTTTTGAAACTCGTACTCTGTATTCAACTTTTCTGTTTAATGAAATATGGTTATCATTCTGAGTTGTTGTATGTTATCTCATTATATGTACACATCTGATATATCATAACCTCGCGCAAACCTCTTATATGTCTCATTTCATTGTGGTTCAGCATCATGCCTCCAAGACGACATACTTACACCGACACCGAAATCGCTCAAGTCATTGCACAGAGCGTAGCTCAAGTCCTTGCTGCCCAACAAAATCCGGGCGGCGGAGGCGCACCTGCTAACACATCTACTCCAAAACCCTGCACCTATAAGGACTTCTTGAACTGTAAACCCTTGTACTTCAAGGGATCTGAAGGAGCTATCGGTCTGATACGTTGGATCGAAAAGACCGAATCTGTTTTTCGAATCTGCAACTGTGTTGAGGAGGACAAAGTCAAATTCTCCACCTGCACCTTATCTGAAGGTGCACTCACCTGGTGGAACTCCTACTCCCAGACCCAGGGAATTGATGTCGCATACCAACTTCCATGGGAAGACTTCAAGACAATGCTCAGGGAAGAGTACTGTCCCCGTGAGCAACTACAACAACTAGAGGAAGAATTCTGGAAACTTACTGTTCAGGGAAACGACATCACCACCTACACCACTCGATTCCACCAGCTATCTGTCTTATGCCCATCTATGGTGGACCCCGAATACAAACGTATCGAGAGATACATTTGGGGGCTACCAGAATCAATCCAAGGTAACGTCATCTCATCAAGACCCGGGACCATCCAAAGTGCTGTCCGCATGGCACATGAACTCATGGCCCAGATTGTCCGCCGAGGGACAACCACTGAGAAAGCCATCGGGGACAACAAAAGGAAATGGTCCGGCAACAACCACAACCAACATCAACAACAGCCAAACAAAAAGGCCGAGACTGTTAAGGCCTACACCTCTGGTTCAGGGTCGGGGGACAGAAAAGGGTACGTTGGGAACAAACCTTACTGTTCCAAATGTACACGACACCATGATGGCCCTTGTACCTGTACTAAGTGCAAACGACAGGGACACCTAGCCAAAGATTGCAGAACCCCCAATCCAAACACCAACCCTAACACACCAAAGGCTTGTTTCGAGTGCGGCGACACTAGCCACTTCAGAAACAACTGTCCGAAACGCAACAACAACAGGAACAACAATAACAACAACAACCCTCACGGTCGAGCTTTTGTACTCAATGCTGGAGAAGCTCGTCAAGACCCCAACGTTGTCACTGGTATGTTCCTCCTCAACGATTTAACCACTTCTGTATTATTCGATACCGGTGCTGATAAAAGTTTCATATCCGATAAATTCTGTCCACTACTAAACATCACACCCCTTGCCTTAGATGCTAAGTACACTGTAGAATTAGCGAATGGCAAACTGATCGAGGCCAATAGTGTAATACCAAATTGCACTTTAAACCTCGCCAACGAACTATTCCCTATAGACCTCATCCCCGTGGAAATCGGAAGCTTCGATATCATCGTAGGCATGGACTGGTTGTCTAAACACCGTGCCGAAATCGTTTGTTTCGAGAAGATTGTGCGTATACCTCTCACTACCGGTGGAACCTTGATCATAAGGGGGAGACTGGTAGGCGAAACCTGAACATCATATCTTGTATGAAAACTCAAAAGTACATGAGGAAAGGATGCTCGGCAATCCTCGCACATGTAACCGAAAAGAAGTCGGCTGAAAAGCGACTTGAGGATGTGCCCATCGTCCGAGACTATCCAGAAGTCTTTCCCGAAGACTTGCCAGGCCTACCCCCGCCTAGACAAGTCGAATTCCAAATTGACCTTGTGCCCGGTGCTGCACCCGTGGCACGAGCCTCGTATAGATTAGCCCCTTCCGAGTTGCAGGAGTTGTCCACTCAATTACAGGAACTCCTAGACAAGGGATTTATCCGACCGAGTTCTTCACCTTGGGGAGCTCCGGTCCTATTCGTTAAAAAGAAGGACGGATCCTTCAGAATGTGTATTGACTATCGCGAACTGAACAAACTTACCATCAAGAACCGATACCCGCTTCCAAGAATTGATGACCTGTTTGACCAACTTCAAGGTTCGAGCTTCTACTCGAAAATCGACCTACGGTCGGGTTATCATCAACTTCGAGTTCGAGACTCTGACATCCCCAAAATAGCTTTCAGAGCCCGCTATGGGCATTACGAATTTCAAGTGATGCCTTTTGGCTTAACCAACGCACCGGCTGTATTCATGGACCTTATGAATCGGGTGTGCAAACCCTATCTGGATAAGTTTGTCATCGTGTTCATTGATGACATCTTGATCTACTCTCGCAACGAAACCGAACATGGCCAACACCTGAAAACCATCTTGGAATTACTCAGACACGAGGAGTTATACGCCAAGTTCTCCAAGTGTGAGTTCTGGATGCGAACCGTACAATTCCTAGGGCATGTCGTTGACAGTCAAGGGATACGTGTTGATCCAGCCAAGATCGAGGCCATTAAGTGCTGGGAAGCACCAACCACACCAACTGAGGTACGACAATTCTTAGGTCTCGCCGGATATTATCGACGGTTCATTGAGAATTTCTCCAAAATAGCCTTACCTTTAACCTCACTGACTCAGAAAGACAAGAAATTCGACTGGACCGATAAACAGGAGTCCGCCTTCCAACTTCTGAAACGGAAACTCTGTAGTGCACCAATCCTGTCCCTACCCGAAGGCACCGATGATTTCGTAGTTTACTGCGACGCCTCACACCAAGGACTAGGTTGTGTGTTAATGCAACGAGATAGAGTCATTGCCTACGCCTCTCGACAGCTCAAAATCCACGAAAAGAATTATACCACTCATGACCTTGAACTCGGAGCTGTCGTCTTTGCTCTCAAAATCTGGAGACATTACCTTTATGGCACTAAGTGCACCATCTTTACAGATCACAAAAGTCTCCAACACATATTTGATCAAAAAGATCTCAACATGAGGCAACGTCACTGGGTCGAGTTGCTTACCGATTATGACTGCGAAATTAAATACCATCCTGGCAAAGCAAACGTTGTTGCTGATGCCCTCAGCCGAAAAGAACGTTCAAAACCCCTTCGTGTTCGAGCCCTTAGTTTAACCATTCACAATGATCTCACCACTCAAATCCACACCGCTCAACTCGAAGCACTTAAAAACGACAACATCATAAACGAAGCCTTGCGAGGCATGGATAAACAATTCGAAATCAAACCCGACGGAACCCGATACTTCTCCAACCGAATCTGGTTACCAAACTTTGGAAACCTACGAAATTTGGTGATGGATGAAGCTCACAAATCTCGATACTCTATACATCCTGGTTCTGACAAGATGTATCACGACATTAAACAACAATATTGGTGGCCCAACATGAAAGCTGACATCGCCACCTATGTTAGCAAATGTTTAACCTGCGCCAAGGTTAAGGCCGAATACCAGAAACCCTCCGGATTACTACAACAACCCGAGATACCTCAATGGAAATGGGAAAACATAACCATGGACTTCATCACGAAACTACCGGAAACACCGAGCGGTTGCGATACCATTTGGGTGATCGTCGATCGTCTCACGAAATCTGCCCATTTCCTAGCTATCAGAGAAAACGACAAGATGGAGCGTCTGGCTCGCATCTACATTAAAGAGGTTGTGGCACGACATGGTATTCCCATTTCAATCATCTCAGATAGAGATAGCCGCTTCACCTCTCGATTCTGGCAAACACTTCAACGAGCCCTTGGTACTCGCCTCGATTTGAGTACTGCTTATCATCCGCAAACCGATGGTCAGAGTGAACGGACCATTCAAACCTTAGAAGACATGCTACGAGCTTGCGTAGTTGATTTCGGAAACACATGGGAAAACCACCTACCCTTGTGTGAATTTTCCTACAACAACAATTACCACACCAGCACTAATGCTGCACCGTTCGAGGCACTCTATGGGAGAAAGTGCCGATCACCCATTTGTTGGACCGAAATCGGCGAAAGCCAACTCACTGGTCCTGAAATCATCCATGAAACAACCGAGAAAATCGTGACTATTCAAAACCGGCTGAAAGCCGCACGTGATCGTCAGAAAAGCTATGTTGACGTGAGACGCAAACCACTCGAGTTCCAGGTTGGGGATCGAGTACTCTTAAAAGTATCACCTTGGAAAGGTGTTATTCGTTTTGGCAAACGCGGCAAACTAAACCCCAGGTACATCGGACCTTTTGAGATTCTTGAAAGGATTGGTCCGGTGGCATATCGACTGCAGCTACCAACGCAACTAAGTAGCGTGCACAACACATTCCACATTTCTAACCTAAAGAAATGTCTGTCTGATGAGACACTTGTAATCCCGCTCGACGAAATCCACATTGATGACAAACTGCATTTCGTCGAGGAACCTATTGAAATTATGGACCATGAGGTCAAACGCTTGAAACAGAGTCGTATTCTCATCGTTAAAGTCCGGTGGAATTCTAGGCGCGGTCCTGAATTCACTTGGGAACGGGAAGACCAAATGCGACTGAAACATCCACATCTATTCTTAGATACCTCACAGACCACAACAGCAAGCTAATTTCGGGACGAAATTCTCCTAACAGGGGGAGAATGTGACACCCGACGATTTAGGGTTACTGATTTACCCTCTAGAAACCCTAATTACGTGTGTTTAGTTTAGTATTAGGCTAAATACTTGTAATTACTTGTATCTATTTGTATATTTATATGAATATACACTTCCGTAATTGAATTATATTACGCTACGTAATTCGTTGTAATTACGCTCACGCAATTTGGTAAAATTGTGCAAAACAACCGGACGGAGTCCGACAGAAAATACGACGTTGGTGAAAACATTTTTATAAATAACTTGAATCCATTTTTAGAAGTTATCTATCATATATTATTATTTTAATATAATAATACCCGAAAAACCTAGACGTTCCGATTAAAACGTCTCAAACGTAACGAAAACGCGCAGAACGCGCCCGACAAGCGATCGAAAGTCAAAATACATTTTTGACTCTAAAATATATTATTTTGACTGAACCAATCAATTAATATATCGTGTCTATAAACGATAACGAAAAACGTCCAAATAAAACGTCACGCGATTTAAAATCCGTACGACGAACGCGCAAATCGAGATCACTAAATTAACGAATCATTTTTGTAAATGTTTTTCAAGTATTTAGAATAAATACTTCAATTGGAAATATTGAAACTTAAATTGATACTTAAAAACGCGTATTAAACATTTAACACCAAACCGAGCGAGTAAACGAGCGTAAAACGCAACAAATTAAGCTAGGAATGAAAAATGACCATAATGCCCTTGGTGGGGCCTATGAGAACGACCAGCCACCCCCTCCCCCACTTAGATTTCATGCAAAAATCAATTATTGCTTTTACTTACAACCTCCATACATTAGCCATGCATGTCCCATTTCCAACTTTACACTCAAACACTTCACACCTTTTCTCTCTACAATCCCCTCTCACTCTCTCTCTCAAAAATCCAGAGAAAATCTCAGCCCATTATCCACCTTTACACCACCATAAACTACCATGAACCACCACTAACAACCACCACCATTTGCTAGGGTTTTTCGAGCTCAAGAACATCATCTTCTTCATCATCACTTGTTCTTCATCATTTCTTTGTAAGGATTCTCAAGAACTTTCATTAATTTTTCTTTCATGTTACTGATTATGATGTTATTCAGCTCCATCAAAAAGATTATGTCCAAATATAAGCTTAAAATACGTTTTTATGAATTTATACACAAAGGTATACAATCTGTCCAGAAAAATACAGGTTACTAAAAACGTCATATCTTGAGTTCTAGGAAGAGTTAGAAGATGCATTGTTTTTTAAAATTTGCGTATTGAAAAGATCTACAACTTTCGTGTTATACACTTCTTCCAGAAACGTACACATGTTTCTCTATTTTCCGATTTGTGGGACTGACCTGGTTAAGGACAGAATCTGGACTATGAATGTCTAATATTTTTGTTTCTCTATGTTTATTGGACTTAAAACTCTTGGAAAACATAAGTTAGACACTACACACATAGTAGATCAGTTGATAAAAATTGTGAGACTTGACTTGGACCATAAATTGGTAAAACACTTGGTGAAATAAACCGACAAAAAGTCGAAAATGTGAAATCTTGAAGATTTAGGAATTTTATAAAAACCGGCACTTTTGGTGAACTCTGGCATGAACCGACAACATATTTAGACCTTATAAACTGATATTTGGGTTGGGTGAAAGTTTCGGGTCAAACCGAGTAAGTTTGACCAAGTCAACAAAAGTGGCTCGTTTTCGAAAAACTTACTATATTTGGAAAGTGGTAACAAAAATGGGTTTGGTTGACTTAATTAGTAACTTGGACCAAAAAACTAATTTTAGAAAGTTTCCCGAATGAAAACCGACACTTAAAAACACTTGGACAAAAATCGAATTTTTGGACAGACCCTTAGTGTCGCATGACCATGCGACACTAACCTTAATGTCGCATAACCTGCGACACTAACCATAGTGTCGCACCCCTCTGTGTCGCTGACCTATCATCAGTGACTTCAAACCTTGCGACACTACCTGTGTCGCATAAACATCAGTGACTTCAAACCTTGCGACACTACCTGCGACACTACCCTTAGTGTCGCATAACTAACAGTGGTAACCTTGAGACACTAACAGTGGTAACCTTCTGCGACACTAGCAGTGGCTACACTGCGACACTTACCCGAGTGTCGCATGACATGCGACACTGACACTAGTGTCGCTACTAGTGTCGCTAAAGACAGAATGTTTAGAAATTGCTTTTCACTAAGTATTGAACATGAGTAACAACTTATAGCCGCACATGATACATGCAATAACAAAGTATACGATGACACAAACTTAATAATAATGTCTTAAAGAATTATTATTACAAACTTTCACCAACGGGTCGTACACGTTTTCGATAAACGAACTTGAACTACTATTTGGACATACTAGTTGATGAACTAGCTTTAGGTGGACATAAAACCCCCACCTACCCGATTGGCTTAAGTGGACATTAACCCCCACTTATACAATCGCTATAGATGGTCTTTTGAGACATCTACTTATACAACCTCATACGTTTAGGGCGTTAGGAGGTTGCACACGGGAACGAGAACACCCGCTATTTGCTAATATTTGATATTGCTTGCTACCTGCTCAACTCTGGTGAGTTTCATAGCCCTTTTTTACTGTTTTTCACTGGGGTGAGAATACATACAACTGTTTTATAAACTGCTTTATGATCACAAGTACTGGAAACAACTTTTTGTACGGATTGCATGAGACCTGAATAATCCACTAAAGTCCTCTACTTATCATAGTCATTAAAATTTGTGCGTGAGTATTATTGGGTGGTACCATCAGGGTTTGACAAACCTCGTCCGGGCTAGTCGCGCTAGCCAACCCACGGGCGCAGTATTACTTGTGATTTAGAAGTGTATCGGATTAGTACACTTACCGGAGGCAAACAACGTTAAGCTTGACTATGAGACTCATGCAAATGGTATTCTTATATTGCTGTATGCAATACTTTTACTTGTCGTTGGATAACGATACTTTTACTTATCATTGACGAATGATGCAAAACTTGGAAATCTTGTGGATCATTTTAGCAACTGATTACTTAACAAACCTATGAACTCACCAACTTTATGTTGACCTTTTAGTATGTATTTCTCAGGTAACCCGCCGCAGTAGGAAGCTTTTGGAAAGCTTAACTCGAGTCGCATTGTTTTCAAACATCAAGAGATTAGATTACATGTGGCTGTATTTTGTAAATTCAGTAATGTATTAGAAATCTCTGAACGGTTTATGCGAACTCCAGAATTATTTTGTAAACATTTGAATTATGGTAATGTAATATTTTCAAACGTCTCATATAGAGGTCGTTTGCTTGATCTTTGTGTTGATGATACTTGATTTGGTCGGCGCCCCCGTGACACCTCCCACTTCCGCTGCCACGTGTTTTGGGGGTGCGACACTTATCTATTAAAGAATTGGTATCAAATATAAATATGTTCGATCGGAACTAAAACGTCCCCCTATCTTATATATTATTGTACATTATTGCATAAATTGTATATTGAATGTAATAATTGTAATTAGGATAAATAAATAGTTAGTTATAGATTAAATCACGTTCCCTGTGTTCGAATATGGACTTACTTATAAAACTATATTCTATGATCAGGATAACACTTGCCTGAATTGTGTGATAGTATTATTTAGTATTTCCTTAATTAAAACTTGTGATTATAATTGCCTATACTTAGCACACATCAAGTTTTTGGCGCCGCTGCCGGAGAGCGGTGTATTTTAATTAAAACTAATTATTTAATCTGTATAAATTGTAAATTTTTGTATATATTTAAGTCAATCGAAAAATCGGCTCACCCATTGGGAGTACTAACAAAAACAAAGGTATAAGGAGAGTTCAGCCCTACCTCATTGATTTATCATATAAGAGGTAAGGTGCTTCTCGAAAGAGATAGGTTTTTAATACGCTTCGCGCTGACCTATTTCTCCGCTTTTGTGTACAACCATTGGAGCTACCGAGGACTTTTGACCAGCTTTGTAAAATAAACTATTGTTGTAAATCTTTTTAATTGTATATGTAATAACTAACTAACTTATATTACTAATATATGGTTCACGGTTTTTGGGTTAGGTATTCTTGATCAATTATTCAATTTTGAATTTGTTTTATTATTGAATTATGTTTTTAGTCTACGACAACCCGATCATGAACTATATTTGTATCTACTAACATCTATCAATTTTTTTTTAATTTTTAGTTATATTTTATTTTTCTTTTCTACTCTTTTTCTTTTCTCTTAGTTTTAACAGGTATTTACCATGGATTACATTCATGAGGATTTCAAAAATTGAATCAATTATCCTATTTACCAAGTGACGATTGAGAATCAAGAGATTGATGAATACATTTCGACCATCAATTGTATTAGCTACACAATTCCTGGAACAAGTACAAGAATGGAAGAAACCAAAACGAATGGCCATAGTCGAGGGAATTTCATTCAAGAACTTGAAGAGATGGATAATCAATTCAATAAGTATACTCAATTTTCTGAATCCTTATTTTCTAACAAAATTCTTAGTGAATTTAAACAGGAAGAAGATTTGACGGTAGATTGGTCGTTATCACCTAAATTTGATCACTACGATCCTGACGAGGAGATACTTGAATTGGAAAACCAGAATGGGGCAATGACAGAGGAAGAAATAATGACGATTATTAATGATTTTTTATCATTATACCCAGAGGAGGATCAATTAAAGGAAGATGATCAATGGATTGGAAATAGTACCAAAAACAAAACTTGCGTTAATCAGATATTACACGCTAATTGGATCAAACCACTGTCTATGGTGGAAATTCAAACAAAGGTTGGGTCTATACAATCAACGGTTGGAGTATCTGTAAGCACAAGTTCATTGTTCTACAACTATGAAAATCCATTTTGGCGGTTCGATTAGAAGAAGAAATTCTCGCAAATTTTAGACAATCATGGAGCATTTCAGAATGGATATTTGCCTGCTTCAAACGATAAGTATTTCTATTACTATTAACCCATGCTTTTATATTTTGTATAATAGGTAGATTTAATTTTAGATTATAACATTTTAGTTTTTAGAGTTAGTATTTTTAAGGATAGGTATAAGAAACCATAATTACTAGAAAACATTATTAAAATTCAGCTACATAAATTAAATAAGGCTAATTAAGTAAAATCATATATAAAGGTCGTTATTTAGGAAAACTGCTGCTAGCAACCAACAGGCGGTTGACATAGTTAACCGGCGGTTGGGCAGATATCTCAAAATTTCGGCTAAAGTGTTTTTAATTGGGTTGATTTATATGAGTTTTTAAATTGAAGATAAAATTTTAACTACAATTATTTGTGCCTATTTTAATATGATGGAATTTTGAAACAACTGAAATTTAGATGATAAAGATTTGGGCCAATTAAGTTTTTGGACTACATTGATTAATTACAATTGGGTCAAAAGATTGAATTTTAAAATTAATCATTTAAAAGAATTTGCCAATTACTATTTTGATTAAACAATGAGCTAAAATTATTTTTACATCTTTAAACTTATGGGGTTAAATATATAAATAAGCTTAATAATTTGAATTTTTAATTTGGACTCTTAACAAATTAGGAGTTTTAATATGATTATGAGATGTTACGCTTTAAGACTATTGGATTAACATCTTAGGATCTTTAAATACATTAAGAGGTAAACTATATTCTTAATTGAAGATCCATATCATGATTTAATTTTATCAGGCTATTAAATTTTAGGCACTTAATGATTAAATTTCAAAATACATAGCTTCAAGGATAATATGCTATAAAATAGAGGTGCTAGTAAATTAGTAGTTACTATAGGCCATAAAGATTAAAATATATAGACTGTTTGTGGTTTGGGATATAGATGGACTTGTTCAATCGATGGTTGATTATTTTAGCCAGCGGTTGACTTTATTTGAGGATAACCTATGAACAGCAATGGTTTAGATGTTTACTACATAATTAGCCTAAGTGGAATGACGATAGTGACAGTACTTAATAGTATATGATTATGTGTTTCTTTCCTATTTTTAATATTTTAATTTTTTGTTCTTACTTTAATTTTTATTTTTATTTTTTATTATTTTATTTTTATCTGGTACGTTTAATTTGTTTGTTTTTATTTTAGAATATCATTGCCACTTTTCGAAGTTGGCGAATAGTAGAAATGAACAGTGCATTGCAACTAGTATGGCTGAACAATGCATTGAAATTTTTGGAAATTTAATAAGTTTATCTTATTAATTATGAACTTTGTGGGTGTGTTCCCTGGAAACCCTCACGAGACTATAACTCGTCCACTTGGGATACGGAGGGGTTTAAAGGCTTATTGCATACGCTAAATGCAATCGTGATTAACTACGAAAGTGTGGATGTTGTATATTATTTTCAAAGATCAAGGAGACAAACCAATTTTTTCTAGCCGATGATGAATTCAACAACAATTTTGACCTAGCCAACAACATTTGCTTCAACAGTCAGGGGAGTTTTCTGTTCTATTTTTCTTTCCCTTACTCACTTTTGTTTATCATTTTTATACAATGAGGGCATTGTATAATTTAAGTGTGGGGATAGGGTTCGTAAGAAAAATAATTTCTTTAATTAACATTTAAGTTTCTATTGTTCTTAATTTTTACCAAAATTTAAATTTTTTAAGTGAATAACTTAGTATTTATTAGTTAGAATACTTTTGTTAAAAGTTTTGTTTTGTATTTAAAAGTTTAGACTTTAATATGGATTAACTGTTTTGTATATATAACGTAAGCAATTTAATAAGGAATGATATATAGTTACATGATATGATGTACTAATAGGCAATCTATATGAGGATTTCTGAATTTTAAGAAATTAATATAAATAACTTGTTTATTATTTTATGGTACATAATATGATGTATGACACAAAAGTCTTAATTCTTAGATTCATCATGCGAAAATTTTATATATCTTTATATTTATATAAAAACATTTGGGAGTCTACTAATTGTTTCCTCTGTTGTACGTAAGTACAGACCTGGTTTCTAATTAGTATTCTTAAATAAAGTAGAAGAAAGAAGAAATTCTTGATAAAAAAATGAATAAAAATAAAAATCAAACTATGTCACTTTGTTGTACGGCTGTACAGACCTGTCACCGCTGGTTTGTTTTAAAAAATTACTTTACCTGAATCAAGTTATGTCGCTCTGTTGCATGTAAATGCAGACCTGTCACCAATATCTTGATTCTTAAAAATGTATTTTATATACTTATTGGGAATATAAAAGTAAATTGCATGATTAAGTTTAAGAGTATATCATCTACGGAAATCATAAGTAATATACATAATAATAATAAAGATGCATTCAGAAGTATGAATATAGATTGTTTAAAGTGGATAAATATATTAGTAATCGTTCATGAGCTATATATTGCACGAATAATAATAATTTTTATTTGTACATTATAGTTATCCATGTTAATTAAATTGTTAAAATTTTTAATTTATGAAACAGGTTTTTAGTTTTGGTATTCTGATTTTTAAATATTAAGTTTGATGCTTGTTTTAAATTTTATTCAGTATTCTACTTGAGGACAAACAGAACTTAAGTGTGGGGATATTTGATAAGCATCAAATAGATAGTATATTTTATAGTAATTTATCCCTATATTTATATACATTTTAGTGCATTTATATGATTTTAGATACTTATTTTGTTAATATTTGCATAGATGTATTTTAAAATGGAGATTGAAGAAAAGGAACGAAAACAAGGCAAAGATTGAAGAAAAAGAAGATTAAATGAAGACTCGAAGAAAATGTAGCTTAAACCTTGAAGAAATGAAGAAGATGGCTCAAAAGTGGAGTGATAACATCAATTAAGTGTTTTGAATGAAGCTTGGATGAAAGAAGCGGAAATTCGATCACAAGCTGAAGAAAAGTGTAAATGCTGAATTTTCTGCGCGCTGTTAGTATTTGGACCATAACTCTCTCATACGGAGTCCAAATGAGTTGATTGAACTTGGAGAATTTATCTAACACATAAGCTACAACATATAAAAAATTCAGCATATTTGGATAAAAACTCCACCACTGGTTGGGACTTTCAGCCGGCGGTTGGATCAAAAATCTGGAATATTCGAGAAACGTGGAGTTGTACTTGGAGATAAAGTACCCAACCGCCGGTTGGACCTTCCAACCGCCGGTTGGGACCAATTTTCAGCTATTATAAATAGGAAACTCATTCTAGCTTCAAGGGATATACCAAATACGATTCTTAGAATACAAAGTCGAATATTAAGGTTTAAGGTCGACTTTAGGTGCGAATTTGGAGGCTAAGGAGCTAGGGTTTGAAGGTTTTCAACCCTAGGAAAAGCTAGTTCGTCAATTGGTTCGGTTTCTTTATCCTCGTAGCTTCACTAACCTTTTGGGTTACTATGGATATTGTTTATTTGAATTAATTACTTGTTAGATTTTCGTTATGAATGTTTAAATGTATGTTTATTAGGTTTATTATGTGAATTATATGTTTATGTTGGAACTATATTATTGAATATTATTATGCAAGAATTATGTGTTATATTATGTTAATGATCATAATTAACTGATTTATAGATAAACTCACTAACCTTTTGGATTTTTAAATTAAGTGATTATGTTTTATTAGATGTTAAGTAGCATTGTGATTCAACCGACCCTGGAATTGCATCAATAATATGTTGATAGATCTTAATAAATAGTGATACTTTACATAACATTTGACTCTATTGCTATATGAGAATTATCATAACCTTTGAGGTTTTCTACATTAGTAAATCACAATAATAATAGCCAACACGCAAATAGACATAAGTTGATATAATAAGTTTAATAAATAATAGTTTAAATAGTCATAATCTTCTATCCAATTGAGTATTCTTAAGTTTTTCCTTTAAACTTATCTATTAAAGAATTGGTATCAAATATAAATATGTTCGATCGGAACTAAAACGTCCCCCTATCTTATATATTATTGTACATTTTTGCATTAATTGTATATTGAATGTAATAATTGTAATTAGGATAAATAAATAGTTAGTTATAGATTAAATCACGTTCCCTGTGTTCGAATATGGACTTACTTATAAAACTATATTCTATGATCAGGATAACACTTGCTTGAATTGTGTGATATTATTATTTAGTATTTCCTTAATTAAAACTTTTGATTATAATTGCCTATACTTAGCACACATCACGAAGAAAATGCTTTTCAATTATAATCACAGGTGTACAAAGACAAACGTGGCCTCAATGACGTAACTGACCTTACTAATGCCAATAGGAACATTAGAATTAGAAACTTTATAACTTACGAGGAATGGTAAGTTTTTACTGTTAAATGAATAGTACTCTTGACTTTTGTTCATATATTTAGCTTTTCAAAAATAAACAAATCTGATTCCCAGCTTGGTTGGCCGCCCCCTTTTCATTTTTTAACGATTGCATCTGTGTTCGCTTCTCTCTCCCCCATTTTTTCCCCTGCAAAAAAAAACACGCACTCTTTTGGTTCCTCTTCATTCGTATTTTGTGAGGTATCAGGCTCCGATCAGTTGGCTATCATTTTCGTCCTAGCTTCTACTTTATTGCCGTCGTCCAGCAGCACCGCACAGGGTAACTGCTTCTATTTTTTTGCTTTGCTAGCTTTACACTTCATATAATGCCAGGGTTTCTTTCTTTCTTCATCGATTCATGCCTACTGTAGCTTTTAGGGTTGTGTAATATTGATTTCATGTCCCATTTGGAAGAAACGATGGTTGTGACCGTGGTCCGTACAACCCTTAACGGGTTTTATGTGATTGGTTTCCTATAAAGATGTGGCTCTATTTAAGGTCTTATAAACGTTTACATATTTCGAATCACTGACCTGTTTGAAAATTAACACTTATTTACCAATCATCAAAGTCTCTTCTATTGTCTTTAGTGCAAAAAGGGTAGGGTTTACAATTATCTTTAGTTGTTGTGTCCATTACTAAAATTACTTACAGGACTTTGTAGTTGTATGCAGGTCACTAAAGAGAAATTGTAAAACTTTAAGCTTTATTCTTAAGGTTTATTAATTCACATAAACATATGCCCACTTTCTAGGTTTTTGGTCATCGATTTCAACTTTTGATCCATCAATTACGTATCCTGTGCAGCTGCAACTAAATTAATTTGTAGCCTTTTTATTATGAATAATCAGTTTATTGCAAATATTTTTAGTTGTTTTGTCGTATCTTCCATTGGGATTAAATTAATTGTATGATTTGAGAAGTTATATTGTTTACGTGGAATACGTTGTATTGAACTAAAACAGATATCGATTGTTATTTTCGTGGCTGATCATAGTTTCATGGTCGGGTTATATGTGATCGATTTTCTTTAAAGAAGTACCTCTGTTGAATGCTTTTATAATGTTACATAGCTTATTTGCTTATAATCGAAATAACAGTGTTATTTCTGGGCCACACTTCTGTTACCTTAAAGATTTATTCATTTATTTGTTAACTCACCTTTTTGTGGTTGATAAAGACTGTCATGATTGTCATGTATTGTTACAGGCATTTAGACTGATACGTTTCTTTTCAATGCTCACTGTTTAGTTTGTTCAGCTACACTCAGCTTTCTCAGTTAGTAAATGAGTATAAAATGGCACCTATTTTAGCGTTTGTTCGTTCTATGATTTGGTGTTAATTTTTGTGTTTTTTTCTTCTTCTTTTTGGTTTAGGATTTTGGTATTCGGCTTACCTACTTAAACGTTGTACATATGCTGATTTATTTATGATGTATTAGGATGCTATTTTATAACCGAGTGTCATGATTGTCATGTATTGTTACAGGCATTTGGACTGTTACGTTTCTTTTCAACGCACACTGTTTGGTTTGCTCAGCTAAACTCATTTTTCTCGATTAGTAAATGAGTATAAAATGCCACCTATTTTTTCCTTTGTTTGTTCTATGATTTGGTGTTAACTTTTGTGTTTTTTCATTCTTCTTTTTGGATTAGGATTTTGGTATTCGGCTTACTTGCTTATACGTCTTACGTACTTACTGACCTGATGTACATATGTTGATATATTTCTATGTATTAGGATGCTAATTTATAACTGAGTGTGATGATTGTCATGTATTGTTACAAGCATTTGGACTGTAACGTTTCTTTTCAGTTCACACGGTTTTGTTTGCTCACCTAAAGTCAGTTTTCTCATTTAGTAAATGAGTATAAAATGCCACCTATTTTAGCCTTTGTTCGTTCTATGATTTGGTGTTAACTGTTGTGTTTTTTCCTTCTTCTTTTTGGATTAGGATTTTGGTATTCAGCTTAGCTGCTTATACGTCTCAGGTACTTACTGTAACACCCGCCAATTTAGGACTTTGGATTAGTGCCTAAACTACTTGTAATTTCATGTATTTAGTTTTGTATTAATCTAAATATATATGAGACTTTTGTGAAATTACTTACACGCGTACGCGATTCGTTTAAATCGTACACTTACCAAACGGACGAGGTCCGATACAAATTAGATTGGACGTTGGTGACAAAAACTTTAAATAATGTGGAATTAACCAAACAAACATTATTTGCTTTAAAATATTGTGAAAGTATATTACACGTATCTAGTATCGTTTAAAACACTCCGAACGCAACGAAGCACGCGAAACCCGCCCAACAAAAGAAAATAAATCAAATCAGATTATTTTTTTATAACCCATTATTAAGTATTTTGATAAAATACATCAGTTAAACATATTCGGATATACTTTAACCCATAACGCGAAACGACCTTTAGGCGACTAACAAACGCAACGCAAATCTAAGAAACGAATCCACGAGCCTAAACCCGCAAGCGGGTCAGCTCAAACCCACGGACCCGACCCGAGACCCCTTTCCCTTTTCTTCCTTTCCCTTCCTTCACTCACATCATTTTTCACACACACAACTTCCACCAAAAATCCTCTCATCTCTCTCTCTCTACTCATTTTCGTACCTCTCTCTCTCTAAAAACTGAGGAAAGCAGCAACACCACCACCATTAAATCGGCCATCATCATCACAAGGAAGCAAGGAGTATCAAGAACTTCATCTTCATCTCCCCCATCTCCTCCATTTTCGATTTCTTGGTAAGAATACTTGAAACCCCTTTTAAATTACTTATAAAGCTTAGATTTACATGCTAGAACATTTACCCAACAAGATTATGTCCAAAAACCAAGATAAATTGCGATTTAAAACTTGATTTGCTCAAACAGCCCCGTCTGCGAACTGAGATGCGTCTCAGCTCGCAGATCGAGCTGCGAACCGAGATTTACCTACCAAAAACTGAACTCGCGAACCCAAACTGCGAACCGAACCCACTTGCGAGTTGACCTGCGAGTCGACCTGCGAGTTGACTTGCGAGTCGACCTGCGAGTTGACCTGCGAGTCGACCTGCGAGTCGACCTGCGAACTGAACCTTGTGCTGCGAACCGAACTTAGTTCGCAGCCTACCACTTGCGAACCCACTTTGTCTTGCGAATCCAAACTCAGTTCGCACCGCGAACTCAGTTCGAAACACAATTTCAGTCCGCAGCCGGACTAGGTCAATTTTCCCGAATTTAAATTCCAGCTCGACCCCAGCCAGGGGCTCTGCCCCTTGGACCCCGCCAGGGGCTGCCGCCCCTTGGACCCCGCTACCAGGGGCGCTGCCCCTAGACCCCCATCATCCAGGAACTTGTAAATACTTTTCGCAACTAAGTGTCGAACATTTACAAATAATGAAACTTGATACAACAATACATATAATAATAACACTTTTGGATTATAATTACAAACCGTCACCAACGGGCCAAACTTGTTTTCAAAATACAAACGGATTACTAAACGAACACTTGGACATTTCCTAGTTGAGTGGACAACTAGCATGGGTGATCTTTCACGACACCAACTTACTTACTTATTTACTTACAACCTTGTGCGTTCCGGACGCCAGAAAGTTGCAAGGTTCGGAGAATCACATACGGAATTACATCCGCTTTACTTATGCGACTTCACATACGTACTTACCAGACTCAGGTGAGTCTTACAGCCCCACTTTTACTGTTTTTATACTTTGGGGTGAGATACTTAGCTACCATTTTACATGTGAACGCAATGTACTGTACTGATTTTACTACTGCTTTTACACGAACTTTGCATGAGTTACTTTTATCCACTGAAATCCTCCTATCATGAGTTGTTAGTTATCGACCTAAGCGCGATTACTAGTAAATGGATCCATTTGGGACTGACAATCCCTGCCTGGGGTGGTAGCACCACCACGTACTGATTTACACGTAGAAACAGGCATATTAGTATTTGTTACTTATGAGTGTTCGGATAGCACTCACGGGGGTACGTGATTCCGTACTTGACTGTACCATTCACATTAACTGTTAAGCTTCAACTTGTGAGCTCATGGCACTTGTGATGATTTACTGATTTACTTACTTTGCTTGATAGCAACGCCGGTACATACTTGTGGTTCATAACTATTACTTTACTACTAAACCTGTAAGATTCACCAACCTTTTTGGTTGATACTTTTTAGCTTTGTATCTCAGGTACACAGACGGAGTAGGATTCCCTCAGGATACTAGCTAGAGTCGCATGATTTCTACATTGCATTTAACGGAGATTCTAAGCATTATCTTTTGTATTTATTATGATTATGTAATAGAATCTCCCGCTTTATACGCGGACTCTAGGGAACTTCATTTTGTAACCAGAAACGCTATGTTTCAAACATTTTATGTATGGAAATGTAACTATTTTACAAACGTTGCATATAGATGTCGTTTGCTTTACTTTTGTGCTGTGATATTTGATTAGTAGCACCCCAAAGCTTGCTTCCGCTAAACAGTGATTTTGGGGGTGTTACACTTACTGACCTGATCTACATATGCTGATTTATTTATGATGTACTAGGATGCTATTTTATAACTGAGTGTCATGATTGTCCTGTATTGTTACAGGCATTTGGACTGTAGGGTTTCTTTTCAGCGCACACTGTTTAGTTTGTGCAAATAAACTCAGTTTTCTCGGTTAGTAAATGAGTATAAAATGCCACCTCTTTTTGCCTTTGTTCTTTCTATGATTTGGTGTTAACTGTTGTGTTTTTTTCTTCTTCTTTTTGGATTAGGACTTTGGTATTCACCTTATCTGCTTATACGTCTCAGGTACTTACTGACCTCATGTACATATGCTGATTTTACTAACGGGTGTTTCGCATGGCTTTCATGATCTTATGTTATGTTATTGTTATTTGCATTTCTCAAATGTCTGATAACTACATTCAATATCGACTCATTCTTTATTACAAATATCTACTCATAAGCATAAAGCATCATGAAACAAAAAGAAAACCCCAAAAGTCCTACAACGATTGATCAAACTTCTTTTCAATCTCCTTTGCAATCTCGGAAGAGGAATGTAGTATTGGCTAACGGTAATGGGACTCAAGCAATTAAATCTTTGTCGTGTATCTCTTCTTTTGATCAGGTTGCTAATGTGGATGCCCAGGATGTTGATGGTCCATCTTCATTTACCGTGCGCCCTTGGCGTAAACGTCGCAATGTCATACATAGTGGTGGATCTTCTTCCCCGGGTCTTCAAACACCTTCGCAATCACAGACGAGGGCTGATGCAGTGCCTGATTGACAAGGGCCTTCCCGAGATATTGAAACTCTCCCTTCTTCTAATCAAAGTCAGACAATTCAGAAACGACCTACACTTGAACGCTCCGATCATAATTTTGGTCACCCTTCAGCTTCCCATGGTTTGCTTTGTTGTTGAACATCTTCCCTATCTGCGTTACTATTATTTCGTTTAATTGACAACATGTTGTTTCCCTAATTTTCCCAGGTCCATCTTCAACATATTTAGATTTGGGCGACTGTGATCAAGTTTGTGAATTCTGTGAGGCACAATTTTGGTACGCAGAGCGACTCAAAGGAAATGATCATGTAAGAAAGGCTAAATATAACCGATGTTGTAGAGGTGGTCAGGTGAGGTTACCGCTTCCAAGAGAACCTCCCGAGATCATTAAAGAACTCTTTAGAGATGCGAAATTTATGGAGAACATTCGTGCATATCACATGATGTTCGCTATGACGTCCTTTGGAGCTAAAGTGGATGACTCCGTTAATAACGGATCGGGACCGTATGTATTCAAGGTTGAAGGTCAAATATCTCATTGGATGGGATCTTTATGTCCGCCCCAAGATAAGAATCCGAGGTTTCTGCTGATGTATATCTATGACATTGACAACGAGGTTTGCAATAGGCTTCGTCATTTCAATGGAGGTGAATCTGGGGATCTAAAACCTAAAATTGTGGAGACTTTGATTGACTTCTTTGACGAATACAATGAATTAGTCCGCCTTTTTAGAACAGCTCGAGACATGTGTGCAACTCAGGAACTTCCCAACTTTAAAATCAGATTGTATAACAGTGGGAATCGGATGTGCTATGATGCTCCTGCATCAGGTTCACTTCGTGCGATTGTGTATGACAGTGGACCTAAAAGCAAGACTGATTTTGATATAATCATCCATATGAAGGATAAGGCCCCTCAAAGGATTAGTAAGTTGCATCCTTCTTATATGGCCTTACAGTTTCCATTGTTGTTTCTATTTGGCGAGCATGGGTGATCCCCGGAGCTAAAGTTGGTGAATACCAAATCCAAAGTTGCTAGGCATATGACTATGAATATGTTCTATAGCTTTCAACTTCATGATCGTTTAAACCGATATGCATTGTTACCAAGAGGGGGTAGGTTGTTTCATGTAACACCCCGCAATTTCAACATAATTATAAACGTTAATTGCATGCATTTTTAGGCTAATTCCCTAACTTAGAGTGAATTCACAACACATTTTATAGATAAGTCTAGCAAAGCCCAACTGGTTAATACGCGTGGTATTACATTTCATAATTAGTGTAATTATGTATAGAATGATTGAAACAACGCGACAAAAATATATGAATGTTGGTGAACAAAATTAATTAATAAAATGAAATTATTAAATAACATTAACGTTTATTAAATATTATGTTGATAATATTTACAAAGCATTTTGTATCAAATAATGTTTATTTCGTAAACTGAAACGACTTGAAACATATAAGTGAAACTAAAATAAAGCAAAGTTATAATTTTATAACTCAATTAAATTATTTTAAATAAAATACTTCAACTAAAAGTATAATCGAAAACATATTTAAAAACCTATCGTTTAAAAACATTTTTACATTTAACATCGGGTAAACGAACACGGGCTAAATACCACAAAGATTTGGGACAAAAACTCCCCTCCCTTGATGACAAAAATCAGCCCATAAACCCCCTTCCCCTTTTATTTCATTTTCATCATCATCCTCTCATCTCATTTCTCTCTCTCAAAACCACCAACACCAAAAACCACCCAAACCACCATTCACAAAACCGCCAAAAACTACCACCAAACGACCTCCAATCACATCGCTCATTTGGAGAAAAACGATCACGGACTCGAGCTCTACACAACCATCTTCTCGGATTTCTCATGCGATAACTTTGTAAGAACCCGACAATCCCGCAAACTCTTAGATTTTGCTATTTTCTTCGATATTTCTTGTTTATGATACTCAATACAACATGTTTTAGTGTTCTTAACAACTGAAAATGTCCAAAATCGACCCAAAACTCGTTTTTCCCAAATTTTCGTTCGAACAGCTCGTTGTGTCACACGGGGCCAAAAACAGTAGTGCGACACAAGCTTTTGTGTCGCAGTACCACTTCTACGTCGCACTATGCGACACAACGTTTTATGTCGCACAATTCACCTTACGTCGTATACTTGCGACACAACTACTTATGTCGCAGCATTTGCGACACAAATACTTACGTAGCATTAAATTGCGAATGTCGCAGGAATGTGACACAAACCTTTGTGTCGCAATTTAAACCAACGTCGCACCTTGTGTCGCATAAAACAGAAACTTTACAAAATTTTTTGCACTAAGTATCAAACTTAACCGGGAGCGTATACTTACATATGATACGATATACGAACTATACAAACATTGCAAACACACTTATTTTAATGAAATTGTGATTTCGAACTATTACCAACGAGTCGTATATACTTTCAAAACTTCAAACATAAACATCGAACAAACAATTGGACATAACTTGGTTGTACGAACACTAGCATGGATGGTTAAACTTAGATCTCCACATACTTATTAAATCTCATACGTTTAGGGCGTTAGGAGATTTTGACTAGACTTCTTGGGCTTTAGGCTTTGCTATCATTCGAACATACTTAACTCAACAGGTGAGTTCGCAGCCCCTACTTTTACTGCTTTACTACTTTTGAACAGGGGTGGAAAACATAGTCAACTTTATTGCCATGGGTGCAACTTTTATACAACTGAATTGATGCAAACTATTTATGACTGCGGTCAACTTTTACAACTTTTGTTTATGAAATGGGATTTCATACAATAACTAAATTGGGAATACACTTGAGAACGACCAGCCACACATGCTTTTACAAACTGAATTTTATGAAACAACATTTTCATTAACATCTGAAAAGTCCCTACTTCTTGGGCACACACACACAGAAAGTCCCTACATCTTGGGCACCCACACAGAAAGTCCCTACATCTTGGGCACACGCACAGCAAGTCCCTACTCCTTGGGCACATTTATACAAGTCCCTACGTCTTGCGCAAACAGAAAGTCCCTACTTCTTGGGCAAACAGAAAGTCCCTACTTCTTGGGCAATGTGCCATCCTACGTCTTGGATGAAGGATCTACTTCTTGAGCAGATGGGTCCTACATCTTGGATGCCATTCCTACTTCTTGGACACAACTTATATAAGTTCCTACGTCTTGGGCACATAGAAAGCCCCTACTTCTTGGGCAACTATTGTTAGGTCCTGCTTCTTGGACAAACTGTTTAGACTATACTATGGGCAACATCCCACGTTAATTGTATTTTGGGCAACATCCCACGTAAACCGTATTATGGGTAACATCCCAAACTAAACTTTACTTTTGGACAACATTCCAACAAATGTTATTCAACCATTATGGCAACACGTTACAAACACATTTGATTACCAAACTTTGCACGCAAACATAAAACCTGTGAATTCACTCAACCTCGTTGTTGACTTTTACTATATTTTTCAGGGAATTAGCTGCATGTAAGACATCCTGCACATATGGAACTCTAGGCGACCCGCGAAGCATTTAGGATGTCACTTTTGAAACAGATGGATTTCTTTTATATAACTAAACTGTTTAGTCATATTTACGAAATCTACTTTTGTAACTTAATTACTTTTCAACTTGTACGATTCAATGAATCGTAAACTTTGTAACTATTACTTTTGGCATCTTAATATTGTGACACCCGGTCAAAAAGGGCCAAAATTAGCCCCTAATTTAAACCTAAATCATTCGTACTCAATACGTGATTAACAAAAATTTTCAGATATTATATATATAAATATATATATAACATTAAAATGATTATTTAATAATCACATACCATCAAATCTAAAAGAACATGCAATCTCAAATACGGACGTTGGTGCAAAGTATTTTTAAATAATGTATTATCGATGAAAATAATAATTATTTACTTGGTTGCAAATTTAAACGCATATTGTACACTGAAAACTATCCGTCAAACCAAAGAGAAACAAAGATATAATTTTATATCTCATTAAAAGTATTTTTATAAAATACTTCGAATAAAAATATATATACAGTTTTATAAATAGAAAATTATCATTTGAAAACATTATACTACTTTACGATCGGGTACAAAAACACGGGTATTTTGTACTACGAATGGGAGCCAACCAACTCCAATAATTGGAGATGGCCGGCTCTACCTTCTTCTTTTCTTCATTTCATGTTTCTTCTTCTTCATTTCTTGATCTTCACTCCTTTCTCTCTAAATCTCCAACAAAAAAAAAATCAATCATCTTCATCTTGATCACCACCATTTTTGCAAGAGGAGGAGCTTGGAGAGTTCATCATCTTCATCATCCTCACCATCGTCCCCATCATCCCTCGAATTCTCCATTTTAAGCTCGGTATGATACGACTCAATTTTCTTAACTTATAATGTTTTGAAATGCTTAGTTTAACATATATTAGTGTTCTATCATGTGTATTATACCCAAAAATTGGATCAAAACTTGTTTGGAAAATGATTTGAACGAACAGACCCTTTTCAGGCCCTCAGCAGATCGGCTGACTCAGTCCAGCCGATCGGTTATACTCCAGCCGATCGGCTAACAAGTCCCAGCCGATCGGGTAACTTTTCCCCAGCCGTTCGGCTAAGAAACCTTAGCCGATCGGATATGTACTATGTTCCAGCAAATCATATTTTGTAGATTTGTAGCCCTCTGAGTGACGGTCGTTTGGGCGCCTGGATCGCCTAAATCCGAGTTCGTATGAGGGAGATATGGCCAAAACGGTGCAGCCTCACCAAATTAGTTTAACGATGAATTTTTATGTATATATACATGTGAGCAACAAACGTAACTTTTGAAACGTAAATATACGAGTTATATTTATACAAACAAACATACCTTATGTTTTGGAACATTATATATATATACACACGATGAATATTTTTACAAAAACAAATCAAATTGTATTTTTGGTATGTGATTTCAAATTGTCACCAACGGGCCGTACCCATTCTACCAACTTCAAATGTAATAAATTATCAAATACTTTGGGCATAATCTTATCGAACAAACATTAAAATGGATGGTTTATTCAAACATCCATTCACTTATCTTAATCTCGCGTGTTTAGGACACTAGGAGATTACTTTGGTACACGCGTGCACTTTAGGATTGCTTGCTCTTCAGGTGAGTCTCTCGGCCCCATTTTCACTGTTTACTGTTTTTAAATTTGGGGGAGATGCAACACAAATTGTTTTAGTGATCACAAGTTATTCGGTTAGTTAATTTAATTATTAACTTGTTCATTGTTTCGGTTATTATTGTCGGTATTGATTTTCATTGTATGGTATATGCACGAGTGTTTTAATTCGGTAAAAGTCCTCAACAGTGTATGATTCATTAACTTAATAAGGCGCGATTACTAAAGGATAGTACTATCATGGGAGTGACGTCCCCATCCGGGTTGTTAGCTACAACCAAGTTAAAAACGGGCACTTTAGTAATTGTTACGGGTGTATCACCAAAACGGGAGGCAAAGATCGGGTTATGCTTTGAATCATAGCTCAGTGCAATATTTGTGTCGGTTATATCATGGTTCGGAAACCTTAATAGGTTATATCATTGTTCGGTTATATTGCTTATCATAGTTCGGTTTACATTGTTTAATTATCGTCGGATAATCATGTTGATCACATCAATGTTTATTTTAAACCTGTGAGATTCACCAGCTTTATAGCTGATCTTTTAGTGTTGCATTCTCAGGTACACAGCAACAGTAGGGTTGCTCAGTAAGGATGGCCCGCAGGATATGTTAGTTAGTATGAGTCGCATGATTGCAAACAGATGAGATTTTCCTGCATCATATTTTGTTAAACGTTATGTATTAAAATCTTCGGAATTCATTTTGGCGAACTCACCTTTATAATGTAAACTTATGACTTAGACCTTGTATTACTTTTGAAATATTTATAAACGTCTCATGTAGAGTCGTTTGTCGTAATCTTGGTGTTTTGATATTTGATTAGTCACACCCAAATCATCGCTTCCGCAAATCATAAAATAGGGGGTGTGACAAATATATATATGTTCTGTTGTAATCATATGCTCTGATACGTATGCGTGTACATTGTCGCTGTCCTTACCCCCATACTTAACTAAATGCTTCCGCTAACCATAATCAACGAATTTGGGGGTGTGACATTTCATCAGTATTTAGTCAATGCATATATATCTATTGAGCAGGGTAGGTTAGATTATATTGAATCAATGCAAGATGTTTTCAGAAGTGAGTATCTCCAAGGTGTTCATGATGCATTGTTGAAAGGCGATTCAGATGGCCATGATGTGGGAAAAAGAACGATATTACCAGCGTCATTTACTGGCAGCCCCAAATACATGTACAAACATTATCAAGATGCTCTTGCAATATGTAGAGTGCATGGTAATCCTCAGTATTTCATTACATTTACTTGCAATGTTAAATGGTTTGAGATTCTCAGATACCTTCTTAAACATCTTGAGATGAAAAGTGCGGATAGGCCTGATATTATAGCTAGGGTCTTTCGGAGAAGTTGCAACAGGTACTTTTTATGTAATTATTACTACTTTTACACTTATAAGTTAGGATGTCATGAATTGTTTGACACAGAAAAACAAACATTTTACTAATTCTTTGGATCGCTGTGTAATACGTCAACATCAATCCATACACTCCATTTGCATGGTTATTTTTAAAAAATATATAAAAAAGATTCACTGCCCATAAATTCGGGTTGTAGCCTACCGTTGTTATTAGAGCTCTGACCACCACGACACATAAACTTTTTCATTTATATTTGCAGAGCTGTATACTATAGAGTTCCAAAAAAGAGGCTTACCTCATTGCCATACCCTTTTGTGGGTCACACCTCCGCATAAAATTCATACACCGGAGCAAGTTGATGAATTTATATCTGCTGAGATCCCTGATCGGCGTGTTCATCCAGAACTTTTCAACATTGTTACTGAACTTATGATGCATGGTCCATGTGGTCTTGCAAAAAAGGAAGCACCGTGCATGCTTGATGACACCTGTTCAAAGCATTTTCCTAAACCATATGAAGATGTCACACGCTTTGATAAGGATGGGTATGTTCAATATCAAAGAAGGAATGATGGACGATTTGTCATTAAAAATAAAGTCAAGCTAGATAACTCATATGTTGTCCCGTACAACAAGAAACTCTCATTGGTTTTTAGAGCTCATATAAATGTCGAGTATTGTAGTTGGAGTATGATGATCAAGTATCTATTTAAGTATATTTCTAAAGGAGCTGATCGTATTAGAGCAAGAATTACCAAATCCATTGGTGAATGTCCTGATACAAATATGACCAAGAAGAAAAAAGTAGATGAAATTAAGAATTTTGTTGACGCTGGATTCATTTGTCATCATGAGGCGGCATGGAGAATTTTCAACTTTGATATACATAGCAGAAATCCACCAGTGCAGGTCCTTGCTGTGCATTTGGAGAGGATGCAGATGGTCACATTTAAAGATGGACAACCATTGCAAAATGTCCTTAATAATCCAATGACAAAGAAAACAACGTTGACACAATGGCTGCATAATAACCAAGTTGATGATAAAGGTCGACATCTCACATACCTTAATTACCTCTCTGAATATAAATGGGATGCTAACGGGAAGGACTGGGCCCGTAGGAGTACAAAGAGGACACCTGCTATAGGAAGGCTAATATATATTCATTCAACATGTGGTGAGGTCTTTTATTTAAGGATGCTTCTAACCCACCAGAAAGGATGTCAGACATTTGCTAATATCAGGACAGTTAGCGGTGTTGTGTTCCCCACATATCGTTCTGCATACCAACAATTAGGATTGCTTGGGGATGACAACGAATGGACATATGCGTTTGATGAGGCTGCTGCCTAGGCATCTGCGGAGGAACTCAGATCATTATTTGCTCACATGCTCCTATTTTTTGAAATTTCAGATCCAATCTCTTTGTGGACAAAAGACTGGCATCAAATGAGTGATGATATAGGGCAAAGGGCAGCTGCAGATTCATGTGTTGTCAACTTACATGTTAATGATGACGACTTGCAGCACTATATCTTATATGAATTACAGATCTTGCTTAATTCTAATTGCAAGTCATCATCACTTTCTGAATATGGTCTTCCTATGCCTCCATTCCATTTACTTGCAGAGTTGAAGAATAGATTGCTCATGGAGGAAAGAAATTATGATAGGGTGGCATTAGCAGATGAACATAAACTTTTGGTGTCTAATCTTAATTCAAAACAAAAGCTAATCTATGAGTCTGTTATGGAAGCCTCTTTGGAGCAAAAGCAAGAACATATATTTGTCTATGGACATGGTGGCACTGGTAAAACATTCCTTTGGACAACGATCATTTCTTCATTACTGTCTGCTGGCAAAATTGTATTGGCGGTTGCATCTTCTGGGATTGCCTCATTGTTGCTACCCTCGGGTAGGACAACACATTCTCGATTTAAGATTCCTTTGGACCTTACAAATGAATCGGTATGTTATGTAAAAAAAACACACAGTTAGCCAAGTTGCTTTGTGAGACTATGCTGATCATATGGGACGAGGCACCTATGAACGATCGCAAATGTTTTGAGGCGCTAGACAAGACACTTAGAGATGTACTAAATGAACCAACCCGTCCTTTTGGAGGTAAGTCGGTGCTATTAGGTGGTGATTTCAGACAGACTATGCCAATCAAAACTAAAGGGACAAAGATGGATATCATAGCATCGTCTGTAGCTTGATCGTCATTATGGCACAAATTCAAAATTTTTAACCTCACTCAGAATATGAGGCTTTTTCAACCTAACCTCAGTGGCGAACAGAGAGATGAAATTTCAAAGTTCTCATCGTGGTTGTTAGCCGTAGGAGATGGTTGTGTTGGTGTAGATGTCGAGGAGGATCCAGTGGACACCAAATGGGTGGAGATACCGGAAAAGTATCTTATACGAAATCATGAAAAGCTGTGACTAAATTGATTAAATTCATATATAGTGATGACATACTTCGGAATCCAAGTGCTACTACATTCTGTGACAAAGCCATAGTTTGTTCGAAAAATAAAACCGCAGATGAAATTAACAAGCTGGTACTTGATATGCTACATGAGAACACGACAATTTATCTGAGTGCTGACTCAATTATCCCGCATGCAAACGATAGAGGAGATACATAGCTTCTTTACCCGGCTGAATATCTTAACAGCCTTAAATTTAAGGGTTTCCCCAGTCACTCTCTTGAATTAAAATTTGGTGCCCCAATCATGTTAATCCGTAACATTAATCAAATGGCAGGCCTTTGCAATGGAACCAGGATGATAGTTACACAATTGTTGCCAAGGATCATCCAAGCGGATGTTATAACTGGAACCCGGATCGGTAAAAAAGTTTACATACATCGAATATGTTTAGATCACAATGATAAAGAGTTTCCTTTTGTTTTTAAAAGAACACAGTTCCCGCTCAGACTTTGCTATGCCATGACAATCAATAAGAGTCAGGACAGTCTTTAAATAAAATTGGAATTTACCTCCCAAAATCTATTTTTGGGCACGGCCAATTATACGTTGCATTGTCTAGGGATACATCAGCTAGCGGACTTACAATACTTATCAACGAGCAAACAGGCCGGCCATCAAACTGTACCAAATATATGGTGTACAAGGAATTCTTGGACAGCTTGGACCTTGCTCAGGTTTGTAATAAAATGGCTGTTGTTTTTGCACGTACTTTTATTCAGTGAGTAATGTCTTTTGTGTGTGCTATGTGCATACCACATTTGTTTCCCATGTTTGACATGTCATGCTGAACTTTAATATTTTCCATATGTGTTAACTGTATTCGTTCATCAGAATGGGCATGGCATGTTTACCTTACCTTTTTCAACCCTAAATTTTGCCCGTGACTTTTTGTTAACATATAATTATTAGATGGGGCAACATGGTGTCCAGGATGATGCTGAATCGCTGAGTGGAGGAGCTAACTGATATCGGCTTAGTCAGGTTCACAAATGATCTTATATTACGTGATCTATTGATATGTGGTTTGTGCATTTATAGTGCACAATATTTTCTATTTACTATGTTGCATATATAAAGAGCATTCTTTGTGCATCTTTCAGATTGATCACGTGTGCGACGTGGTGTCTTGCCTAATGTAAGTATATAAGTGTTGTTATATATGTTGTTGCTGCCGTACAAGACAGAAGCTCATGAGATGTTTTGCGTGAATTGTTTTTTTTTTTTGGTCGTTGGACCCGTATTCCTTTTTGGTATTTTTTGGGCACGGTGTTTCTTAACATGTGCGGTTAGAGATAGAACACAGCCGGAATGCAAGGCCAAGTCTCACTTGGGATAGTTTTTCCGTTACGGTTTGGATCATGAGAGTTTCCTACCTTTTCTTTAGACGTTAGATGCCGCATGGTCAAAAGTGTAGCTTATTTTGTTTTGCCTGTATTCTAAGATTTATTTCTTCCTTTTATGTATGTTCATGTAAAAGACGATTAGTTGATGGCATGAACTCTATGTTGCTAAGATCGTAGTGCGTAAATTGATAGCATGGCTCGGCCCACCATTGTTTTAGAAATTATGCTGATCGGATTGCAGTTCCCTTATACATTTTTTTATACGGTGTTGCAACTCACTCATCTTTATATGGATCTTTTGGGTCCACTTTTTGGGCAGTGTAATGACTAACTGGAAGGGTGTGCAACTTTTTGTCACACGCATATGAAGTTGTTTGCTCATCCAAATGTATCTTTTTTTGTTCTTATTAGATGCAACTTCAAAACGTTACCTCAAGTTGGCACATCAGTTGTATTATATATGTTATTATGTATGTCTTAGAATGTAATGCACTATGCAATGCACCATGTAAATTTTAGGATGCAAAGCAAATGAACTATGCAAATTAAACCATGTTTAAATTATGTTTATCAATGTGTTGTTTACATATTGTCACACGTTTATGGAATTATCCGTTCAGAGACTGCGGTTCATTGTTCTTTTAGAATAAAAAACATCCGCCGCAACGCGCGGGATAAATCCGCTCATAAATGTCTAATAACAGAACACATTCGACTAATGAAAACTAACATAGTTATCTATATCACACATAGCAGCTTCATCATTAAAATCTAGTTCCATGGGTACTTCCCTACACCATTCATCCATCCTAGGGGTTGAAATCACCATAATATATTTATAAACAAACACGAGAGAATCCTAGCATTATGCCACAAAGATTAAGAGGTTCTCTCCCAACATGTGCAACCATTCATGGGAGCATTTAATATTAAGATACATTAAAAACACAAACTGTAGTGTGTAACTTACTCACGTCAGAGAACTCCCCAAATGCAAAATGGAGACATGAATGTGGATAACTAGAAACAGAAGTCAAATGATCAATTAAACATAAAGCTACAATCTTTAGTAATTATAAAGACCAAAGACTTACGTGTCCATACGTGCTAAACAAAGCAGCAAGACTTTATTTATTAACCTAGTAAATGGGAACGCTACATCGTTAAAAATCACTGGCTTGATTGACTATAGGAAGTAAATGAGAATCAACATTCTTAGTTGCTCATATTAAGATCAATGTCAAAAACATACACAGTTCTCTTAGTGCTACCTTCTCTCTAAGCTCTAAAACTCCTCTATATAACCATCTACTGCCTTGGCTATAGTTATTTCTCTTCTGACAAGACGAAATGAAGGAAAATAAATGATAATTTCAAATATAGTAGATGTCACAGTCGCATAGTCACATCTAACATCTAAGGCTATATAAAAAATCCTTGATACCTCACCATTTCATATAATAAATGTTATGTTTGACTTTACGAATAAAATTTACCTACAGAGTATGTCTTGAAAATCTTGGTGTCAAGTTCCATAACAACCTTCTCGGGCAGCTCATTTGATGTAGTATAAGACATCCAGCTTGACAACACAGTCAGCGGTCTTACATCAACGTTAGCACATCAACTCTTCTATATGTTCGTCATACTTTCTACCAATTTCCTTCTCATCACCTTAATATTCAATCAATCTATATATACCTTAGTCATTAGCCATGTGATGTAGTTACAAAATGAGTCATTAGATCCAACTGAGTAGAAAAGGGATTAAAATGATAAGTTAGTCTAGCATTTAAAATTCATTATCCTAACAAGCAGAAATTATTTATCCAATAATGACGTCTCACAAAAAAGGCAATCAGTGCAAAAAAGGAATATCCAAACTCTTCCTACGTTGACTCTCCAATAGTGTGTTAAATAAACCATCGCTATAGCAGTAGGTGATGGCGTCCTAAAAATATCAGTCATTAGATCCAACCGATGCATAGTATTTTTCCCAGGGAAAAGGGGTTTTCGAGTAAATATCTATGCAGAAATACAGCCAATACTCCATGTGTCAATGACCGGAGTATACACACATAGAAGTTAAGTTAATACAAAAGTTCCACCTGGGAATAGTTTTTACTAATTAGAACTAAAACTTGTTTGCTGCCATTGAATCGAAAGAAATACCATCATATTAGCTCAAAGCATAACTGCATGGTTATTTTACCTTAAAAAAAAATGATCACCACCATTAGGTAGCCCTGTACCATGTTGTGGCACATAATCCTATAATCAAATCACGTATAATAACTAATAAAAATAATATAATTTCAGTGTCATTTTTTATATAAGAAGTACCGTTACTAAAAATCACATATAATAACTAATAAAAATAATATAATTTCAGTGTCATTTTTTATATAAGAAGTACCGTTACTAAGGCTATCTACATTTCGCTCGTTTTCATACCATCATCAGCCAACAAAAGGGTGTCCAATTGGGTACCTCAAGAAGTGGACTTACTTCAAAAATATATTCTTCAACCGTCAACAAAAGGGTGTTGAGTAAAACTTTGAGTTTGATGTGATCATTATTGCCATAAATTCTGGAGACAACCTCCATTGATGCATACATAACATTGGTCCACCACAAACCACGTAGTTTTGTAAGATATATATCATTGATGTCATAGTCAACCCTAGCTATTTGCTTGTTCAATACAGATAATGGATTTCATGGCAAAACGCTTGGGGGAGAACAGAGAAAAGTGGCATTTTGAAAGAAATTATTTAATGCTTAACACATTACACATGTTACAAACTATGATTTGAATGCATTTGGAGGCACTTATACAGTACTTAGACCCAGTTGATCTGTTTCCCCTTTAGCTAGGTTCTTTAAGCCCATTAGACCCATTTGAGATAAATTATAACCAAAAGCGCCCCCTTTCATAAACAGGTCAAGCAAAATTGCCACTTTTAAAAAGGAATGTCGAGCAGAGGTTAGCATAATTGCTAACCTTAAGAGTAGCATTTTTATTTCCCAACAGATAGCAATACCAACTTCCCCTAGCTGAGAATCAAAAAATATATGACCGGTCACCAAATCCCCATATAATATGTTCCAACGCCGTCGGCATGCGTTTCCTATGCTTCTCAAGGTTGCATCCTTGATTATCAAAAAAACAAAATCATACATTTAAGTGTATACTCATTATGTCTCTCTATAACTCCCATCACCAAAAATACAGTATGCTTCCCGGCCACCTTTGCCAATACCAAAACACAGTCATAAACACATAATAACAAATAATTATGATTTTCATAATGATACTTATCTGTAACGATAAATGCATGGTTTTCCAAAGTAAGTATAATTTTTAAGATAAATAGAGAGTGTATACCCCTTATGAACAGATAATTATAGACGATCAGTTAAAAATGACAGTAGTAGAATAAGCCAAAAAGTACGGGAACAATTTAGTACCATCAATATCACAATCTGCTTTCAACAAAAAATGACTTCATGATCTACTCACGACAAAACTCTCTTTTATAATACCCATATGATCAATAGTGATCGATAATATTGCTACTGATTTTGTAAACCATTCTTAAAGGATAACAACTAACAAGATTAAGTAGATTTAAATCCATAACCGTGTACCACAAAGAGCCATCAAGCAGTTTATATAAATCCAATAAACCACGTTAGTATAGTATGGTTAGTGAGAGATTATCTGGTTTTCAAGTTCATCAATATCATAAAATAAGAAATAAAATAATGCTTACCCATATTAGGGCCGTTGCAAAGAACGACCACGAACTGGCCTGGCGGTAGCCCTTACTATGACTTGAGAACCGTTGCTTGTTCGCGTTTCAGCGTTTTAGCCAGGTTGTAAGTATATGACCTGAGATGTGTATGAATTATTGAAGTATATTGGGACATGAGAAACCAAAAACTTAGTGACATCACAACGATATTTAACATATTGAGAAATTATTAGGTGTATCATTATTCTTACATCTGTTAGAGGATCCAATAGCATTTTTCATTTGGAGTGGCCATTACTCTAAGATTGGGCAATTTTTTAGAAACTGGCTTTAATGTCGACAATGATGATCAAGGCTTTGTGTAATTAATAAGCAATCAACTTCAGGAGACCAGTAAGGTGAAAGCTACAAACGGTTAAAGCATGATCAAACCGAAAAATAAATCCTAACCAATGTCATTCAATTAGTTAATCTATATATTGTAAATTCAGCCCATTAAACTTATACAGCAACCCTTGTTTTCTAAAAAGAAGCTCTGACCATGAAATTTGATTAGGTCACTAACAATAGGCCCCATCAGTTGGCTCTTTACTTGTTAGTCTCAAGATCTGAGACAGACATGAGACCTTTCCAGCAAATATGTTCTGACGGCAGCCCCTGAGATTCAGCCATTTTCATCAAACTGAATCTCAACAAACTTACCAAAGGACCAAAATGACCGGAAGTCTGAAACAATTGAAACAAATGGGTATCAACAACTAAGTAACAAATATGCAAGAATAATATAAGAAACAGCAAATCAAACTGAACCACACATTTGCTCCTGAAATTTTTCGCATTACCAAAAGCTTCCAAATCCGTATTACACCACACCATGGAGCAATCATTAAAAAATAGTTTGATTAATAATTCTTCTCAAATTTTAATATATTTTTTTATGATATTACATTAAAAATTTTATAATATTAAAAATAAACACATTTAGGACTTTCTGTCCAGCACTCCTTCCAACAGTAGAAACTCTACCTCATATGTAAGCAAGATAGCACAAACGTTGTTTAGTGTTTCATTTGCGCCAGCTCCATTCTTACGACTAAGCAAAATCAACCAACTTACCCCTTCATTGATCATAACTCAGCACCAGAATATTCCACTTATTCATTCACTAAAGTTTTTAGTTTACTTCGATTTTGTAAGGATTGAAATGACATTGCAAAATAGTGAAATGAAAGAGGACCTCTAAGGCAGTCATGGTCAAGCTATCTTTCACGTCAATTAGCTTGGCAAGCACACCTATACATTTAGACCTATCAAGGTTCTTCACACGATCAATGTTTTCCTAACGTGAAGAAACAATTTGAATTTCCTCATATATAATATCTAGTGCTTCTAACTCCACCATTTGATCCTGCAAAATATCATTAATACATGTGTTAAACACGATTACACTATAATATATAAAACGCCTTTTTTAGACCCTCAATTCAACCTTACTCATACGCGAGACATTCAACGCATTTCCAAAATATTCCATATTATTCTGTATGATTGCAACAACTTCACACTTTGATATTAGCTTACTTGTGTTCTCCTTTAGCTTCCCATCACAATTGCTTTCTTCCATATTTATCTCATGTATCATGGGTAATAACTAATCAACAATTCAACACCACAAACAACATCATCTAAACATTTCAACTCTGCATTCCCATTATACTACATGTGTATCAATATGTATTGACAGTATTGTTACAAAAGAATGTTTTAAATTAATTCAAACTAAAAATACTCGAAAAAGTAAAATAAATAGTAGCCATACCTTGACGTTCAGCTAAGCATTATACCAAACAGTTGGTGACTGTAAACTATAAATACTGAAAAGCATCAGAATCGGATATCCAATCTTAACATCCGCCTAATCACCAGTTGCCAAATGATTGAACATGTAAAGATATCATTCATGCATTTTGTCAAACACTTATTGTGCATGTAAAACTATTAAACAAAAACCTGTTCAAACTAATAGTTATACAGGATTACAGATCAATTGAAATGACATACTCTGAAGACTCCAAGCTTTCAACATTCTTTTTATCATCCATCGTCATCTTCCTCATCAAATTAGTTAAAAGCATAAGCTAGTAGAAATCATATTCACAATCAAAAGTCGTATTTTTTTAATTCGAGTGTTCAATCAAACATATCGTCCATCAATAAAACCTATATTAACATTAAGGTTAGACACTTGAATAAACAATCCCATAAGTAGAGATCAAGCTTAAATAAGTTAGAATTTTAATCGACCAAAAACACAAATTGTAAAAGAAACAAAAAAGATACCTGGAGAACAACAGTTCTCCAGAGCTTGATATCTGAATTCAAAGGTATCTCAGGCTTATAATATATGACCGATTGAAATCAAAATCTAATAGTAAATTACTAAATCATTAACCGAATATAAAAAGAGTGTGTATAAGACTTTTGAATCGAAGCAGAGAGAAGGAGGCGCCCATGTACCGTATGAATTGAAGCAGTGAGGAAAATGAATTCTAATTTTAAATTCAATGAAATGATCGACCAAGCCCAAGTGTAGAACTCACTCCCAAAAGCTAGCTTGAAGGAGGAGGGAACACCTAGACTTATAAACCACCAACCAATCCCATACTTGGCCAATGTGGGATCATAACAGATTCATTCAGAAGAGTTTAATTTTAGAAGCATTACCTAAATACCACTTTGTTTTAGATGTAAAAGAGAGAGGAGATATATATATATATACATATTAACAATAATTTCAATGGATTCAAATTAAATCCGGATTATTGTTGATTAATGCTCTCTCATTTTCATTTATACAAGTAGACACATAGTGCCAAGTAAGATTATGGGCCGAGACAATAATAGATAATAATGTAGGGTCAAATGCAATGGTGGACCGACCTATAAATATAGGTTGTGAAATACATGTATCGAATTAGTCAAATAACAATTGGTTAGAAGGGTTATGGACAGATAACGTATGGGGAGACTGCAACTTGGGGGGTGGCTAGAAGATGTGATTGAACCTATCAATTGTGGACAAAAATGGTCATGAAAGGAACCAAAACTAATTGAATGTGTGCATCAACCATGTTGGGCAATTAGGGTATGTGTTTGACTGTTTGTTTGTGATCATCGGGATTTTCAAACTAAAAATACATAAATCTTAAACTAGATTACATAAGAAAGAAATGTTATTTGAAAAGTGATTCTATAAATATAATTAAGGGAACTTATATAAAAGCTATAAGTTAATCAACATATAAGCTACTTAAGTTCGCTTTGTACTTTAAACTACATACATCAAAAGTCAAGACACTTCCTAAACCATTGATTTTTTCAATGGTCGCCCTACTACTTCACATCAACGACTTTCTGAAGTAAATTGCATAAGCTAATGCTTACAAACTTATGGCTATAAATGGTTGAAAGATGGAAACCAGGTGTTACAGGGACATGAATGTAACTTTTGAAAGATGGAAACCTTTGGTGTCTTAAATTCGTGCAAAGATCCTATTCAAGCCGACCAATCTACCCTTATTCCAAGATCTTGCACCAGATTTTTTGCGGTCTCCTTTGAGTGATCTACTGATTGTAGCTTGAGAAGATAGATAAGATAAAGATTGTACCCAAGACACGAGTGCTGGTTTGCGTGTAACATCATCTGAATCAGCCACTTGAGCATATAAGTCGTTTAGGACCATGTTTTGACCATCTTCAGGCAGTTGCACAACAAGCTGTGCTAACAGCTTCATCAAACTTGGCAATACCTGATAATATCAACATGTAATACCCGTGTTAGACTTTAGCCCAAAATGCACTTTACCCTCTTCTTCTGAGAAGGGGCTCACTATATACCAATAAAGTATTTAACATTCAAGTAAAAACTTAAGTTTATACAGTTTACAGGGAATTCATAAAGCGTCATAAATATAGTACATACGAAAACTTCTTCGTTTGTAATAACTAGAAATGGGAAAAGAGCGGGGCGGGTAATTTGTCAAAATGGGCTGGGGTTAAAACAGGCCTTTTATTATATGGGTCAGTTTGGGTTGACCTGTAAGCATTTTTTGTCCATTTCCTTCTATTTTTATATAGTGAATGAGTTATGTATGTTTAAAAACTATGTTACGACAACAATAATATAATGTTTTCAATTATAACAATTTAGAAAGTGCTGTAAACATTATAAGTTTATAACTACACTTTTGGGGGACTTTCTACTTCTTTGACCCGTTCAACTTCAGCTCAAATTATGGGTTTGACGTATTAGGGTCAATCATAACCCAAATCGACCCATATATAAGTAAATTGGTTGAAATTGCCACCTTTAGTATAAAACAAAAGTTGGCCTCAGAAGGGAAGTTTAAAAAAGAGTTATTTTGACAATATAAGTCAAATTTGAAAATAATAGTTATTCTTGAATAGCTACCTGTATATCGACCAGAGAGAGAAGTCGAAGTAGTAAATCCAGGAGTTTCTTAAACGGCTCTAACTCATCATGTAAATCACTCCATGAACCGGGCTCTGTGGGGACTTCACTGCAGAGGCTACTAGCTTTCTCAATGAGAGAATGAACACTATAATATATACAAGGACTTCCAGCTGGAAGATACCGAACCAATGCAGCAACTCCAGAAGCCATACCTTCAAATGGGGTTACACCAGGGTACCCCTACATTTTTTATAAAATTAATGGGAAAAAAATAAAGAAAATCAATGGTGGTATGTGGTTTTAGTGGGTGTTTGGATGTGCCTTAACGAGATTATATGATGTATATAATCAGAATCAGATAATCAGTTGTGATAAAACTGTATGTAAGGATATCGTGTGGAGATGCTTCTGCTGTTTGATATAGTAATAAACAGAAAATCAAGTGTATGGAGGTTTTGGCAAATCATATCATTGAAGGAAATACTAGACAAAAAAAGCACCACTGTGAAAACAGAGAGACATTATGTTACATGGTAACAAAACTATCTCATATCAGATTATATGGGTAAATTGATAATTCTATTTGAAACTGACCCATTTAATATAAGATAATAATCAGAAGCAGATTATCAAAAAATACACACCGATTATCACGATCTGATCACTGAAGGTAATAGTAATCAAAAATAGATGATCAAGTCTCAATAATCAGATAATCAGTTCCATATATGCAAATACCTCTAAAGATCTCTGAATGTAGTAGTAAACGAGTTGCTCTTTCAGTGAAATTCTTTCTTCATCATCATCTTTCCCGGAAGAGATGAAAGCCACAAATGTCGAATGTGAGGCTCGAGTCACTTTGCCATTTGGATGTCCCATGTATCTAGTATATGTTAAGTAGTGTGTCTACATATAACTATCATTTTTCAAATATATACTACAGAATGATATATGTAACTTCTCAGACTATCAAAGCTAGAGTTCCAGGATACAAAAATAGGATGGGAGCCACGGTCTTTCTGAACACTGCAGCTGGTATGCGTTCTGCACAAGTTGGAATTACACGTAAATAAAATAAGATCCTAGAAGTCTGCATTTCGTCTTTAGACCACGTAAACTCCATTTTGCTGGAAGACACTGCATGAAGACAAAAGAAAAAAGTATATAACAAGTACTTAATAATCACACAGCAAAAAAATGTGGTATTCTAAATGGCTAGTTGCATAAAAAACTTTGGTCAAGTTCTGTTTCAGGCAATCAACTTTTTAAAGTCAAAATAACCATAAAAGGTTGGTAAATGTTTATCAAAGGCTTTCAAAAAAATTGATTTTAGAGTAATCTTAGCTGGTTACACGGTCTAAAAACTTTAACCATGTCAACTTATTCTGATGTGTCACCTGAAAATATTGGATAAAAAGAAATGGTTACTTGAAATAGAAGTTTGACCAAAGTTGGGTATGTAATTTTCTATTCTAAACATGTAATACCATGAACTTTTGTCAAGTCACCATATGAAGGAATGGATTCGATAAAAGAGACACAAGCTGTCTCGTCTTCTTGCACACTTCCTGCAACTGCCCTGATTGTATCCATATATTCCGATAACCGCATCCTCCGAAAATACTCCAAACATGAAAACGAAACTAGTATCTTTACTGATGTATCCAGCTGGATTTCTCTAGGAAAAGCAGGGACTAATTTCTGTTTCGTGACAGCCAAAGCAAAGAAGACGACCATAAGAAATGCAGATTCTGTTATTTTTTCTAAATCTTGAATTAACTCTGTGTCTTTCCCTTGAAGCATCAATGCCACCTGGCGATGTAAAATGTAAACGTCTTGACAGAAATCCCATATAAGATTCTCCACTTTACTCTTACCACCTTCATTGGCTTCGGCATATTGTTTGCAAAAAACACCAGTTATCACTCCTGCTTCCTTGAAAATTAAATTACGCACATGTTCTTTAACTTCATAATGAATCCCACTGTTACTAGAATTAACATGAACCCCAAGAATCTTTGCATAAAAACGTCTTAAAGGAAAGATTTCAGTCAAAATGGCTGAAGCAAGGCATAAAAGCAGAGGATCCCTACAGAACACAGCACCACTTCTAGCTAAAGCTAATGATATACACTGTAAAAGAACACTATCATTATGCTTGTTCATATCAGTAAAATTTCCATTTTTAGAAACGAAGTCACCAGCAACAATTTCAAGCCGTTTCTCAGCAGAACTTCTTAATTGCATAAGACCGGTCGATATTGACCTATTTGAAGCCCTCAAGGCTCCTGCTGCACCCATGACGACTGCAAACGATGCATAACCCATCTTAGGAGCTTCTAGAATCTCTCGTGAGAAAGTGCTGATTTTCTCAAATGACTGTGATTGGATACAGTTGTAAAGAACCCATTCAACAAGATGCAGTACCATTAGACCATGTATCAAATTACTAGAAGGCCCCCCTTCTCTATTCCAAATTCCAAAAAGTGAATCGAGAATCCGAACAAACTGAATATGCCCACAAGAAGATAGCCCATAGCCGATCCCAGCAAGTACACTAGGAACAAGATCATCAAACAACGAAACCAACTTGTATTCTTCCTCCAATAATTTACATAACAACTCCAAGCATTGTGTTCTTGTTTCTTCAGATAAGGGGGGAACGAAAGTAAAAGCACCAAGCAGAAGAATGCCTTCAGTAAAGAACAGAGCGCTCTTATTGGCGACACCTTGAGATGTAAATAGTTGAAAGAGAACATTTATGGAAGAACCAATGAGTACAGGAGATGGCTTAGATGATTTTCTAACCCATATATATAAAAGCCTGAGAAAAAGAGGGTATGATTCAGAAGGTAGAGATAGGTATGTTGCTGATAGAATAGAAAGTACAAGCTTAACTTGTGGATCAGCAACATAGAGAGAAATTCCAGAACTTAGCAGTGTTTGTAAAGATTGGAAGTGTTTTTGAGTAAACGATTTTTGGTGGAGTGATTCCCTAAGATCGGCCCATGCTTGGATGATGGCTCGAGCAGATTGAGGAGTAGAATTTGTAGAGTTGGTATTGCTGATACCATAGCTATTTGTTTTAAGCCATTCTTCAAGAAAGAATGTTTGCACTCGCTTTGCCATTTAACCTGCACTAGAAATATTGAAAAGGTCAATTTGACACCAAATGGTAATAAGCAGTAAAAAGATATCACTCGAGTTTATTAAAGGCCAATGGGCAAAGACAATATAACAGAAAGATAGGAATGACAAAAATAAATCCATCCCTCCCTACAAGTGTAAAACAAGCCACAAATAAAACAGTTAAGTAGAAGTGCAGAGACGGATTACATGAATGGGTCAAAGTTCGGTCCCCATAAAACTAAGTTAAACGAATCTGGTGATCCAATTTTCACTCAATTTTTGGGTGGTGTAATATATGCCCAATTCTCAGTCAAATTTTGAGTGGTGTAATATATGCATAGAATGTCACATTGTTGTTATCGTATCCTTCACCATAGTTTTCACAAGATTCATGTCTTCCTGAGTTACCCGAAGTCACAAACCTTAGCAATTAAATCATCTAACAGTATATCACTGGACTTCACATCACGGTGGATGATCTGTGGTTCCCGCCCATGGTGTAGATAGTCCAAACCTTTGCCAAGCAGAGAAATCGAAGACGTAAACTCTTTAAGTGAACACACACACACAAATTCTTCAATGGGTTATGGTTATAAACACATATGAATTCTCAGAGGGACTAATATTATACACAGGCATGAATTTCTAGTGGCACCAACAAGAAATTCTTCATAATCAACCATTCAATTCTATTCGAATATACATATATATTTAGCATGAGCAGCTGAACCTGCGCAGAAAACGAAGTACTAAACATTTGTACAACCAATAATGTTTGAACATGTAACCGTATTTAATTTTAAACTTGAAAATCACAATAGAAGTCGTAATAGGTTCGATTCTTGATTTTATGATAGTGTGGAGACAATTAAACAAGTATGCAAGTGACAATCAATCAAGTATTGTTAAAGAAATAAAAAGTTACCTATTATTAGACGATTCGGTGGTTTCAAAGAATTAAAGGATGAAATGGGGATTGACGGGTACCGGTGGGATGTGCGGCCGACGAGGACAACCGGTGTTGCAGCCGGATTTGGGGACGATGCAAATATGACTATCTGTATCTCGTTTGAACGGGAAGAATTTTGGTTTTGGTTTTGGTTGACTATCTGTATCTGCTGCTGCTGCTGCTCTAATTCATCCAGTGCTGCATACTGACTCGTTCAGCATTCAGCATTCAGCATTCAGCATTCAGCATTCAGCATGCCTCTGGATGGAACCAACTCCTCTGGATCGGTCAGCACCAGAATGATGTGTAGTCTCGTTCAGCAGCTAATCTTTCCTTGGCCCTTAAAAACCTATCCTTTGTTTGACCTACCTTCAACCACTTTCTTCAGTCACATTATTTCCAACAAATTGGTATTTTTTTGGTGTTGATTTTCTCAATTGAACATCTACTTGACGATATTCATACACTAAAAACTCGCTTGATAAATGAGAAGAATAATTAATGGTGCGAGCTCCATCTGCTACTTTCTTATGGTATTCATATTTAAAAAAACTCATATTTTAACAATCCAAAAGGTGGGGTTATAAAATGAATATGTATGTATAATCGTGTAGGGCTATTATTGGGCTTATTAACGTTAGGAATATTGGACTCAAAAACGCTCAAAATTGACCATAAATTGCACTCAAAATAATAAATGGATCACCAATTTCTAACAAAGCAATTAAACAAGCAAACAAGATAAATAAAAGCAATACGAGAATTTAAACGACACAAAGATTTAACGTGGTTATGTTCAATCTTCAACTTGGAAAGTGGTTTAGTCCACGTGGCCAAACCGAGAGATTTTTCTTTCTTAAATTCGTAGTCCAGGGTTTATAAGAGTAGGGTTACATTATATAGTGCAAACGATAAAAGAAAACAACTCGTAAAATAAGTTTCTGCCATCAGACACGATCCCACCAGAATCCCGAACAATCCCACCGGGATCAAACTCCCTAATCAAAAAACTCTAAATGATCCCACGGGGATCCCAACGATTCCACCGGGATCTTCAGTTTATTCTTTTATGTTTTCCTAGTTCAATCTTCACACTCAACAATCTCCCACTTGAAGATTTAACCCCCACCTAAACTCTTAAAGTTGAATCCGCCTCACCATACCGCTGACCAAATCGGGACACGCACACTAACTAAACTCTAAATGATCCCACGGGGATCCCAACGATTCCACCGGGATCTTCAGTTTATTCTTTTATGTTTTCTTAATTCAATCTTCACACTCAACAATCTCCCACTTGAAGATTTAACCCCCACCTAAACTCTTAAAGTTGAATCCACCTCACCATACCGCTGACCAAATCGGGACACGCACACTAACTAAACTCGAGTTAGATAGACTTTCGATAAAAAGGCTCTTCAACTACACCTATTGAAACCGGGAATAAAACAACACCTTCGATGCCCTTTTAGCAACACCTTGTTCTTAGCTCAACCAATACCGTTGGAAAATCATCTGGGACACGCTTGCTCGATCTCACAGATTCGGAAGACTTTCGATATACAAAGTTAACTGAACACCACTACTAAACTGGGACCAAAATCTTCGGTTATCAGCACCACCATCTTGTAGCCCAAGAAGATACATTGAAGTGTGCAACAACTCCAACCACAAGATTCTATCAAGAAGCCAACCGCCTCTTCAATTCATCGATTACAGCCACATCGGATCCTGCTACTGACATATTATCGATCAACCCATACAGTCCATTCGATTTTCCTTCCCAGCAATCAGAAAATCGTCGATAGAATGACCCGTAGATCATCATCAAGGTTCACCCATGAGAACACAATCACAACCTTGAAAACCTACACTACCAATTTTCGCTTTCACGCTGGTACACCGATCCCAAAGATAGCTATAATTTCTATGAATTCATCTTCTCTCACTCAGCCTGTTGCCACTGTACTGATTAGATAACAATCGCGACTATCTTTGAATACTCCGGTTCATAACCCACGGTAAGTCACAAATTTCTTTGCCATTGAAGAGTAAAAAAATGAGGATATGAACGCTCTAGTGTTACCCGGAATTCACACATTAAACCCGTAGAAACTGAGATCCAACAGTTGCACACCAATCGCCAAAGTTCCCACTAGTCCCTTGATGCGATCCGAGTGGTCGGTCGGTTTTTACACCGGTCGTTGATCCGGCCAACAGGGATGCGCACCAGGTTTTAAATTTATAAAGTTGGGGACCTAAGTTTACTAAAGCTATATAGCAGTAGTATGACCTAAGGTCGTTCTTCAAGCTAACCGTATTGTGAAACGAATTGTCAGGACGAAAGGTTCAACTTAGTGATGGGTTCAAATGGTTTTGAGTGGGGGTTTTGTACATAGGTCCATAAATTAAACTAAGTAAAATAAACAGTAAATAAATAGAAAATAGAATAGGGATAATATCAGTACAGCTAAGGTATGTTTGTTATGACTTCGTTAGCTTTATGCAAGGGTGATGCTTTAGGGTTTTAGTATGAAAACGTCTATTAAAGATTTGTGTCTTGCTTGAATTCAGTTATTCGTAGTGTAAGCACTAGCACCCTACTGATTGGGGAGACCAATCCGTATGTCGCTGAATACTAGGCCAGATTGAGTTTGATCGGAGGAGGATGCTCAACTCTTCAACGTTATCCAGTGACGGAGTAGCCACCTTTCTTGGAATGTTCAATTCCTGGGTGCACGAGTAGAGTAACATACCCACTAAGGTTTCGACCTTTCTTAAAACTACGCGGATAACTTAATCAGGCAAGGCATTTAAGATTTAGACTGGGTTTGGTGACTGTTAACTTTATATTAATGGTCATGGTTTAGTCCAGGGCTTTGTGTTCAACCAGGATGTGATACAGTCTTCAACCACCGGCATTTCCTTAGCTTCCACGTATTTGTACTCCACATGTAACACCCGGTCAAAAAGGTAAATTTTTGCGCCCAATTTTTTTACTTCAATTAATCGTACTTAGTACGCAATTATAACAAAGTATTCGAAAACTTTATATATATAATTATATATATGTAATGCAAGATGATTATTTCATAATCACTAGGAAACAAATATGATAGAACGCAGAATATCACGTCCGAATTTCAGTGACAAAATTTTATAAATAATATTTTATTATATAGATTTAACATTATACATGTGAGGAAAAATATTAAACATTCGAAAATGTAAGTCGTTTTAATTAAAAACGCATTCTACTTATCTGAAACTGCGCGAAATTTAGTTACAAAACTTTAACCCAAATATTTTATTTTTATAAAATGTTCCAACTCAAAAATATTTCGAAAACATATAAAAGAATTTTATAAATCAAAAATATTATTTATTTTGCAATCGGATACAAAAACACGGATATTTTATACTGTGGTTGGAGACCACAGTCCCCAAATTGGGGATCTGAGTTTGACAAAACCCAAACCCTCACCTCATTATCATCTCACTTTCTTCTTTTTCCTTCTTCATTTCCATCTCTTTATTTCTAACATTAACCACAACAACAACAACAACAACAAATAATCATCATCTTCATCCATTTATCATTATCATTTTCGGAATCATCAACAACAAGATCGACAACAACAACAAGCAAACAACACCATTATCAAGATCACTATCACCATCTAAAAGCCCTCGATCTTCAATCGTAAGTAATTACTTACTTTTCTTTGTTATTCCTTGTTAAAAACACTTAATATATCATGTATTAACATTATATCAACAAGATTTGGCCCGAAAATATGTTAGATCTTGATTTTGGGGGAAAAATCGTCGAACAGACGTAAGTGACGCACGGCCAAAAATAGTATAGCGTCACTTCCTTAAGTGACGCATTAAGTGTCGCCAAAAACCCTCATTTTGCGTTACTTGTTCAAGTGCCGCCTAAAACCCTCTTTTTGCGACACTTGACTAAATGTCGGTAACCACCATACCCGACACTTACACCGACACTCATACCCGACACTTGTCTAAGTACCTCCACCTTATGCGACACTTCCTTAAGTGTCACCAAAAATGCCAGTTTTCATGTTTTGCGACACTAAACACAATGTCACACCCCAAGCCAAGTGACGCATCGAGTGTCGCTAATAATAGAAACATTAAAAACACACATTTTTCACTAAGTGTCGAGACGCAAATTTTATCAGCTAATTTTACTCCGAAATAGAATTTCGGAGCGTTTTTCACTACAACAACATAATAGAAATAAAGATCTAACCTATTTTACCAGCTCGACCCCAGCCAGGAGCTCTGCCCCTTTTAAATGGAATTTCGGAGTGTTTTTACCAGCTCGACCCCAGGTAGGGGCTCTTCCCCTTAGACCCCGCTAGGAGTTGCCACCCCTTGGACCCTGCTACCAGGGGCGCTGCCCCCGGACCCCCGTACAGGGTTTCCAAACCTGAACGACGAATGAATATTTACACAACTCGCTTAGACAAACTGATTTGTGACACCCGCCAAATTAGGACTAGTAGTTAGTGCCTAATCAAGTTTTAATACATGTAACTAGTTCTGTGTTAGGCTAATTAATGTATCAACATATATATTGATGAATATATATACAAGTATGCGATTTGATTAAATCGTACGAGTTTCACATCAAATGCAATTCGATTCAATTAATACGGACGTTGGTGAAAATTTTATTAAATAATATAATATTATTTAATAACGCAATTATATCCAAAATATTATTTAGATAATATTTCAATTCAAATCCGTATCGTACAAACAAGGATTACACGATTAGATTATTAAACGCGCAAACAAATCGAAACAAGTTAAAGTTATATTTTATAACACAACCATTAAGTATTTGGTAAAATACTTCAACAAAAATATTGGGTAATTATTCGTATTTTAAAACGTATAAAATAAACATTTAACGTTTAAATGAACGGGAAAACGAACACCGCACGGAGCGCGATTGCGGGGACTGAAAAAGGTGAGGCTTTCACCTACACCCCACCTCTCTTTCCCTCTTTCTTTCATTTCCATTTCAACAAAAACACACACACACCACTAAACACTCTCAAACCCATCACCACCAAATTTTCGGATCTAGCATAACCGACAACAAAAGTTACATTTTCGGAATCACCATCAAGAGAGGAACAAGATTAACATAGGCACCACCCTCGTTTTCTTCCTCGTTTTGTCTCGATTTGCAATTGTAAGAAATTCTCTAAATATTTAAATCCACTCATTTTGGTGTATTATTTCGGTGTTATAATGTTTACACAACTTAGTATTGTCCAAATGTATGAGGAAAACACGATTTTGCAGCCTAAAAATGAGTTAGATTTGGGTTTTGGGTTGAAAAATCGCGACAGCCGCTGGGTTCTGGGCTGGTGTTCATCTTTGCGACACAAGCTGTGTGTTGCGGTACACAAGCACTGTGTCGCAAAACATAAGACACAAGCATTGTGTCGCATTTAGTGTTGCAAAACATAAGACACAAGCATTGTGTCGCATTTAGTGTCGCAAAACATAAGACACAAGCATTGTGTCGCATTTAGTGTCGCAAAACATAAGACACAAGCGTTATGTCGCATTTAGTGTCGCAAAAACCCAAAAACAGAAGTCAAAAACATTCTAAGTGTTTAAAAAAATCACTTTTCATTAACCAAACCAAATACGATACGATTAATACGCAAAAATGGATAAATCAAAGTATAATAATAATGGTTAAGGTTATTATTATAAATCTGTCACCAACGGGCCGTACACGTTTTCAAAACACAAACCAAATAATCAACCAAATCGTAGTAATTTGGACATATATAGTTGTGTAACAACTACAAAGGTAGTCCTTTGAGATACCGATTCCCGTTTATAACCATCGCGTATCGTGGACACCCTCAGGTTACAAGTCTTCGGACATCGATACTCGGCTAATCAATCAAAGTTTATTTAGATAAACTTCTCAGGCTCAGGTGAGTCTCATGGCCCCTATTTTACTGTTTTTCAATCAGGGGTGTGATATTACTGCTCGTTTTGTTTTACAAGTTGAACGAAAGTACAAATCAAAATCAAATACTACATGAGTTACTTCAACTAATCAATTTAAAGCCCTCCATAGCATAGTCTGGTAATACGTAATAGCGTGAATGTTAGTATATGATATCATATAGGATTGACAATCCTCGTCCGGGTTAGCACGCACTAACTGGTCAAACGGACGTATTAGCATTTGGGAAGACGAGTGTGGATTAGGCACTCGTAGGAGGTGTTGATACATCAATGTATGTCTGTCAGTTGGTCTCAGTCTGTAATTGTGTCGATATTGTAATTACGTATTAAAACAGTTTTAGATTTAGATTAATTACAATTTTCTGTAATCTTGCGACACAAGCATTGTGTCGCAGTGTCTGTATATGCGACACAAGGATTGTGTCGCAGAGTCAATGTATGCGACACAATAATTGTGTCGCAGTGACAATCTATGCGACACAAAGATTGTGTCGCATGAAGTTTGGATCAGACTATAAATAGAGCTTATCAGCTTCTGTTTTAGTCACCAACAAACACTCACACACAACACTACGAAACTCTCTGTAGAAAAACTCATATATTGTGTTGCTTAGATCCTTGTGTGTCTAGTTAAAGTGTATGTAATCTCACTTGTTGATTGTTTATATAAACTTACACTTTGTGTTTTGGTCATTTACTTGTTAAATATCTAGCATAACTTGTGTGTTTAATTCCGCATCTACATACAAGTTTTAGGCTTCTCGATTTGGTCCGTGTACGGAACCTACAATTGGTATCAGAGCCGCATACTCTTGAGTTGTGGTTTCGAGTTAGCTTTTGCTAGATTTTGGTCTAAAAAATCATTATTTTCATATTTTGTGTTCTTAAGTGTTCTTGGTTTAAAAGGTTGTTTTTAGCCATATTTTGGTCTCTAATCTTCAAAGACTTGTGTTTGTCTTGAAAGTTGAAATTGTTTTGTGATTAAAATATGGATTTGTGTTAGAAAGGTGAAATACTTTAAGGGTTAAAATATTGTTTTTGGTCTGCTAGAAAGTGTGGGGATTAGAAGTCAAAGTTGGTTTTTGAAAGTTGAAATTTTGGTGGGCTCTAGGCTGTCTGCATGCGTGATTTTGCGACACAATTTTGTGTCGTATCCACTGTTCATGCGACACAATCATACGACATTAATTTGTCTGCGACATATTGTGCGACATAAGCCTACGACATAATCTCTTTTGACCTTGACTGGTCTACGACACAAGTTGCGACATAACTTACGACATTACGGTTGTGTCGCATTTTTGTCTTCTGTCGGATTAAGTTCTGCGACACAACGTTTGTGTCGTATTGATCCTTTGCGACACAACCACTGTGTCGCATTTTTCCTGACTTAGACAAAAATTCAGCTTGTTTGTTTGTTACCTACTAACTTTTCTTGCAGATTTTCAACATGTCTCTTCAAAGCGTTGATGCAGTTTTACAACATAATGCTACGATCGGTAGTGCAAATAAACCTCCTTATTTTGCACCAGGAATGGAATATCGAGCTTGGAAACAACGTTTTATATCTTTTGTCTTATTCACTGATCCTGTCATGGAATTGGCTCTTCTTGAAAGATATGTTGCACCTGTTGCTCTTGGAGAACACATGGGAGTTCCTCCACCCAAACCCATTCGTTCATACACTCCCGAAGAACGAAAAGCATGGGAAATTGAACGCAAGACTCATTCTGCTATTACTATGTCACTCCCAACTGACGTTCTGGATATGTTTCCACAAACAATCGCTTATGATCTTTGGATTGCTATTGAGAAGAGATTTAGTGGCAATTCAGAGTTCATTGAGAGCAAACTGGAATTAGTCAAAACTCGGTTTGATTATTTCTATATCCAGAAGAATGAGACGGTCAGAGACATGCTTTGTAGATTTACACGTACTGTAAACGAACTACAAGCTGGAGGATATAATCTAAAAAATTCTGAGATTAATAAAAAGGCTTTAGCTGCTCTTCCTCCAAGTTGGGAAACGCGAGTTCTGCTGTTGGAAAATGATCCTAAGACAATGCAATTGTCTTTGGATGATCTTGTTGGTAAGCTTGAAGCTGGTGCTTTGGATATTCAAAAGAAGGAAACAAGATCTACTGCTCGTACATCAGAATCAAGTAATAGTGGAATTGCTTTCATCTCATCTGAGGCTAATTCTCATAGATCTTCTTCTTACAGTAATCCTGGTGTAGGAACTTTTTCAGCCCTCCCCACTTATACTGCTTCTTCAAGTAAACCTTGTTCATCATCGTCTGTTCCTTCTTCAGCTGCAACAGATGAACATGCTGCAATGTTCACTGCTTTTCTGTCATCTTATGAAGACTTTCTCTCTAAGAGAGTAAGTACCTTAGAACTGACTGATGAAGATTGCAATCAGGTCGACCCAGATGAGTTAGAAAGAATAGACATTAGATGGAATATGGCTATGCTTACTCGCAGAGCCAAGAACTATCTAAGAAGAACTGGAAAGAGATCTCTTGAAGATGCTGCTGACCGAACATCTATGGGATTCGACAAAAGCAAAGTCAAGTGCTATAAGTGTCAGAATCTTGGACACTTTGCCCGAGAATGTGAGAAAGGTCGACAGCCTGCCACTGGTTTCACAAAGCCATCTGTTGCTCCAAAACAGATTGAGAATACTACTACTAAGGCTGCATTATTGATTGAAGATGGTGATGCTTATGACTTCTCTGCTCATGAGGCTCAAGAGCAATGCTTCATGGCCATCAACAATGAGGTACAATTTGCATCATTTTCTTGTGATTCTTGTATTAGTTTAACTGGTAAAGTAAATGGGCTTATGGAACATAATAACAACTTGAAGTCTGATATCTTGAACTTGATGGAGGCAAACAAAGTTTTGAAAAATAATGAGAAACATTTTGAAAGTAACATTAATCAATTTATAGAAGATAAAAAAGAGTTAAAAGCTCTTATTTTCAGTAATCAAGATGAAATTGACAGTTACCTAAAGATGATTGCTCATTTAAAAAAAGAATTGGCTGCCTCCCAAGCCGAAGTAGTTGATTACAAACAAAAACTCAAGAATATCAACACTTCATCCATGGTCTTTACCGAGATTCTGCAGACGGGTAGGTCTAACGCCAAAGACAAGTCTGGTTTGGGTTATCATAATCAACCGCCTCCATCTTTAGATGTAAATTTGTGTAGACCATCTAAGGATGAAATTAAAGATTTTGTGCCCACTACTTTAGTAGATACAAAGCCTGTTGAACTGCCAGTTAATGAACCTGTTGTTAAGCAAGTAGAGATGCCTGTAGTTGAATCTGTTAGTTTGCCTGCTGTTAAGCTGCCTGAATTTTATCAAGCTGACATAGAGGTCAGACATGATAGAAAGAAAACTAAAATAATCAAGGCTAAACCAGTGAAGCCTTTTGAGCCTGTTAAGTTTGCATCCTCAGGAACTGTCAAGTTCACCCCCTTTGGTAGTTTTCAGCCTGCTCCCTTACAAACTATTGAAGAAGAGGTTGAGATTGAGGATATTCCTTGTAAGTGTGTGTCTCAATGTGAAAAGAAAAATATTAAGCCCGAACATCACACTATTAATTCTGGGTTAACTGATGAAAGTTTTCAAAGAAATGCTAAGACTCAGGCTGAACTTAAAAGAAAAGGTTTAAAGAATACTAATGACAAATCAATCAAGAATTCTGTTAAATCTTCTGTTTCACATTCTGAGACATCCACTTTCACATGCTCACATAAGTTGTCTATCTCACCTCAATTTCTAGACTGTAACGACCAAACGTTTAGGGAAAGACGATCATGTTTCTACTGTAAGAAACAAGGTCACTTGATTAATCAATGCCCGTTGCTTTTGAGGAAGAAGTTTTCAAAAGGTGTTCCCAAAATTTCTATTTACAGAAATTCAACTGTTAAATCATTTTCAAAGAAGGGTACACTTTCTCAAACTTCTATCCCAAAAGTTAATACTGCTAGGCCTAGTAAGCCACTGGTTAAACAGCCCAACATTGTTAACAAGCAACCTAATGCTGTTACTGTGAAAGTTTGGAGACCTAAAGAGTCATCAAATGTCTCATCATCAAATAATGCTACATCAGAAAATACATCGGATCTCTTGAAAAACAAAGTTTTAGCTGATGTAGTTATTATTGATGAGGTCTCTGGAGTACCCAAGTCTGTAAAGGCCTGGGTCTCCATTTCTATCTAACCTATTCCCTATGTTGTGCTGTAGCAGTCAGGACATGTACAAAGCAGCAAATGGTACGTGGATAGTGGCTGCTCACGGCACATGACTGGTGACATGTCTCTTCTGTCAAATGTTAAACCATATCGTGGAGGACATGTTGCTTTTGCGGGAGATACAGGTGGTAACATAACGGGTCAGGGTACTCTTTCTAATGGGCAAGTGACTTTTGATAGAGTGAACTTTGTCGAGGAACTGCAACACAATCTGATCAGTGTTTCACAAGTCTGTGACAAGAAATTCACTACCGCATTTACAGATGTTGAGTGCTTAATTTTGAAGCCGGGATTTGTCATTCCCGAGGAATGGGTGTTACTGAGAGCACCCCGTGTACGTAACTCGTACATTTTGGATATGCAAACTGTGGTTACCAAGGAGCATACGTGTTTGCTATCAAAAGCATCTTCAAAAGATTCACTGCTTTGGCACAGACGAATGGGACATATTCATTTTCGAAGAATGAATTATCTCATTAATAATGATCTTGTGTTAGGTGTGCCTAAAAAGTCATTCGTAATAGATGATGAATGCATTTCCTGTCTCAAAGGGAAACAACACAAGAAGTTCCATAAGTCTAAGCTGGTGAACTCCATTGAAACTCCGTTGGAGTTGCTTCACATGGACCTGTTCGGTCCTGTGAATAAGAAAAGTATTGGTGGAAAATCATACTGTCTGGTGGTTACTGATGATTACTCAAGGTTTTCCTGGGTATATTTCTTGGCGGGAAAGGATGAAACGCCTGATACTTTAACCTATTTGTTCGACAGACTGGAAAATCTGTGTAATCTGAAAATCAAGAAACTTCGCAGCGATAATGGAACAGAATTCAAGAACAGAACCTTGGAAATGTATTGTCTTCGAAAGGGAATCTTTCATCAGTTTAGTGCTGCTCGTACTCCTCAGCAAAATGGAGTAGCCGAACGAAAAAAATAGGACAATTATTGAGACAGCAAGAACCATGTTGTCTGACGCGCATCTGCCTACTACATTTTGGGCAGAAGCTGTTAACACTGCCTGCTATGTGTTAAATCGGGTCTCCATGGTTAAAAAGCGAAACAAAACATGTTATGAATTGCTGAATAATCGCAAACCAAACTTGAAGTTTCTTGAGCCTTTCGGGTGTCCTTGCACCATCTTAATTACCAAGGACTCTGTAGGCAAATTTGATGAAAAGGCGGTCGATGGTCTATTTTTGGGATATTCTGTGAACTCGCCAAATAAAAGAGTTTTCAACAAGTCTACTGGGAGAATAGAGGAACACTTTGAAGTAAAGTTCATGAAGTATACTGATTCTCCAAAGGGCAAGGGACCGGAATCCTTGTTTGAGTATGACAAGTTGGTAGATTCTTTTAATCTTCCCAAATTTAGTGAAGAAGATCAGGTGGTATCTCTACTTCATGGTTTAGATCTTTCTTCTGAAGTTTCTACTTCAACCTCTAGAGCTGTACCACCTGAGAATATTGTCAATGATGATATTCCCTCCGACGCTGACCAGATGGCTACTGAATCCAATCCTCTAACTGAAACTGATATCATCTTACCAGTTGAACATGAAAGTTGTGCCACTGATAACTCAGTTGCTATTGAACATTCAGAAGCTGCTCCTTCTAATCTGGATTCGATCATTGTGCCTGATCCGATTCCTCAGCTTCGAATTCATTCTTCCCACCCCACTGATAACATCATTGGTGAACTTCAACAAGGCATTTTAACTAGAGGTCAAGTAGCTGCTAATGAATCTCGTGAAGAATCTTCAACTGCCTCTTTTGCCTGTATTGAAGAAGAAATAGAAGAATGTTTCTTATCCCAGCTTGAACCGAAGAAAATCACTGAAGCTTTGAAAGACCCGTACTGGGTTGAGGCTATGCAAGAAGAGTTAAATCAGTTCAAAAAGCTTGGAGTTTGGGATTTGGTTCCTTTACCCAAAGATGTTGATCCAATAGGTACTCGTTGGGTATATCGCGTGAAGAAGGATGACCGAGGTGTAGTTATTCGGAATAAGGCTCGGTTAGTTGTTCAAGGTTTCACTCAAATTGAGGGTTTGGACTACGATGATGTGTTTGCTCCAGTTGCAAGATTGGAATCCATTCGCATCTTTCTGGCTTATGCGACATTTAAAGGTTTTCGTGTTTATCAACTCGATGTCAAGAGCGCATTTCTGTATGGAGAGGTTCTGAAGGATGTGTATGTCATGCAACCTCCTGGTTTTGAAGATCCAAATCATCCTGATTATGTTTGCAAGTTAGGAAAAGCTTTATATGGTCTTCATCAAGCTCCTAGAGCTTGGTACGCGAGGTTGGCAAATCATCTAACGAAAAATGGCTTTTCACGAGGCCAAATTGATAGCACTCTCTTCATAAAAAGGGCTGGAAAGGATTTGTTACTGGTACAGGTTTACGTGGATGACATAATTTTTGGTTCAACAAATGATTCTTTGTGCAGAGATTTCGAGAAGATCATGAAGTCCGAGTTTGAGATGAGTGCCATGGGAGAACTTAAATTTTTTCTCGGTGTCCAGGTTGAACAGTCTGATAAAGGTCTCTACATTCATCAGTCCAAATATGTCAATGACATGTTGACTCGGTATGAGCTCCATGACTGTAAACCATATGGTACTCCTATTGAAACCGATCACAAGCTCGGGCCAGCTGAACACGAAGAAGACTGCAAGGAGCGAGATTATCGTTCTATGATAGGATCGCTGATGTATCTTACTGCATCCAGACCAGATATTGTGTTTGCTGTGTCTATCTGTTCCAGGTATCAAGCAAAGCCCAAGGTTTCTCACATGAAGGCTGTGAAGCGAATTTTTGGTTACCTCAAATATAGACCATCACTTGGTCTATGGTACTCAAATGAAAAAGAGTTCTCTCTCACTGCCTATTCTGATTCTGATTATGGCGGCTGCAATTTGGATAAAAAGTCAACTACAGGAGGGTGCCAATATCTCGGTTCACGATTGGTATCTTGGCAGTGTAAAAAGCAAACCACAGTCTCCACCTCAATAGCGGAAGCTGAATACATTGCTGCTGCAAGCTGTTGTTCCCAGATTCTGTGGATTCAACATTAATTGCGTGATTATGGGTTACTTCTTACCTTGACTCCTATTCATATTGATAATACTGCCGCTATATCTATTATTCGCAATCCCGTTCAACACTCTAAGACCAAACACATAGAGATTAGGTTTCACTTCATACGAGATTGCTATGAGAAACACTTAATTGACCTCTCTCATGTAGACACCCTTAAGCAAAAAGCTGACCTATTCACAAAAGCATTCTCGCGTGCTCGCTTTGATGAATTAGTAGCAATGATAGGGATAACTTCCTTTGACCTCAAGAAATGATTTGTGACTCGATTTTTGTACAGTTTATCTGTTTTTCTCTTATTATTAAAATAAAAAAAAAAAGGCGCAATCGCCACTCTTTATACTCTTTAGTATATAAGAAATGCAATGATTGCTATATTTTTAAAATAGACGTTGAAGTTGTGTCTGTAAACAACTTGGGATATGATAGTACATCGGGTAACATGCACAAAATGGAATTTTAAGATTTATCTTTGATGTGTCAAGTAGGTCTATCTGACATATTTAAAACCGCTTTTGTAAAAATTATCTTCATCATATGATGTATTGGTAGACATGATACACACCAATCTCTAGGTTATTAAGAAGTAACTTTAATACATGTCTATGATCTTGTGGTGAACACTTGATGATATGCGACTCTATGTCTTAATTCCTTGATACAGCTTGACATGTTTCTATCTTTGAAATGTCTTATTTGAAATCATTTGGGGGTTTATGCTGACTGTTTCCTTTGTAGTACGTAAGTACTGAACTGATCTCAGTTAGTATATTCTTAGGTTTAAGCAAATAACAGGTCAATACACTTCAAAATCTAAAAGATATTGAACAAGATCGCCGTTTGGGAAAATCCAAGTTCGGTTTGACCGCGTTCATTTTTGCTTAAACTTAACATCAAGAATACACTAAACAAGGTCGCCGTTTGGGAAACTCCAAGTTCGGCTTGACTGCGATTGGTCTTGATAAACCTGAATCATGCGTTGTTACTTTGTTGTACTCTGGTACAGACCTGTCAATATTGCATCGATTCTTAAAAATGATCGTCATCCAGTCCTTCTGATTATGGAAATTATGCTCAATTCTGGGTTATAGGAGCATATCTATAGTGGGAACCACAGTGAAATTTTCATACTAACAATAATAGGTTAGCCCACAGATACGGATGTAACATGCTTAGGTGGACAAACAATATCAATAATCATCTTGAAATAATTTTTCCAAAAGATGTCTTAAAGGTGCCACGTAAATTTAAAGTGGACAAATATACTGGTAATCGAAATAACTCTTTCTATTCCTAATAATTGCATGTTGGTTCGATATGATCCCTAACCAGAATACCTCACTCCTTCATCAAAAAGATTTTATAATTTTTACGTGTTAAGTTGACCCTGTGTCTTTTTTGTTTATGTTTAAGTTTTTATCCTTTTAATATTATTTAAATTTAAATTGTAATTTTCTTCTTTTAATTTTTATTTAAGTCACAAATCATCTTCATTGCGAAAATTATAAAATCAAAAGAAATCGAAATCGGATTCGAAATCGAATTTTATGTCGATTAAATCTGCTTTGTTTTCTGTGCGACACAAGCATTGTGTCGTATTCCATTTATACGACACAAGAATTGTGTCGTACATTGTGTCGTATCCCATGTATACGACACAACCGTTGTGTCGTATATTGTGTCGTTTGCATTTCGGGTTAACTATTCAAACCTTGCGACATAACCATTTACGTTTTCATATACTTTCACGACACAAACTATACGACACAAAGACGATTTTGCGACACAAGTGCGATTTTGCGACACTATTGTGTTTTCGATCGGGTTTGTTATTTCGAAGCTTTTTTCGGTGTTTCATTGCTCGATTCCTGTTCTTCATCCCTTCGCGTATCCTTAGGTACATTTATTTCGTGTGTTAACCGTTTAATTTGTCATGAATTTGACCGTACCTATTCGGCTTTTAGGGTTTCGGGTTAAACTCGAAATTAATTAGGGTTTAGGGGTTTCTAGGGTTAGATAGACGTATATTATTGATCCCCTACTGTTTGCGAACCCTAGGGTATGGTTAGATTTCGAAAACCCCAAAATTTTTCTCAAAATTAAATCTGGGTTGGTTTGGTGTTCATCAATGCGACATAACATACGACATAGTCGTTGTGTCGCATAGATTCGTTAGTTTTATGTCGTATTGATCTTAACTGCTTATGTCGTATTTTCTACGACATAACATACGACACAAGCCTTATGTCGTACCTTATGTCGTATCCGAGATTAATTTCTCAATAAATGCTAAATGCAAGGGAAATACTGTCCGCGTGACACGTGTCATGCGACACAAGCCTTGTGTCGTAGTATATCTCTGCGACACAATTATTGTGTCGTATCTCTCCTGTGCGACACAACTGCTGTGTCGCAGAATATTTGTAAAATAAAACGCGATTATTTTTGTGTACTAACGCTAACGCAGCTCGAGTTTTTGTTGTATTACTGTTATTTTTTTCAGATATGGCTGATCAACAACCTGCACAAGCTGCTCCACTTCCTGAAATTGTTGTGACGAAATATTTTTGGGAACCGCGTCACAATATTGTGGCTTTCATGCACACTGCTGTTGAGACGTCGCGTCCATATCGACCCATGATCTCTTTTCTACGACGGTCTTGAATCTATAAAGCCATTACTGCTGATACACAGATTTAGCGGGACCACGTTACTGAGTTTTGGGATAATGCTGTGGTCAACAAAGAGGAACAGGATACTCGTATTATTTCTAGGGTTCGAGGTCAAGAGGTCATCTTTACTGAGCAGCTGATTCGGGATTTCTTTGAGTTTGGGGACAACCCAGATATGCTCGTTCAGTTTAGTGCTGCTGCTATTGCTCAGGGAATGCGATCGATCGGTTATCAGGATATTCCCGTTGACCAGTACAAGAAGACCTATATGACCAAGGTTTGGCGGTATCTGGCTCACATTGTGATTGTCTGTCTATCCAGCCGCAGGGCAGGCCTCGAGGGAATGAGTTACGCGACTGTATCAGCTTTTCTTGCGTTAATCTACAACAAGCCCTTCAACTTCTCTGGTTATATCTTCAGGGGCTTTGTCAACAACGCACTGGATACCCGTGACAAGTGGGCTTTATATCCTCGATTCACTCAGCTACTGCTGAATCATCTTCTTCCAGGTCTTTCGGTGAATGCTTTCCACACTTTCAAGCAGACGCCGATGAATACCCGGATTTACACCACTTGTACCTCTTTTGCCAAGCAGGGTCAGGCACCGGAACGTGAGGTTGCCCTGTTCGGACATATTGTGGACCCTGCTTATGTTGGTCCTCCTGGTGAGCAGTTCAATGCTCCAGCTTCTCAGCCGCCAGTTCAACCGCCACCAGCTCAACAACCGCAAGTACAACCACCGCCAGTTCTGCAACAGCAGGTTTTGCCAGATCCTGTGGATCAGGAGTTTGTGGATCTCGATCATGAAATCGATGCCTATCAGCCTCCTTCTCCACCTCCTGAATCCTCCGGCCGAGGTAAAAGGCCTCGAGATTCTTCTGATACTGGTATTCTGGATTCTCTGGCCAGACGCTCTCGCACCTCTACATCTACATCCTCTGAGCTCCCCAGAACCGACACACCGATCACTCCTCATCCGGCTGTCATTCACGAGCTCCTGCAGCGACTTGATAAAATGCAGCATGATATGGAAGCTCAATCGACAGTGTTTGAAGCTCAGGATGCAAGAATCTCTCGCCTGTAGAAAGAAAACGAAGAGCTGAAGTCAAAGATTTTGCTACTGGAAACCCAAGCTATTGCTTCGGGGGGGATGAGCCAACCAGCTTTAGAAACAACACCTAGGGTTTCCGCCGAGGGCGATGAAAATGTAAACCCTGATAATGTAAATGATTCCAATATTAATGAAACTCCACTTTCTTTGGATTATATTCTTGAGTTACCAGGACAACCGAAACCGTTAGCTATAGATTACACGTTCTGTAATTTGACATACTTTCAAGCTGCGGTTGACGAAGACAATGTTGTACCTGAAGAGTCCTTTGACTTTGAGGCTGCTAATGCTGATGATGATATTGATGTTGAGGAAGAAGAGCTTGGACCAGATGAAGAATATGCTGATCAGCCTGTTTATCCTCAAGAAGGTGTTGTGGTTTCCGATTCTTCAGACGACGAGTCAGGGCCTGCTTTTAATTACGTACCTGGATCTACTGCTCAAGCTGCCCCTGCTCATGAATCGTCTATGCCTTCCAGTTCATCACAGATCCTTGTTCGTGCAACTTACGATGACATCTTTCCACAGGATACATCTGAAGGTACTCCTGTTGACAAGGAAACATCTATCAGAGATAACTGGTTTCCGAAAGGAAAAAATCCTGCACCTGTTCCTGTTACCTGCAAGAAGTACAAGGTTGGCGGTGATTATACCGGACTTATAAAAAGTTGGAAGGTAAGCAAGGGAAGATTGATGATTAAGAGACGTGACGGTATTCAGTATTTTCGTCGATCTCTGAAGAAATTGAGTACGTTGCCAAAGCATGATCTTGTTCGTCTTACTCGGCTTCAGTTGATCAATCCTCATAAAGACGGAGTAGCTGAAGTTATTCAGAAAGTCATGCGGGCAGAGATTCGATCAAAGAAATATCATTATGTCAAACCTGTGCTGGGTACACGTTTTACTTTCAAGAAAAAGCTTGATCCAAAGACAAATCAGCCAATCGTCAGAAATCACTATCCTCCGGCTAAGTGTCTGCATGAGATCTCGCTGGAATCTGTTCCCTTCAATCTTCATAAACGTTTTCACTACTGGGAACTGGATGCTCACACCGGCGAAGCCGTTTTTGTCTACGTGCCTGATTCTGTGCCTCAAACTGGGTCTACTTCTTTGTGGGGTTTACCAAAAGCAGAATTCAAAATATTTGACCCGATGAGCATGATAAACTTGTCAAAGGATGACATGAAGAAACTGTTCAACAGTCGTATTCGCTACAATCCTGACAACGAGTTCAACACAATTCTGGCAAAGCGATTTCAGAAAATCGTTGATATATGCTTCTCTTTTGGTGTACATGCTGGTGGAAACTTTCCACCCGGATGGGTTTGAAGACTGAAGCAAATTGAAGAACTTTTTGAAGACCAAGCTGAAGACACGGGGGAGTTTGTTGATACATCAATGTATGTCTGTCAGTTAGTCTCAGTCTGTAATTGTGTCGATATTGTAATTACGTATTAAAACAGTTTTAGATTTAGATTAATTACAATTTTCTGTAATCTTGCGACACAAGCATTGTGTCGCAGTGTCTGTATATGCGACACAAGGATTGTGTCGCAGAGTCAATGTATGCGACACAATAATTGTGTCGCAGTGACAATCTATGCGACACAAGGATTGTGTCGCATGAAGTTTGGATCAGACTATAAATAGAGCTTATCAGCTTCTGTTTTAGTCACCAACAAACACTCACACACAACACTACGAAACTCTCTGTAGAAAAACTCATATATTGTGTTGCTTAGATCCTTGTGTGTCTAGTTAAAGTGTATGTAATCTCACTTGTTGATTGTTTATATAAACTTACACTTTGTGTTTTGGTCATTTACTTGTTAAATATCTAGCATAACTTGTGTGTTTAATTCCGCATCTACATACAAGTTTTAGGCTTCTCGATTTGGTCCGTGTACGGAACCTACAGGAGGCATTCAAGTTGGGTTTCCTTAATTGGACCTGACACTCAAGTTAAGCTCAGACTATGTGCTCATGGCTGTATAACTTTTATTTTGCTTAATTGCTTTATAAATTCAATTATAAATCTTGCGGTTCATACAATTATGTGTTGACATACAAACCTGTGAGCTCACCAGTGTTTCGCTGACCCATTTTAGCATGTATCACAGGTGACCAGCAGTAGGTTGGATTGCACAATCAAGATCAATTAGCTCGAGTCAGCATGCAAACAATCAGAGATTTAGCTGCATTATTATATTTTGTATAGATTAATTATGTACTTAAATCTCTCAATTTCCACTGAGCTAATGTAACTCTATTTTTGATGCAAACTTTGGTTTTTATTAATACAAATGTAAAACGACGCATATAGTGGTCGTTCATTATATCTTATGTGCTGTGTATATTGATTAGTCGCGCCCCGACCCGATTCGCTTCCGCAACCCGAATTTGGGGGTGCGACATGATTTGTCTCCTACTTATATGACCTCACGTGTTTAGGACACTAGGAGGTTACCCATCGGACGACGCTCGCATCTAAGGATAGCTGACAACTCACAGGTGAGTTCATAGCCCCTTTCTTTCAACTATTTTACTGTTTTCGGGGTGAGACGCATGCACAACTACTGTTTTCGAATTATAATGATAAACCTTTATAATTCACACTCAACTATATTACTGTTATGTAATACAAAATGTGTAATACTTAGGAATTACACCCATTTTATTGTTGTAGGACAATATCACTACTTAACCTAGATAGGTTGCCATTGTAAATTGTTAGATTGTTGAAAAATAATCACCATCACATAACTTGACTGAGTTATCGTTATGCATTGAGCATATTGTCGAGAGACAATACTATCAAACACACTAGAACTAGTTAGTTATACCTACGCTGGATAACGACTACAGTTTTACAGGATTAGTCTTTCTTTTAGGAACTAAGAATGCCTATACAATCCAGGACTTCTATATAGGATTGTACGTAAGTAAACGTTAACCACGGATCTCAATATGCTTGCTAGGCTAAGGCTAGGAGTATACGTTAGTAACATACGTTAGTATAGACTCTTTATACTAATACGAGACAATTAGGTGATGAGTTATTTATACCTAGGCTTATTGGGCTAGACCTAATATTTAAGTATTGTATATACATGCTTAGATACACTAAATCACTATCATGTGTTACATGATACTCGGTAGATGCGTTTGTTGATTTGACTTATATATATATATATATGTATATATACATACTCATGTTCCATCTCGAGCACTTAGTGCTACCTACAACTTACTTATGTATATAGATATACATACACTTATACAAACATGATTACTTTAGTCAGGAATGTCGTAGTACTGCTGGCTCACATTTATACTAGTCAGGCATGTCGTAGTACTGCTGACTCTCATTCATACTAGTCAAGCATGTCGTAGTACTGCTGACTCTTATACATACCAGTCGGACAGGTCGTAGTACTGTCGGCTCTTAATTACAAACATTGTTTGCGAGCAATGCTATTCGATGCCATGGTAAAGTGGGCACAAAACAATGTCACGGTAAAGTGGGCACAAAACGAGATCACGGTAAAGTGATTCAAAACGATATCATGATAAAGCGATACAAATCATAAACTCACGAATTGATACTCACACATATTAACGGATCGGCGAGCTTACACTCGAGGTCGTTAGCACAGTATTTGGCTAAATACTCAATCATAGTTTTGCGGGACTACAATTACATGTTGCTGGAGGTAACACACTATGCCAGGTGGCACACAAATACCTTACTACTAAATAAGTAATTTTATTACTTGTTATCATATGACGTGGTCATACACACACTCGAATTATACTTAGGCAGGTATTGCCTCACATTGGTAGACCTACTCATACCTGATCGGTATCTAGGCATGGATTGCAACACCCTCGATATAACTCGGTCATACCCTTACTCGATAGTACTTAGTGCCTCACGTCTGTAGACTCACTTATACCTGATAGGTATCTAGGCATGGATTGCCATATTCCCTATGTACTTAGGTACACACCACAAATACTTAGGTATGGGATACCTTGTTAGATGTATACACACTGATATTACAACGATATAACAATACAATTCAAAATCGTGGGTTTTGAATCATTTTCCAAAATATACAAGGTTTATACTTTATGTTTTCAACTAACAATCCTATGAACTCACCAGCTTTATAGCTGACTCATTTTAGCATGTGTTCTCAGGTGCCCAACAGAATTAGGATTGCTACAAGATTTGCTAGCTCGAGTCGCATGTTTTCAAACACTTGGATTTCTCTGCATAACTTTTGTATTTACCAATTATGTATTGAAATTATTTTTGCGAACTCGCAACTTGTATACATTTTACTTTTGGAAATGTACAACTATTTTCAAACGTCTCATTTAGAGGTCGTTTGCTATATATCTTATGCTGTGATATTTGGTTTGGTAATACCCCGACCCGACCGCTTCCGTAACTCGAAATTTGGGGGTGTTACACCACCAAAGGTGTTTTCAACGCTATACGAAGTACAATGCCGTTTATCGTGGTCTTTCCGGTATCACATACTTTGCAGTCACCCCCGACTAGTATAAACTAAGTTTGTATTAGAGTGCTACCATCTATGATTTAAACCAACCCTCACTATCCCAATAAATCCCTGATTGATTCACGGTATACTATACGAAAGGTTCAAACAGTATTTCCACAGCTACACAATTCAGACCATGTTATAATTTTAGAAAACACGGATAGGTAGTGATCGTTTGATCAAGGTTCGCGACTCCTTGTCATAAAGGTTCTAACCACGTTTATTTGGAGGAAAGGCGATTATAAAAAGGTTTAGAAATCATAAATATAAAGTAACAGCACATCGAGTTTTCAATTGTGTATTAAAGCAGCATCAACCCATACATATATAAACCAACTACTTCATAACAAACACACAAGGGAACTACTCACTACGCATAATAACATGTCCTAAATCTAGCATAATAACAATAACAATCATCATTATAACAGATAAGGAAAGAAGTAACTGTTAACAAAGCGTAGATTGAATAAGCGTTGGAGAGAGTACACAAGCAGAACCTCCATAATATCTTCTACAATATTACAAATAAGCCCCTGAACTATTCCTCATGCTATTACAAAAGTTGCCCTTCCGTTAGTCCCAGTTAAATATTAATTGAGAACTAACTGACCTAAACCCTAATTCTAGAGAGAGAAAATGAAGAGAGAGAGAGAGAGAATAAAGAGAGAGTGTGTGAGAGAGAAAGTGAGAGTGAGGAAATGAATGGAATGAAGATTGTTGTGTTGAAATAGGGAGGTGATGACCACTATTTATAGGCAAAGCTCAAAACCACACATACAAGTCGTGAAGCAGCATGTACAAGCAAACGAAGCAGATACGGGGGAAGGAGGGGCTGTATACGGCTCGCTAGGGGCCGTATATGGTGTGGTGAAGGCTGTATACAATCTTGGTGAGGCCGTATACGGTTGCCAAGGCCGTATACAATGTCCGTCTGATTTCGTTCGTTGCTTAAAACACGCTTCTCTCCTTCTTTACCCGTCCGTTTGACCTGATTCTTTCACCTACGGCTTTGTAATTCCGTTATGCTTATAATGGTACCAATTTCACCAAAATTGTATGGGTTGAGCTCAGGTGTTTCCGGAATGACTTTAAACCGTCCTGAAAGTGCAGTGTCTTCTCCGTTCTTTATCCGATTTGCATGATTCTTGATTCTCCCGTCTCGTTTTTACCTATGACATCATATGATAAGGTTATAATGTGCTCATCATAGTGTAAATGAGGATGGGATAATTGGTTGTTGTTTATTCACTCTGTTTTGCTCGTTATTTAGATGTTTTTGGTGGTTTTTGCAGAAACGTCTATATTTAGGGCACTTAAGTGAATTTTAGTAAATAATGATTGTTTTGGAATGTTTCACTAAAGATGTGCCCAAAAAGTAGGGAATAATGCCCTTGAAAACATGACTTTTTAGGTCACATCAAGCTATCCCACACTTAGACGTTGCTTGTCCTCAAGTAACACTCAGTTTTTGAAAACATTTTAAAACATTTTAGAGCGAGTCAAAATATTTCTAAGAGTTACCACTTCCAGATGCAAGTAAGATAGTTCCGAGAAGGTAGGAAAAATAAGATGATCCTTCCTTAAACAAGAAAAGATTCTCTTAGGCATACATCCAAATCTCACGATCTTGGAGTACACATGACTAGGCGATCTCACAAAAGGTGGTCACTCAATTCACTCAAAGTGTATCGGGTTTCCTATCATTCTAGAACAAAAGTGAGAGTGCCCTATGACGTGGATCTAGATGACAATTGACTACAATTGAAAGGCGGAATCAATCAATTGCGTGTATTACCAATAAACACAAACCGAAACAAATGTAATTAACAATGTAAACGAAGATATCAGCTTGTATTATGAATTGGGAACGATTACAATGTTGCTTAGTCGACAAATGGTGCTAGGGTTTCATCAAACCCTAGCCGAAAACCCGTAGGTTTGTATTTATACTAAAATTCAGCCGACATGCGTCACTTGTGGAAGTGTCGCATGTGGCCGCCTTCATGCGTCACTTACCTAAGTGACGCTATGCGTCACTAAGGCAAGTGACGCCTAACCTAAAACTTAAGTGTCGCATATAACAAAAACAATATATTTCACAATACAACTAACGACACTTATTACAACTCGATAGACCAACTGACAGACAACCTAATATGCATCAACAAAAAGAAATCGCTCAAATGGCCAGTCATGCAGCACTCATCGTCATAGGCTTGGTCGAGAATCGGATCTCCACCACTTAGGTGAAGACATTCATGAGGGTTGTAGTGTTTGGTGAGGGTTAAAGGGGTATGGATAAACCCGAATCCAAAAACCCAGATCCCAAAAATCTCTTCGCAACAAAGTACCAATCGAAACTCGGTCACTGATCGAGTCTCAGCAGTCGGTCGGATTTTACCCCGGTCATTTGAACCAACCGTCAGGACCGTGCGATCAACGTGTGTATTAAATTTATATTTGCTGGGAAGCCTAAGCTTTATTACTACCTACTGCTTTAAGGGTATTAGGATAGTAAGCGGTAAGTCTGACTAAGGTGTCGTTCTTAAAATCGGAGCGAATCGAAATGAAACGGATACCTCAGAGAATAGTAGCTAATAGGATGAGTTTTATAGAGCAGGTAGGGTTTGTTTTTTTTTGTTTTTCTAATTTAACTAAAATGCAGGAAAGTAAATTCTAAACTACAGATAGGGTAAGTGAGGGTGTCGTATTGTCGCGAGCGCGAGTGATCACAACGCCTATCGGTAGGTGTTTTAAATTTGTAAATGCTGGGGTCTAAGTTTGACTTACTAATATTGAACCAAAGGCTAGTAGATGGAAAGTTTGACCTAGAGTCATTCTTAGAGAGAAACTGAATTGAAACGGAGGTGATCCAATCAATCTTTCTTTCCTAGTACAGGTTTTTATAAGAGTGCGTTGGGAGTTTTGGTTCAGTTAACTAAATAAAATGAATAAAAGATAATAAATCAGATGATGAAAAGTAGTATTTGTTGTGATTTCATTAGCTCATAATATGGGATGATGACTTTTAGGGAAAAAACGTTTAACTAAATTTTGAATGTTTACTAGATTTGATAGCTTATGGTATAACTAATAGATTCCTTATAAGTCGTGTATCAACTAATATATCATGAAGAACCAAGGTGTCATGATTCTGATCAGACAGACAATGCTCAACTCTCCACACTCTCCTGTGAGGGAGTCAGTGGCCCTTATTATTGAACGCATTCGCTCGTAGGCGAAGGAACATAGTAGCAAGTCCATAACAAGTCTAACCGTTCTTAATACTACAAAGACTACAAATCCGGAAAACAACTAACTTAGAAAATATATTTGGACTTACTTGATTAATTCCTATTAGTGAAACTGAAGTATGATAAGCGAGGGAAAGCGTTTAGGTTTCTTGCGTACCTTACTTTAGGTTTCATGGTTTAAGGAAAGGTATCATTTTAAATTGGATTTTAAACTTACCTTTCTCAATACAATTAACAAATCCCTAGGTTTTCGTGAATGGTTATTTAGCCTATAGCCTACCTACTCTAATCTAAACTAACTAATCTAATTAAAATGCTGACGACTTTTGCATAAAGTTAAACCCATACCATATCAGAAAATACTATGGTAGTTCACAATGTGTTTAATCATTAACCGATGTTTCCGTTGTGAATTTAATTGCTTCGCGATGTTTTCATGATAAGTACATTGTGAGTGGAAATGTACTATACTCATGGCAATTCCACGTAATCACATTGCTTTTTATGATGATTGCATGACGTTAGAATTAAACCATAGTTTTGACACAGATAACTATTGACCAAGTATTAAGGTTCACGACTCCTCTTTACAAGGTTACAATCACGTTTGTTAATCGAAAGACGAATATAAGTTTTGTGTTTAAAATCATAAGATAAGTCCGTTCATAAGGTTTCCATTTTTATAATGTCGATCCATAATACAACTACCTTCGGTCGTTTACCGACTTCCATACATTTGTACTCCGCTTAACAGCGTTTCCAGTACTATATAAGGTAAACAGTCGAATAGGGGCCGTCATATTACTTCACGACATATTTAAGGTCATCTCATAATTATTGATGCTAACTACATCACAACAAATACAATAGTAATCTACTCGCTAAGCATGGCACAAACTATCTCTAGCATAATTAAAGCATACATATTTAATTAAGATAGATAAGGATAGAAAGAACCGATATTAATGCGCGAGAAGGAATAGACTGGAATTAATAAGAGTAGCTCCAATCTTACACCAAAGATTACAAGCACGTTCCTTGCTTTCGTTCTATTCTAACAAGCTTTCTAAACTTAGCCTAATACTAATTTAAAGTAAGAAAATAGAAAGAAAAACTAGAAGCTAGAGAAATGAGAAAGATATGGAAGGTGTATGAGATGTGTCTTCCAAATAAACCAAAGGCACCTATTTATACTTGAAATTTGGTGCACTTTAGCAACTAGGAGCACATGTTAGCAAAAGGTGGTAAAGTTGCTAGGACATGTACCCTAAAGCGTGAAAAGGTCTAGCACGTGTACCCTAATGTTGCGGAAAAGGTCTAGCACGTGTACCAGACGAGTACGAGCAAGGACGAAAAAGCAGCCGGGGGATGGGGGAGTGTAGCCGGCACCGCCACCCTTGCTGCCGGTGGCGGCTGCATGGTGGCCGGCGGCGGCTGCCATGCACCCGCCCCGGTTCACCGTCTTTTGCTTCGTTTCTTAATTCGCGCGTATCTTCTTCGTTATGCGTCCGTTTTCGTCGATTCTTTTTGCGTTGGATTTGTTTTTCAAAAAAAGAAGACTTTGATGAAAAGAAATCCCTGAAATGTTTCTCTGATCTTTTAGATGTCTCGTGTGAATACTTTGAATCTTCCGGCGTACGTAGAATCTTCGTTCTTCATCCGTTTTTGTTGATTCTTCTTCTGTTAGATTTGTATTTTAAAAATGAATATCTTGGATAAGAGAAATCTCAGTGATGGGTACTTTGTCTCTAAATCTTGTTTTGATGTCTTGAATCTTCAAACATGTGTGGAATCTTCGTCTTTCGTCCATTTTGCTTGATATTTCTCGTGCAACTCTATTTCGACCTTCTTGGCAAAGTTACATTGATTTCTACATTATCTGAGTTTATTTGCCAAGTATTGTTCTAGAATGAGAGAGATATCGGTAGTAAAAATGTGACTTTTTACGCGATATCAAGTATCCCACACTTAGAACTTTGCTTCTCCTCAAGCAAACTCGAATTTCAAGCATGGTTAGAAATAAGTAGATAATGAAATATTTCGAAGCGGAACTTTTTACTGAGGGGGTTTTGGAAAAATAAAATATTTATGCTTTTGAAAAAGTAGGGTTGTAATCTTTGGGAGCATGCTTTTGATCTTTGATCTTTGATACATGACTAGGCGATCCTCTCACGGTGGTCACTCCAATCACTCAAAGTGTTTAGGGTTTCCTATTATAATATTATCAATCACTCACAACGCTAGTCATGTATCGTTTATCGTCATAGGCTTGATCGAGAATCAAATCATTACCTTTTAAGTGAGCGCGAAGTCGATCTAGCTACAATCATTCTAGGAGAAGTGATGTAGGGCTTTTGGAGTGGAGTGTTGGTGATATGAGAGGGGGTTGTGTTGGGTTTTTTTTCATAGTTTTTTTTTTGTGAAGAGGAAAGCTGGAATTTTTGGGAGGATTGACGCTATTTTCTCATGATTCTTGGTATGAGTCTTTTTCTCCATTTGACTTTCTTTTCTTCAAATTCTTTTCTTTTGATTTTTTTTTCGACGTCATATCCTTGTAGCTTCTCTTCTTTCATCTTTGGAACTTTCTATGAAGTTTGAGGGATGCTTCTGAGAGGGTATGGATAATGTATTTTCATTTTTGGGTGTATGGATGGGTTTAAGAATGATGTGATTCGATCTCCTTTTCACTCACCAATTTGGATTCGAAATGCATAACAGGAGCAAGTTCTGATTCTAAACGCATACACCGACACACTCAAGAATCGAAGAAGTGAAGCATTAAAAATGAATGTTTTATATGGCTCAAGATACCTCACGAATTGAAAGTTGGTTTGTTGTGTGCCTAGTCATGCGATGCTCTTTATGGGATTACTAAACTAATTTTTCCAAGGAATTCGTATTTTAATTATCCTTCTTCCCCAAAGTAAATTATTCTATGTCTAAAATTTTTCATTTTCAACATATTTTTAACTCAATTTTGAAAAAATTTGTTTACTTATTGGAGAAGGATGGTCTAAAGAGCAACGAGCTTAGAATCAAGTATATACCATTATCCTTTTTACAGTAGTGTAACTACTGCTATCCCACACTTAAAAGAACATCATCCTCGATGTTATTTTAAGCTCTGACTGGGGTAAAATCCCACACTTAGGATTTGAAACATCTAAGACGTATTCTTTTAGCGGTGTGTGTTGGGTTTGAATCTCACACTTAGTGATAAGCATAGTGGATATGGTATATTATGGTATGTGCTTTACTTATTGCCATGTTTATTGAGTAGTGTAATATTGTGATTGTTGAAATGTAGATATATAGGAGTAGGGATGATGTTAAATTAATCTTTAATTAAATATGTGATTGGAAATTGTTATGTTATGTATCGGGTTAAACTTTTCAAGCGGTAGATCTATACACCCGTTCCACCATTTCCAAGCTTTCACGTGACTATTACTTTAGTATTAGGACCTGATCAACCCTAGTATCGGTAGATAGTTATCTGTGTTTTTGTATAAAGCTGTGGACATGCTGTAAAACGGCCCAGTACTTAGTATAGCGCTGGAAACACCGCTGGTGGAGTACAAATGCGTGGAAGCTATGGACCGGTCGTAAGCATATGACACCGTGGATACCTAGAAGTCACCCTTCCTGAACATGGTCTAGGTATATATAAAAGCTATGGAACTGCTGAAAAATGTAGTATACACCGTGAAACGAACCTAGGGATGAACGTTTGATCGCAAAGGAGGGTCTACACCTTGACAGAAATATTTGTGCTCCTAGATTAAATCTAAGGGATCTTGAAAAGAAAGCAAACATTTAGCTGTAGTGTAGGATGCTTAAACCCCTTGATCCAACATAACTGACAGTTTAACATACATTAGCAAGAAATAGTACGACCCTTAATAAAATCAATTAGAATTAGGTGTTAAGAAAGGTCAGAAATTAAATATCGGTCTGTTGCGTTATTCATGCGCCCAGGATTTAACTCCAAGACGGGTCACTAGTCCTCATCGGACAGTGTTGGGGGACTGAGCTGCCTGATCTGATCAGACTCATGATAACCTAGTATTCAGTGACATGCGACTTAGGGTTTTCACTTAAATCGTAGGATGCTAGTGTTGACATCAAACCTCTGTTAATTTTATTAAATGGAAGTCTTCAATCATCTTTTATAATGAACATCATCCCAAAACCTGAATATTGAAACTTCAGTAATCACAATCTCTATCTTTCTGCTTACCCTATCCGTAGTTTAGTATTTACTTTTCTTTATTGTAGTTAATTTAGAAAATACCAAAAACAAACCCTACCTGCTCTTTTAAACTCATCCTATTAGCTTCTATTGTTTAAGGTATTTACTTCATTTCGATTCGCTCCGATTTTAAGAACGACACATGAGTCAGACTTACCGCTTACTACCCTTAACAAGAGCAGTAGGTAGTAATAAAACTTAGGCTTCCCAGCATTATAAATTTAAAACCCACTGATCGCCCGCCTCCGACTGGAAGGTCCGCAACGACAGGGAAGCGATTCCTTGACCAACCGTTGGGGCGCGATTAGGTTTTTGGCACCGCTGCCGGGGATCGACGAGCGTTGTGATATGAAAAACATACCTTTAAGTTAGAAGCCCTTAGGAGATGTAACGCCACAATTTTTTTTATTTTTATTTTTATTTTTTTTATAACATATTATATTCAACCTGTGTACTTTTAACTTTTATAATATCATTTCGTTGAATCATCTTTTTGACTTTTCAGTCAAACGTACATACATACAAATATTTGACTAAATTGGTCCCATTAGTTTGACCCTCCAATCAATTACGTACACGATTAGTTAAAATTGTCAACTTTAACTTTCATTTCGCCTTGACTTTAAACGTCATTGGCTGGGCGATTTATACAATGTATCATAATGATAATTTAAAAGAATAGAAGCTTGCCTAACTATTTCATTCAAGCTCCATTCCATGTCATTTCTAACAAGCATAGTCAACTCTTTACTTCATTGGTTCAACCGAACCATAACCTACAACATAAACAACTGAACGGGGTAAGCCAAAGCTTAGTGAATAATATGAACAATTAAATAAATAATGTACTTTTCACATAACATATAATCTATGCTTATTCCGTTTCTGTTCATTTATATAACTTTTAGGAAATTGTAGAGATCATCTGAACCTTTCTTTCTGACTAGTACCCTATCTCCGAGTGGTAGGTATACTATAACATAATCTGTACTGTTAAGGATCCTTAACTGTCTAACATCTGTACTAGCTAACATCAGTTAGCATTCTGTCATCTGCAACATAACATATCCATCTACTTACTCATGTAAGTAATGGAAACAAAACATAGCCACGTGCAATGCACGCTTTTATCTGAACTTGTCGTCTGTCACATCTAACAAAATTAGCAATTTCTGCAACATAATTGATCTCTACAATCCCTATTACACATAAATCACATATAACTGTTTTCTTTCTTTCTTTCATATCTGTTCATTATTCTTTATTTGTATGCTATATCATCACAACATCTAACTACTGAGCACATATAACAACTGAACACATAGAAACATTTAAGTAATCTCAAACATAACACTTTATCATGCTAAACTAGCATATAATAATATACTTTAACATGTTGCACCCAAATTGTGTAACCTTACCCGGTATACACAATCATTACTTATTTAATCCCCCATATTACTCACCTTAGCTTTTTAGCCGAATAAGCAAGTAATTCAAAATGCGTGTAAGTGCCATCTCTTGAATCTTGGAAACCACCTATCACATAATTGCATAATCATAACAACATGTTTAGTAACTAATAACCGTCACACTTACTTATTCAAAGTCCTCAATCTATCACCCATTGAATAGATTAAGTTTAACTTTTATCTCATTTCACATATTAGACTTTTCATGTTCTCATTTACTTAAATTCTTCGTTACTTTACTTACACCTTGAACAAGGTTTCCTATATATATATATATATATATATATATATATATATATATATATATATATATATATATATATATATCCACCATTTGATTATAACAAGTCCCTTTACTCTAGTACATCATACTTGAATTCATTGTAGAATCTTTATTGATTCATAATCTACATTACATTAATCATTAACTTAATCATTCAATTACAAGTTCTTAATTTCGACCATCCATTTCTTAAACTTATTTGTCACTTACATGATTAAAATGTATCTTTGATAATTACAACTTTGTCAATTTAATTCAAGCATCACCATGATCATGTAAATCATCACTCTATCTATAAATTACACTTTTCAATTCATCATTACAAGTTAACTTTCATTTATACATCTTACTACATTAATTAAACACTTTACAATATTTTTACCATGTTTCATAAAAGCTGGACAGCAGGTATTTAACTAACTTTTTGATCAACTTATATTCAGATCTGGGCACTAAGGTCGTAACAAACAGAAAGTAGATTCTCCCACCTTTCCAACGATATATCGTACACTTAAAACAGAGTTACTGTGATTTAGTTATGATTTTTCGAAAACAGTCCATTTTCTGCATAATAAGCTGTCCAAATCCGAATTTTCACTAAAATCATACCAATTCAACTCATAGATGATTAAAATGCTTTTATTGATAAACCCTTACTCAATTAACATGTCAAAGATGGATTTCTACAAGACTCAACACCCAATAGTTCACCTTTTCTTCAAATTCTCAATTAGGGTTCATCACCAAATCATCACTATTATCTCTTTCATTCAAGAGTTCTCTAATTCAATCAAACTAACAAAACTCAAGAACATTCTCTTAACACATATTTTTATACCTAATAATCATCATCTAACATCCTCACAACTAAAACTCATCTTTTCTCAAGATTACCCATTTAGGGTTCATGACAAACTTCACCAATTCAACAAATTGAATGATAGAAAAGTGTTAATCTTACTTTGGTGATGCTAGAAACGAGTTTAGAAGCTTGAAAACCTAAAGATTAAGCTTCAATTTGATGGATTATGGCTTCTTCTTCCTTCCTCTCTTTTTGGTCGACGCCTCACACACAAACACAGAAGTTCTGTGTTTCTAATTTCTTCCAGATACAACTTAGAAGTTGATTAAAATAAGATATTTACACTTTACTCCCTCTTACTTTCTTTCTTTGCACAAAGTCCACCATTATCATTTAAAGTTTTTAGTATTTAACCTAATAACCACTAATTCACCAAATTTCTACAAGTTAGGTCCTTTCTCATGAAAATATGAACTTATAAATAAATATATTTAAATAAACTTACAACTTACAGATTTTGGGGTGTTACTGGAGAACCTTTCGTTCAAGCCTAACTTGTTCGAAAGTTACTGCTTTCTTAAAATAGTTTAGTTATTAAAACACAAAAACCATAAAAAAATATGAAAAATCAAAAACCATCTGATTCGGTTTCTAGCCCCGTCTATCTGTTCTCTTACAAGACAGCAGATGAGATGATGGCAATGGATAATTTTGAATTTTTTGATTTTATGGAAAAAGAATTAGAGGATAACTCTTCTTGTTCTTCATACCCCAAAGTCAAGAAAATCTTAAACGACCAAGAAATTGATATCAGGCAAAAACACTTTGACCTAGAACTAGAGGAATCTCAGCAGAAGATATCAACTTCTGTTACTCACATTTCAAGTAGTCAATTTACCCTTGACCCTGAGATCTCTTCACTTCTGTCCAAATACCCACACTATGTTAGGCCACCTGACCTTCCCAAAGAAGTACCATTCGGCACTGAGGTTTACTTTTATCCACCCATGTTAGGATTAGATAGAAATGAACGCCTTCACTGCTTAGATGAATACTTTAAATATGATCTCCCTGACATTTTGAGAACTTATTCACAAGATAAGCATCTCTCATGTTCGGAAAATCATACATTCAAATCAGGAACCCCCTACATAGATGAACCATTTCAAAGATGTCCAATCCAACCTAAGTGCACCATAGCTAAAACTGTACTAGAAGGACCGCCCACTGACATCATTGAAATCATAGATATTCCACCCGAGACTGAAACCGAGCGTCATGTCGGAAATTCTTTTAAACCAGATAGGAGGATAGATATTTGTGCCAACTTTCTTAAATACCTTAAAATACCATACTTCCCCTTTTCGGTTGACCAAAGAAAGACCTTCGTAACTATCGAGAACAGAATTTTAGGACTCCGCGCTAATTACACTAGAAAAGATGAGCTACTACTAATATCAGACCTATACCTGTTAATGAAATTACTTGCTAATTCTGATTACCATCATGTTTCATCAACACGGATTAATCGGTATATTTCAGATCTGATTAGTGAGCTTGAATTTTGGATAAAACGTGACCCTTATTCCAATCTTACTCCTTGGGAAAATACCATTCTTTGTCGAACCTGCCGTCTATTTAATCAATAAACTGATAGAAATTTTTCCAAATGCAACTGAGGAGGATATTGAGAAATCTTTCTGTGAAAAACGGAAAGAAATTCACATTAATTTAACTCAGTTATTTCAAGAATCAAAATTTCCTTTTACGCTTCAATAAAAATTATTTTTTAAAGAATTATCGGTAGCAGTTCACGCTACTACCGGAAATCCTGATTCAAAAGAAGAAAAAGAATTTTTGAAAATATTGGGAAAGTTACTTCATGATCTCAACTTTTTAGACTACGGACCACGAGATGGAATTTTAAATCCCAAGAAATTTAAACGGGAATTTAATAATTTCATTGATGCACTTATAAAATTAGGACACGAGGAGAGAAGTTTTCTGAAAGAATTTGAATTATTTTTCTTAAACTCCGCCGACCTAATTTATCATATCACTAAAGTGCTCCAATTTTCATTTATTCCTCGTTATACTTTTCCTCAGCCTCGGGCCCCGAATTAATTATTTGAAAAAGTCGAGCCGTTGACTTTAAAACAAAGCGCTTATTGGGAGGCAACCCAATTTTAATAAATAAATTAAGTAGTTAATATAGTTAATCGCGTATTAGTTTAAATTTTCAGTTTATTTACTTTATGCATAAAAATTAGGAATTTAAATTTTAAATTTTTCTTTTTAATTTAAAATGTCTTTAAAAATGTTCTTTAAAATTTTATCTCATTATTTATCACGCAAAGTTTAAATTTTGTTTAATCATTTATCTTCAATTAAACAATTAGCAAAATTTAACAACTTTTAAATGAGATTTAAATTTTTAAGAACACAAAAATATTTTAAGTTTTTAATAAACTCTTTTTAACCTAATAACCATTTACTTTAACTAAATTACCACTTGGGGTAAAATGGTAAAAAGATAAAATGGGGAGGAGGTTAAAATGCACAAATTCAAACATTTTCACTCATCTTCTTCCCCTCCTCTCTCTTGTTCGGCCGACCACCACCACCCCACCATGGCTCCATCATTTTTTCACCATTTTTGAAGATCTTGAGCTCTACATTCTCCATTTTCTTTGCTTGTGTGCTTCATTTATCATCTTTGCATCATCTTTAAAGTAAATCCCTAACTCAAAAACCCTAATTTATGATTTCCCCCAAAAGCTAGGGTTTCAAATTGAAAGTTATAAATTAGTGGTTAAAGTTAGTGTTTTTTGTGTTATTACTTGCCTATAAGTGATTGTATGATGATATATGAACATAAACAAGTGATTACATGTGAGATTCATGAATTTTGATTTTCAAAGTAATAAACTTTGACTTTTTGTTGACTTTTTAGCTAGAATTGCCTATGTTTGACTTTTATTGATGAAAGTTGCTTATAATAATGTGTTGAACATGAGTAAACTAGTTATAATTAGTTAGATGATTGGTTTAAAGACTTTCAAGAATTAAAGTAAGCATTTTTATGAGTATTTACAAAGTGTCATTATTTTAATTAAAATCTTTTACAAACCAAATGATACTTGTGCAAATATTGGCATGATAAAGCTTACTTGAATTTTTGAATCTTGTTCTTAAAAGATTAAAATGACTAGTTGCAATATGAAAGTTGCATCATTTTAGTTAATAAAGTGTTTGAGACTTTCGAATAGAAAGTCATATTTCTAAGGAACCAATATTATAATTATGCCATTTAAAGATGGAATGTTAAGTTGTTAGTCAATTTCATATCATAAAATACCAATTTTCAAAATTTGACTAACACTTGATATTAATATCTTTAAATACATAAAATGGTCAAAGTTTCATCACTAGTTTTCTAAGTTTATGGTAAATTGCAAAGTTTTGATTAAAGTAAGGTAATTACAAGGTTTCTTTAAAATCTTAATGCTTACTTAGTTAATTACTAATGCATTTTCATTGTTTAAAGACTTTTCTAGGAATCATTCATAAAATAAGACCTTTTGTCCTAGAAAAATGCTTATGACATTTACCATAGCTTAAGAAACTTATTGGTGATAAATTTGTGGTTTGGTGATTGCGGTTTGGTTAAAAATGTATCTTTCTAGGTTATGGATTATTCGATTTTTAAAGCCTACATTTCAAATTTTTATTTAAAATTTGGGATAACATAGTAAATCCATATATCTATGATCATGATGTGCACTAATTGTCTTTTATCTTGACAGATGAAGTCTGCTTCTGAAGATATCCATCCTACTTTGGAATAATTGGCCACTTCCGTCAAAAAGAAGAAACTAATTAAGGATTGGATGAACCGGCCATTTGGAAAGAACAGATTTATCGTGTGGAGAGATGTAAAGGCACTTGGGTACAAGAGTGAGTTGAGGAAGTTAGTGAAATACAATATCAATGATGAGAAAATGGATGCTTGGTACAAGATGTTCGCCCTCAATGAAGACATTTACCGAGAGCTAGTTATTGAGTTCATGTTGACCTACAAATTCAACCCTTGCATCTCCAATATTACAGATAAGCGATTAATCAGCTTTAATTATAGAGGGGTAAAGCAGCATGTGTCTTTGGCTGAGCTTGCGGTATATCTTGGGTTCTACACAGAGGAGCAGACACATTCTCAGATATTCTTTGATAGTTCACGGGGTGTTTCATGTAATGAAGACCATGGGCTGATTTGGGACTATCTAACGGGTACTAGTTTTCATTCAAATATAAAAGCCTCCGCGTTCTTCAAAGTTGAGCATCGACTCCTGCACAAGCTACTAGCTGTATCACTACATGGAAACAAAGATGTTCGCCCTCTTTGTGATGAACGCCATGATTAAGAAGAAGAATGTGAATGTAGCTTTCTTAGTAGCCGAGAGGATTCAAAGAGAGACGACATTTGAGATGACAAAGTATATCTATATGGGAGCTTTCATAACCAGGATTTGTAGCCGTATGGGTTTGCTCATAGAGGATCACATGAGCGAGTACACTAGCTCACCTTATGTTTGATCCCTGCCGTTTGATCTAGAGTACTTCCGCACTATATGGTTAATATCTACTGATTCAAGCGGGCAGGCATTCTGGAGAGCTACCAAACAGGCCATTCCTGGTTGTGTTCTGAAGAGGAAGAGTAGTAAGAGAGACAGGAATGTTGAGGATGATGAGCCGATTGAGATACTAGATGATGATAGAGATGTTAGAGCATCGCAGGAGGATACTAGGGCACCTGGCTCTACATCTAGGGTTCAGAATGTTGTTGACTGGACTACACCAGTGACTCCACTTTCTCAGTATTGGACTTTTCACGCACTTCAGGTTAGACATGCTCATGACATAAATGTAGCTCGCAGATTTGGATTGCCGATACCAGAGCCACTGATATATAGATGTGCGACACCACCAGCCACTTTTCCACTAGTCACTGCCACCTTTGCCCCAGTTACCACTACTATTCCATCATACACCATGCCCACCACATCTCGCTATGAGCCAGTATATTCCATACACACCTCAGCTGCTCCATCTACCTCACGGCAACCATCCCTAGCTACCCATGTCTTATCTCTGATTTATGAGATCCCGAGGCCTGATGATTCAAATGTTTATCGCCCAGTCATGCCCACCACTAGTGCTGACGGCCTTACATTCTCAGGATTCTCAGGGATGCTCAACTTTGATGCTATTCCAGAAAATGAGCTTCCAAATGAGAACGACATTAGGAGAGGTTACTTGATATTACTTGAGGTGGCACGCATGACTGCTCAATGCCTACAAGAGTGGGGTTTTGAATCTGTAGATGACTTGTTGAAAAATGTCTTGAGGGATGTTTTGAGGCAACATAGGATTATTACATCAGAGACTGTATCAGAGAGAGCCACTAGTGGAGAGCTTTTGGCTGCAGGAAATAACCCTTCCACTTCTGCATTTGATCTTCATGTGACTGATCATGGGTCTCCTCGTCCTTAGACTTTTTTATCTCCAGTACTTTATTATTATTATTATTGGTCTGTATTAGCACTAACTATTATGGTGGGATGACTTGTGAACTTGTTTTGATCTTTTGGTACTTTTTACCCAGCTTGCTACTTAGCTGGACGATCTATCTATTTATCTTTATGCTTACGTTTTCTTGGTTTATTTTAGTAGAATAAAATATGGTTGAAGAGATTGTTGAGAATGATGGGATCTATTCACGACTAGATGACACACACTAAACCGGAAGGCTGTTCTTAGACAGAAACAAGCTGAAATCTCTAGCAAGCAATTCATCCTTCTTCAGCAAAATCATTTTCATCTTGTGAATCCATGAGGGGAGTTTTTCGTTCTTCTCTGTTGTCTTCCCGAAATATTCATACCATATCCTTTATGCCTAATCTCTAAGTGTGGGATTTTATTCCACCATCTTCAACACACGATAAAGTGAGCATATCCTATAATCAAACTCTAAGCGTGGGATCCCCAAAAGATCTCCGCCTTAGTAGTGAACATTAGGGACAATGTTCCTTTAAGTGTGGGATACACGGTATATTATACCGTAAAGTTTTATGACATTTTGTCCTCCAAAGTTAACTTGAAACTCGTTTCCTGCTCAAACTTTTTCAAATTTTTTTCAAAAACTTGACTGATTTATCAGTCAACTTTTATAAATCCTTTGATCTTTTGCTCAGAATAATACTTTTTAAGGATAATCACTTTTTCAGAATAAATAAATTACTTTGGCAAGTACGATAAGGCAGAATAAGTATCCCTTAAAAATGAAATGATCATCTTCGAAGCATCGCATGACTAGGCGCATACACCCTATATTGTTGTGTGAGGAACTTGAGCCTTTAATAAGCATTCCTTTTTAATGCTTCACCATTCATTTCTGTGTGCGTGCCGATGCATGATTCTTAGAATTAGAACTTGTTCCTGGTATACGCTTCGAGACCATACCAAAGAGTACCGTACGCGGTATAGGTGCAATTAGAGGATCTTGGTATTTATTAGGATTAAACCCATTTTTCTCATATCTCTTCAAGCCTAACCCTGCCGATACTCAATTTTAGTATCGATGATCCGCTTAGTAAACCCTGTTGAGCCTTAACCTTTTCAGTTCTTAAATACCCAAATATTTTAAAACCCTTTCCTTTCCATACCCACCAAAACCTTATCTTAGAATTTTTAAATTTTTGAAATATGATATCTAGATATTCTTTTTGCTTTCACTCTAAAAATCATAAAATCCGTGTTTTACTCAAAAACTTCTCGCGTGCGTTTCAGAAATCAAATCTTAAAAGATCGAGAATCTTGAGGTGCGAAAAAATTAGCATCAAGTGAAATTCGAAATATCAAAAAGAAAAAAAAAAGTGTGAAAAATGAAAATATGATAGGATCTCAAAAGGCAGTAAGAAAGAAAAAGTCTTAGAAATTCTTTGGAAAAGAAATTCTAAACAAAAATTTATCATCTAAATAAAGCTATGTGCTTCAAAATCTCGTGAAAACTCCGATCTCTGAAAGACGTAAATCTTCTGTGTGTTTTCAAGAAGATAGAAGTCAAAATAGCTATCTTCCTTCCTTACCATTATCCGTTTCCATTTTCATTAATAAAACATATCTAAATAAAGTTTTTCATAAAATTTGAAAATTCCTAAGATAAGCATACCCTTTAAACCTTGAAACAACCCTTTTTCATACCCATTTAACCCTTACCCGAACATTACAACCCAACAAAAATGCCTTGGGATAATTAGTACCATCCTCATTTGGAGTGGTGGAGATGCGATTCTCGACCAAGCCTATGATGATAAGCGCTGCATGACTGGCTTTGAGCGATTTCATTTGTTTAGAATGTTAGGAAACCCGATACACTTCTTGATTGAATTGAGTGACCACCTGTGAGGATCGCCCAGTCATGTACTTCTACATTTTTGAGAGTTGCAAAGTATGCTAAAGGGATAACCAGTTCAGTTTTAAGATTTCTTATTCTATTGATGCTTACTTTCTAAAATAATTTACCTATTTTGAGGAGTTGATGTCCTTAGGAAATATTTGTTCTCATCAACTGATCCATTTTCTCAAAACCTTGAGCGAAGTGAGATACGGTTTGCTTGAGGACAAACAAAGTCTAAGTGTGGGATATTTGATTTGATGTAAAAAGTCATGTTTTACGCACATCTTTTACCTCATATTTAGCACTTAATTAACAAGATCATGTCAATAAAGTCCACATTTACCACATTTTGTTAAAAAGGTCAAAACTTTATAAGTATTTCAAAAACAACGATATATGGACGAAAAACACACTTAAAAAGGCATAATTCATTCGACATGCTATTTTATTGTAAAACTCCGATATGGGACTTAATAAGTATTATAAAATATAGGTCTGGAGAATACGAACGCGTGGATATAAAGATCGTCGGAAACGGATCAAGAACGAAGAAGATAGGGCCAAACGAGTTACGATCCAGCACACAAGACTTACGATCAAGCACACGAGACCACGACCCAGTGTTCACCACCCCTCTAGGGGCCGTAGACCCCATAAAGGGGCTGTATACCCCCTCTATAAGGCCATATACGCCCTTGTTGGGGTGGTATACCCCCTTCTAGGGGTGGTATACCCCCTCTATGGTGCCGGATACGCCCTGTTTGCTATCGAATACACCCTATTTGCTACCGAATACGCCTATTTTGGTATCGAATACGCCCCTTTTGGTGTTGAATTTCATAGTTCGGGGGTGTATTTCAGTGTTAAATGGAAGTGAGGGTGTTGAGTGTAAAATTGTAACTTGTAAGCCTATAAATAAAGGCCTTCACCTCCTCATTTCGAATGAATTGAAATCCATCACAACACAATTCATTCTTACACTTTCACACACATTTCTCTTGTATTTTCATTTCTTAGTTAGTTTCTCTCTCTAACTTCTCTCTCTAGAGGGTTAGAGAGTAGTTAGTGGGTAGCTAGTAGATTAGAGTAGAGATTAGCTTTTGTAATCAAGGAGTATTGGTGTTCAAGCTTTTATTCAAGGATTGCAAGTTCTATTCTCTTGTTACGCTGCTCTATTATCCGGTGATATCTATTCCCTCATACTGTTATTATGTCTGATTTATCCATGCGTAATATTATGGTATGTGCTTTACTTATTCCCATGTTGATTGAGTAGTGTAATATTGTGATTGTTGAAATGTAGATATTTAGGAGTAGGGATGATGTTAAATTAATCTTTAATTAAATATGTGATTGGAAATTGTTATGTTATGTATCAGGTTAAACTTTTCAAGCGGTAGATCTAAAACACCCATTCCACCCTTTCCAAGCTTTCATGTGACTATTACTTTAGTATTAGGACCTGATCAACCCTAGTATCGGTAGATAGTTATCTGTGTTTTTGTATGAAGCTGTGGACATGCTGTAAAACGGCCCAGTACTTAGTATAGCGCTGGAAACACCGCTGGTGGAGTACAAATGCGTGGAAGCTACGGACCGGTCGTAAGCATATGACACCGTGGATACCTGGAAGTCACCCTTCCTGAACATGGTCTAGGTATATATAAAAGTCGTGGAACTACTAAAAAACGTAGTATACACCGTGAAACAAACCTAAGGATGAACGTTTGATCGCAAAGGAGGGTCTACACCTTGACAAAAGTATTTGTGCTCCTCGATTAAATCTAAGGGATCTTGAAAAGAAAGCAAACATTCAGCTGTAGTGTAGGATGCTTAAACCCTTGATCCAACATAACTGACAGTTTAACATACATTAGCAAGCAATAGTACGACCCTTAATAAAATCAATTAGAATTAGGTGTTAAGAAAGGTCAGAAATTAAATATTGGTCTGTTGCGTTATTCATGCGCCCAGGAGTTAACTCCAAGACGGGTCACTAGTCCTCATCGGACAGTGTTGGGGGACTGAGCAGCCTGATCTGATCAGACTCATGATAACCTAGTATTCAGTGACATGTGACTTAGGGTTTCCACTTAAATCGTAGGATGCTAGTGTTGACATCAAACCTCCGTTAATTTTATTAAAGGGAAGTCTTCAATCATCTTTTATAATGAACATCATCCCAAAACCTGAATATTGAAACTTCAGTAATCATAATCTCTATCTTTCTGCTTACCCTATCCGTAGTTTAGTATTTACTTTTCTGTATTGTAGTTAATTTAGAAAATACCAAAAACAAACCCTACCTGCTCTTTTAAACCCATCATATTCGCTTCTCTTGTTTAAGGTATTTACTTCATTTTGATTCGCTCTGATTTTAAGAACGACACCTAAGTCAGACTTACCGCTTACTACCCTTAACAAGAGCAGTACGTAGTAACAAAACTTAGGCTTCCCAACATTATAAATTTAAAACCCACTGATCGCCCGCCTCCGATTGGAAGGTCCGCAACGACAGGGAAGCGATTCCTTGACCGACCGTTGGGGCGCGATCAATATTTCACTGTATCCATTGCGATAAACATCAAGCTCCACATCTTCTTCCGTGTATATTCCGTGTAGTCGAGTCATCACATATGTTTCTAAGTTAATTTGCGACAAGTGCGGAATGAATCTTGGTACTTCATGACTTTCTTCTTCATATACTGAGTCATTTAGTTCATCAATTATCAACTCAACATGATGACCAATAGTGGAATGAATGACGATCCTGTAGTTTTCTGCGGCTGTGAGGTGTTCTCCGGTTTCGATGAGATCTAGAAGGGTTTTAAGAACTCCCACCATTCTGATATCAGCATAACTCTGTGGGTTTCCAGTAGCTCTTTCCAGATGGGTTCTCATTGATGCTAGTGTAGCCTTCTGACTCGATGAGTAGGGGAAAGCTGATTCGGCTAGGGCACAATATACTTTTTGGTATATTTGCCTCTGGTTGCTGCAGAACTCGATTTCTCCCATCGAGTAGTGGGGCCATTCTGGCTGTTGAGCTTCTCTTGTGATTTGAGATTAAAGGGAATCTGACAGTTCTTGGATATGCCTGCGCAGGGCACGAGGTTCCTGCGTTCCATAATTGGCAAGGTGTGAATCGTATTCTCGTTCTATCTCCCTTATCAGGTGCCTTTGAGCGGTGGTGTAGTCATTGGTTGATTCTTTGATAGCTTCATCGTCGTTTTCATCAATCAAGTCAATCATCTCTTGGTGTGTAACACCCCCAAATTTAATGTTTTGCGGAAGCATAATTTGGGTGTTACTAATCAATAATCAAAGCACACAGATATATAACAAACAACTCTATTTGCGTCGTTTTAACAAAATATATTGATATTAAAAGGTTTACAACAGTTTGAACCCGTACATAGCTCATGTTCGTAATATGAGAGATTTAAGTACATAATTAGTTATACAAAATCTAAAAATGCAATGAAATCTCTGAAGTTTGCATGGAGACTCGAGCTAAGATGCGTCCTGATGGGCAGTCCAAATCTACTGGTGAGTACCTGTGATATATGCTAAAATGGGTCAGCTAACGCCGGTGAGCTCACAGGTTTAGATGTCAAATAATATTGTGTGAACCGCAAGATTTAAATGCTGATTTACTTCCAGCAAATGATAATAATAGTGTATACAACCATGAGCGCATAGTCTGAGCTTAACTCGAGGGTCGGGTCCCATATAGAGAATTCCGAGCGAGGTGCCTCCACAAGTGCCTAATCTACACTCGTCTTCCCAAATATTAGTACGTCCGTTGCAGAGGTTAGCGCGACTAACCCGGACGAGGTGGGTCAATCCTATATGGTACCATATACTAATATTCACGCTACTTTCGTATTACCAGACTATACTGACGGAGGACTTTGATTTGATTAGTTGAAAATAACTCATGTAGTATATTGAAATATGTACTCGCGTTCACGTGTTAAAAACAGAGCAATGTATCGCACCCCTAGTAAAACAGTAAAAGAGGGGCCATGAGACTCACCTGAGCCTGAAGAGTTTATCTTAATAAACTGAGATTGATTAGCCAATAATCGAAGTCCAAAGACTTGTAACCTGAGGGTGTCCACGACACGCGATGGTTATAAACATGTGAAGGCATCTAATAAGACTACCTTGTAGTTGTTTGTCCAACTAGAATGTCCAAATGATCACGATTTGGTTGATTGTCTAAGTGTTTGAAAATGTGTACGGCCCGTTGGTGATTTGTTTGAAATAATAATCTCACATTATTATTTAGATTTTAGAAAGGTGTTATACTTAAAAAAAGTATTTGTAAACTTCAAGTGACGGGGGTCCGGGGGCAGCGCCCCTGGTTAGCGGGGTCCCAAGGGTGGCAACCCCTGGCGGGGTCCAAGGGGCTGGCCCCTGGTTGGGGTCGAGATGCCAAGTCAGCTCGAAAAATTTTTATTTCTACTAAATTGCTTTGATGAAAAACGCATCTGGACTTGAATTTGGGTGAAATCAAGTGATAAAATTTTAGGTCTTGACACTTAGTAAAATCTGTGTTTTCTTGGTTCTGTTTCATGCGACACTTATAGCGTCACTTGGGGCTTAGGCGTCACTTAGGAAGTGACACATGAAATGGCAGAATCTGAGTGAGGGCGTCACTTATGGAAGTGACGCATAGTGAGGCGTCACTAAGGTAGTGTCGGGTGTAAGTGTCGTATAAGGGTTCTAGGCGTCACTAGACAAGTGACGGAGGTAAGTGTCGGGAAAAAGGGGTTTTATGTGGCACTTATGCAAGTGACGCAAGATTAGGGCTTTTAGCGACACTCAGTGCGTCACTTAAGTGACGCACGAAGTGACACTATACTGCAGTCATCGTTGCGACACTTAAAGCTGTTGACGGGTTTTCGAGCCAAAAATGAGTTTTTCGATTTCCGTTTGGTCCGATTCTTTTACCCAACCCTTATATGTTCATTTCAAGCTTAAAGAAATAACTATAACTCAAAAACACTAAAAATTGAGGAGTTGCGGGTTTTGTCGGAAACTTACAAACTTAACACCGTGGAAATCTGAAAAGATGAAAGTGTAGATCGAGACGAGGTGGTTCTTTTCTTCCAAATAAGCAAGGAAATCCGAGGTCGTTTTGAGGTGTTAATTGTTGATTTTTGGTGATGGAGGTGGTTTGTGTTTTGAGAGAAAAAGAGGAAGAAAGAGAGAGGAGAGAAAAGAGAAATGAGGAAAAGGAAAAGATGGTGGGGGGGGGGGGGGGGGTGGTTAGGGACCCGGCTAGGTGGGTTTCACGTGTTCGTTTTCTCGATCGTTTAAACGTTTAATAGTTATTTAAATCATTTAATTGTACATTTTTAAAGAGCAATTAATTACTCGATATTTATGTTGAAGTATTTTATCAAAATATTTAATACTTGGATTATAAATCATGACTTTAATTTATTTTATTTTGTTTGCGCGTTTACGTTTTAATCGCGTAAGTTGTTAATTATACGAAATGAATATGAAATATTATCAGAATAATATTTTGGATATAAGTTCGTTATTAAATAATGTTTTCTTATTCAATAAAATTGTTCACCAACGTCCGTATTTAATTGAGCCGAATTACATTCGATTTAGAAACGCGTGCGATTTAATCAAATTGCATATTCGTATATATTCGACAATATATATTTCGATACATTAATTAGCCTAATATAGAACTAATTACATGTATTAACAGTTAATTAGGAACTAATTACTAGTCCTAATTTGGCGGGTGTTACATGGTGGGTATCTACGAGGGGGATTTGTAATATCTCGGTTGTGGAGATAGGAGAATTTGCTGGAGTAGGGGAAGTTGGTGGAATAGAGTGTTCGTCAAGAGCGATGTCGATACAATCATAGTCATACTCGATTTCCTCTTCAGAATCTTCATCACGTGAATCTGGAAATTGGCGGAATTCTTCATCTGAGGGTGCATTATTGAAAGGTTGGGAACTATTGACTTTGATGGTCCTGACTTCCGTGGTTGAATCTTGAAGGTTTTCTTCCACAAAGCCACCAGTTTGTCTTGCCTTATACGCAGCGATTCTTTATAGGAGTTTATCATATATTTTCGGGTGGCTTGAGGATCAGAACTCTTCTTTAACTGTATTTATATCTCGGAGTCGGGTTCGGGTGAATGGTTTCGAAGGGTCAAGATGAAAGTCGAGCATGGTTTCCATTCTCTTGAGATGAGTGGATCTGAAGTATTGACAGACGGATTCATAGTCAACGGATTCGTATGATGAATTGTTGTCTTCAGAGCATTGTATCCTTTTGACTTCAGCCATGTGTGGTGAATCAATTTGATCCTCATCTTCCTCCATTTCTTCAGATCTTTCTTCTTCTCCTTTGGTCTCTTCGTCCATTTCTTCTTCTTCCTCTTCAGTTTCCTCTTCTTCTTCAGCGGGTTCTTCCTCTTCTTCTTCTTCTTCTTCTTCTTCTTCTTCTTCTTCTTCTTCTTCTTCTTCTTCTTCTTCTTCTTCTTCTTCTTCTTCTTCTTCTTCTTCTTCTTCTTCTTCTTCTTCTTCTTCTTCTTCTTCTTCTTCTTCTTCTTCTTCTTCTTCTTCTTCTTCTTCTTCTTCTTCTTCTTCTTCTTCTTCTTCTTCTTCTTCTTCTTCAGGTTCTTCTTCTTCTTCTGCAGATTCTACATCTTCCTCTGCTTCTTGATATTCCTCTTCCTCTTCTGGGTCATTTTCGGTGAAGGTTGATGATCGGGTGAAACATCATTCTTCTTCGGATTTTGATTCTTCTTTATGGATAATTCTACCTGTTGATATAGCATAACATTCTTCTTGTTCTGGGGTGCATTCTGGTTGGTCGATCTTGTAAGTGATGCTTTCACCATTCGATCGTAGGAAAATCATGTGGTTATACACATCAATCACTGCTCGAGATGTATTCATAAATGGTCTTCCAAGGATAATCAGGATGTTTATGTCCTCGTGGATATCCATTACCACAAAATCCGTAGTAAAGAAGAATTTGTTAACTTGAACTAAGACATTCTCAGCTATTCCTTTTGGGTATCTAATGGATTGGTCAGCTAGCTGGACAGTCATTTTAGTAGGTTTCAAAATTTCAAGTTCTAGCCTTTTAAACATGGAATAGGGCATAAGGTTGATGCTAGCTCCTAGGTCGGCTAAGGCACTTATATCTCCGGATTGGTAAATAGAACAAGGGAGTGTAAATCTATCGGTGTCTCCTAGTTTTTCGGGAAGGCTATTTTAAGTAGGGCCGAGCTTTCAGGACTAAGGGGAATGTTGTTTACTTCGGGCAGTTTATCCTTATTGGACAGCAATTTTCTAATATATTTATTACGACCGGGAACTCTAGACATAGTATCGAGGAATTTTCCGTCTAACTTAAAGGATGATAATTTCTTAGGTTGGACTTTAAGTCTCGGATTCTAACCTCTTTGTTCATGGTCGGGGTGGTTTCCACAACTGGTATCTTGATCTCTGGTTCTTCCTTTACTAGGACAGCAACAGGTGGTGGAGTGGCTGCTTCCTTGGTGGTGGTAACTTGCTTTGCCTCCTCAACATGTGGGTTGTGAACTGTGTTGCTAGGCAAACTTCCTATGGGTCTGTATTCAAGACGTTGTGCCAATTGTCCAATTTGAGCTTCCAAGTTCTTCAGTACGACCAATTGATTTCTCATAAAGAGATCGGCTTGATCTTGCCTGGAGGATATCTTTTGGTTGAGTATGTGTTGGCCTTGCATGAACTGGGTGAAGGCATCATCTGAACTTGAAGCTGGGGCATTTATCTTGTTGGGTTGTTCAGTGGTTTGGTTTGTGTCGGAAGTGGGTCCAAGAAGTGCGAGGGGTTGGTTGTAGTCAAGTTGTGGTTGTTGTGTGTAAGGTGGGTATCTAGGTGGGTATCGGGGTTAGAAAGGTTGGTTGTTTCTTAGCGGGAATGGAGGTCCTCTAGGTTGGTTGTTGTTTTGGTTGAAACCGGGTGGAAAATTTTGTGGTCGAGCGGGAAATTGAGCATAGTAAATGGTGTCGTCTGCCTCTTCATATTCAACTTGATATTCACCAGACGGTTGCGAGTTTGTGCAGTTTTGACAGGCTTGCACTTGATGTACTTGGTGATGTTGTTTCTTAAGTTCTCCGAACTGTTTGACAAGTGTGTCCATATTCTCCGTTAATACCTTAATTGTTTCGACTAGAATTGGATTTGATGCAGCGAGAGGTGCTGAAGATCTTCAGTGATCTCCAGAGTTCAAATCATGGTGATGCATAGTCATGTTTTCTATAAGGTTCCATCCTTCTTCTTCTGTCTTCGTCATAAAGCTTCCTTGTGCGGCAGCGTCGAGGGTGGTTCGGTGGTTAGGGTCTAAACCGTTATTGTCACACCCCCAATTTCATGATTTGCGGAAGAGACTATTTTGGGGCGTGACTAATCAAATATCAAAACACCAAAGTACAAGCAAACAACTCTAAATGAGACTTTTTAGAAAATACATTACAATACAGTACATTACAAAAGTAGTACAGAGTTTTAAGTCATAAGTATACATCATTAGCGAGTTCGCAAAATGATTCTGAAGATTTTAAATACATAATCAAAGTACAAAAGATAATGCCAATAAAATCTTCATAAATGTTTATGCATACGACTCGTACTAGCTTAGCATACCCTACAGGCCATCCTACTGTTGCTGAGTACCTTGAGAATGCATCACTAAAAGCGTCAACCAAAAGGTTGGTGAATCTCACAGGTTTGTAATAAACAGTAATAAAAAGATTAACGTAAATCAATAAGTAAATTATTTCACAAATAAGTAAGACGGTAAAGTATAATCGTACAATTGTAGTAAGGTCGATCTATCTTGCCATGAGCCATCATAGTCGAAGCTTAACACGTCAGTAATGTATAATCAAGTACAAGTAAATTGCCCCCGTGAGTGCTAATACAAAAACACTCATATAAAACGAGTAAGAAATGCCCGTTTATACAGTACGGTTCGTGGTGGTGCTACCACCCCGGGCAGGGATTGTCAGTCCGATATGGATCCATATACTAAAACTCGCGCTTATCGTATAATTAACAACACTGATTCAGAGGACTTCATTGGATTAAAAGAAAACTCATGTAATTCAATATATCAATAAATCTATAGGTCTGTAAGTCAGTAAGTAAATAAGTCGGTAAAGTAATAAAGCATAAGTCTGTCGTATAGTAATTCAGTAAAATAATAAGTCAGTAAGTTCGAAAACTGTAAAGCCTGTCAATAAGTCAGTATGTTTGCAACGTAGTAAAATAGTAAAGTATAAGTTTATCAAATAGTAAGTCGGTAAAGTAACAAGTTGGTAAAATAATACATTTTCACATGAAATCAAATAAATCAAGTAATGCATCTCCCCCAAAGCAAAAACAGTAAAATGGGGCCGTGAGACTCACCTTTGGGTGCTAGCGTTCCAAAACGCACGTGTGATCCAAATAATAACCTCCTAGTGTCCTCAATACACGAGGTTATATAAGTAAGTGGACGTTTAAATAAACTATCCATATTAGTGTTCACTCGATTAGTTATGTGCAAAGTATTCGTTAACTGTTTAAGTTCAAAGTTTGTAAATCGAGTATGACCCGTTGGTGACAATTTGAAATTATATTCCAAAATATAATTTGGTTTGTTTTCTTAAAAGCATTCGTTGTATGCTTGAGTATCGAATTGTATATAAATATTCGTGTTTGTATAAGTTCTCTACTTGTGTAAAAACAGGTTATATGTTTAGTCATTTTAGCGATACTATACATCTAGTTGGAACAAAAGTGGAACGCCCGGGTTACATTGTGAAACAGTCGGTTTGGGCTTGTGTTAGGGTCCCACCCTAACCCACCCGTCTGGGTTAGGGTAACCTACCCATCCGGGTTGGTTGATCCACCCGTCCGGGTTGGTTGATCCACCCGATCGGGTCACTCAATTCACAGGTCTGTTTCGAGCAGGTACTTCGCAAAAACCAGTTTTAATCCAACTTTCAAGCATAGTAATCGTTTGTATCACTAATATGTGCTAGTAAATACATTATAAACTCGAAATAAAAAGGAAACTATGGTAGCTCACGAATTCAAAATGATGGCCCGATGATGATGATGAACCGTCAGGATGGTGATGGAGAAGATGATGATGAGGTGCTGCTATTGCTGCTTGTTCTTTTTGTTGATGATGTCCAAGGATGATGATGATGATCGAGGGAGAGAGCAGAGAGCAGAGTGATAGATAGATAGATAGATATGTGTGTGTGTGTGTGTTTTGATTCAATTATTGGGGTCGGTTGGTTATAGCCGGCTCCAATAATTGAAGCTAGTGGGTATTTTCGCTCCGTGTTCGTGTACCCGATCGTAAAGTAGTATAATCTTTTTAAATGATAAATTTCTTAATAAGAAATCGTATACGTTTTTAATCGAAGTATTTTATAAAATACTTTTAGTGAGATATATGATTATATCTTTGTTTCACTTTGGTTTGACGGATAGTTTTCAGTGTACAAAATATTTTTAAATTTGACATCAAGTAAATAATTATTATTATCGTTATTAATACATTATTTAAAAATGTTTTTCACCAACTTCCATATTTAAGGTTACGCGTTCTTTCAGATTTGTTTGTATGTGATTATTAAATAATCATTGTGTTATATATATATATATATATATATATATATATATATATATATATATATATATAAAATACATATATAATATCTGAATACTTTTGCATTAGTATGTATCAATTACGGATGATTAAAGTTTAAATTAGGAGCTAATTTAGCCCCTTTTTGACCGGGTGTCACAGTTATAGAAGGTACACAATTGTGCAGTGTTGTGCTGCACACCGGTCGTTGGAATTTCTAATGGAGATGCAGCACAACAGTGGGTTTTAAATTTATAAGGCTGGGCCCTAGGGTTACTATTATGCTAATCAAGGGGCTAACAAAAGACAAGTATGACCTAGGATCGTTCTTCAAAGCGCGACAAATTGAAGCTAGGGGATTTAGAAACTTTTATGTATTTAGTTGGGGAGAAAAGGGTTGGTTTTTTGTTTTTGTTTTAGATTTTCTACTCTAAATTAAATTAAGATAAACTAAAAGGTGGAGGTTACTTCGGGCGTTCAACGATTAGAGCGATTGTCTACTATGAAGCGGTTTAGGAGTTGTTTAATATGGCGAGTTCTAATGAGGATAAGTTCGTAAGTTAATTTGAGCTATCACTGCAATCCTTCTATCGGGCTAACGCGAAGATGTCCACAATCAGGAAAATAGAATGTCACATGGGTTGCAGAATATATTAAAGCATACACCGAAAGTTCTCTCAAATGTATACCCATATTATCTAACAGTTAATCTCGAATCCTATTCCCCAATCTCGGTCGTCAGAGATGTCCGAATCATGGCCTAGTTTATTGGATAAACAATCTTATGAACGAGGTTTTACCCTGTTGGAGCAAATTGTCTAACACTTGATTTTTATATTTTGTAAAAGCTTTCTGATTTGTCTAAGTGTTGAAGTTTGGTCCGATAATAGCTTAGGTCTGACAATAAGTCTATTGTCGTAAGGTATAAGTCCGACAATGTGTCATTGTCGCACACTTTGGTCAATCCGTGATTACTTATTATCGGGTTGACTAAGTGATGGTTAATTGTCACAAAGACTTTTCTGTTTGCTTATAAATAGAAAGTCTAAGTCAGAATGGAGCTAAGTCTTTTGTAACAATTCACACAGTTTCTCTCTGTGTTTTCGTGAAATACAAAAGCAGTTTTGATTGAATACTTCTTGTTCTTTAATTCCTATCTTGTTGTATATCTTGTATTCCGCACAAGTTGTACAAGTTCTAGTTGCGATTCGTGATCCACGGCACTACAAAGTGGTATCAGAGCGGGTTAACAAGATTCGGAGGAGTATTATACAAGTTTTTCGATCGAGTTTTGTGAAGAATTAACGTCAATGTTACGTCGACATTTCGAATAAATTTCGGATCGAATTTCGATTGAGTAAGTGCGGCTTTCTACTGAATTTCGATTCATTCGGTATGTACATATATTCGTAATCACTTTACAAAGATTAATTCATCATTTTGTTGAATTAATTTGAAGTTTCGAAAAGTTACGGAATATTTCGGAAAGTTTCGGTTTTGTTTTGGAAGCGTATAAGCTTGATTCGAATTGATTTAGATGATTACGAGTGCCAACGAATGTTTATGATCGTATTACGAAGATTAATCCATCAGTTTTCTGGATTAATTTGAAGAATTACACTCGAATCAAGTGACAAGTACGAACACGATATGGAAGTGTACGGACGATTGTACGGACAATATTTTTTGATTCGTTTTCTTGTAACAAAAGCTTCGATTATACTGCTTAAACATTTTCGATCGGTTCTGGACTGTTTTCTGGTTGATTGGTGAAGTTTTGATCGATTTACGAAACTTGTATTCTCGGAATTGTGATTCTCGGATTGTGGTATTCCTTCAAAGTGTACTATTCTCGGAATTCATATTCTCGGATATCATATTCTCGGATTGTTAGATGTTGACCAAGTGTTGTAATTGTTATCATTGTCGCATGTTTGATGATTTTTGCCAAGTATTATTTTCAAAAGGTTATCATTGTCGTAACTTGTTTGAATGAAGACAACGGATATTAAAAAGTTGCAGGTTGTTTTTGATTAGAGTAAGCAAGTCGAGAAGAAGTTCAACAAAAGAAAAAGGATAAGTTAAAAGGGAGAGCTTCAATTGATTGTACTATAGGCTGTGAAGTGTGTACAAGATTCATAAAGTTTAATATCAAAGGAGGAGTCAAAGAAAAATTGAACCAGTTCAAGTGACAGGTCAAGGTTCAAAAGGATCTTTTATTTGACTTATGCTTTGAAGAATTGTACATTGAGCTTTTGCAATTGTACCAGGACCAATTTTAGAATTAATTTCCCTCTTAACAATGGCATGTTCCAAATTTGAGATGGACGAAAATTTTAATTTTCTACCTCCAAGATTCTTCTGCAATAATGATTACACTAGTTGGAAGTCTAGATTTGAAGAATTTATTGCGTTCAGTAATCCTGAGTTGTGGATTTCTATTATCGACCGATATGAGAGGCTGAAAGCAAAAGGGACGTACTTTAGTGTTGTTCCATTTAAATCGGTGAAATTAATGGATGAACAGGAACACAAGGAATTTGACAGAGACAAGAAAGCCTTTGAAACAATTAAAAGTTGTTTACCGAAAGATGTGTTTGGTGCTTTCTCAAAAGCCGAAACTTCTTATGATTTATGGGTTGCTTTGTCAAGAAGGTTTGGAGGACAAGAAAAGTTGAAATTGTTGAATTCTGATGATAGAATTAACGAGGAATCAACAAAGAAAGAAGATGAGCTTAAAGTCTTGCAATCTCAAGTGATGATGATGAAAACTGAACGCGAAGAAATGCATTCAAAGATTCTGCTAATGGAAGAACGAATTCTTGAACTAGAGAATCAACAAATTGGGCTAATCAAGCTACAAGAGGATAATAGTTCTGCTTTGAAAACTATTCAAGATCTTCAATAACATACCCTCATAGGAATAGGTTGGACTAGCTGGTCTAGGCGGTCGGATAATATGTCATCACTTATTCGTACGATTTATCAACATTACTCAGGTAAGCAAGAATACTGGGATGGTTTGTACTACAAATGGAAACTTAAGTAACACGTTTGTTATTCGATTCATAATACAACTACCTTCGGTCGTTCTCGACTTCCATACATTTGTACTCCGCCGTAGGCGTTTCTAGTACTATATCAGAGAACAGTCGAATAGGGGCCATCATATTACTTCACGATATATAATGCCGTCTGTATTTCACTATTATGACAATCCTAAGGCAACAATCAAACAAGAATATGCAATAAGACGATCAAAGCAATAGTTCAATATAAGCATGCAAAGGTATTATTTAAGTCGAGGATATTCTGAAAGTTGTCTCAAAAATATCGTCTATATGAATTTAATATTAATCTACCACTATTCCCATATTCCGTGTCTCTTTGATCCTATTTTGGTCTAGAGAACACCGGTCATGCCGAGCTCAATGATTCAATCTAACATAGTATAACTAAGTGACCTATATCCTATGAGTTAGCTACGTTCATTTTTGGATAAGGTTTTAGTCACAACATGAGTTGGGCAGATAAACGATAAAGATTTAATTCCTACATCTATTTGTAATATAAACCATCCGCAATCTCATAACATACAACACAATTACATATTAAAACTTTCTAAACGACTATCATAGCAAACAATTGAGTTATCTAATTAATCATGGCAATTCTAGCATGCATATTTAAATTTATTAAAGAGAGAACAAACATAATTAAATATGAAAGATAGATTAAAACCTGAAAAAGGCGTACAATAACTCGTAGCTACAAATGCGTCCCGGAGCACCTCCGTACAAGTCTTCCTAGATTAGTTAACTAGCTAATCTAATTAACTAAGGAAGAATTACAAATAAAAAAGAAAAAGTAAAAGTGTGTTTTCCAAGGTATGGAAGGTGTGGTGTGTTGTAAATGTTTTTGGTGCGTCTTCCAAATGAAACAAAGCCCTCCTATTTATAGGAGAAATCCGGCTTACGTTAGCAACTTGAGGAGCACTTTAGCAAAAGGTGGAAAAGGTGGTGCACCAAGTACGTACAATCGCACAAAGGTGTGACACCGGGTACGTACAATCGCGTAAAGGTGTGGCACCGGGTACACGAAAGGACCAAAAAGCGGAAACAAGACGGGGGAGGGGAGGTCGGCACCACCCTCCAGGTGGCCGGCGGCGGCTGGCTGCCACCCGCCCCGGTTCACCATCTTTTGCTGTGTTTCTTAATTCACGCGTGTTTTCTTCGTTATGCGTCCATTTTCATCGATTCTGTTTTTTTGGATTCGTTTTTCATAAACGAAGACTTTGATGAAAAGTAATCCCAAAAATGAGTTCCTATCTCCAGATATTGCATATGAATCATTTGAATCTTCCAGCGGGCGTAGAATCTTTATTCCTTATCAGTTTTTGTTGATTCTTCTTCTGTTAGACTCGTATTTTTAAAATGAACATCTTGGATAAGATGGATGTTGATGATGGGCACTTTAGTCTTTAAATAATGTTTTGATGCCTTGAATCTTCAAATGTGCGTGGAATCTTCATTTTTCATCCGTTTTGTTTGATTTTTATTGGGCATCTTCATTTTGATATTCTTGGCGAATTCTCATTGATTTTGATGTTATTTGAGTTAAAATGCTCATAATCGTCCCAAAATGAGAAAGATATTGGTAGTAAAAACGTGACTTTTTACGCGATATCAAGTATCCCACACTTAGAGTTTTTCTTGTCCTCAAGCAAATTATCAGAAAAAAAATCCTTTGAATGTCTGGAAGGGTGTCTTCGTATCCTGGAGAACTTTGATTCCTGCAGGCTGGGTTAAAAGATTTTAAACGGGGTTTTATCCTTTGATGCTTTCTCAAACTACTGGTTCTGACAAGCTTTCTTTTCAATCTTCTTGATGTAAGATATACATGACTGGGGCCCTCATAGGTGGTCACTCAATTCACTCAAGTGTATCGGGTTTCCTAATTTCTAAGTCACTCAGGGGCCAGTCATGTAGCTCTTTTGTCGTCATAAGCTTGGTCGAGAATCAGATCTCCAATACTTAAATGGGGACGATGCTAATTATCCCTAGACATTTGTAAGAGGGTAGAGATGATTATGAAAGAAGGGTTTTGTAGGTGGTTTAGTAGGGTTTTGATATAGCCTAGGAGTTTGTCTGTGATGACTTATCTTTGACGTTTTAGTGATACCTATTTTTGGATTTCTCTCTTTGAGAGCCTTCTTTTTCATGTTTTTATTTGAGGAACCTTCCCCTTGACATTAAATGATCCTTGGGTCTTTTAGTTTTTTGGTTCCTCTTGGAAGCTTTGTCTTTGCTGAATTTTGCTTTTCTTCGGAGTTCCCCCTTTCTTTTTGGATGGTATTTTTATCTTTCGGGGATTTCAATATGTTTATTGCAGTAATTCTTCTTGACATAATAGAAACTTAGGCTACGGCCAAGAGATGTAAATGAAGGGTTGGTTTCTTGAAGTGAATTTTCGAAATGAAAAGGCTAGGGCTTAACATGTTTTCTACTTGATCTTCAATGCTGAAAGTGAGCATTGGTTTGGTTAGGCTTGAAAACAGGGTTTTTAGGAGAGAGTTTTATCCTAGGGAATGTCAAGATCCTCTAATTGCACCTTCATCACGTATGATGCCCATCTTTGTAGTTTCGAAATGTATTGCTCAAGCAAGTTCTAACTTAAAAGGAATACATCGGCACACTCTCAATCGAAAAGTGAAGCATTAGAGATAAATGCTTTTATATGGCTCAAGATTCCTCACTTGTTTTAGTGGTTTAGTGCCTAGTCATGCGATTGCTTGTTTTGAAACTTAGTTTGGAAGATTTTCAAAGAGTTTTGCCCATTATTGTCGATTTCCCAAACCTTTGAACTTTTGTTGACCAGAAATACCCCTTTTGGACTTTCCTTGATTCAAAAATGTGAAAATTTTTGCTGAGAATTTGAGTTTTCTAAAAAGTTTGATCAAAAAGTTTTATATTGCACGCCAGTAGTATTTACTACTGTTATCCCACACTTAAAAGAACATTGTCCCTAATGTTCCATTTCTAAGTTAGGTTAATCCCACACTTAGAATTTTGAATGAGGGTCAATTTTTCGAAGTCATTCTCTGTTTGTGATCATAATCCCACACTTTAGAGTTTTACTTAGAGTTTTAGTGTGTTGATCAAGCAAAGTAAGGTTAGAAGAGTTACTTCCTTATGTTGCGTGCATTGCCACTGGATTTTATGGACCAGGTTCGAGTGTGTGAAATTGCTGGAAATGGACCAGGCTCATTAGAAATGATCTTGTTCCATAATTTCCACGTCAAGTTCTGCATACTAAATATCCTTCAGGAAACACAAATGTCAATATACGTTAATACTAAACAGAAATAACATAACTGATAATAACTAATCCATGTCAGCATAGAGTGCCTCCGAGTCGGTGAAGTCATCATCCATAAAGATCGTGTTTTCCATGACCGATGTAGGAGATGCTGACTCCATGATGGTATAGACTGGAGATGCAGTGCCATCTTCTGGGTCCTGAATCCAAGCATCTACTGCAGTGATCTCCTCCTCCAGTGGGTCCGTAATAGTGGGGTGGTCTTGCGCAGTCAGGTTCCAAGGTGGGAATAGGTCCCACGGTGGAATGTGCGGAGCGGAATCAGGTCCCATCTAAAAAGGGCACACAGGTGTGGAAGGAAGGCCCAGAGCAGTGTGAATCTCAGTGATGGCAGCGTGCTGGACCTCGAGGGCTCTCAGTATCGACCAAGTGACAACAGGGTCCGTGGTAGTCACCCCATGCTTAAATGTGGATACTCGGGAGGGCCCTGCGATATGTCCCTCGGATTGGTGAGACGAAGGTAACCTGACATGGATGGAACGCAAAAGGAAGGTCTCCTGAACGTTCACCTCCACCAAGTCTGCCAAGGTCTCGTCCAATCGAGGGGTCAGTGACTTTGATCCCCTAATGGTCCTCATGCTACTACCCGGTGATGAACTCCGGGAGTGATACATGGCACGCGAGCGTCTCTGACTGGGTGCTCTAGCTAGATGCAAACTCATCCTGCAAAATACAAAAGGTCAATGGTCTAAACATAATCATTAGCCTTTCATAAGGCGAGGTACTGCATAAGAATGGATTAGGTCAAACACAAAAGTAAGATTAATGCTTGAAAATATAAGATAGGCTTGGGATGCCTCCCAAGAGCGCTTTGTTTATCGAGTCTCGTAGATTGACTCATTCATACCTACTATTCTATTAGGGTGGTTCATAGTTATAGACTTCCTCGATTGTGGGAAAGTCTTCTACGTAGTGTTTTAAACGGTGATCGTTTACTTTGAAATTCCCGTCTGGGGCCTCGAGCTCGATGGCACCATAAGGAAATACTTTAGAGATTGTGAATGGACCGCTCCACCGTTATTTGAATTTTCTAGAAAACTTCTTAAATTGTGAGTTAAAGAGTAGAACTTTATCACCTGGATTGAAGCATGTAGGACGAAGCTTTGAGTCGTGGAGCAACTTGGTTCTTTCTTTGAATTTGTAGGAGCTTTCATAGGCTTGATCTCTTAACTCTGCTAGCTCGTTCAGTTGCATTTTCCGGTGCGTTCCCGTTATCGTAGGATCCAAGCTACAATTTTTCAGTGCCCAGTAAGCTTTGTATTCGAGTTTAATCGGGAGGTGACATGCCTTTCCATAAACGAGCCTATAGGGAGTTGTTCCTAATGGCGTTTTATAAGCTGTCCGGAATGCCCATAAAGCATCGTCTAGCTTATCTACCCATCTCTCCTTGTGTTGACCAACTGTTCATTCCAAGATCCTTTTTAGTACACGGTTTGTAATTTCTGCTTGCCCATTTGTCTGTGGGTGGTAGGCCATAGACGTCTTGTGGGTAACACCGTATTGTTGCAATAGTTTCATAAACTGGGTATTGCAAAAGTGCGTGCCTCGATCGCTGATGATCGCCCGAGGGGTTCCAAACCGACAGAATAGCTGTTTTAAGAACTTGGTTACGACCCTTGAGTCATTTGTTGGAAAGGCTTGAGCTTCGGCCCATCTGGATACGCAGTCGACAGCTAGTAGAATGTATTCTTTTCCTTATGATTTTGGAAATGGTCCCATGAAATCTAATCCCCATATGTCAAATATTTCACATGCTTGGATATTCGTTAACGGTATTTCGTTATGCGTTGTGATATTTCCAAACCTTTGGCAAATATCGCAGCGTTTTACCAAGTCTTGTGCATCTCTGAAAATAGTGGGCCAATAGAATCCTGAGTCGTAAACTTTCTTTGCTGTCAAATTGGTTGCGTGATGTCCTCCGATAGGTCCGTGATGGCTTTGGTGGAGTACATGTTCGGCTTCTTTCCCATCGACAGATCTTCTCACAATTTGGTCGGGACAGAATTTGAACAAATATGGATCATCCCAAAAATAATGTTTGACATTGCGGAAGAATTTTTATCTTCGCGATGATATCATCCCCTTTCTCGTGATCCCTCCAACTACAAAATTGGCAATGTCTGCAAACCAAGGATCGTTAGTGAATTGCGAACCTTGCATTTGTTCTCCTAAACTCATTAATTGCTCTTCTGGAAATCGATCTTTAATATCTCTTTCTGCAAGTTGTTCCATTGATGGGTTTTCAAGTTGACTTAAATGATATGCGGTGACATTTTCTTCTCCTTTTTTATCTTTTATTTCGATGTCGAATTCTTGTAGGAGTAGAATCCATCGTAACAATCTGGGCTTTGCGTCTTGCTTTTTGAAGAGGTATTTTAGAGCTGAGGGATCCATGTACACTTTTGTTTTGGACAGTATTAGGTAGGATCGAAATTTGTCAAAGGCAAACACTACAGCTAACAACTCCTTTTCGGTGGTTGTGTAGTTCTCTTGAGCGTCTGTGAGTGTTTTGTTGGCGTAGTAGATTGATCGAAAATGATTATCTTTCCTTTGCCCTAGAACTGCCCCAACTGCAAAATCACTTGCGTCGCACATGATTTCAAACGGTAGATTCCAATCTGGAGCGACCATGATTGGTGCATTTGTTAGCTCCTTTTTCAGGTAGTTGAAAGCTTTCATGCAGTTCTCATCAAATATGAACTTGATGTCTTTTCCTAGAAGGTGGGTGATAGGTCAAGAAATCTTGGAGAAATCCTTATAAAACGGTGGTAGAACCCAGTGTGTCCTAGAAAGATTCGGATGGCCTTAACGTTGGTGGTGGTGGTAGTTTGGCATTGGTTTCGACTTTTGATTTGTCTACTTCAATTCCTGATCTTGATATTCGGTTCTCTAAAACTATTTCTTCCTTCACCATAAAGTGACATTTCTCCCAATTCAAGACAAGATTTGATTCTTCACACTTGGCAAGCATTCTATCGAAGTTGGACATACATGATGTGAAAGAGTCTCCAAAGACCGAAAAATCATCCATAAAGACCTCCATGCATTGTTCAATTATGTCGTGGAAAATTGCAATGATGCATCTCTGAAATGTCGCAGGTGCGTTGCACAATCCAAACGGCATTCGTTGGTAAGAAAATGTTCCGTACGGGCATGTGAACGTTGTCTTTTCCTGGTCCTTTGGATCGAGCGGGATTTGGAAATACCCGGAAAAACCATCAAGGAAACAATAGAATTCGTTCCCCGATAGCCTTTTGAGCATTTGGTCAATAAATGGAAGCGGGAAGTGATCCTTGCGAGTTGCTTCGTTTAACTTTCGGTAATCGATGCAAATCCTCCAACCGATAACCGTTCGAGTTGGTATAAGCTCATTTTCTTCGTTTGTAATGACCGTCATTCCTCACTTCTTCGGGACGACTTGAACAGGGCTAACCCAAGGTGAGTCGGATATTGGGTAAATCAACCCAGCATCCAAGAGTTTGATAACCTCTTGCTTAACCACGTCCTGAATCTTTGGGTTTACCCTTCTCCGCCTTTGTACGGATGGTTTGAAATCGTTCTCCATGAGTATCTTGTGTGTGCAATAGTTGGGACTGATTCCTGGTATATCAGAAATCTTCCATGCGATTGCCTTCTTGTGCGATTTTAGAACATTGATGAGTTGAGCTTTCTCCTCGGGTTTTAACTCTTTTGAGATTATCACCGGGAGTTGGGAAGTTCCTTGGAGGTAAGCGTACTCAAGGTGAGGTGGTAATTCTTTTAATTCCAGGTTTGGTGGTTCTTCAATAGACGGATTCATTCTAGCTCTCTCGTCTCTATTCAGTTTCTCATATTCAGCCTGGAATGGTGCCTCGTCTATCTCGGGTTCAGATGTGGAGATTGATGCTATTTCGACCCACTCGGTGGCATTTGAGAATTCGTCCGTCTTTAGCTCATATTTTTTGACTGATGATGAGGAAACTTCATCATTTCTGGTGAGAGTGATCTCTCCGCTGTCGGTGAATTGGAATTCTTGAAACTGAGCGGATGAAGATTGGTTTATGGTGATTTCAGGGTTTGAAAGTGATTGTGGTATGGGTAGGTTGTCTAATTGTGGTTCAAATGGCGGTGGCTCAACACTCATCCCCTTGAATGAATTTAGTATTTCTTCAACTGAAGGAAATGGGTTTGGTCTGTTGAATATAGGTTTATCTCTTTTTAGCCAAGGTATCGGTGTACCGCATCCTAATGGAACAGCGATTGCTTTGCCATCGATGCGAGAGGATTTCTTTTCAAACAGGGGAAATAGTAGTTCATCAGATGTTGTTGGCGAAGTGATTACGGAATGTAGCCCAGGGTCCTCATTATATAGCTTTTGAACGGTGAGTATGGTGTTAGGTATCGGATCCTGGCTAGATAGTGCTTGTACTTCGTGGAGATGTTCATCAAAAATATCCTGCATGGTATCACACAAACCAAGGTCCTCTTCTAGAGGGTGCTTCATTAATCGATCGACATTAAAGGTGACCTCCTCTTTCCCAACTCTTAATTTTAAAGATTTTTCGTTAACGTTGATTACGGCCTTGGCAGTATTTAGGAATGGTCTGCCAAGGATGAGCGGGATATGGGTGTCTTCCTCTATGTCCATGACAATAAAGTCTACTGGAAAAACGAATTTATCGACCTTGACCATGACATCTTCAGCAATTCCTCGAGGGAGCTTAACTGATCTGTCAGCTAATTGGATGGCCATACGAGTAGGCAATAGGTCATCTAGTCCTAATTTCTTATAAAGGGAATAAGGCATAAGATTAACACTAGCACCTAGGTCTGCTAAGGCGTTACTAATTTGAATTCCTTGGAGAAAATAGGGTATAGTAAAGTGTCCAGTATCGCCTAATTTAGGTGAGAGACCATGTTGTACAATTGAAGAACATTCAGCATTCAGGGGTAAATTGACTATTTGCCTAAGTTTTTCTTTGTTTGAAAGGAGTTCTTTAAAGAATTTGGCACACGAGGGCATTTCTACTAAATCATCTAATAATCTAACATTTAAGTGCAGGCTTTTATATATTTCCAGATATTTACCGAATTGGGCTTCTTTCTTTTCCTTTTTTAGTCTACCAGGATAAGGTATTCTTGTGTGAGGTACATTATCTTGAGTTTTAGATGGGTCAGATGTTGTGACAGGGATGTCAATTGACACATTTTCACTAGGTGTAGGTGTGGGCAAAGAAGTGTTTTCGGGGGTGTTATCGGGTGGTGGTGGATCAACTTTGGTTACTTTTCCTCCTCTAGTCACGATTAACACATCATCACTTGGAGGATGGGGGTGTCATTAGTGATTGCCGACGTACTTTCCTCAATAAAACTTGAGTTTTTCATAATAGATTCCATGTTAGAGATTAATTTTTCTAAAATTTTTATCATGGCGTCAATGTTATCTTGAAATCCGGTTACTCTTTTGTTTATAACATTTTGTTCGGACATAAAATCTGATAAAGATTGTTTTGAGGAAGGTAAGTGGTTTGTAGGTGAGGAAACAACCAAAAGTTGGGTTAAAGGTTTACTGGGTGTGGGGATATTCAAATCAAAATAGGGTGTTGACATGATTGGTCAAGAGTGGTTAAACTAAATCTAAACTAATTCTAAAGGTAAAAAAATAACTTTTGATCGATGTTGATCTCTCAAAAGGAACGCTAAACACTAAAGTTGTTAAATTCCTAAAATCGGTTGCCGACGCTCCCTGGCAGCGGCGCCAAAAACTTGTTGCACTGCACACCGGTCATTGGAATTTCTAATAGAGATGCAGCACAACAGTGGGTTTTAAATTTATACGGCTGGGGCCTAGGGTTACTATTATGCTAATCAAGGGGCTAGCAAAGGACAAGTATGACCTAGGATCGTTCTTCAAAGCCCGACAAATTGAAGCTAGGGATTTAGAAACTTTTATGTATTTAGTTAGGGAGAAAAGGGTTGGTTTTTTGTTTTTGTTTTAGATTTTCTACTCTAAATTAAATTAAGATAAACTAAAAGGTGGAGGTTACTTCGGGAGTTCAATGATTAGAGAGATTGTCTACTATGAAGCGGTTTAGGAGTTGTTTAATATGGCGAGTTCTAATGAGGATAAGTTCGTAAGTTAATGTGAGCTATCACTGCAATCCTTCTATCGGGCTAACGTGGAGATGTCCACAATCAGGCAAATAGAATGTCACATGGGTTGCAGAATATATTAAAGCATACACCAAAAGTTCTCTCAAATGTATACCCATATTATCTAAAAGTTAATCTCGAATCCTATTCCCCAATCTCGGTCGTCAGAGATGTCCAAATCATGGCATAGTTTGTTGAACACACAATCTTATGAACGAGGTTTTACCCTCACCGGAATAGGTTGGACTAGCTGGTCTAGGCGGTCGAATAATATGTCATCACTTATTCGTACGATTTATCAACATTACTCAGGTAAGCAAGAATACTGGGATGGTTTGTACTACAAATGGAAACTTAAGTAACACGTTTGTTATTCGATTCATAATACAACTACCTTCGGTCATTCTCGACTTCCATACATTTGTACTCCGCCGTAGGCGTTTCTAGTACTATATCAGAGAACAGTCGAATAGGGGCCATCATATTACTTCACGATATATAATGCCGTCTGTATTTCACTATTATGACAATCCTAAGGCAACAATCAAACAAGAATATGCAATAAGACGATCGAAGCAACAGTTCAATATAAGCATGCAAAGGTATTATTTAAGTCCAGGATATTCCGAAAGTTGTCTAAAAAATATCGTGTATATGAATTTAATCTTAATCTGCCTCTATTCCCATATTCCGTGTCTCTTGGATCCTATTTTGGTCTAGAGAACACCGGCCATGCCGAGCTCAATGATTCAATCTAACATAGTATAACTAAGTGACCTATATCCTATGAGTTAGCTACGTTCATTTTTGGATAAGGTTTTAGTCACAACATGAGTTAGGCAGATAAACGATAAAGATTTAATTCCTACATCTATTTGTAATATAAACCATCCGCAATCTCATAACATACAACACAATTACATATTAAAACTTTCTAAACGACTATCATAGCAGACAATTGAGTTATCTAATTAATCATGGCAATTCTAGCATGCATATTTAAATTTATTAAAGAAAGAACAAACATAATTAAATATGAAAGATAGATTAAAACCTGAAAAAGGCGTACAATAACTCGTAGCTACAAATGCGTCCCGGAGCACCTCCGTACAAGTCTTCCTAGATTAGTTAACTAGCTAATCTAATTAACTAAGGAAGAATTACAAAAAAAAAAAAAAAGTGAAAGTGTGTTTTCCAAGGTATGGAAGGTGTGGTGTGTTGTAGATGTTTTTGGTGTGTCTTCCAAATGAACCAAAGCCGTCCTATGTATAGGAGAAATCCAGCTTACGTTAGCAACTTGAGGAGCACATTAGCAAAAGGTGGAAAAGGTGGTGCAACAAGTACGTACAATCGCAGTCAAACATTAATAAACTCGGAAGCATGAATTTAAAATACATTACCTTAATATACAAATATATATATACTATTTACATAATTGATACTAAACTTTCAAGTCATTAAAACATTACAAATGTATTCAAAATGGGGTATTATAAAATTCTCAAAACAAGGTTTATTACAAAACCATATCAGAGTCTTCAAGCGCAGTCAAACATTCCTTGAACAACTATTCACCTCCTGCACCTACTATTTATCAAAACATATCCTGCAGGAAGTAATTGGAGGGATTAGTACAAAGCTAAGTGAATGAATTTATCACACACAATTCAACTTAGCATAACTATCTGTTTATATCAATTAATCGTAAACACATTCATTTTCAATGAGGATCGGTGGCTCTTGGGATATCATAATACCCGGGGATTCCCAAAGAACACTTAACATCAATCTATATGGCCATTACAGAATAGACCGATAACTATTGGTTATTAAACTCATACACAAGTCTCAAACATAACAGATGAATCAAAACCTGTGTAATTCACCTAATAGCCAAAAGTCCAACTACACGTTGACCTCAATAATCTGATACACATAGATTCACATATCACGTAGATTCATAATCAATAACACAGATTAACAATCTTATAATCAATCTACGTATACTTGTTGCACCCAAACAGTTACAACTAAATCGAAGGGTGAGTTCTAAATCCACTCACCGATACCTTTGTCTTCACAATCTTGAAATCCAGGTATCACTTATCTTTTGGAGGATCTGAGAATCAACAATCAAATATAACTTAGTAATCCATTTAATAATCCTTAACTTATATTCAAATTCCATTTAACATATCAATATTATTTACATAATACATAATAATTCATAACACTAGGAACCTAATATATTCCTCATAACCATCAAGTTCCTAATCACATATTATTATTTATAACATTATCATTCTAATTCTGTTTTCCAAACCATACCCGATCGGCTAAATACCTATAGCCGATCGGCTAACCTATTAATTCCCTTCACTTTAGTTTCAACTCAAAGTTCTGTGATGATTTTGTTCTATGCTAGCCGATTGGCTAAATTTAGCCGTTTGGCTACAACACCTATACCCGATCGGCTCAACATCTATACCCGATCGACTATCCTAAAGGTTTTCTAGTTTACAATTCAAAGCCCTATTTCTGTGATGTTTTTACACTAAGTTACCCGATCATCTCATTTTACCCGATCGGTTAAATGGGCCTTAACCGATCGGCTCACTAATCATAGCCGATCGGCTATGCGAGCTAACCCAGTTTCCACCTGCAACCTGTGCGATACCCAGCTCGTACCTTACTCAATTTTTCCCATTAAAACACCTTAAACTCATGTTCTAAGGTTACAATCAACTCAATTTAACAATAACATCATCATATCACAACAAGTAACAATTTCAAACTCAATTCAGGCAAAATCAATTAAAACCTAAATTTTTAATGTAAACCCTCATTCATAAATACATAAACTAAAAATTTACTTACAATTTGGATAAACACCAAGATGATGATACAGAAGCTTATGGTGATGGTCTTGAGTTAAGATTACAGAAACTTGTTTGATTCAAATTGAGTTAGGTATTCTTGCTATGTGAGGAATTCAAAATACAGATGAAACTTAGTTAAGGAAATTGGGGAAGACATAGGTCTGCTCCATTTCATTCGACCTACTTATTTGGGTATTTCATACCCGTCTTAATTCTATTGTCTGGAACCTAGAGTTCAATTGTGAGAAACTTCTTTTATGGTACTGTCAACTATAGTAAATTAAAACAAGTAATAATTTACTATTCACAATAAGTTGTGGAACTTATTTATCTAGGTTTCACAATTAAATAATAATAGCATGTAATTTCTAAAACCATTAAATAATCAATTTAAAATTAGAAATTACCAGGCTACTGGAGAGGATGTTACAAATCTCCCCTCCTTAAGGAGATTTCGTCCCCGAAATCTCACCGTGACCAAACAATCCAGGATATCTGGATCTCATAGACTCCTCGGTCTCCCAGGTCAAATTAGAACCTAAACTGTGTCTCCATTTTACTAACACTGTCGGTATCTGTTTCTTTCTAAGTTTAGTAACTTTTCTATCGAGAATTTCAATCGGTTCTTCAACTAATTTCTGGTTCTGGTCGACTTTCAAGTCTTGCAAAGGAAGAATTTGAGATTGATCCTCGACATTACACTTTCTCAAATAACAAATATTAAACGTGTCATGAATACCAGCAAGCTCAGGAGGAAGATCCAATGAGACTGATTGATCATTAATCACTTGACGAATTCTGAATGGACCAATATACCTAGGAGCTAATTTACCACGTTTTCCAAATCTAATAACACCTTTCCAAGGTGAGACTTTTAAATAAACCACTTCACCCTCGGAAAATGTAACTGGTCGCCTACGTGGGTCTGCATACTGTTTCTGTCTATCACGTGCAACTTTTAGTTTTTCTCGGGCGATAGCCACTTTATCAGCTATGATCTGTACAATATCTGGGCCTGCAAATTGCTTTTCTCCAGCTTCCAACCAACACGTAGGTGTACGACAACGACGACCATAAAGCATTTCATAAGGAGGCATACCAATGCCGGAATGATAGGAATTATTATAGGCAAATTCCACTAATGGAAGGTGAGAATCCCAAGAACCTCCATATTCCAAAATACAATCTCTCAACATATCCTCTAATGTCTGAATCATACGTTCGGACTGACCATCTGTCTGAGGATGATAAGCTGTACTGAGATTAACACGTGTACCCAACTCTTGTTGTAAAATTTGCCAGAAATGAGAAATAAAACGAGAATCCCTATCTGACACAATTGATAATGGAATACCATGTCTCGAGACAATTTCATTAATATACAACTGAGCAAGTTTAGTCAAAGATGTTGTTTCACTTGCAGCGAGAAAATGAGCACTTTTAGTCAATCGGTCAACGATAACCCAAATCATGTCGTTACCTCGAGATGTACATGGAAGTTTAGTCACAAAGTCCATGGTTAAATGTTCCCATTTCCACTCTGGAATCTCTAACTGTTTCAACGACCCATATGGCTTTTGATGTTCAGCTTTAACTTGAGCACATATATGACAATTACCAACAAACCTTGCAATATCAGTTTTCATTGTGGGCCACCAATACAAAGGTTTCAAATCATTATACATCCGCGTACTACCAGGGTGGACAGACAACCGAGACTTGTGAGCTTCAGTCAAAAGCATATCTCGAATACCACCAATCAGAGGAATCCACACACGAGACTGAAAAGTCTTTAATCCTCTAGAATCGTCAATCAATAAATCTTTTCTTTTCAACATAATTTATGACTTAAGATTATAGTCCAACAAAGCTTCTAATTGTGCAGCTTTAATTTGATCCACCAAGTCAGAAGAAACATCAACTTTCAAATAATAAATGCGGTCAGAAGTACCTTTTCGGCTTAACGCATCTGCAACCATGTTTGCCTTTCCGGGATGGTAACGAATTTCACAATCATAATCTTTGATTAATTCTAACCATCGCCTTTGACGCATATTCAGTTCTTTCTGTGAAAACACATACTGAAGACTTTTATGATCAGTACAAACAACACATTTAGTACCATATAAATAGTGTCTCCAGATTTTTAGTGCAAACACAACAGCTGCTAGCTCTAAATCATGTGTTGGGTAATTCTTTTCATGCGGTTTCAACTGACGAGAAGCATAAGCAATAACTCTGTCTCTTTGCATAAGGACACAACCCAAACCAGAATAAGATGCATCACAATATACAATAAAATCTTCAGACCCATTCGGTAATGCTAACACTGGAGCTTGACATAACAATTGTCTCAGAGTCTGAAAAGCACGTTCTTGTGGATTATCCCACTCAAACTTTTCATTCTTGCGGGTTAATTTAGTCAATGGGCTAGCAATTTTAGAAAAGTCTTAAATAAACTTCCGATAATAACCGGCCAAACTCAGAAAACTTTTGATTTCAGAAGCGTTCTTTGGAGTTTTCCAATTCCTTACAGCTTCAACTTTAGAAGGATCAACTTTAACCCCATCATTACAAATGATGTGACCCAAAAACTGAACTTCTCGAATTCAGAATTCACATTTAGAAAATTTGGCATATAATTGTTCTCTTTTCAATGTTTCAAGAACTAACCTCAAATGCATAGCATGTTCTGATTCGGACTTAGAATACACAAGCATATCATCAATGAAGACGATTACGAATTTATCAAGAAATGGTCGACATACCCGGTTCATTAAATCCATAAAAACTGCTGGAGCATTAGTCAAACCAAAAGGCATCACCAGGAATTCATAATGACCATACCTGGTATGAAAAGCAGTCTGTGGAATATCCTGTTCACGAACACAAACCTGATGGTAACCCGATCTCAAATCAATTTTAGAATATACAAAATATCCCTGCAGCTGATCAAACAAATCATCTATTCGAGGCTGAGGATATTTATTCTTTACTGTTCTTTTGTTTAACTCCCGATAATCAATGCACATTCTCAATGACCCATCTTTCTTTTTAACAAACAAAACCGGTGCACCCCAAGGAGAAGAACTAGGTCTAATAAAACCTCTATCCAATAACTCCTGAATCTGATTCATCATTTCACGCATTTCAGACGGAGCTAATCTATAGGGAGCTTTAGGTATAGATGAGGAACCAGGAATGAGATCAATCTTATATTCAACTTCCCTAACCGGTGGTAAACCAGGTAAATCATCGGGAAACACCTCTAGATATTCAGAGACAATCGGAACCTCAGAAATGGACTTCTTTTCTAATTTGACATCAATGACATAAGCTAGATAAGACTCACAACCTTTAAACAACGACTTCCTAGCTTTCATCATGGAAATAAGAGGAATATACCCACTATCCCGTTCTCCTCGAGCCACAACGTATGACTCTTCAGAGATTGGGATTCTAATCAGCTTATGGTGGCAATCTATACTTGCTTTAAACTGACTTAACCAATCCATGCCAATAATCACATCAAAACTTGGAATCGGCATTAATAGAAATGAAAGTGGAAAAGTCTGACCATTTATCACAATATTAGCTCCAGTCACCGAGGTGGTAACAGGAACTAATTTACCACTAACAATCTCTACTTCTAAGGGCTTAGTTATCACAATATGGATCAGTTTCAACTTATCACAGAAACACACAGATATAAAAGAACAATTTGCTCCAAAATCAAATAAAACACGAGCTGGTACAGAGTTTATAAGAAAAGTACCAGTAATCACGTCATTTGTGTGGACAGCCTCATCGACTGTCATCTGAAAAGCCCTACTCATCGCTAGCGGAGGATTCTTCTGCTTTTGACCAGATGATGACGAACTCCTGACCGAGACCGAACCCTGCTTTCCTGCCTCAGGACACTGCCCAACACGATGCCCTTCTTTCTTACAGTTCCAACATACATAATTAGGAAACTTACAATTCTTAAACTCATGACCAAATTCACCACATTTAACACATTTGTTCGTCTGAATTGTACACGGACCCGTATGTTTGGATCGACAAGAAGTACACCAGTTAGAACTTCCGGATGAACCACTTTTACTGCCAAATCTTTGACCTTGACGATTTCCTTGCCACCTAGACTTTCCTTTACCCGAAAAATCTGTTCTAGCTCTTGGAAATGAAGAAGAAGTATTTCTAGCTTGAGATTCTCGAAAACCTCTAATGTCACTATCAACCGAACGTGCAAGTGTAAACGCTTGGGATAGATTACTAGCTAACCTCACGGTAGTACGATAATTATGAGGTAAGGTTTCCACAAACTGCTCTATTCTGGTTTTCTCATTGGGAACCCACTGTTGTACAAACCGTAGTTTCTCAGAAAACTGTGTGATTAACTCATCGATGGTCATCTTATCGGTTAATTGAAGATTCACAAACTCTGTCCTAATACGTGCCATATCAAAATTAGAACAATATTGATTACAAATAGCTTGATGGAAATCAGGCCATCGAATAGCTTCTTTCTGTTGTTGAGTTAAATGACCAGTAATCGAGTCCCACCAAACCATGGCTTCGTCTTTTAAACACTAAATAGCATAAAACACTTTGGATTCTTCTTCACAGTGAGTAACATCAAATTTCCGCTCCATATCCCTTAACCAATTTAAAGTTACAGACGGATTTGTACTACCTCTAAACTTCGGTGGTTCACTTGCCATGAACGTTTTAAAGGAACACTGTTTATTTGACTGAAAGGGAGGAATATTACCAAACACAGGTATCTGTTGTTGAGAACGTTGCTGAGATGATGCAGTTTCAGTCTGTCTTTTAAATTCTCTGAGATTAATCACCTCATCTTCTAACTGAAAAAGATAATTATCTCTATTCGATTCTTCGCGAGCAGGAATGGAAGTACCCTCATGATCATGTCTCTCATTATAAATATCTGAAGGAGGAACATCGCTCCTTGAGGCATTATTAGGGTTGGTGGTCGGTTGCTCGTTATCTGCCATATCTGTATTCAACATAACAACTTGGAACTTGTTAATCGTTAGCACTTATCTACTAACCGATTCACATACAATGCTAAATCCCATACCCAGAAATGTTTGACATAACACACTCTAGATTTGGGATTGAACACTTTATAATGCTCAATTCACCGAAATCTATGCTCTGATACCAACTTATAACACCCCTCATTCTATTTAAGAATATTTTATATTAATAAACTCGGAAGCATGAATTTAAAATACATTACCTTAATATACAAATATATATATACTGGTTACATAATTGATACTAAACTTTCAAGTCATTAAAACATTACAAATGTATTCAAAACGGGCTATTATAAAATTCTCAAAACAAGGTTTATTACAAAACCATATCAGAGTCTTCAAGCGCAGTCAAACATTCCTTGAACAACTATTCACCTCCTGCACCTACTATTAATCAAAACATATCCTGCAGGAAGTAATTGGAGGGATTAGCACAAAGCTAAGTGAATGAATTTATCACACACAATTCAACTTAGCATAACTATCTGTTTACAGCAATTAATCGTAAACACATTCTTTTTCAATGAGGATCGGTGGCTCTTGGGATATCATAATACCCGGGGATTCCCAAAGAACACTTAACATCAATCTGTATGGCCATTACAGAATAGACCGATAACTATTGGTTATTAAACTCATACACAGGTCTCAAACACAACAAATGAATCAAAACCTGTGTAATTCACATAATAGCCAAAAGTCCAACTACACGTTGACCTCAATAATCTGATACACATAGATTCACATATCACGTAGATTCATAATCAATAACACAGATTAACAATCTTATAATAAATCTACGTATACTTGTTTCAACCAAACAGTTACAACTAAATCGAAGGGTGAGTTCTAAATCCACTCACCGATACCTTTGTCTTCACAATCTTGAAATCCAGGTATCACTTATCTTTTGGAGGATCTGAGAATCAACAATCAAATATAACTTAGTAATCCATTTAATAATCCTTAACTTATATTCAAATTCCATTTAACATATCAATATTATTTACATAATACATAATAATTCATAACACTAGGAACCTAATATATTCCTCATAACCATCAAGTTCCTAATCACATATTATTATTTATAACATTATCATTCTAATTCTGTTTTCCAAACCATACCCGATCGGCTAAATACCTATAGCCGATCGGCTAACCGATTAATTCCCTTCACTTTAGTTTCAACTCAAAGTTCTGTGATGATTTTGTTCTATGCTAGCCGATTGGCTAAATTTAGCCGTTTGGCTACAACACCTATACCCGATCGGCTCAACATATATGCCCGATCGGCTATCCTAAAGGTTTTATAGTTTACAATCCAAAGCCCTATTTCTGTGATGTTTTTACACTAAGTTACCCGATTATCTCATTTTACCCGATCGGTTAAATGGGCCTTAACCGATCAGCTCACTAATCATAGCCGATCGGCTATGCGAGCTAACCCAGTTTCCACCTGCAACCTGTGCGATACCCAGCTCGTACCTTATTCAATTTTTGCCATTAAAACACCTTAAACTCATGTTCTAAGGTTACAATCAACTCAATATAACAATAACATCATCATATCACAACAAGTAACAATTTCAAACTCAATTCAGACAAAATCAATTAAAACCTAAATTTTTAATGTAAACCCTCATTCATAAATACATAAACTGAAAATATACTTACAATTTGGATAAACACCAAGATGATGATACAGAAGCTTATGGTGATGGTCTTGAGTTAAGATTACAGAAACTTGTTTGATTCAAATTGAGTTAGGTATTCTTGCTATGTGAGGAATTCAAAATATTGATGAAACTTAGTTAAGGAAATTGGGGAAGACATAGGTCTGCTCCATTTCATTCGACCTACTTATTTGGGTATTTTATACCCGTCTTAATTCTATTGTCTGGAACCTAGAATTCAATTGCGAGAAACTTCTTTTATGGTACTGTCAACTATAGTAAATTAAAACAAGTAATAATTTACTATTCACAATAAGTTCTGAAACTTATTTATCTAGGTTTCACAATTAAATAATAATATCATGTAATTTCTAAAACCATTAAATAATCAATTTAAAATTAGAAATTACCAGGCTACTGGAGAGGATGTTACACTCCAGGTGGCCGGCGGCGGCTGGTGGCTGGCCGGCAGCGGCTGGCTGCCACCCGCCCCGGTTTGCCGTCTTTTGTTGCGTTTCTTAATTCGCGCGTATTTTTTTCGTTATGCGTCCGTTTTCGTCGATTCTTTTTTTGTTGGATTCATTTTTGAAAAATGAAGACTTTGATGAAAAGTAATCCCAAAAATGAGTTTCCTATCTCCAGATATTGTGTACAAATCATTTGAATCTTCTGGCGGGCGTAGAATCTTTATTCTTTATCCGTTTTTCTTGATTCTTCTTCTGTTAGACTCGTATTTTGAAAATGAACATCTTGGATAAGATGGATTTTGATGATGGGCACTTTAGTCTTTAAATCTTGTTTTGATGCCTTGAATCTTCAAACGTGCGTGGAATCTTCGTTTTTCATCCGTTTTATTTGTTTTTTATCGGGCATCTTCATTTTGATCTTCTTGGAGAATTCTCATTGATTTTGATGTTATTTGAGTTAAAATGCTCATAATCGTCCCAAAATGAGAAAGATATCGATAGTAAAAATGTGACTTTTTGCACGATATCATGCAGATTTGTCGAGTCGGTGATTGGGGCATTTCTTCAGTGCTCCTTTGAATCGTTCACATGCGGTGTATAATGACTCATCAAAAGCATGGTGGAAGTTCACGATGTCATTTCGAAGTTTATTTTGTTTAGAGGGCGGACAGTACTTGGTTAGAAACTTTGTCGCCATTACCGTCCATGAAGGGATAAAGCCGGTTTCTAAACTTTCAAACCATGTTTGTGCATGATGTGTGAGCGAATAAGGGAAGAGATACAAGTGGATTGTATCTTAGCTAACTCCATTTTGTTTGTAGGAGTTCGAAATTGATATGAACTTTTTGAGGTGAGAGTTTGGATCATCACTTGGTAATCCATGGAATTGATAGTGGTTTTGGATTAGTTGGATGATGTGGTGCTTAAGCTTGAATGATTGTCTTGGGGTTTCTGGGTATAGAATTGTGCCTCCTCTTCCTTCAATAGAGGGCTTACTGTTGTCAGCGAGAGTGATGCGATTAGCCATTGCTTGTATAAGTGCAGATTGCTTCTTTTCTCGTCGAATAGTACGTATTATAAGTTCTGGATCAGGAAAGTTAAAAAGCGGTGCAAATCTAGGGGAACAGGTCATACACTAAAGAAAAACAGACAATAAAGAAAATATTTAGTTTTTTATAAGGTTTTATCCTAAGGGTATACTAGAAAACAGGATTGGTTGGGGCTCTGTATCGGACAGTTAGTCTCCACGGCAGCGGCGCTAAAAACTTGATGGGTGTCGTATTGTCACGAACGCGAGTGATCACAATGCCTATCGGTGTGTTTTTTAAATTTGTAAATGCTGGGGTCTAAGTGTGACTTAATAATACTGAACCAAAGGCTAGTAGATGGTAAGTATGACCTAGAGTCATTCTTAAAGAGAAAATGAATTGAAACGAAGGTGATCCAATCAATCTTTCTTTCCTAGTACATGTTTTTATAAGAGTGCGTTGGGGTTTTTGGTTCAGTTAACTAAATAAAGCGAATAAAAGATAATAAATCACATGATGGAAAGTAGTATTTGTTGTGATTTCATTAGCTCATACTATGGGATGATGACTTTTAGGGAAAAACGTTTAGCTAAATTTTGAATGTTTACTAGATTTGATAGCTTATGGTATAACCAATAGATTCCTTATCAGTCGGTTATCAACTAATATGTCACAAGGAACCAAGGTGTCATGATTCTGATCAGACAGACAATGCTCAACTCTCTACACTCTCCTGTGAGGGAGTCAGTGGCCCTTATTATTGAACGCATTCGCTCGTGGGCGAAGGAACAGAGTAGCAAGTCCATAACAAGTCTAACCGTTCTTAATACCACAAAGACTACAAATCCGGCAAACAACTAACTTATAAAATATGTTCGGACTTACTTGATTAATTCCTATTAGTGAAACTAAAGTATGATAAGCGAGGGAAAGCGTTTAGGTTTCTTGTGTACCTTATGTTTTGGTCAAAAATTACACAATGCAATTCAATGAACAAATTAGTAAAGTGAGGTAGTGTGCTTGAATTTGATTTTAAGATAATTTGATTGAAAATTATACTTTGTGATAAAAACTTGTGATTTTGCTAATCCGGGTTAACTTAAGATTAAATCATGCTAAATATGTGATCTAGGACTTTGTACATGATGAATTTATACGCAATTAACCAAGATAAATGCAGAAAAATAAGTGTAATCCGGGATAATTCCGGGATAATGCAGCAAATATGACAAAGAATGCAAGTTGTGGGTAGAATTTTATCTAATACTGCAGGATCCTTACTATCACCATAGTATCATCACGCAGGTATGAAAAGTATTTATGTTTTATATTCGTATCCCAGGATAATGATATTTTATGACTCTGCTTTCAGGATCACAGTTATAGTTAGGGATTCTGGAAGTATCCTTATTATTTATTCTGCAGGATCCTATTTAGGATACATTTATCTAACGTAATTATGCAGGATCATGTACAAGTAAGATAGCTAAGCAAGGATCCTATATTTATTATGGAGTATGCATAGCTCAGGATCCTGGATCTGTATTAATTCAAGATCATGTGCTTTATAACACGTTTGTTTTTCTTAAGTATTGACCAGGTCATGGATAAAACGCGTTAATGGGATATGCTCCGGATTATGTGAAGAAGCTTTGATATGATTATGTGAAGACGGAGTCCACTGCACGTGTAAAATAAAGTCAAGAAAGACGTTGGTGGTCTTCACCTTTCATCGGAGGATCCCTGAGATCTCGGAAATATTGTTATACGCTTCTAGTATTTAAATGTGTAACACCCCCAAATTTACTGTTTAGCGGAAGCATACATTGGGTGTTACTAATCAAATATCACAAGCACAAAGATATAATGAACGACCACTATATGCGTCGTTTTACATTGATATTGATAAAACCAAAGTTTACATCAAAATGTTGTTTACATTAGCCCGGTTTGAAATTGAGAGATTTAAGTACATAATTAACCTATACAAAATATAATAATGCAGCTAAATCTCTGATTGTTTGCATGCTGACTCGAGCTAATAGTTCTTGATTGAGCAGTCCAACCTACTGCTGGTCACCTGTGATACATGCTAAAATTGGTCAGCGAAACGCTGGTGAGCTCACAGGTTTGTATGTCAACACATATTTGTATGAACCGCAAGATTTATAATTGAATTTATAAAGCAATTAAGCAAAATAAAAGTATACAGCCATGAGCACATAGTCTGAGCTTAACTTGAGTGTCAGGTCCAATTAAGGAAACCCAACTTGAATGCCTCCTACGAGTGCCTAATCCACACTCGTCTTCCCAAATGCTAATACGTCCGTTTGACCAGTTAGTGCGTGCTAACCCGGACGAGGATTGTCAATCCTATATGATATCATATACTAACATTCACGCTACTACGTATTACCAGACTATGCTATGGAGGGCTTTAAATTGATTAGTTGAAGTAACTCATGTAGTATTTGATATTGATTTGTACTTGCGTTCAACTTGTAAAACAAAACGAGCAATAATATCACACCCCTGATTGAAAAACAGTAAAATAGGGGCCATGAGACTCACCTGAGCCTGAGAAGTTTATCTAAATAAACTTTGATTGATTAGTCGAGTATCGATGTCCGAAGACTTGTAACCTGAGGGTGTCCACGACACGTGATGGTTATAAATGGGAGTCTCAAAGGACTACCTTTGGAGTTGTTACACAACTATATATGTCCAAATTACTACGATTTGGTTGATTATTTGGTTTGTGTTTTGAAAACGTGTACAGCTCGTTGGTGACAGATTTATAATAATAACCTTAACCATTATTATTATACTTTGATTTATCCATTTTTGCATATTAATCGTATCGTATTTGGTTTGGTTAATGAAAAGTGATTTTTTTAAACACTTAGAATGTTTTTGGCTTCTGTTTTTGGGTTTTTGCGACACTAAATGCGACATAACCCTTGTGTTTCGCAACACAAGGCTTGTGTTCTGCAACACAAGGCTTGTGTCTCATGTCTGCGACACAATATGCGACACAATGCTTGTGTTCCGCAACACAAGGCTTGTGTCTTATGATATGCAACTTAACGCGACACTAAATGCGACACAATGCTTGTGTCTTATGTTTTGCGACACTAAATGCGACACAATGCTTGTGTCTTATGTTTTGCGACACTAAATGCGACACAATGCTTGTGTTCCGCAACACAAGGCTTGTGTTCCGCAACACAAGGCTTGTGTCGTAAAGATGAACACCAGCCCAGAACCCAGCGGCTGTCGCGATTTTTCAACCCAAAACCCAAATCTAACTCATTTTTAGGCTGTAAAATCGTGTTTTCCTCATACATTTGGACAATACTAAGTTGTGTAAACATTATAACACCGAAATAATACACCAAAATGAGTAGATCAAAATATTTAGAGAATTTCTTACAATTGCAAATCGAGACAAAACGAGGAAGAAAACGAGGGTGGTGCCTTTGTTAATCTTGTTCCTCTCTTGATGGTGATTCCGAAAATGTAATTTTTGTTGTCGGTTAAGCTAGATCTGAAAATTTGGTGGTGATGGGTTTGAGAGTGTTTAGTGGTGTGTGTGTGTGTTTTTGTTGAAATGGAAATGAAAGAAAGAGGGAAAGAGGTGGGGTGTAGGTGAAAGCCTCACCTTTTTCAGTCCCCGCAATCGCGCTCCGTGCGGTGTTCGGTTTCCCGTTCGTTTAAATGTTAAATGTTTATTTTATTCGTTTAAATATACGTTTTAAAATACGAATAATTACCCAATATTTTTGTTGAAGTATTTTACCAAATACTTAATGGTTGCGTTATAAAATATAACTTTAACTTGTTTCGATTTGTTTGCGCGTTTAATAATCTAATCGTGTAGTCCTTGTTTGTACGATACGAATTTGAATTGAAATATTATCTAAATAATATTTTGGATATAATTGCGTTTATTAAATAATATTATATTATTTAATAAAATTGTTCACCAACGTCCATATTAATTGAACCGAATTACATTCGATGTGAAACTTGTACGATTTAATCAAATTGCATGATTGTATATATTCAAAAATATATATTACTTGATACATTAATTAGCCTAATACAGAACTAATTACATGTATTATAACTGATTAGGTACTAATCACTAGTCCTAATTTGGCGGGTGTCACAAAATGAGGCCTGAATGATCGATTAGGAGGACGGATAATCATTATTTACACCTGAGAAAACACTTATACTCTGCTCTCAATTACTCTCAAACACATTCACCTACACTTAGTAAAATCACATAGCCAATCATCCTCGTGCTCTTAGTTTGTAATCAATTACTTTTATTTTAATAAGATTAACAAAGGCAAGGATCATTTGATCCTTCCCGAGGTTTTGTGCCGGCGATCAACCTTGATCAAGGGCTTTCCTCGTATATCCTTGTGTTGATTGTATTCATTTCATATTTTCATCGTTTAATTTGCACGTTACTAGTCTGTTGATCGTATAACTTGTATTATCTTCAAAGTACTTTGCATTTTACTTAAACTTTTGGATTAATCCTATTTACAAACATTTGTTTTCACCATTAAACACATTTTCGACAAGGATCCACAGATCAAAGGATTCGAAACATAACTTTCTATTTAAAATTATTGTTAACTCATATAGATAATCGTGTAAAAGCGTAATTATCTTGAAAATAATTTATAGCACCCAAACTCACATTTCTAAATTTGATCACTTAATTGCTTAGTGTAACTTTTGACCAAAACAATTTGGCACCCACCGTGGGGCAAGTGGTGTTTTGCTTAATCAAACTCTTATTAAAATCCTTGTTGAGTCATCTTTTTCAAAAATTTCTGTTAAGAATGTTGAGCCAAGGACGATCTACATCATCCACTGTGCCAACATCATCATCTGCGAGAACTACTCTTCCTCCTTCTCCACCTCTCACATCATCTCAACAACAGCCACAAAATGTCTATACTATGCTACCGACAGCTGGATCCACTTCTATAGGGGGCGGATTCTTTACGGATCCAGACCCCTTATAATTGCTAACCGGAATATTGTGTCTATGTTCACGCAGGTTAAGGAGCAGCTTCAACGAATGGAGAGAAGCAATGAAATCCTGAGGAAGGATATGGATAATTTGAGAGCAAGAGACAGAACTCCTGCTACTCAAGTCACTACCCCTATCCGAAGCAGGATCCTCGATTTTGGCACTCCTCCAATTACGGAACATCAAGGAGATTTCATATCTATGCAAGGGAGCACTAGGATCCCAGATCCAATATTTGCTACAAGAGTTTCTACGTCAAGGAGTCAACAATCTAATCCAGGATCCTCATATAGGACTCCTGACGGTGGTAACATGTATAGTAATTATATTTCTAATAATGCTGTTGGGACTAATAATTTTCAGGATCCTGGGGTTAGCCCTATGATGGCAACGGAAATACAAAAGCTGAAGGATATGATATCGAGTGTCCCTGGAGTTGTGCAACCAATTCCTGAAGTTGCTCCAACAGCCCATAGGATCTCGAGATTTGCACCACCTATTTGTGATGCTGAGATCCCGAAAAGATTTCAAACACCAAATATGAAGTTGTATGATGGAACAACAGATCCTGAGGAGCATATTGCGCAATACAGGGAAAGAATGGAGATCATTCCGGTTCCTTCTGATCTTAAAGAAGCATGTTTATGCAAGGGCTTCGGCTCTACTCTTACAGGATCCGCACTAAAATGGCTGTTAAACGTTCCCCCTTACTCCATTACTTCATTTGCTCATCTAGTTAATTTATTTAATAACCAATTCTCTTGCAGTAGAACGTTTGAAAAGCTAACAACTGATTTATACAGAGTTGTCCAAAGGGATAATGAGTCTCTTCGAGATTTTGTAGGGAGATTCGGGAGAGAATCCTTGAATATACCCAATTTGGATTTGCCAACTGCTGTACAAGCCTTCAAGTTGGGAATCAAAAGGGATTCCCCATTCTATTAACACCTTGTTATGAATCCTTGCAGGAATCTTGACGAAGTCAGAAATAGAGCCCTAAGATTTATCAGGCTGGAGGAAGATGCGATGATACAGAAGAGGGTGGACACTCAATCAGCATATGATAGGCCCAACAGGAAATCAGATTCATCTTCATCCAGATTAAATAGAAGCAAACCTTATACCATAAATGAGGATCGTCGTGTGAACACTATTGATGAGGATGATGAAGAGTATCCTAAAATAACTGATTATAATTTTTCTGTAGATACAACTGGTATCTTGTGTGCTATGCAGGATCTTGGAGATAAAGCAAGATGGCCAAAGAAGAATGATAAACCTTACGTCTGGAAGGATAAATCTAAATGGTGTGCATACCATGAGGATTTTGGTCATATAACTGAAAATTGCATAGCTCTCAGGAAAGAGATCAGCCACCTGCTCAACAAAGGATACTTGGAGGATCTAATTGGAAAAACGAAGGATCACGGGAAGAATCACGATAGAGTTCAAGATCCTCAAGCTCAGGATAATCACAGGATCCCTACGAGAGCAGGATCCCCACCTTCGGATGCCAAGGTAATCAATTTTATTTCTGGTGGCTCTGACATATGTGGTACTTCTTATTCTGCAGCAAAAAGGCACGCCAAGGAATCCAAATCAGAAAAGCATTATAGGCCGACAAGGACTTCCATGAAAAAGGATGAGAAAGTTATAGCATTTGATGAAGATGATTTGGAAAATGTTCAGGATCCTCACCACGATGGTTTGGTCATTACCCTCTATGTTGCCAATCATTTTGTGCGCAGGATCCTGATCGATGGAGGAAGCTCTGTTAACATCATACATTTGGAGACCTTAAAAAGAATGAGAATACCAGAATCAGAGATCACTTCCAGATTCACTGTTTTGGTAGGGTTCAGTGGAGAAGCAAAAAATACGGTTGGTGATATCAAGCTGCTGATTTATATTGAAGGGGTAAATTCCATTCACAAATTTTGTGTTATGGATTGTTTGTCAAGCTATAACATTATCCTGGGAAGACCATGGTTGCACGATATGAAAGCAGTACCATCGATGTATCATCAATGCGTCAAACGACCAACTCCATGGGGGGTGGTCAAGATAAGCAGTGATCAACAGGAAGCGAAGGATTGTTATACGACATCAATGAAGTATACTGCCAAGCCACCGTCAGCATAGCAATTAAAGAATAAGGTGTGGGATGTCTTAGATACAAAGGAACAAGACGTCAAAGAAATGCCGCTGGACTCAAAGGATCCTGAAGAAAAGGTGCTTATAGGCTCGGGGATCCCAAAGGATCTCGAACAGGATCTGATGAAGTTCTTGAATGAAAGAAAATCAACTTTTGCCTGGAAACCAGAAGACATGACAGGTATATCTAAGGATATTATAACTCATAAACTTGGAATTGATAATAGTTTCAGGCCAATTCAACAAAAGAGAAGAAAATTTGCGCCGGAAAGTAATGCTATTATCCAGGCAGATGTTGAAAGACTACTTGCTGCTGGCATGATAAGGGAAGTAAAGTTTCCAAGATGGTTGGCAAACGTGGTGGTGGTACAAAAGAAGAATGAGAAATTGAGAGTGTGTGTGGATTATACGGATCTCAACAAAGCCTGCCCCAAGGATCCTTTTCCATTGCCTCATATAGATTCAATTGTAGATGCTACAGCTGGACATGAGATCCTAACCTTCATGGATGCTTCATCAGGATTTCAAAAAATTCAGATGGAACCATCGGATCAGGAAGACACAGCCTTCATAACTCCCACAGGTATATATTGTTATCTTGCAATGCCTTTTGGTCTTAAAAATGCAGGTGCAACATATCAAAGGCTGGTCAATATGATGTTCAAAGACCAATTGGGTAGCACAATGGAGGTATATATCGATGATATGGTAGTAAAGTCGAAGAAAACTGAGGATCATCTTTAGGATCTTAAGGTGGCCTTCGACATCCTGGATCAATACAACATGAAGCTTAATCCTGCGAAATGCCACTTCAGAGTGGGGGCAAGAAAATTTCTAGGATACATGGTGACCAAGAGAGGGATAGAAGCTAGTCCAAAGCATATCAAAGCTATTCTAGACCTAAAATCTCCATCAAGCCCTAAGGACATACAAAGATTGACGGGGAGAATAGAAGCTTTGAATCGTTTTATTTCAAGATCCTCAGATAGATGCAAGGAATTCTACGATGTCCTGAAGAAAAACAAAAAGTTCGAATTGGAAGAAAAACACGAGGCTGCATTTCAAGAATTGAAGAATTATTTATCATCAGTTCCTTTATTGATGAAGACTGAGGATGGTGAGCCGCTATTCCTGTACCTTTCGGTGTCCAGAAGTGGTGTAAGTGCGGTACTCGTGAAGGATCATGAAGGACAACAACATCCAATCTACTATGTAAGTAAAAGCCTGCTAGATGCTGAAACCGGGTATTCTCATCTTGAAAAACTTATACTTGCGTTAGTTATGGCGTCTACCAAACTTAGGCATTATTTTGAGACACATCCGATTCATGTAAAAACTAATTATCCTATTAAAAATGTATTAAGAAAACCAGAAATGTCAGGACGCCTAGCTAAATGGTCTGTTAAGTTGAGTGCTTATAATTTGATTTACGAACCTAGGAATGCAATTAAATCACAAGCCTTAGCGGATTTTATTGCTGATTTTACTAGTGACCTGCAATTGAAGTAGATTTAGAAGTGCATGAATTAAATCAAATAAGTGAAAAGTGGACACTATATATTGACGGTGCTTCTAATATAAAAGGAATTGGTTTAGGAATTGTATTAAAATCACCTCAAGGTGATATTATGCCTCAAGCTATAAGATGTGAATTTCAGGCTACAAATAATGAGGCAAAGTATTTAAATGTGTATGTTGATTCATTGTTAATTGCGAATCATTATAATGGAACATATACTGTAAAAGTAGATAGATTAGCTTTGTATTTGGAGATTGTTAAGGATCTTGCAGGTAGCTTCGAGATCTTCGACATTTAACAGGTACCACGTGAGGATAATACTGAAGCAGATGCTCTGGCTAACTTGGGATCAAGCTTAAAGATACCACCAGATGTAAAGATATCAATTATACATATTGCAACACCTGCTATTGCTGATAAGGATAACAATGAAGAACAAGTATGTGATGTTGAAGATCATCAGTCTGGAGATAATTCGAATGCATCAGGTTCTGAGGGCAAGTCAGGATCATGGATGCAGCCAATCATGGAATATATACAACACGATGTGATCCCTAAGGATGAAAACAATCTTAAAGCCTTCAGATTAAAGGTATCCCGTTTTACTATTGAAAATGGTATATTATATTGAAAATCACTTGCAGGACCATTATTGCGATGCCTTGAGGATCATGAAGCACAAGCAGTACTTAAAGATATACATGAAGGGGACTGTGGAAATCATTCTGGGGGCAGAGCATTATTTTCAAAAACTTTAAGTACATGATACTTTTGGCCTACTATGAAGAAGGATTCCATGGATTTTGCTCGCAAATGTGATGCCTGTCAAAAACATGGGAACATCCATCATTAACCAGCAGAACTGATGCATCCGATTATCTCACCATGGCCATTTATGAAGTGGGGAATGGATATTGTTGGAAAATTACCCACAGCTCCTGGTGGAAAGGTCTTTATGTAAGCAATGACAGATTACTTTTCCAAATGGATAGAAGCCGAGGTATTAGTTCAAGTAAAAGAAAAGGATGTGATATCATTCATCAAGAGAAATATCCTCACTAGATTTGGGATTCCAGCAGAAATAGTATGTGATAATGGATCTCAGTTTATTGGAACAAGAACAACTAAGTTTTGTGAAAGTTGGGGAATCAAGATGATAACTTCAACACCAGTTCATCCTCAAGCTAATGGTCAGGCAGAATCCAGCAACAAGATCATAATCAACAATCTTAAGAAGAGGCTGGATGCTAAAAAAGGAAGATGGGCTGAAGAATTGCCTTTTGTTTTGTGGGCTGATAGGACTACAGAAAAGGAGGCAACTAAACAAACCCCTTTTACTTTGGTGTTTGGATCCGAGGCTATGATTCCAACGGAATGGTAATCCCAACGGCAAGATCCCAGATGCAGACTTTGGAAGCAAACAAAGAAGCATTGTTTTAGGATTTAGATATTGTGGATGAATTAAGGGATCGTGCTAAATTCAGGATTGTCGCATACCAACAGAGGATTTCAAGATCCTATAACAAGAATGTTAGGATAAGAAAGTTTCAAGTAGGAGATTTGGTATTAAGGAAAGTATTTCAAAATACTAAGAATCCTGCGGAAGGAAAGCTAGCACCAAAGTGGGAAGGTCCATATTTAATAGATTCAGATGCTGGAAAGGGGGCATACTGGTTGGCTAATATGGATGGAGACTTACTTCCAAGATCCTGGAATGCTATTCATTTGAAGCTCTATCATGTGTAAGTTGAATATTTAGATTCAACATAAAAAGGTACTTCTGTGATCCTTAACTTTTCATTAATTTTATTATACTTTAATACGTATGTATGTATTATAATTATATATGCATAAAAGTTTTTCAAAATTATTATCATTATTGAATAATGTACTGACTTAAGCATCAGAGGGGTGTTAGACAAACTAACACCCACCTTTACCCAAGATCTTGTATTTGTTGTAGTTCATGCATTTGAGGATCATGGATTGAAGATTAGAGGCTAGCTACCTCTCCTCCGTTAAGGATCCCAGCGATCCTCTAAGGTTTAGAGGTTTCCGAATGGATAAACACCTCTAGGGTTTATACGCCCCGCCAGTTGTGCACGATGTTTGATTATAGTGCCACGGTTAGGGAATCGGTGATGCCTCTGGTACCCGACAACTTCATTTCCATTGGCCTATAGATCAAGCGCTAACGATTGTCGATATTGATGTGCACTAAACGTATTGACCTAAGGTTTGTGTCGTTTTCACGTCACTGTAAGGTTTGTAATGTTTTCACATTACCCAATTGGTTAGACATTTTCATGTCTCAAATGGCTTAGCCCAAGAATCAAACGGTTTGTAATGTTTTCACATTACCCAATGAATTGACATTTACATGTCACTCTTATGGTTTGTTTAAACTATCGAAAGATTATAATGTTTTCACATTATTAAAAGTTTTCATTGGTTAGCTCCAACGTTTTCAAAATTATCAAAATTATTTTGACTTGAATGTCATAAAATGTATTTTTGAAAATCATAAACATTTTTCGAAGATTAAATAAAATTGTTTTCACAATCAATTCGTGAATTGTTGGCATTTACATGTTAACAGGAAATATATATTGGGATTTATCATTATAAACAAAAATATTTTAGGATCCTGAAATCTTAGGATCCTAAACTCAAGATTATCTGAGATCCGTTTAAGGATCCTTGAAACCTATAATTGCAGAATGGATATTGAGAGAATCTTCTCATTATCCTGGATGTATCCTGAGGGAATCTCCTCAGGATCCTGTTTCTAAACAACTATCAAGAAGATATATGTATACTGAGGGAATCTCCTCAGTATCCTGAAGACATAAGATATAGATAATATCCTAATGTTATTGACAAGCAAAAGATTTAAGGATTCTTCAATCCTGAAATCAGAGTTCAAAAGAAGTGCAGGAAATTCAAATTGTCTTGTGGCCAACATGAACCACATTTAACACAACCATGGTTGATCATGCCAGATCAACCTCATCCCAAATAATTGTTTCTTACAACCACAACCCTTAAATTCTAAGAACTTAAAAGCAGTACCAGGCTCTGGCTAGTTATATGCCTTCCTTGCCTGGGGTTGAATCCTCGACTTCAGCAGGATTCTCAGGGGTTTCCGATACTGGTGCTGGGTTATGCATTTCGATGTCCTCAACATCGATAGTGATCTTTTGTGTTGATTCATCAGGGGTCTTTTGGACTGGAGTTTTGGTTGCTTTTTGCCACTAGCTTCATCAAGGAAATTTCCAGCTTCTGGATCTTCACTTTTTAGTTTTGCCAATTTGTCTTGCCAGGCTAGGACATTCCAAAATGTAGTATCAAGACCCCTGGCACTGGCTTCAGACACCATAAGGATCCTGGCTTTGAGCACTGCAATAGTTGCATCCTTCTTAATACCAGCAACCAGAATCTCGTGTTCTTCATTGATTCTCCTCTGAGCCTCAGCATCTTTCAGAGTAGCATGAGTTTTGGCATCTTTGATCTCTCTTTTCAGAAAAGCAACCTCCTGGGCAGAAGATTCTGCAGCAATGGAAGCTGTTTTCTTTATGCTCTCAATCATCTCCACTTTCTCCTTATAACATCTGCTGGCTTGTTCCATAGCCTATAAAGAACAAATATAATTGAATACATGAGGATAAAATTTAGTCAGAGAAATTGAATAAGGGTAATAAAATATACCTTGTCAAAATCAAGTATGGGTTCATCAGGATCCTCTATGCTGTTGGTTTTCCTTTTCTTGTTGGTTGGTTTGGAGCAAAGGTTGGGGACCTTAGCCTTGCTAGGTTCAACGACTCACTTTTCTTCTTTAATTGGCATGTCATCATCATCAATGTCCGATAAGGAGAAGTAGGATGCTATTTTGGAATTTTGATAATATTAACAATACGGGATTTAGGAAAAGATATTTTTGAAGAAAGGGTGTGAAATTTACCTGGTGTGGTTGGAGTTGTTTTCTCCGACTTCATGATTTCAGGCGAAGAAGGATAAGAAAATGTCCTGTCAATTTTTGGAATTTTCAGGAAATTCTCTATCAATTCCTCTGAGTGGGGAAGAGGAGGAACTAACTTCTCTAATATTGCTGCAGAAATATGAGAAAAATTAGAAAAATAACTATATACAAAGGTATGCTCGTGTAATAGCTTTGATCCTACCCTTAGTAAGCCAAACTGTTGGAATCAGTTCATCTTCGGGGAGAGAATTTCGATCAACAAAGAAGAATTTTTCTCTCCATTTTGGATCATTCTGAGTAGCGCAAAGAACGAGATGTTTGCGCTTAGGTTTGATTTTGAAGAGAAAATAATTGGAACCATGGGAACGAAGATGGTAAGTTTGTGCTATTTCAGATATTCCTAGGTGACTATGGTGGGAATTATTGACAGATTTGATGACGAAGAGTGTACGCCAGATCATGGGCATTGTTTGTGAGTAACAAAGTCCTGTCATGCTAAAGAAATCCATGAAAATATCTGGGAAGGGATATCTAAGCCCTAGGGTAAAAGGAAATTTAGGGAAGCATATCCATCGATTTGATTGATCATTAGCGTAAATATTAGGATCATGAGGTCGGAAGATAGTGTTTTCAGGGAAGGCGCTTTTGAATTTTTGTATATCCATGTCAAGTAATGAAGAAGGGACTAGATCGGAAACCATCTTTCGATCGATAAAATCATAAAAGTGCGACTCGTTCCTAATTGTAGAAATAAACGACAAACAAGAGGGAAGGAGATGATACCTGAAAAAGAATCGGAAGTGAGACGGAGTGGAAGTTAAATGAGATATGATGTGCGTCATAATAGATATAAGTACTCACACACGATAATCGATGTAACTACCTAACATGATTTAGGCAGTTATCCTGAGAAGTTATAACATTTAAGGATCCTGAAAAACGTTATAACTTCGGGGGCAATTGTTGTGGGTAGAATTTTATCTAATACTGCAGGATCCTTACTATCACCATAGTATCATCACACAGGTATGAAAAGTATTTATGTTTTATATTCGTATCCCAGGATAATGATATTTTAAGATTCTGCTTTCAGGATCACAGTAATAGTTAGGGATTCTGGAAGTATCCTTATTATTTATTCTGCAGGATCCTATTTAGGATACATTTATCTAACGTAATTATGCAGGATCATGTACAAGTAAGATAGCTAAGCAAGGATCCTATATTTATTATGGAGTATGCATAGCTCAGGATCCTGGATTTGTATTAATTCAGGATCATGTGCTGTATAACACATTTGTTTTTCGTAAGTATTGACCAGGTCATGGATAAAACGCGTTAATGGGATATGCTCCGGATTATGTGAAGAAGCTTTGATATGATTATGTGAAGACGGAGTCCACTGCACGTGTAAAATAAAGTCAAGAAAGACGTTGGTGGTCTTCACCTTTCATCAGAGGATCCCTAAGATATCGGAAATATTGTTATACGCTTCTAGTATTTAAATGAGGCCTGGATGATCGATTAGGAGGACGGATAATCATTATTTACACCTGAGAAAACACTTATACTCTGCTCTCAATTACTCTCAAACACATTCACCTACACTTAGTAAAATCACATAGCCGATCATCCTTGTGCTCTTAGTTTGTAATCAATTACTTTTATTTTAATAATATTAACAAAGGCAAGGATCATTTGATCCTTCCCGAGGTTTTGTGCCGGCAATCAACCTTGATCAAGGGCTTTCCTCGTATATCCTTGTGTTGATTGCATTCATTTCATATTTTCATCGTTTAATTTGCATGTTACTAGTCTGTTGATCGTATAACTTGTATTATCTTCAAAGTACTTTGCATTTTACTTAAACTTTTGGAGTAATCCTATTTACAAACATTTGTTTTCACCATTAAACATATTTTCGACAAGGATCCACGGATCAAAGGATTCGAAACATAACTTTATATTTAAAATTATTGTTTACTCATATAGATAATCATGTAAAAGCGTAATTATCTTGAAAATAATTTATAGCACCCAAACTCACATTTCTAAATTTGATCACTTAATTGCTTAGTGTAATTTTTGACCAAAACAGACTAAGTGTAAAACTGGTGAAGTGTGAGAGTGTAAATGAGTTGCTGAGAGTGTAATCGAGTGTAATCGAGTGTAAGTGATGAATAATAGTTAACCTAATCGATCATTCAAGCCTCGTTTATATACTACAAGTTATTAACAAGTAATTCTGAAATATCCGGGATCATCCCCGAGATTTGGTGGAGCGTCCCAACGTTCACATGACTGAGTATTCCACACGTGTTGACTTCCTTCATCGTAAATCAAATATTCTTCTAGCTTGATACGATCCAAGGAAATCAGAACTACCTCCACACGTCTCGTAATGCGGAAATATTAGTAACAAAGGGATCCCGAGATATATAATATATATAATATCTGGGATCCTTATAATAAGCATATATTATAAGATAAACAAGATAATATCGAATCCAAGACACCCTATTATCTCCGCCTTAGTTATATCCGGGATAACTATAAGTTGGTGATCCTGAAAGATAAGACAATATCCCTATCGGGATCTTGTAATATAACAATCTCAACGATGGAGTTAAATAGCCATTATCCGTGTTTCAATATAACTTCAAGGATAATATCGACATACCTGAGGATCCTGCATAATATAGGAAGTCAGGATCATACCTTTCCTTATCCTGATTGTAAACTCAGTATCCTTTCCTTATCCTGATTGTAAGTTCAGTATCCCGCATGCGAATCATCCAAGAACAATCCAGGATCCTTACAAGTAATAAGTGTAGTAAGTAACCCGGGATCCTGCATGGTTAGTGAAAATTCTACCCACAACAATTGCCCCCGAAGTTGTATCTTTTGTTCGGGATCCTGAAAACGATATAACTTCAAACGATTCAGTTATTCATTTGAAGTTAGGCGAGATATTTTCGTTTATCGATAATCGTGTTGAAGTATTAATCTCTCTGATAGTTATCAAATCATTGTCATATCTTCACTTAACTTCCTTCTCCCTTATCTCTTTCTTCTTTATCCTTTGTCGCCATTTTCACGCAAACTCTCCTTTTAATCTCGTTCACATTATAAAAATCATCACTCGAAGAAGACGTCCGAGAATTCAGCAATGTCAGGTAACTCTCTTCTTCTTCCATACTATCATCATACTCTTTTAGCCTTTTATCTTATTTCAAAATTTCAGTTCATTTCACTTTATCCGACGTCGACCCAGAAGTTTCACCTCAAAAAGAAGTGATCAGGATCGGTAGTTCGAGTTTCAAGCCCTTTTTGTATCATTTCCTCTCTAAAAAGAGGAAAGTCGATGAGTTATATGATCTTGAGACCCCCGCCTCCAATCTCTTTATGGTAAGGCCCTTTACTTTCATTTTCTTTTAAATGAAAATTCTAACATCGAATCTTTTAATCAGGCTGCAGATATTATGATTGACAGATACTCGGAGAAGGTCGAAATGATTGATGATCTGGTTGCAGCACAAAAGAAGAGTACCCTCAAACTGGAGAAAGCCAAACGGAAAATCGAAGTCCTCAAAACGATGCTCGCCCATAAATCCGGTTATGCCAATGAAGAAGGATAAGAGACGAACAACACCCTGATAGAAGAGGCGAAGAGGGATGATACTATTGTTGTATTGGAATCCAAAATCCACATGGCTACGGAAGCCGCTGAGCACGGACAGGATATCAGCATGTGGGATGTCAAGGGATGGAAAGACAAGTTGGCTGGAATGAAGAAGGATTATCCCCCAAACCCATTCTTCATTGGTCTCGGAGGATCCAAAGCTCCAAAAAGGAAGGCAACCAAGGCACCTAAAACAAGGATCCCCGACACACTGATTCAAGGCGAAGCGTCTAATTCCAAGAATGATGAAGATATGGTGGTAGCTGATGGTGCAGCCGATTGTTTTGGTCAAAAAACTACCCTAAGTAATTAAGTGATCAAATCAGTAAAGTGAGGTAGTGTGCTTGTTATGATTTTTGAGATAATTGACTTTAAACGTAAGTATACGGTGAAACAATATGAATTTCACTAAGATAATATGATATAAACAGAAGACTTGCAAAAAATATGACTAAGAGTTTAAATAACACCGATTCTTATAAAATAAACGTTTATCATTGAGATAAATACAAGAGTTTTGAGTAAAATGCAAAGTAATTTCGAGATAATGCAAGTATTATGATAAAAAGTTGATGTAATGCAGATTTTGTGGTAAAAACAGAATTGCAAACAAGATGAATGCATATATTGATGATAAATATAAGATAAAATCGGTATAATGCGGAATATATGATCAAAAGATCAATGTAATGCACATTAAACAATAAAAACGTAAAGTAAATGCAATCAACACAAGGATGTACGAGGAAAGCCCTTGATCTTTGTTAGATCACCGGCATAAAACCTTGGGAAGGAATAATCATTCCTTGCCTTTGTTAATTTTATTGCTGAAATTCGGGATAATACAATGAAAGAGCACAATATGATCAATCTAAAGGGTGTTTGGTGATGTAAGAGATGAATCAGTGAAGAAGATGAAGTAAATGTGTGTTTGATCGTGAAATGATGAAGTTGCAGAGTGTTGGAGGTGTTCCAGTACGTTCCTAACGATCACATTGCCTCATATATATAGTATATACAAGATAACTAACTTTCATAAAAACCAGGGATTATCCCGAGTTTTTCGGGATCCTCCAGTCTTCCACCTTGACTAAGCCTTTTCACACGTTTTCTTTACTTCTTCCAAACGTTGATCCGAAATTAATGATATAATTGACCCACGGTTAACTCCTGCAAGACTTGGTCAAGATACACAACGGAAAAATAGGGATTAGTAACGTTTTACCCAGGATACCGAATATATCCTGGATCCTGACCACTTGGGATCCTGAATCATCCAAGATCCTGAACATAATCAGAAAAATAATGATTAGTAACATTTGATTCCAGGATATCTAACATATCTGGGATCCTGATCGTCTGGGATCCTAATCATCCAGGATCCTGAACATAAACTGATAAACAAAGATTAATAACATCTGATCCCGAGACACTTAATATATCCGAGATCCTGCACATTCGAGATCCTAAACATATGTATCCGAGATCCTGCACATTCGAGATCCTAAACATATGTGAGATCCTGGGTATATTTGAGATTTCTATAGTACTCAGGATCCTAAATATACCTAAATACTCGTATATAATTGGGATCCTTGATCCAAGCGGGATCTTGGATATATCTAAGATCTTGATAACCTGCATCATATAAATACACAATCTTGGGATCCCTAGTCTTAGCTTGATCCTGAACATATCCATGATCCTGGATATAACTTTCAATAGTAACTAAACACTTCAGGATCCTGAATCCTGACTGTAAAATTTAGCCCCAAACAATTGCCCCAAGTTGTGTTATCTTCAGGTCCCTGACGGTGACACAACTTCTAAAAAGAAGCATTAAATAAGTTAGGCAAGATATTACCGTGCATCCGTAACTATGCCCACATCGATTGGATCTTTGATAAGTACGAACCCTTCCATACCTGAACCCTGTGACCAGGCTATGTTATTCCCAAACTGTACTCATGGCTTGGCATAGCTTTTTCGTTTATCCCAAGCATCATGGATTTCCACGACCTTGATCATGGCATTTCTTTGGAAATCTTTTGCTGATCAACTATCTTTAGGATATTGAAGTGATGCCCCCATTCCTGTAAATATTATACAAACTTGGGCTGTGCCAATAATTCGGGGTGAGATCAACCTGACAAGGTTGGTCATGGTGTTATTCAAGTGGTTTATGCTGGCCACTAGTTGAACTTTTGTTTAGGATAAGCTAATCCCGAGTGTGGATTGAATTGGTTTGATTCGTTACTCTCCGTGACTTACGTGGATAACCCGTTGGAATGTGTGAAATGAGACCAAGGGTGGTATGAATCGAATGAATGCCATCTAACAAGATGGGCTTCAGTGATGAGCAAGGCTCAAACTCAGAAGATGAACATGGAGAGAGAGAGAGAGAGAGAGCATATGGAGGCTCCTCTTGATTCGCGTTGAACAATCTGAAAAGATAAGATCTTGGTAGTGAGTAAAAATCACCGCGGATGAAGACGATGGAGAGAAAGGGAGCAGGTAGGCTACCTTTTCATTTGATGTGTGTTATCATCTTCTATATTTCTTCTATCTTCATGATACTTGAGAGATTCCCCCAATATATGTTTATTTCACGCATACACTCAGAATCCTGAGGAGATTCCCTCAAGATATATTCGAAATAATCATGTTCTCAGAATTCTAATATTCTAAAATGCTGGAACAGACTTTCAACCAGAATCTTGAAAGGCTATTCAAGAAACTCGTAGAAGAATAAATCCAAGGAAACCAAGGCTACCAATACGTTTAGGATTTATATATCCTCTGTCTTCAGGGTATTGAGGAGATTCCCTCAATATATATTTATTTTGTACTAATGATCAGGATCCTGAGGAGATTCCCTCAGAATATGTCATATATAAAACATATCGCAGGACAATGGAAAGATTCTTCAATTATAAAACTCGGATTCCTAAGATCCTGAGGAGATTCCCTCAGGATACACTAGGGCTAATGTAGATCTCAGAATAATGGGAAGATTCTCCCATCATAGGATTTTAACTTCAGGATTCTGAGGAGATTTTCTCAGAATATCTTGAGATGACACCTAAGTGATCTTGAAATCAGGATTCCAATATCTTAGGATCCTATAACATAAATTGGCTTGAGAAGCATATTAAAAACCATAAATGATGATGATTATATCCTGTAATGTAACAACATTAAAGGTCGCCAAAGTAACATGAAAACATTACTAAGACTTTATGATAACACAATAGTGTCAAAGTCTTCCGAATAACCTGTAAACATCAAGATTATTTTAATGATCTTTGGCTTAGGAATCCTGAAACAAATCTCTCTTGGGATAATCCAGTGATCCTGAAATATAACAATGTTATATGATTTCGATAACATGAAAATATTCGTGTTATAGTATCAAATTATTATGATTTTTATTTATCTTTGAAATCGACATAAACGTTTTCAAGATTTTTAGGCAATGTAGAAATATTGAAATCATTTGAGAATGTTAAAAAATTTGAATAATGTGAAAACATTATAACATTCAACATAATCTTCAGATTAAATCCGAAAAACACTTTGGTAATGTGTCAAACATTACAATCCTTTAGATAAGTTTTGATAATGTCAAACCATTCGTAATAACTTTTGAGATCTTTAAGGCAAGTTTATAGTTTCAATAAACTCTTAGATCTTTTCGAAAGAATACTTTTGATAATGTGAAAACATTATAACCAATAGACTTAAGATTGGGCAAAGCCAATAAAATCATGTTCTCACAATGTTATAACATTACGTTATTTCATGGGATCGGCCGTTCCTAGGGATAATCCATCTTTTGTATGGTATGAAGATACCAATATCCTTAGGTAATGTGAAAACATTACAACCTTGCGCGATATTCAGTGTAAAAACATGATAAGCCTGGTGTACTTTAGTGACGTGAATACGCCAAAACCTTTAGGTAATGTGAAAACATTACAAACATTTTGCTAAGTGTAATGTGAAAACATTACTCTCATGAGGGGTCGACACATATAGTGCACTCAGTGCTGACAACCAAAAAGAATTCGATCTACAGGTCAATGGTCATGAAATTGTCGGGTACCAGAGGCATCACCGGTCCCATAACCCTGATTCTATAATCAAACACGGCCGTTCCTGGGTGAGTGTGGAAACCCATATGAAAGAGAGGTGATTATGCGTCAGCATCCTCTAAACCTTTAGAGGAATCCCTGGGATTCCTAATCAGGGGAGAGAGGTGGCCAACCCCTTATCCTTGTTCCATGATCTCAAAATGTATTCACTACAACAAAATCAAGATCTTGGGTAAAGGTGGGTGTTAGTTTGCCTAACACCCCTCCGATGCTTAAGTTAGTTTCATACTTGAATGAGAATGACATAAATGAAAGCAAATATGTATAATATTTTATGCTTATCATTAAATAATTATATATATCGAAATTAAACGATTAATTAAAAGTAAGGATAATTAGAGTACCTCCCCAAGTCGAAGGTAAATATTCAACTTACACATGATAGATCCTCACGTGAATTGCATTTCAGGATCTTATCATCGGGATCACCATCTCAGTTGGGATCACGTCACCTTAAAGGTATTTCATGACCGGTTCCATCCAGGATCCTGATTTTCCCCCAGAATCTCTTCTTGAGAAATAACGGGCTCTATGATATACACAATCGAGACCTTGAGACCTGGTGGGATCTTGAGAGCTAATCCTAGATTTCTAAGATATCAACCTCAAAATTATCCTCTCATGGTACCTTCTCAATGTTAGATATCTTAAAAATACCTTCAAGCTTTTCATTATATCTAAACATAATACTAATTTCTCACACTTAACAGCATAAGAGTCATTATAATGGTTAGCAATTATTAAGGAATCAACAGATAATTGAAGATGCTTTATTCCTATATCTCTAGGCAATTATAACCATGTAATTAAAGCTTCATATGTTGATTCGTTATTAGTAGCATGAAATTCACAAGTAATAGCTTGAGATATAATATTTTTCTAAGGTGATGTTGTGACACCCGATGATTTAGGGTTACTTATTAACCTACTAGAAACCCTAATTACGTGTGTTTAGTTTAGTATTAGGCTAAATACTAGTAATTACTTGTAACTATTTGTATATTTATGTGAATATACACCCCCGAAATTGATTTATATTACGCTTACGCAATTTGGTGAAATTGTGCAAAACTACCGGACGGAGTCCGACAGAAAATACGACGTTGGTGAAAACATTTTTATAAATAACTTGAATCCATTTATAGAAGTTATTTATCATATATTATTATTATTATATAATAATACCCGAAAAACCTAGACGTTCCGATTAAAACGTCTCAAACGTAACGAAAATGCGCAGAACGCGCCCGACAATCGAACGAAATTCAAAATACACTTTTGAATCTAAAATATATTAATTAGTGAAAAGTTATCAATTAATATACCGTATCTTTAAACGATAACTAAAAACGTCCAAATAAAACGTCACGCGATTTAAAATCTGTAAAACGAACGCGCAAATCGAGATTTCTAATTTAACGAATCATTTTTATAAATGTTTTTCAAGTATTTAGATTAAATACTTCAAATAAAAATATTGAAACTTAAATCGTTACTTAAAAACGCGTATTAAACGTTTAACACCAAACCGAGCGCGTAAACGAACGTAAAACGCAACAAATTAAGCTAGGAATGAAAAATGACCATAATGCCCTTGGTGGGGCCCATGAGAACGACCAGCCACCCCTCTCCTCCCCTTTTTGCTGCCCATTCCCCTCCCCCATTCAAATTTCATGCAAGGATATCAATCCCACACTCCACCTCACTCCTCATTCTACACTCCACCCATTTCCACTTTCTCTCTATTCTCTCTCACACTCTTCCTCTCTCTAAACTCCAGAAAACTCAGTCCCTTTCACCACCCAAGAACCACCATTACCACCACCACTAAATCACCATCAACCACCACCATTTGCTAGGGTTTTTCAAGCTCAAGAGCATCATCTTCCTCATCATCACTTGTTCTTCATCTTGTTGGTATAAATCACCTAAACTCTTCATTAGTTTTACTTACATAATGTTTATTTACATGTTATAAAGTTCATCTATCATGTTTATGTCCAAAACCATTGAAAAAATCGTTTTTATAAATTATATTCAAACTTACATAATCTGTCTCAGAAAAGTCAGTTTAGTAAATCGACCATAACTTGAGTTCTACAAAGAATTAGAAGATGAATTTTTTTTTAAAAGTTGCGTATTGAACAGATCTACAAAACGTTCTTCTATGGCTCTTTCCAGAAATCTACGGATTTTTCACATAAATACGAATCTATGCGACTGGTCTGCATGTGCTTGAAAACTGAGTATGGTTCTACCCATAAAATTTTATACCTATCAAGATGGACACTATAATTACTGGAAAAATTAAGTTAACCTCTAGACACATGGTAGAACAACTGGTAAAAATTGTGGACTCTAACTCGGAATATAACTAGTTAAGAAAAATAGAGGAAGTGAACCGACAAAACCGAAAAACATAAGTATGGACTGTTTTAGGACTTTTATAAAAACCAAGACTTTTGGTGAACTCCGACATGAACCGACAACATATTTAGACCCTATAAACTGATATTTGGGTTGGGTGAAAGTTTTGGGTCAAACCGAGTAAGTTTGACCAAGTCAACAAAAGTGGCTCGTTTTCGAAAAACTTACTATATTTGGAAAGTGGTAACAAAAATGGGTTTGGGTGACTTAATTAGTAACTTGGATCAAAAACTAATTTTAGAAAGTTTCCCGAACGAAAACCGACACTTAGAACAATTGGATATAAAATTGAAAATTAGATCAGGCGTAAGTGCCGCCCTACCAGCGACACTTACTCAAGTGACGCCTATAGCGTCACTTACCATTAGTGACGCCTGAACCAAGTGCTGCATATAGCGTCACTACCCCAAGTGACGCTGCCAACTTAAAAATCACATTTAACGTCACTTGACCTAGTGCCGCTAACCCCCTAAGTGACGCCCTGAGTGAAGCCCTAAGTGACGCCTAAACAGAAACTTTAAAACTAGATTTCACACTAAGTGTTGAACTTCATGTAACATCTAAACTTATACGATATAACTCGATAACACATAAACATGCTTTGTAAGCACACAATACAACATCATAATGATAATGTCTTAACGAATTATTATTACAAACTTCCACCAATGGGTCGTACACGTTTTTGATAAACGAACTTGAACTACTATTTGGACATACTAGTTGATGAACTAGCTTTAGGTGGACATAAAACCCCCACCTACCCGATTGGATTAAGTGGACATTAACCCCCACTTATACAATCGCTATAGATGGTCTTTTGAGACATCTACTCATACAACCTCATACGTTTAGGGCGTTAGGAGGTTGCACACGGGAACGAGAACACCCACTACTTGCTAATATTTGATATTGCTTGCTACCTGCTTAACTCTGGTGAGTTTCATAGCCCCTTTTTACTTGTTTTAAATTGTTTTGGGGGAGAATACATACATACATGTTTTATACAACTGTCTTTATACATGTTTTATACAACTGTTGTTGTGCAACTATTTTTATACAACTGTCTTTATACATGCTTTATACAACTGTTGTTGTGCAACTATTTTTATACAACTGTTTATAAACAATGGATAACAAAGGAAACAAAGGAAAACAAAGGATAACAAGGATAACGCATGAGTGAGACCATAATCCAACAAAGCCCTCGCACATCGTAGTTCGTTAATTTTGAAGCGTGAATATTATTGGATAGATCTATCGGGGATTGACACCCCCGTCCGGGTTAAGTTGCTCTAACTGGTCAAACGGACGCAGTATTATTTGTTTAAACGAGTGTTTCGGATTAGACACTTGTCGAGGCAACAACAAGGGTTAAGCTTCGAACTATGAGCTCATGACGCAAAGGATAACAAATGAAAACAAAGGATAACAAGGATAACAAAAGATAACAAAGGTTAACAAAGGATAACATGATACTTTTTACAACTGTTTTCGCATTCGTGCAATGCAAAAGAAATCGTGTGTTTCATACTTATGTTTTCAGCTGTTTAAACCTATGAACTCACCAACTTTATGTTGACCCTTTTAGTATGTATTCTCAGGTTTACAGACGCAGTAGGACTACCTACAGGAAACAAGACAGTAGGATGCTTTTGGGAAGCATAGCTCGAGTCGCATATTTTCAAACAAGAGATTTAATTGCATTCCTATATTTTGTAGTTATAACTATGTAAATCTGCTTATATCATGCGAACTCCATATGCTTTGGTAAACATTTAACTTATGGTAATGTAACTATTTTTCAAACGTCTCATGTAGAGGTCGTTTGCTTCAATCTTTGTGTTGTGATATTTAATTTGGTCGGCGCCCCGTGACACCTCCCACTTCCGCTGCCACGTGTTTTGGGGGTGCGACAGATGTTAGTATGATACTTATTCCAGTTCCCTTTTACATTAGAGGCACCATCAATATCTAGTGTCCATTTATCGTTTACTTCATCTCGTTGTAGGACTTCTAAATCTGCTTCATCTTAAAAATCATTAGTGAAGTCAACTATAAACATTGCTAAGGCTTACGATTTTATAGCATTCCTAGGTTTATATACAAGGTTATAAGTATTTAGTGCTATCGACCATTTAGTCATTCTACCTGACATTTCTAGTTTTCTTAAAGCTGACTTAATAGGATAATTAGATTTAACATGTCTGAGGTGTATTTCAAAATAGTGCCTAAGTTTCGAGTATGCCATAATTAAAGCAAATATAAGTTTTTCAAGATGAGATTACCTGGTTTCAGCATCAAGTAGGTTTTTACTTACATAATAGATATCATGTTGTCAACCTTCAGGATCTCTAGATAATACGGCACTGACTGCGTTTCGGGATACCGCCTTGTATAGGAATCATAACTTTCCATCTCATGGCTTCGTCAACAATGGTACGGATGATAAATAATTCTCTAACTCTCGAAATGTATCCCACAGCTTTTCTCCACATTCAAACTTTTTGTCTTTTATTCCTCTTTTAGTCACCATATAGCCATAGAGCTTTATGTTGTACTGATCCAGGATATCAAAGGCCACTTGAAGATCCTGGAAATGATCCTTAGCTCTCTTTGACTTCACAACCATAAGTACTTCCTGTAGGGGTTACGAATGCAGTATCCTCCTGGTTAGATGGTTCCGTCTAAATTTACCGAAATCTCTTCACTTTTCATTTTTCCTCTGAACCACCACCGTGTTTGCCAATCATTTTGAAAACTTTACTTCCTTTATCATGCTAGCAGCAAGCAACGTCTGTCATGTCTTCTAGTTTTCAAGCATATATATATATATATATATATATATATATATATATATATTCCTTAGAAATGTCATAAGATCCTGCCCAAGATCCTCAGAGACGGCAGATTCTACAAGTACCTTTTCTTCAGGATCATTGACGCTAAGCTGCACTTCTTTGACATCTTGTTCAGTTTCTTCGTAGATCCCCCATGCTTTCTTCTTTTAATTACCACGTTGGCATAGGCATGGTAGTAGGTTTCATTGTTGTAGTATAACATTCCAAGATTTTGGAAGCAGCTCTCCAATATGCCCCCTTATCTAGTATCCAAACCAATTAAGCACCAATTTTTTCACCTTATGTATAGACATGGATGGATAATTGGATGCATCGGTTCTAAATGTTTCCATGTATGCCACCAGAATAGCTTTCATTTCTGCTTGTACTTCAGGATCCTCAAAGTATTTCATTTTGAGAAAAAAATTCAATAATTCTCTATATCCATGATCCTGACTTGCCCACAGAACCTGATGTATTCAATTATCTTCATATTCAGGATCATCTGTATGACATCAGTTGAAGATCCTCAGATTACCTGCATAATCTCAAGCTATATCCAAATACAAAGGGATTCTATCTATCCTTAGGGCATATTTCCAATTATGAAGATAAGTGATTAACATACACATATATGTTTTATACCGATATCCTTATTCGATTATTAATCTCATGTTGATGTTTTGTAATCTACTTCATTATTGACAATTTAGAGTCACAATTAATATCCTGTTGTGTGTCATGTTCTTGAGGTGATTTTAATTAAGTATCATAATCTAGCTAAGAACATAACCAACATATATCCTTGGATCCTATTCTAAAGATTACCAATAAGGTTAATAATAAAGTTTACTTTGGACGTAAAATTTAAGCATGTCTCTATGATCCTATATGGGATCATGAATATCTAATTTAGTTATCCTAAGTGACATTCCTGGTTTTTATATTTAACATATAACCAGTTTTAATCATGCATATAATGTGTTTCAAAATAATTGTCACGACCATAAATACTTTAATATAGGAATACCTGGCATCAGCATCTAGTGGACTTTTACTTAAGTAATAGATTGAAAGTTGCTGACCTTTCAGGATCCTTAGTTATTGTACGCGTCATGTATACGAATATAGTTTTACCACTCGTATCCCCCCACCATGTTTGCCAAAATCAGGAACCTTTCTTCCTTAAACATATCAGTAGCAAAATCCATACTATCCTTTTTCCCTCAGGATCCTTAGAACGGAGTTGCACTTCTTTGATATCTTGTCAGATTGTACCCCAAGATATCCCATGCTTTCTTCCCTTGACAGCTATGCTGATGGAGGCTTGGTGGTAGATTTCATTGATGCTTTATAAAAATCCTTAGCATATCTTTTAGCTGCAGAGAAAGATGTGCCATACATGTCAGAAACACCAGATGTAAAATTTTATTACCTTAGCATCAGGCGATTGGAATCCTGCTACGTGCGGGATCCTGTAATTATCCTGAACTCCGGGATCCCGAGCCTGCTTGAAATCCTTTGTGAGATCCTTTCTTTCCGATCAGTTCCTTTAAGTATCCCTTGCTAAAGAAATGATCGACTTCTTTTCTAAGATCTACACAATTTTTGGTGACATAACCAAAATCCTCATGGAACGCACACCATTTGGATTTATCTTTCCAAGCAAAATCCCTAACTTTTTTCTTTGGCCATCTCACTTTATCCCCAAGATTTTGCAGAGCACACAAGATACCTGTAACATTATCATAAAAACAATAATCAGATAGCTTGGAATACTTTTTGCCATTCTCTTTGACCATATTAGCCCGGTGATCGCCATTCTTTGAATATGGTTTAATCCTGTTTGACTTGAACGAGGGTGAATTCATCTTTCTGTTGGGTTTCTCGTAAGTAGACGAAGTTTCAATCCTCTTCTGGATCACAACATCTTCTTCCAACTTAATAAATCTCAAAGCCTTATTTCTGATCTCATCTAGGTTCCTGCATGGGTTTACAACAAGATCTTGATAAAATGGAGAATCTCTTTTGATCCCCATCTTGAAAGCTTGCGCGACAATTGACATATCTAGATTAGGGATCCTCAAGGATTCTCGTTCAAACCTACTTACAAAATCTCTTAAGGTTTCATTAGACTTTTGAACGACCTTATACGAATCATCAGTTAAGCTTTCAAAGGTCCCACTAGATGAAAACTGATTATTAAATAAATTAACCATATGAGAAAAAAGAAGTAATAAAGTAAGGAGGAATATTCAGTAACCACTTTAGCGTGGATCCTGTTAAGGTGGAGCTGAAACATTTACACAAACATGCCTCCTTAAGATCTGTAGGGATGGGGACAATCTCCATCCTTTCTCGATATTTAGCTACATGTTCTTCGGGATCGGTAGTACCATCATTAGCTTCATGTCAGGAGTTTGAAATCCATCACAGATTGAAGTGAAAATCTTGGGATCATATGAGCTGTTGGTGCGACCTCAGGTATAGGTTGCACAACTCCAAGAACGTTGGATATCATATCCTTCAAATTTTGCAACATGGCTTACTCTAGGATCTTGCGAAATGTTAGTTCTAAATGTATTATCAGCAGAATAATTAGTAAATATGTTACCATCATTTGGGATCCAGAATGAGGATCCTAGATTTCGTTCATGATCCCTTGTCATGGGGATCCCTGTAGCATAAACTGGATCCGTGATCCCGTTACTTCCTTGCAAGGCTATAAAATTTCCTCGGTATCCTGAGGGAGGTGAAGTGTCAAAATCTGAGATCCTGCCCCGGATGGGAATAGTAACTTGAGTAATAGGGATATCAGCCCTTGTCCTCAAATTCTCCATATATTTCCTTAGGATCTTGTTGCTCCGTTCCACTCGTCCAAGCTGATCCTTAACCTGTGTAAACATAGTCAAAATATCCCGGTTAGAAATAATAACGGGATCCTGATCTGGTATCCCGGATCCTGAGAAAGTAGATTCCACGGAGACCATCCTTCTGTTCGTATTTTCTGACCTTGATTGTGATGATGCAAAAGGTGAAGTGGGAGGTAGACCAGTCACCTCAGAGGTCGATGATGGCATATTAGAAAAGAGAGAATGTCCTTGTGTTGTCATTTTTGACAAAAACTTTTGGAAAATGAGGAATTAACAAGGATTTTAACGAGAAATCGATTATGAAAAGCACCACTTGCCCCACGGTGGGCGCCAAATTATTTTGGTCAAAAAATTACCCTAAGTAATTAAGTGATCAAATCAGTAAAGTAAGGTAGTGTGCTTGTTATGATTTTCGAGATAATTGACTTTAAACGTAAGTATACGGTGAAACAATATGAATTTCACTAAGCTAATATGATATAAACAGAAGACTTGCCAAAAATATGACTAAGAGTTTAAAGAACACTGATTCTTACAAAATAAACGTTTGTCATCGAGATAAATACAAGAGTTTTGAGTAAAATGCAAAGTAATTTCGAGATAATGCAAGTATTATGATAATAAGTTGATGTAATACAGATTTTGTGGTAAAAACAGAATGGCAAACAAGATGAATGCATATATTGATGATAAATATAAGATAAAATCGGGATAATGCGGAATATATGATCAAAAGATCAATGTAATGCACATTAAACAATAAAAACGTAAAGTAAATGCAATCGACACAAGGATGTACGAGGAAAGCCCTTGATCTTTGTTAGATCGCCGGCATAAAACCTTGAGAAGGAACAATTGTTCCTTGCCGTTGTTGATTTTATTGCTGAAATTCGGGATAATACAATGAAAGAGCACAATATGATCGATCTAAAGGGTGTTTGGTGATGAAAGTGATGAATCGATGAAGAAGATGAAGTAAAAGTGTGTTTGATCGTGAAATGATGAAGTTGCAGAGTGTTGGAGGTGTTCCAGTACGTTCCTAACGATCACATTGCCTCATATATATAGTATATACAAGATAACTAACTTTCCTAAAAATTAGGGATTATCCCGAGATTTTCAGGATCCTCCATTCTTCCACCTTGACTAGGCCTTGTCACACGTTTTCTTTACTTCTTCCAAGCGTTGATCCGAAATTAATGATATAATTGACCCACGTTTAACTCCTGCAAGACTTGGTCAAGATACACAACGAAAAAATAGGGATTAGTAACGTTTTACCCAAGATACCGAATATATCCTGGATCATGACCACTTGGGGTCCTGAATCATCCAAGATCCTGAACATAATCAGACAAATAATGATTAGTAACATTTGATTCCAGGATATCTAACATATCCGGGATCCTGATCATCTGGGATCCTAATCATCCAGGATCCTGAACATAAACTGATAAACAAAGATTAATAACATCTGATCCCGAGACACTTAATATATCCGAGATCCTGCACATTCGAGATCCTAAACATATGTGAGATCCTGAGTATATTTGAGATTTCTATAGTACTCAGGATCCTAAATATACCTAAATACTCGTATATAATTGGGATCCTTGATCCAAGCGGGATCCTGGATATATCTAAGATCTTGATAACCTGCATCATATAAATACACAATCTTGGGATCCCTAGTCTTAGCTTGATCCTGAACATATCCATGATCCTGGATATAACTTTCAATAGTAATTAACACTTCAGGATCCTGAATCCTGACTGTAAAATTTAGCCCCAAACACCGATAGCGAAGAATCATCGGGCTAGGATGGCATATGACTAGCCGGAGCCCGATTTATTTTGATGCTCGTTTATTTCATAAGGGTAGTGATTGTAATCAAATAATTATTTTGGGGTGAGGTTAGCCTGGAATGCCTAACCATGGTGGTGTTTGAAAGTGGTTTATGTTGGCCACTTAGTTTTTTCTTTTGAATAGCTTGGTGAACTCTATTTTCATGATCCGATGATCCTGAAATCTTTTGATAATAATACTAGGACTTACTATATATTTCTTGTTTGCCTTCAAATACTAAGGAGATTCCCTCAATACACATGCATTGCTTGATAATCAGGATCCTGAGGAGATTCCCTCAGGATATGCAGTAGATAGAATAGGATACAGGATTATGGAAAGATTTTTCCATTATAAATCTTTGATCTTCGTGATCCTGATGAGATTCCTTTAGGATATATCCAAAATGAGTGTAGATAATGAAAACAGAGCTCACTTTACAACTCTAGGATCCTGAGGAAATTCCCTCAGGAAGACTTTGTTCAATCATGATTTCAGGATCCTGAAATATGCTTCAAAATAATGATAACAAAGATAAGCCATATCCTGCAATGTAATCTTAGAACAAACGTTTAAATTTACGACAAGTTATCTTTATGTGTTCAAAACTAATCTTAGAAATCAATTTTGAAATCCTCAAAGTAAGTTCATAAAACACTTTACAAACTTTCGGATGTTTCGATAAAACCTTTTGAATAATGTGAAAACATTATAACCAATAGACTTAAGATTGGATAGACCAATAAAATCAAGTGTTTACAATGTATTATCATCACATTAGATCATGGGGTAATCCGTGTCTCGGGATAATCCATCTTTTGTATGATATGAAGATACCAATGTCCTTAGGTAATTTAAAAACATTACAAATCTTGCGCTATATTCAGTGTATAAACATGATAAGCCTTGTGTTCTTTAGTGACATGAATACGCCAAAACCTTTAGGTAATGTGAAAACATTACAAAACTTTTGCTAAGTGTAATGTGAAAACATTACTATCTGAGGGGTCGACACCTAGTGCACTCAGGGAAGACAACCAAAAAGAATTTGATCTATAGGTCAATGGTCATGACATTGTCGGGTACCAGAGGCATCACCGGTTCCATAACCCTGATTCTATAATCAAACACGTGCGCTCCAGGCTTGAGTGTGGCAACCCATATGAAAGAGAGGTGATTATGCATTTTCACCATCCTCAAAACCTTTAGAGGAATCCCTGGGATTCCTAACCGGGGGAGAGAGGTGGCCAACCTCTTATCCTCATTGCATGATCTCTAAATGTATCAACTACAACAAACACAAAATCTTGGGTAAAGGTGGGTGTTAGTTTGCCTAACACCCCTCTGATGCTTAAGTCAATACAAGATTCACATAAGAATAATGGAAAAAGATTAAACACACACATATATATGTATATCGATAAGAGAAATAAATATAATGAAAAGTCAGGGATCACAGGAATACCTTTTATGTCAAATATAAATATTTAACTTACACATGATAGAGCTTTAGATGAATAGCATTCCAAGATCTCGGAAGTAATTCTCCATCCATGTTTGCTAACCTATATGCCCCCTTTCCAGCATTTGAATCAATCAAATAAGGACCTTCCCACTTTGGTGCTAATTTGCCCTCAGCGGGATTATTAGTGTTTTGAAACACCTTTCTTAATACTAGATCCTCAACTTGAAATCTTCTTATCCTGATATTTTTGTTGTAGGATCTCGAAATCCTTTGCTGATAAGCTGCAATCCTGAATTTACCATGATCCCTAATCTCATCCACAGTTTCTAGATCCCGAATCAACGCTTCCTTATTCGCTTCTTCAGTCTGCATTCGGGATCTTACCGTCAGGATCACCATTTCTGTCGGGATCATAGCTTCAGATCCAAACACCAAAGCAAAAGGAGTTTGTTTGGTTTCTTGTTTTTCAGTAGTCCTATAAGACCATAGAACAAATGGTAATTCTTCAGCCCATCTCCCTTTCTTAGCATCCAGCCTCTTTTTAAGATTGTTGACGATGATCTTGTAACTGGATTCCGCTTGTCCGTTAGCTTGGGGAGGAACTGGTGTTGAAGTTATCATCTTAATGCCCTAACTCTCACAAAACTTGGTTGTTCTGTTTCCAATAAACTGAGATCCATTATCACATATTATCTCTAACGGGATCCCGAACCTGGTCAGGAGATTTCTTTTGATGAACGAGATTACATCCTTTTCCTTTACTTTCACTAATGCTTCAGCTTCAATCCATTTCGAAAAGTAGTCTGTCATTGCAAGCATAAAGACTTTTCCTCCAGGAGCAGTAGGTAGCTTTCCAACAATATCCATTCCCCACTTCATAAATGGCCATGAAGAGATAATTGGATACATCGGTTCTGCCGGTTGATGATGGATGTTCCCATGTCTTTGACAAGCATCACATTTGCGAGCGAAATCCATGGAATCCTTCCTCATAGTGGGCCAAAAGTAACCTGTACTTAAAGTTTTTTAAAATAGTGCTCTGCCCCCAGAATGATTTCCACAATCTCCCTCATGTATATTTTTAAGTACTGCTTGCGCTTCAGGATCCTCATGGTATTGCAATAATGGTCCTGCAAGAGATTTACGATACAATATCCCATTTTGAATCATAAAACGAGATACCTTAAGCTTGAAATTTCTAGGATTTGGTTCATCCTTTGGGATCACGTCATTTTGTAAGTATTCCATGATTGGTTGCATCCATGATCCCGATTTTCCCCCAGAAGCTAATGTATCTGAATTATCTCCAATATCAGGATCATCAATTCCACATACTTTCTTTTCTTCCTTATCCTCTATAGCCGGTGACAAGATTGCCAATGCATCCGCTTCTGAATTGGCTTCTCTTGGTATTTTCTCTATACTGAATGTCTTGAAATTAGTTGTAAGCTTTTTAACATCATCCAAATACAAAGCCAACTTTTCTCCTTTTACAGCATAAGTACCATTATAATGATTAACAACTAATAAAGAATCCATGTAAACTTGTAAATGTTTTACTCCTATATCTTTAGCTAGTTATAATCCAACAATTAATGCTTCATATTCTGTTTCATTATTAGTAACTTGAAATTCACAGTTAATTTTTTGTGGCATTATGTCTCCCTGTGGTGATCTTAGTATTATCCCTAATCCAATCCCGTTCATATTAGAGGCTCCATCAGTATATAAAATCCATTTATCTTTTGATTCATCTAATTGTTGTACCTCTAAATCTACTTCTTCTTGAAGATCACGAGTGAAATCAGCTATAAAATCTGCTAAAGCTTGGGATTTTATGGCACTTCTTGGTTCATATATTAAGTTAAATGCACTTAATTTCATAGACCATTTAGTCATTCTACCTGACATTTCTGGTTTTCTAAGTACTAATTTTATGGGATAATTTGATCTTATATGAATAGGGTGTGTTTCAAAGTAATGCCTAAGTTTAGTGGAAGCCATTACTAATGCAAGAATAAGTTTTTCGAGATGGGAAAACCTGGTTTAAGCATCAAGTAGACTTTTACTTACATAGTACACGGGATGCTGTTGACCTTCATGATCTTTGACTAGCACTACACTTACTGCACTTCGGGATACTGCCATATACAGATATAATGGTTCTCCATCTTCTGCTTTCATTAACAATGGAGCCGATGACAGATAATTCTTCAATTCCAAAAATTATGCTTCTTGTTTATCTCCCCCATTCGAATCTCTTATTCTTCTTCAAGATATCATAGAACTCTTTGCAGCGATCTGAGGATCTCGAAATGAATCTATTAAGAGCTGCAATCCTTCCAGTCAATCTTTGTATATCTTTGGTGTTGATCGGGGACTTCAAATCCTAGATAGCCTTAATTTGTTCTGGGCTAGCCTCGATCCCTCTTTTAGTCACCATATAGCCCAAGAATTTTTCTGCCCCCACTCCAAAATGGCATTTGGCAGGATTAAGCTTCATGTTATATTGGTCCAGGATATCGAAAGCAGTTCGAAGATCTTGAAGATGATCCTCAGCTCTCTTGGATCTAACCACCATATCATCAATGTAGACTTCCATGATCTTGCCCAAGTGATCTTTGAACATCATATTCACCAGCCTCTGGTATGTCGAACCTGCATTTTTAAGACCAAAAGGCATTGCAATATAACAATATATACCTGTCGGTGTCATGAAGGCTGTATCTTCTTGATCAGATGGTTCCATCTGTATTTGCTGAAATCCTGAAGATGCATCCATAAAGGTCAGGTTTTCATGTCTAGCAGTTGCGTCCACCATTGAGTCTATGTGAGGTAATGGGAAAGGATCATTCGGACATGCAATGTTGAGGTCAGTGTAGTCCACACATACCCTCCATTTCCCATTCTTCTTTTGCACTAATACCACGTTTGCCATCCATCTTGGGAACTTAACTTCCCGAATCATGCCAGACTTGAACAACCTTTCCACATCAGCTTGTATGATTGCATTTCTTTCCGGGGCGAACTTTCTTCGCTTTTGCTGAATTGGCCTGAAACTTTTGTCAATACCAAGTTTATGTGTAATAATATCCTTAGATATACCTATCATATCCTCGGGTTTCCAGGCAAAGGTTGTTTTTCTATCCTTCAGGAACTTCACAAGATCTTGTTCAAGATCCTTAGGGACTGTGGATCCCAAGAATACTTTTTCCTCAGGATCATCAATGTTTAGCGGCACTTCTTTGATATCCTGCTCAGTTGCTTCCAAGATGCCCCGTGCTCGCGTTTTTAATTGCTATGCTGGCATGGGCTTGGTAGTAGGTTTCATCGATATTGTGTAGCAATCCTTAGCCTCCTGTTGATCACTGTTAATCCTAACAACTCCCATGGAGTGGGCAACTTGACGCATTGATGATATGTTGATGGAACTGCCTTCATGTCATGAATCCATGGTCTACCTAGGATAATGTTATAGCAAGATAATGAATCCATAACACAAAAGCGTTGCATAGAGTTTACCCCCTCAATATAGATTGGAGGTTTGATTTCTCCCACATTATTTTTGGCTTCACCACTGAACCCAACGAGGACAGTTGATTTTGCAATTATCTCTTATTCTGGCATCCCCATCCTCTTGAGTGGCTCCAGTTGGATGATGTTTACAGAACTGCCACCATCGATCAGGATCCTACGTACAAAATGATTTGCAATATATAGAGTAATAACCAGACCATCATGGTGAGGATCCTGAATGTTCTCCTTGTCATCTTCACCCAAAGTGACCACCTTCTCATTCAGGGTTACCGATCTCATGGGCTTATCCTGCTTTTCTGATTTTGACTCCTTTATATGTCTCTTTGTTGCAGGATAAGATGTACCACATATGTCATAACCACCAGATATAACATTAATTACCTTAGTATTCGGGGGTGGTGATCCTGCTCTCTACGGGATCCTAGTATGATCCTGAACTTCAGAATCACGAGATTTATCATGATCCCAAGCTTGATCCTTTCTTCTGTTGAAGAGCTCCTTCAGATGACCTTTTTCGAGCAAATAGCTTATTTCTTTCCTCAAAGCTATGCAATCCTCAGTTATGTGACCGAAATCCTCATGGAAAACACACCATTTTGATCTGTCTTTCCATCCAGCGCTCTTTTCATTCTTCTTTGGCCATCTGACTCCATCTCCAAGGTTTCTCATTGCATAGAGGATCTCTGTGGTATCAGCTGCAAAACAATAACCAGTTAGTTTTGGACAATCTTCATCATCCTCATCCACAGCGTTAATCCTGCGATCGTCATTCCTGGAATATGGTTTGCTCCTGCTTGGTTTGAATACAAGTATCTTGGTTTTCCTGTTGGGTTTATCATACGTTAAAGAAGTATTTGATTTCTTCTGGATCACTGCATCTTCCTCTAACCGTATGAATCTCAAAGCTCTATTTCTAACTTCATCCAAGCTTTGACATGGGTTCATCACAAGATCTTCATAGAAAGGTGAATCTCTCTTTGTTCCCATTTTGAAAGCTTGAACAGCAGTTGACATATCCAGATTCGGGATATTCAAGGATTCCCTGCCAAATCTTCCTACAAAATCTCGAAGAGTTTCATTATACTTCTGGACAACCCTATACAAGTCAGTGGTTAGTCTTCCAAAAGTCCTACTGCATGAAAATTGATTATTAAAAATATTAACCAAATGAGCAAAAGATGAGATAGAATATGCGGGAACATTAAGCAGCCATTTAAGTGCAGATCCTGTGAGAGTGGATCCGAATGCTTTGCATAGACAAGCTTCCTTTAGATCCGCAGGTATCGGGATAATCTCCATTCTTTCCCTGTACTGTGCTATATGTTCTTCAGGATCTGTGGTCCCATCGTACAGCTTCATGTTGGGAGTCTGGAATCTCTTCGGGATCTCGGCATCACATATTGGTGGTGCAAATCTCGAGATCCTATCTGCAGATGGTGCTACCTCCGGGATAGGTTGCACTATACCAGGGACACTAGATATCATATCCTTGAGCTTTTGCAACTCCCTTGCCACAACGGGGCTTACTCCAGAATCCTGCAAAACATTAGAACCAAAAGAATATCCAGAAGGTAAATTGCCACTATTCGTTACCCTCGGTAGGGATCCTGAAGTTTGTTCAGGATCTCTGTATGTAGAGACTCTGGTAGCATATGTGGATCCTGGGATCCTGAGATCCCGGTACTCCCCTGCATAGATATGAAATCTCCAGTGTAATTGGCAGAATGAGGAGTATCAAAATCCAAGATCCTGCTCCTGACGAGAGTGGTAACTTAAGTGACAAGAACACTTTCTCTAGACCTCATGCCTTCCACCTCTCTTTTTAGTGATGCGTTGTTGCGTTCTATATGGCTAATTTGTTCCCTTACTTCTGAAAACATAGTCATTATTTCACGGTTAGATATCATAACATGATCATTATCATTCAAACCTGATCCCACATAGGTGGATGTATTGGTTGTCGCCCTTGAATTAGCAGGCTGAGGCCTTGGCCGCCAGGAAGAAATAGGCACATATGGTGGTATGCTAGCAGCAGAAGATGATGGTACAGCAGAAGAGGTGGTTTGTCCTTGGGTCACCATTTTTTGATAGATTTTATGCAAAAAATGACTCTAATGAAGATTTAATCAAAATTTTGATTATGAAAAAGCACAACTGGCCCCACGGTGGGCGCCAAATTGTTTTGGTCAAAAAATTACACAATGCAATTCAATGAACAAATTAGTAAAGTGAGGTAGTGTGCTTGAATTTGATTTTAAGATGATTTGATTGAAAATTATACTTTGTGATAAAAACTTGTGATTTTGCTAATCCGGGTTAACTTAAGATTAAATCTTGCTAAATACGTGATCTAGGACTTTGTAAATGATGAATTTATATGCAATTAACCAAGATAAATGCAGAAAAATAAATGTAATCCAGGATAATTCCGGGATAACGCAGTAAATATGACAAAGAATGCAAGTTTTGTAAAGTAAACGAATAAAAAACGTAAAGACACAGCTGTTTTGGGCAAAAATGACTAGAAGCAATTAAGTGATCAAATTTAGAAAAGTGAGGTTGGGTGCTTAAAATTAATCTCAAGATAATTACGTAGAAACACGATTATCTATATTAGTAAGCCAATTTTTCGTATGAAAAAGATAGATTAAATATGTTGATCCTTGTTGAACAAATGTTTTAATATAAAAGCTCAAGAACAGATTGAGGATAATGCTATTTTGACAATGAAAATGTAAAGAGAATGCGATTGAAGCAATATGAATGATAAATAAATAAAAATGACAAAATGATATACGAGGAAAGCCGTTGATCAAGGTTGATCGCCGGCACAAAACCTCGGGAAGGATCAAACGATCCTTGCCTTTGTTAATCTTATAAAAATGAAAGTAATTGATTACAAACTAAGAGCACAAGGATGATTGGCTATGTGATTATCTACGAAATTGACTAAGTGTTGATGAATGTGTTTGAGAGTGAATGAGAGCAGAGTATAATTGTTTTTCAGGTGAAAAATAGTAAGTATTCGTTATCCTAATCGATCATCCATGCCTCGTTTAAATACTAAGAGCGTATAACAATATTTCCAAGATTTCAGGGATCCTCCGATGAAGGGTGAAGACTTCCAACGTCTCTTTTGACTTCGTTTAACACGTGCAGCTGACTTCGTCTTCATAAAATCATATCAAGAGCTTGCCATGCAATCCGGAGCATCTCACTTGACGTGTTCCTCTTATGACCTGGTCAATACTCGAGGAAAACAAATATGTTAAACAACACATGATCCTGAACTAATACAGGTTCAGGATCCTGAGCTATGCATAATCCAGAATAAACATAGGATCCTCACATAAATGAATCCTTGGTCCAATATCCTGCATAATTACGTTAGATAAACATATCCCGAATAGGATCCTGCAAGATAAATAATATGGATATTTCCAGGATCCTTAACTATATATGTGATCCTGAAAACAGACTTACAAACTATCATTATCCTGAGACACGAATATAAAATGCAAATACTATCTATACCTGTGCGTTGATATTATGATGCTAATAAGGATCCTGCAAAGTTAGATAAAAATTCACCCACAACAATTTCCCTCGAAGTTATAACGTTTTTCCGGATCCTTAATCGTTATAACTTCTCAGGATAACTGCTTAAATCATGTTAGGTAGTTATATCGATAACTGCGCCTGAATACTTATAACTATTCTGACGCACATCGTATCTCATTCAATCTCTATTCCGTCTTCTTCTTGATTCGTTCTCAGTTATTACTTCTTTCTCTCCTTTTTCATTTTTCACTTCCTTTCGCACTAACAATGAAACCTGCAACTAGAAACAAGTCGGTCCCTCCCGAATTTATCGATCAAAAAATGATTTCCGACCCTGTTCCATCTTCTCTATTTGATCCCGATATACAGAAATTCAAAAGTGCTTTTCCTGAAAATACTATTTTCCGACCCTATGATCCTAATGTCCATGCTGATTATCGATCAGATCGATGGATATGCTTCCCTGAATTCCCTTTTACCCTAGGGCTTAAATATCCATTCCTGGAGATTTTCAGTGATTTCTTTGGCATGACATGGTTATGTTATTCACAAAAAATGCCTATGATTTGGCGCACCCTTTTTGTCATTCATTCTGTCAATGAATCTCACCATATTTACCTTGGAATTCCCGAAGTAGCCCAAACTTATCATCTTCGCTCACACGGCTTCAATTGTTTTCTTTTCAAAATCAAGCCCAAACGTAAACACCTTGTCCTTTGTACCACTCAGAACAATCCTAATTGGAAAGAAAGATTTTTCTTCGTTGATCGCAGATCTCTTCCTGATGAAGAACTGATCCCTACTGTTTGGCTCACAAAGGGTAGGATCAAAATTATCTTAGGGTTTCATCCTACATGTATTTTTATTTCTAACTCATCTTGTTTCTTTTGTAGCTATCTTCGAAAATTTAGCTCCCCCTCTTCCTGATACAGACGAGTTAATAAAGAACTTCTTACAAGTTCCCGAGAGTGACAGAACATTTTCATATTCCCCTTCACTGGAAGTCATGAAGCCACAAAAAACAACTCCCAGTACTGCAGGTAAGTTTCATATTTTATCCTCAAAAAAATCCCTCTTTCCTGATTTCTTATATGATGATTTTTCGTAACAGCATCCTATTTCTCCTTGTGGGACATTTATGATGAAGATGTACCGATTATGGTGAAAAAATCAGTTACTGAATCCAGCAAGGTGTAACACCCACCAAATTAGGGCTAGTCATTAGGTCCTAATCGTTTTGTAATACATGTAATTAGTTCTGTGTTAGGATAATTTGGGTATCAATATATATTATTGAATATATACAATTATGCGATTTATTTAAATCGTACTCGATTCAAATCGAATGTGATTTGGTTCAATTATATACGAACGTTGGTGAACAATCTAATTAAATAATATAATATTATTTAATAACACTATTAGATCCCAAAACATTATTTTTATAATATTTAAATTTAAAACTCGTACCGTACAAATAACAACTTACGTGATCGAAGCATTAAACGCACAAACGAAACGAAACAAGTTAAGTTACATCTTATAACTTCAATAATTAGTATTTTATAAGATTATCCGATAAAAATATCGAGAAATTAATGGTATTTTAAGACGTATAATTAAAGGTTTTAAATAACTACTTAACGTCGAAACAACCGGAAAAACGAACACCGCACGGAGCGCGATTGTGGGAACTGAAGTGTGGGGTTTTCACCAAAACCCCACTTCCTCCTCCTTCCCTTCCTCTTTTTCCACCCTTCCACTCTCTCTTCATCTTTCTTTTTTCTCTCAAACACCCACCATCCACCATCACCTTCAAACACTAAATTACACCACCAAATGACCTCGATTTTCATCGACCATTTGGAAGAAAAGAACCACCGCGTCACGATCTACAACCCCATCTTTTCGAAATCTTGCGGCGTTAACTTGTAAGTTTCCGACAAATTCTCGAAATCACTCAAATCCTTGTTATAATGCTTGTTTGTTGTTTATTTAAGCTTGAAATGTCCATCTAAGGGTTGGGTAAAAGAATCGGACCAAACGGAAACCAGAAAACTCGTTTTTGGCTCAAAATCCGTCGATCAGACCTAAGTGTCGCATAGGCCATCCAGTATAGCGTCACTTCATGCGTCACTTAAGTGCCGCATTGAGTGACGCATAAAACCCTAAATTTGCATCACTTGCCTAAGTGCCGCATAAAACCCCTTTTTCCCGACACTTACATCCGTCACTTGTCCAGTGACGCCTAACAATACTGACCGACACTTCTAGCGTCACTTGCCTAAGTGACGCCTATAACCTAAATCTGATTTGTACCGTCACTTGCCTAGTGACGCTTAACACCTTTACCCGACACTCACACTCGGCACTTGCTTAAGTGTCACATCTCATGCGTCACTTCCTCAAGTGACGCTAGTACCCCAGAATTCCTCATTTTATGCGACACTTCCTGAGTGTCGCATAGACCCTAAGTGTCGCTATAAGTGTCGCATGAAACAGAACCCAGACTTTTACTAAGTATCGAGACCTGAAATTTTATCACTTGATTTTACCCAAATTCAAATCTTAGATGCATTTTTCACTATAACAATGTGGTAGAAATAAAATATTTTCGAGCTGACCTGGCATCTCGACCCCAGCCAAGGGCCAGCCCCTTGGACCCCGCCAGGGGTTGCCACCCCTGGGACCCCGCTAACCAGGGGCGCTGCCCCCGGACCCCCGTCACCTTAAGTTTGTAAATACTTTTTAAGTATAACACTTCGACATAATAATAATATTATTGCAAATAATCACCAACGGGTTGTACACGTTTTCAAAACTTAAACTTATCAATCAAATCAAATCATTGAACATTACTAGTTGGATGAACAACTAGCATAGGTTATCTTTTAAGATACCTACTTATTTTATTTAACCTTGCGCGTTATAAACGCCCGACAGGTTACAGTCTTCGGACACCACGTATTATTACATCATATTGCTTCGTTGCAAACCTCCAAACTCAGGTGAGTCTCATAGCCCCAACTTTTTACCGTTTTTACTCTCGGGGTGGGAATACATGCTCTAACTGTTTTACACATGAACACGAGTACAAAACTCGCTATATTCTGCATGAGCTATTTTCTAATCACTTTTAAGTCCTCTACGATCATAGTTCTGGTAATACTTTATGTAGCGCGAATGTTAGTGTATGGTACCATCCTCGTCCGGGTCAGCAAGCACTGACTGGTTAAACGGACGCATTAACTTTTGTTCATATGAGTGTGGATTAGACACTTGCATGGAGGCACCCACGATTAGGCACTTTTTAGCATACGAGTGTGATCCTGACACCCACGTTAAGCGCAGACTATGACCTCATGGCAGACATATACATCATTTGATTCATTTCAAACGGTTACCATTAAATCTTGTGGTTCACACTTACATATTTATTATGCAAACCTATGAGCTCACCAACGTTAGCTGACCTTTTTAGCATGTGTTCTCAGGTACCCAACGGCAGTTGGACCTGTTCATTCAGGATGCCCATAGCTCGAGTCAGCATACACATCAGAAGATTATTTTGCATTACTACATTTTGTAACTAAGTTATGCCAATTAATCTCTAAACATTGTAATTATTGGGCTTTTATAAACATTTATACATTGTAAAACTTTATATTATCAATGTATCTGTAAAACGACGCATATAGAGTCGTTCATTATATGCCTTGTGTGTTTTGATTATTGATTAGTAGCACCCCAAAGCTTGCTTCCGCTAAACGGTAAATTTGGGGGTGTCACACAAGGCTAGAGTCCCTAACCTTCATTCCGAGTCAACCACCAAGAAGAGGAAGATCAACATCATCGAGGATCTTGATGAGCCGATACTCGACTTTGACAAGGTATACCGTGTCAAATTTGTTCAACTTCCTAATTAAATTTCACCCTCTACGTATTCAATCATATTTGTCTTTTCTAGGCTATGGAACAAGCTTCCAAACGTTATAAGTAGAAAGTGGAGATGGTTGAAAGCATAAAGAAGACAGTTGCCATTGCCGCAGACACCTCTTTTCAGGAAATTGCTTTCTTGAAGAAAGAGATTGAGGATAACAAGGCTTTTGCTGCCCAAAAGGATGTTGAGGCTCAGAAGAGAATTGAGGTGGAATGCGAGATTATGGTTGCCGGTGTTAAGAAGGATGCAGTTGCTGCAGTGCTTAAGGACATCATCCTTATGGTATCTGAAGCTAGTGCTAAGGGTCTGGACACAACATTTTGGAATATCCAGGCTTGGCAGGATAAGATGGCTAAACTGAAGGGTGAAGACCCTGAAGTTGGAAATTTCCTCGATGAAACCAGTGGTAAAGGGACCAAATACCAACCAAGCAGACTCCTGGTACATCAACACAAAAGGTTACCATTGACATTGAAGATACCGAGATGGAGAATCTAGCGCCAACATCAGAGACTCCAGAGGGTCCTGCCGAAGATGAAGATTTAATCCTGGGCAAGGAAGGCATATAACTAGCCGGAGCCTGGCATTACTTTTATGTTCTTAAATTCTAAGGGTTGCGATAGTAACAAACAATTATTTGGGGTGAGGTTGACCTGGTATGGTCAACCGTGGTGGTGTATGAATGTGGTGTATGAATGTGGTTTATTTGGGGTGAGGAAGGCATCTCTTTTGAACTCTTATTCAGGATGAATAATCCTGAAATCTTTTGTTGTCAATGATATTAGGATCTTAACTCTATCTTGTGTCTTCAGGATACTGAGGAGATTCCCTCAGTATATACATATTTGCTTGATAGTTGTTTAGAAACAGGATCCTGAGGAGATTCCCTCAGGATACATCCAAGATAATGAGAAGATTCTCTCAATATTCATTCAGCATCATAGGCTTCAAGGATCCTTAATCGGATCTAAGATAACTTTGAGTTTAGGATCCTAAGATTCCAGGATCCTAAAGTATTTCATAGATAATGATAAATCCCGATGAATATTTCCTGTGATGTGAAAATATTAACAATTTGTCAAACAATTGCAAAAACAATTTATTTTTGAAAAATGTTATGATCTTAAAAAGATTTTATGATCCTTAGATCAAAATTGATTATGATAATCGTAAAAACATTAGAGCTAATAAACTCATCTATTAGACTTAACCAATGTAAACTTTGATAACGTGAAAACATTATAACCATTAGATAGTTTAAGAAAACTATAATAGTGACATGTAAATGTGAAAACATTACAAACCGTTTGATTCTTGGGCTAAGCCATTTGAGACATGAAAATGCCTAACCAATGGGTAATGTAAAAACATTACAAACCTTAGAGTGACGTGAAAATGACACAAACCTTAGATTGATACGTTTAGTGCACATCAGTATCGACATTCGTTAGCGCTTGATCTATAGGCCAATGGAAATGAAGTTGTCGGGTACTAGAGGCATCACCGATTCCCTAACCGTGGCACTATAATCAAACATCAAGCGCACCCGGCGGGGTGTATAAACCCTAGAGGTGTTTATCCGTTCGGAAACCTCTAAATCTTAGAGGATCGCTGGGATCCTTAACGGAGGAGAGGTGGCCAACCCCTAATCTTCAATCCATGATCCTCAAATGCATGAACTACAACAAATACAAAATCTTGGCTAAAGGTGGGTGTTAGTTTGCCTAACACCCCTCCAATGCTTAAGTCAGTACAGTATTCAATGAGAATAATAATTATGAAAAACTCTCATGCATATACTAATATATTATAATACACACACACACACACACATATATATATATATATATATATATATATATATATATATATATATATATATAGTAAAGAGTATCAAAATCAATGAAGAGTTAAGAATCATAGGAGTACCCTTTTATGTTGAACTAAAACATTCAACTTACACATGATAGAGTTTCAAATGAATGGCGTTTCAGGATCTTGGAAGTAATTCTCCATCCATATTGGCCAACCAATATGCCCCCTTTCCAGCATCCGAATCTATTAAATATGGACCTTCCCACTTTGGTGCTAGCTTTCCTTCCGCAGGATTCTTAGTATTTTGAAATACTAAATCTCCTACTCGAAACCTTCTTATTCTAACATTTTTGTTGTAGGATCTTGAAATCCTCTATTGATATGCAGCAATCCTGAATTTAGCACGATCCCTTAACTCATCCATAGTGTCTAGATCCTGACTCAATGCTTCGTTGTTTGCTCCCAAAGTCTGCATCTGGGATCTTGTCGTTGGGATTACCATTTCCGTTGGGATCACAACTTCTGATCCAAACACCAAAGAAAAGGAGTTTGCTTAGTTGCCTCTTTTTCTGTGGTCCTATCGGCCCATAGAACAAAAGGTAGTTCTTCAGCCCATCTTCCCTTCTTGGCATCCAACCTCTTCTTGAGATTGTTGATTATGATCTTGTTGCTAGATTCTGCCTGTCCATTAGCTTAAGGATGGACTGGAGTTGAAGTTATCATCTTGATTCCCCAACTTTCACAAAACTTAGCAGTTCTTTTGCCAATAAATTGAGATCCATTATCGCATACTATTTCTGCCGGGATCCCAAATCTTGTGAGGATATTTTTCTTAATGAATGATATAACATCCTTTTCTTTGACTTGAACAAATGCCTCAGCTTCTATCCATTTGGAAAAATAATTTGTCATTGCAAGCATAAACACTTTTCCTCCAGGAGCAGTAGGTAGTTTTCCCACAATATACATTCCCCATTTCATAAATGGCCATGGTGAGGTAATCAGATGCATTGGTTCTGCTGATTGATGATGGATGTTTCTGTGTCTTTGACAAGCATCACATTTGCGAGCAAAATCCATGGAATCCTTCTTCATAGTAGGCCAAAAGTATCCTGTCCTTAAAATTTTTGAAAATAATGCTCTACCCCCAAAATGATTCCCGCAATCGCCTTCATGTATATCCTTAAGTACTGCTTTTGCTTCAGGATCCTCAAGGCATCACAACAGTGGACCTGCAAGTGATTTTCTATACAACATACCATTTTCAATAGTAAAACGGGATACCATTAATCTAAAGGCTTTAGGATTATTTTCATCCTTAGGAATCACGTTGTGCTGTATATATTCCATGATTGGCTGCATCCATGATCCTGACTTTCCCCCAGAACCTGATGTATTCAATTTCTCTCCAACTTGAGGATCCTTAACATCACACACTTGCTCTTCGTTCTTATCCTTATCAGCAATGGCAGGTGCTGCAATATGTATACTTGGTATTTTAACATCTGGTAAGATCTTCAGACTTGATCCCAGGTTAGCTAGAGCATCCGCCTCAGTGCTATCCTCACGTGGTACCTGTTGAATGTCGAAGATCTCGAAGCTACCTGCAAGATCCTTAACAATCTCCAAATACGCAGCTAATCTATCTACTTTTACAGTATAAGTTCCATTATAATGATTAGCAATTAACAATGAGTCAACATATACATTCAAGTATTTTATACCAATATCCTTGGCTAATTGTAATCCTGCAATTAATGCTTCATATTCCGCCTCATTATTTATAGCTTGAAATTCACATCTTATAGCTTGAGGCATAATATCACCTTGAGGTGATTTCAATACAATTCCTAATTCAGTTCCTCTTATATTGGAAGCACCATCGGTGTATAATTTCCATTTTTCACTTATTTGATTTAGTTCTTGTATTTCTAAATCTACTTCATTTTGAAGATCACTAGTGAAATCAGCAATAAAGTCTGCTAAAGCTTGGGATTTAATTGCATTCCTAGGTTCATAAATTAGGTTATATGCACTTAACTTAACCGACCATTTAGCTAGGCATCCTGACATTTCTGGTTTTCTCAAAATGTTTTTAATAGGATAGTTAGTCCTTACATGTATAGGATGTGTCTCAAAATAATGCCTAAGTTTAGTAGATGCCATAACCAATGCAAGTATAAGTTTTTCGAGATGAGAATACCTGGTTTCAGCATCTAATAAGCTTTTACTTACATAGTAAATAGGATGTTGTTGCCCTTCATGATCCTTCACCAGTACTGCACTTATAGCATTCCGAGAAACCGATAGATACAGGAATAGTGGTTCACCATTCTCAGTCTTCATCAATAAGGGAGCTGATGACAAATAATTCTTTAACTCTTGAAATGCAGCTTCATGTTTTTCTCCCCATTCAAATTTTTTGTTCTTCTTTAGGATATCATAGAACTCTTTGCATCTGTATGAGGATCTTGAAATAAAATGATTCAGAGCTGCTATTCTTCCCGTGAGCCTTTGTATATCCTTAGGACTTGATGGAGATTTCAAGTCTAGGATAGCTTTAATCTGCTCTGGACTAGCTTCTATTCCTCTCTTGGTCACCATATACCCCAAGAATTTTCCTGCCCCCACACCAAAGTGGCACTTCGCAGGATTAAGCTTCATATTGTATTGGTCCAGGATATCAAAAGCAGTTCGAAGATCCTGAAGATGATCCTCATCTCTCTTTGATTTAACCACCATATCTTCAATGTAGACTTCCATGGTCTTGCCCAAGTGATCTTTGAACATTATGTTCACAAGCCTCTGGTACGTTGAACCTGCATTTTTTAGACCAAAAAGCATAGCAATATAACAAAATATACCTGTAGGAGTTATGAAGGCTGTGTCCTCCTGATCTGATGGTTCCATCTGGATTTGCTGAAATCCTGATGATGCATCCGTAAAGGTTAGGTTCTCGTGCCCAGCTGTAGGATCCACCATCGAGTCAATGTGAGGTAATGGGAAAGGATCCTTCGGGCAGGCCTTGTTATGATCGGTGTAGTCCACGCACACTCTCCATAACCCATTCTTCTTTTGTACTACCACCACGTTTGCCAACCATCTTGAGAATTTCACTTCCCTTATCATGCCAGCAGAGAGTAATCTCTCAACGTCTGCTTGGATAGTAGCGTTCCTTTCCGGCGCAAATTTCCTTCTTTTTTGTTGGACTGGCCTGAAACTATTATCAATTCCAAGTTTATGAGTTATAATATCCTTAGATATACCTGTCATATCCTCTGGTTTCCAAGCAAAAGTCGATTTTCTTTGATTCAAGAACTTCATCAGATCCTGTTCAAGATCCTTTGATATCCCTGATCCTATAAGCACTTTCTCTTCAGGATCCTTGGATTTGAGTGGCATTTCTTTGATGTCATGTTCCTTAGTATTCAGAACATCCCACGCCTTATTCTTTAATTGCTATGCTGACGGAGACTTGATAGTAGACTTCATTGACGTTGTGTAACAATCTTTTGCCTCTTGTTGATCACTGCTAATCTTAATCACTCCCCAAGGAGTTGGTAACTTGACACATTGATGATATGTTGACGGTAATGCTTTCATATCATGCAACCAGGGTCTACCTAGAATAATGTTATAGCTCGATAAACAATCCATAACACATAAATTTTGAATCGAAATTACCCCCTCAATGTAGATTGGTAGTTTGATGTCGCCAACTGTGTTCTTCGCTTCTCCGCTGAATCCTACTAATACAGTTGATCTGGAGGTGATTTCCGATTCTGGAATGCCCATTCTTTTTAAGGTCTCCAAGCGAATGTTGTTGACTGAGCTTCCTTCATCGATCAGAATCCTTCTCACGAAATGATTGGCAACATAGAGAGTAATTACCAAACCATCATGGTGAGGATCCTGCACATCTTCTAGATCATCCTCATCAAACGCTATAACCTTTTCATCTTTCTTCATGGAAGTCCTTGTTGGTTTATATGGGTTTTCTGACTTGGATTCCCTTGCGTGCCTTTTAGCTGCAGAATAGGAAGTACCGCATATATCAGAGCCACCAGAAATAAAAATTTATTACCTTGGCATCTGAGGGTGGGGATCCTGCTCTGATGGGGATCCTTCGGTTATCCTGAACTTCAGGATCCTTGACCCTGTCATGATCCTTTTCGTGATCCTTCACTTTTCCAAGTAAATCCTTCAAATATCCTTTGTTAAGCAGATGGCTGATCTCTTTCTGGAGGGCTATGCAATTCTCAGTTAAATGACCAAAATCTCCATGGTATGCACACCATTTAGACTTGTCTTTCCATGCGAAGGATTTGTCACTTTTCTTTGGCCATCTTGCTTTGTCTCCAAGATCCTCCATGGAACATAGTAGACCTGTTGTATCTACAGAAAAATTATAATCAGTTAATTTAGGATATTCTTCATCGTCCTCATCGATAGTGTTCACACGACGATCTTCATTTCTAGCATAAGGCTTGTTTATGTTTGATCTAGACGAGGATGAGTCTGATTTCCTGTTAGGCCTGTCATATGTTGATGAAGCATCCACTCTTTTCCGTATCTCAGCATCTTCTTCTAATCTAATGAACCTTAGAGCCCTATTTCTGACTTCATCTAGGTTCCTGCAAGGATTCATAAAAAGATCCTCGTAGAATGGGGAATCTCTTTTGATCCCCATCTTAAAGGCTTGTACAGCAGTTGGCATATCTAAATTAGGTATATTCAAGGATTCTCTCCCGAACCTCCCTACAAAATCTCGAAGAGACTCATAAGCTTTTTGGACAACTCTGTACAAATCAGTAGTTAGCTTTTCAAATGTTCTACTGCAAGAGAATTGATTATTAAATAAATTGACTAAATGAGCAAATAAAGTAATAGAGTAAGGGGGAACATTCAATAGCCACTTTAGTGCGGATCCTGTGAGAGTAGAGCCGAAACCCTTGCACAGGCATGCTTCTTTAAGATCAGAAGGAATTGGAATGATCTCCATCCTTTCCCTGTATTGCGCGATATGCTCTTCAGGATCCGTTGTTCCATCATACAGCTTCATATTTGGAGTTTGGAATCTTTTTGGGATCTCAGCATCACAGATGGGTGATGCAAATCTTGAGATCCTATGTACCGTTGAGGCGACCTCAGGAATTGGTTGTACAACTCCAGAAACGCTCGATATCATATCCTTCAATTTTGGTATTTCCCTCGCCATCACAGGGCTAACTCCAGGATCCTGAAAATTGTTAGTCTCAACAATATTATTAGAAATATAATTATTGAACATGTTACCACCGTTAGGAGTCCTGTATGAGGATCCTGGATCTGATTATTGACCCCTTGATGTAGAAATTCCTGTAGCATAGATTGGATCTAGGATCCTAGCACTCCCCTGCATGGATATGAAGTCTTCTTGATAACCCGAAGATTGGGGGGTATCAAAGTCAAGGATCCTGCTTCGGATAGGAGTAGTGACTTGAGTAGCAGGAGCGTTACTCATTGTCCTCAGGTTCTCCATATCCTTCTTTAGGATTTCATTGCTTCTTTCCACTCGTTGAAGCTGCTCCCTCACTTGCGTAAACATAGACACAATATCCTGGTTAGAAATCATAACGGGGTACGGATCTGATAGGAATCCAGCCCCTAAAGAAGTGGATCCGGCCGATGAGATCCTTGCATAGACGCTTTGTGGACGTGATTGAGATGATGTAAGGGGTGGAGCAGGAGGAAGGGTGGCTGGAACAGAGGATGATGATGGCATGGTAAATGATGTAGCTCGTCCTTGGCTCGACATTTTTAACAGAAATTTTTTGAAAAAACGACTCAACAAGGAGTTTAACAAAAGTTTGATTAAGTAAAACACCACTTGCCCCACGGTGGGCGCCATATTGTTTTAGTCAAAAATTACTATAAGCAATTAGGTGATCAAATTTAGAAAAGTGAGGTTGGGTGCTTAAAATTACTCTCAAGATAATTACGTAGAAACACGATTATCTATATAAGTAAGCCAATTTTTCGTATGAAAAAGATATATTAAATATGTTGATCCTTGTTGAACAAATGTTTTAATATAAAAGCTCAAGAACAGATTGAGGATAATGCTATTTTGACAATGAAAATGTAAAGAGAATGTAATTGAAGCAATATGAATGATAAATAAATAAAAACTACACAATGATATACGAGGAAAGCCCTTGATCAAGGTTGATCGCCGGCACAAAACCGCGGGAAGGATCAAACGATCCTTGCCTTTGTTAATCTTATAAAAATGAAAGTAATTGATTACAAACTAAGAGCACAAGGATGATCGGCTATGTGATTATCTACGAAATTGACTAAGTGTTGATGAATGTGTTTGAGAGTGAATGAGAGCAGAGTATAAGTGTTTTTCAGGTGAAAAATAGTAGGTATTCGTTATCCTAATCGATCATCCATGCCTCGTTTAAATACTAAGAGCGCATAATAATATTTCCGAGATTTCAGGGATCCTCCGATGAAGGGTGAAGACTCCCAACGTCTCTTTTGACTTCGTTTAACACGTGTAGCTGACTTCATCTTCATAAAATCGTATCAAGAGCTTGCCATGCAATCCGGAGCATATCTCACTTGACGCGTTCCTCTTATGACCTGGTCAATACTTGAGGAAAATAAATATGTTAAACAGCACATGATCCTGAACTAATACAGGTTCAGGATCCTGAGCTATGCATAATCCAGAATAAACATAGGATCCTTACGTAAATGAATCCATGGTCCAATATCCTGCATAATTACGTTAGATAAACATATCCCGAATAGGATCCTGCAAGATAAATAATAAGGATATTTCCAGGATCCTTAACTATATCTGTGATCCTGAAAACAGACTTACAAACTATCATTATCCTGAGACACGAATATAAAATGCAAATACTATCTATACCTGTGCGTTGATATTATGATGCTAATAAGGATCCTGCAAAGTTAGATAAAAATTCACCCACAACAATTGCCCCCGAAGTTATAACGTTTTTCAGGATCCTTAATCGTTATAACTTCTCAGGATAACCGCTTAAATCATGTTAGGTAGTTATATCGATAATTGCGCCTGAATACTTATAACTATTCTGACGCATGTCGTATCTCATTCAATCTCTATTCCATCTTCTCAATTCTTTCTCAGGCATTACTTCTTTCTCTCCTTTTTCGTTTTTCACTTCCTTTCGCACTAACAATGAAACCTGCAACTAGAAACAAGTCGGTCCCTCCCGAATTTATCGATCAAAAAATGATTTCCGACCCTGTTCCATCTTCGCTATTTGATCCCGATATACAGAAATTCAAAAGTGCTTTTCCTGAAAATACTATTTTCCGACCCGGGTGGTATTTGATCTCGCAATCGTAGTCAGTAAGCAACTCGACCCACCAACGTTGTCTCATGTTGAGACCCTTGGATCGAATATGTGTTGGAGACTTTTGTGGTCAGTATAGATTGTGCACTTAGTGCCATAAAGGTAGTGTCTCCAGATTTTGAGAGCAAAGACAACAGCTCCAAGTTCGAGGTCATGGGTGGTGTAGTTCTTTTCGTGGATTTTGAGTTGTCGCGAAGTGTAAGCAATGACTTTGTCTCGTTGCATCAGCACGCAACCGAGACCTTGATGAGAAGCATCGCAGTATACAATGAAATCATCGGTGCCTTCTGGTAATGATAGAATAGGAGCACTGCAGAGCTTCCGTTTCAGGAGTTGGAATGCTGACTCTTGTTTATCAGTCCAGTCGAACTTTTTATCTTTCTGAGTCAGTGTCATGAGTGGTTGGGCTATTTTCGAGAATTTTTTGATGAACCGACGATAATACCCCGCCAATCCCAAAAATTGGCGTACCTCGGTCGGAGCAGTTGGCGATTGCCAGTCTTTGATAGCCTCGATTTTTGATGGATCGACATTAATTCCTTGAGTATCAATAACATGTCCAAGGAATTGAACGGTTTACATCCAGAACTCACACTTAGAAAATTTGGCGTAAAGCTCCTCGTGCTTAAGTAGTTCTAGGATGGTTCTGAGGTGTTGTGCATGTTCCTGTTCGTTGCGCGAGTAAATGAGAATGTCGTCAATGAAGACAATGACAAACTTGTCGAGATATGGCTTGCACACCCGGTTCATAAGATCCATGAACACGGCTGGTGCGTTGGTTAGACCGAATGGCATTACTTGAAATTCGTAATGCCCATACCGGGTTCTGAAAGCAGTTTTTGGAATATCGGAGTCGCGAACACGTAGTTGGTGATAAACTGACCG